>OY986436.1:210385852-211110852 GCA_963920525.1 Dichetophora obliterata | reverse complement strand
TAAATTTAATGAAAATTCTTTTAACTTTTAGGCGTCTCTTCGAGTTGTTCTGGCAACTGATTGCGTTTAACACTTTGCAGCAGCTTTTTTCATTGAGTTTGTTGCTGATCCTCGTTAGGCTGAGCAACAACAACAAAAACGGCATCACTCAAACAACAGCTAAGAAACACGACACTGCACTTGACACCGTTGCGAACGCGTCAGCCAGCTGCAGCGGTAATAAAGCAACTGCACACTTGCGTCTATGTATATTGTGTGTGTGTGTTACCGTGCGTTTGTGGTGGTGTGTAGGTGTTTAGCTGTACAGCTGTGCGCTTTAAGCCTCTGTTTGTGCACGTTTTTCATTTTTATGCGCACGTTCCGCAAGGACGCAGGATTATTAATGTGCACCAACTGATGCGTATTTGTGCTTTGAGGTCACATCCTTTTTTCCCACGTCGCTGTTTTGATTTGATTTTTTCACTTTTTTCCTTTTTTTTTTTTTTTGTTTTTCGCAAGGTGCGACTTTTGCGAGATTTTTTTGCGGTTTTTTGCCTTTACTTTTTTCATTTGGTTTTGCATTTTACACCTGTCAGTGTGTTGAAATAGTTGGCAAAAAGTTAATGAGTTGATGGTTTGCATGGATGTTTGAATCGTGGTTGGTTGGTTGGTTGGTTGGTTGGTTGGATGGTTGAATGACTGCGCGAATGTAATTATGTGTGTTGCCACATTGCATTAAATATAATTAAATTTCTTTTTGTTTTTGTAACATTAAAAATTGAATTAAAAAACAAATTGCACTTTCAAACAAAAAAGTGTGAAGTTTTCAATTATATACAGATTGTTTTTAATTTTTTAATCTACAAAATGTTTTTAATAAAAAATTTTTTTTTAGTCTAATTAAAATGGTTAAATGGTTGTAAAGAGATTGAAAAAAATTAATTTTAAGACCAAACATACCCAAAGAGAAGAATACTTGTCACTTATTTTTTGTGAAATTTATAAACGATTTGCTATTTTATTGAGTTAACCCTTTATATGGCCGTGTAACAGAAGTGTAACAAAACGATTAAGTTCCTTGTTAAGCACTTCATGGTCCATTTACACCAAATAAATAATTTTTGCATAACAGTCACAAAATGAAGAATAGGATTCTAAGAAAGAAAGAAAGAAAAAAATAACCGGAGTTTTTTACTAACCATAGAAAGTTCGTATTCGTAAAAAAATATCTGTGGTCACAAGGAATAACGACTAAACTCAAAATATCGTAAAAAACGATATTTTAATTGCACGAACTACGAAACATTTTTTTGAAATATATGAACCGTTACAAACCAAATATGTGCAGACATAAGTGATGATCAGTTCTGGGCAAAAAATGGGTATCTGCATACTTCCACAAATTGGAAATAAAGTAAATTCCATATCGCTTTTTTACGATATTTTGAGTTTAGTCATTATTCCTTGTGACCACAGATATATGATCAAAAAATTACGTGCGATGTGAGAAAAATAAAAAGAATCACTAAAAAATATTGTGATCAATACTGAATTTAGTATTCCATGAATTGCAAATTGATTGAATTTGCTTAAAATAATGACAACTTACAAAAAAATCTGCGAATTGTTAGCCCAAAGCGTGTTCAGAAATTTTGTTTTGTCACTCTTAAATTTTTTTTTTTAATAAAATCCGAATAAATTGAACAAATTTGTTTTCAATTTGGTTTTTCATATTAAAATCACTATCTTTATCAATTTAAAAGATACTTTTCGAAAAATAAGCACTTGCCCTATAAAGGGTTAATCTTGTATTGAAGTTAGGCTTATGTAAATCTTATATCTCGGTAGAACACATAACCAAAAAATACCACGCAAACACATAACCGGGGTACATTTGTACCACGAAGTAGTTTTTAAAGATTTACAGTTATAATAGCAATTGTTATTGGTTTAAACCAATACTGTTTGAGTGCTAGTCAGAGTGAAGAACGTTTCAATTTCAATCGCGACAATTTAAGTAAAAAAATTAAAAAATGGCTTCAAAATACAAAGAAAATCTATCTTCCAGTGCATATAAAAGGTAACAGAACACAATTTTGTGAAATATTACAGCAAATTAAAATTTTCAATGTTTTTTCTTTTACAGATTGAGTGATGCAGAGAAAGAGGTCTGTATTCAGTCTATTTTCGACACCGGCGTTGACGATGGAGGAGATTCTTTTTCTGAAGACGAAGAAGAGCAGGAGCCCAATTTAAGGGTTGTCGAAATGTCTGACACGGAAGAGCTTCCGGAAAATATAGAACTAGAAGAAGAAGCCTTTGTAGATAATGTATCAGACGACGAAGATGAAAAAGATGAACAAGAAGAAGAAGCAGCGCCGATTAATTTGGGGGCAGATAAATTTGTGGCGCGTGATTATACTGAATGGAGTGCCCAACCAAATTTCGCTCACCAAGCATTGAGACAGAATGTTGTAAGACAACGCTGTGGTCCATCGAGACAAACCAAAATGATGTCCATGGAACAAACGTTTAAATGTTTCATGAGTGTAGAAATGGTGGACATTATTATGCATCACACCAATAAAAAAGCAACAAATACTTATAATGGATGGAACTGAAGTCACTCCAATGCAACTCCGAAGATATGGAAGGGAGTGACGGTAACAGAATTATATTCATTTTTTGGAATACTGATTATGGCAGGCTCAAATCGCAGCAGCAATGAAAGCGTTCGGGACTTATGGAGCGCCAGAAGTTTCCCATTGTATCTTGCAGTAATGGGAAGCAACCGATTTTGTGCACTGTTGCGCTTCATACTTATACGTTTGATAATGCAGACACTCGGGCTACACGCATACAAACCGATAAAGCTGCACCGATAAGAGACATATGGACCATGATGAACAACAATCTTGCTTCGTACTACAAGCCCATTGAACATTTGACCATTGATAAACAACTTTTTCCCTATCGTGGCCGCACGCGTTTCACGCAGTATATCCCTTCAAAACCTGCAAAATATGGGATAAAGGTTTGGTGGATTTGCGACGCCATGAATTTGTTTCCACTGCATGGACAAATTTATACCGGTCAAGCTGAATCTGGAAGAGAAACTAGGCAAGGCGAACGAGTAGTGAAGGATCTAGCTATCAATTTTAGAGGAAGCGGCCGAAATATAACAACGGACAATTTTTTCACAACATTGCCGCTAGCAGAGCATTTACTGTTTTGGAATTTAACTCTCGGTGGAACGCTCAGGAAAAATAAAACATATATTCCGGCAGAAACGAAAGCTCAAAAAGATAGACCCATTGGTTCAACACTATTTGGCTTCCGGAAAAATGTGACAAATTGTTCGCATGTTCCTCGCAAAAACAAAGCTGTGCTTCTGCTTTCGTCAATGCACTATGATGGCGAAATAGCTGAGAGTATAGCAAATAATAGCAAACCTGAAATGATCGAATTTTATAATAAGACCAAAGGTGGTGATGACGTTATGGACCAGCTATTCTCAGAGTACACTACAAAGCGAGCGACAAAACGTTGGCCACTATCAATATTTTTCAATATCTTGGTCATAACGGCCTTGGCTGTTTGTAAATTGTACTACATGAAGAACGACATGATGCCCCATACTGCCAATAGTTGAAAGCTCTTCCTTCGGAAAGTGGCTGAAGAATTGTGCATGCCTATCATTAAGGAACGTGCACTAAATCGTCAAATAACTCAACACTTCACCACGAAAATAGCGATAGAAAGCTATCTGAACCGACCACTGGAAACTATTTGCGACAGCGGTCGATCAACATCTTGTGCAGCAGGCTCGAGAAAGCAAGTCACTGGATCTTGGTACTGGATCGTGCTACATGCAGGAAACAAAACAAAGAAGAAAAACTGGGAAATCATGTAGCATCTGCAAAAAACCAATGTGCCTATAACAGTCGGTGACAAATTGTGACCGAAATAATTAGTATATTTATAAATAAAATTTTTGTATTTTTTATATTTCCATTTTACAATGTATTTCT
The DNA here is from genome assembly GCA_963920525.1 of Dichetophora obliterata. Taxonomy (NCBI): domain Eukaryota; kingdom Metazoa; phylum Arthropoda; class Insecta; order Diptera; family Sciomyzidae; genus Dichetophora; species Dichetophora obliterata. The sequence goes on along the minus strand of OY986436.1, from coordinate 211,106,842 downwards.
TAAAGTTCCAAATAAAAAAATTCATGATACCTATGAAGAGCTTGTTATTCACTCATTTTTTTCATATAAGGTACATGAGTACCTTGGTTATGTGTTTTCGTAGGTGTTGACTTTGGGAGCTTATAACTGCAAAAACACTGAACCGAAACTGCAAAAACACTTAAACCGAATCCATGCTCTTCTAGAAATGGTTATTGAGTTACAGCAGTTTTAAGTCGCTAGTGGACACATGGGTACCCGGTTATGCTTTTAACGGATATAAAAAGAAATATCCATACAAATCGTTCGCGCGTGCTGGTGTCCATTAATATCTCAGGAACGGTAACACCTAAGGGCATCAAATTTACAATATTTCTTATCATATCTCAAATAATAAATAATTAAAAATTGCCACACCCCCTATTACCGCCAAAAAATCAATAAAAAAGCTATATTTCAGATGAATTCGGTTGTATTGAACTAAATTTAGTATTCAGTTTGTATGGTTACTCTTGACAACTCAACCAAAAATGGGCGTGGTCAAACTAAAACTACGCCCACTTAACACAAATTATTATAATTCCTGAGTTCTGCATGTTTTCTAATGAAACTTGGTGTATTTTTGCTATGAGATCATGTGGTGGTAGCTATATACATAAATGTTGGCACGCCTACTTTAACCGCACCTTCTTTACACACTAAATCATATGTGCAGTGTCTTTTAAGATCTCAGGAACGGTAACACCTTAGGCCACTAAATTTACAACATCTGTTATCTTGGTTTACATCTCAAATAATAAAAAAACGAAAGTTGTCACACCCCTTATTACCGCCCAAAAATCAATTGAAATGCTATATTTCGGACGAATTTTGCTGTATTGGACTAATGTTTTGTAATTAAGTTCATAAGGTTACTCTCAGCAACTCAACAAAGAAAGGACGTTGTCGAATTATACACACTTTTCGTTTACAATTCCCGAGTTGTGCATGTTTTATAATGATACTTGGTGTATATGGGCATTCCCACATAAAAGTCTTCCGTGACCAAAAAACGTAAACTTATTAAGAACGTATTATTTGATGATGTTATCTAAGAGAAACATTTTAATATTATTAACTTAAGCAATTCCTACATAAATTGATTTACGTAATCAGGGCCAGATTAACCGTGTCGGGGCTATACAATTCTCAGGGCCCCTTTACCCTTTTCTAACTTCCAAAAATATAGTTCTTTTTCTACCACAATGCAATTATATTCATATTAACGGATATTTTATGCTACATTGAAGGTTTGCCGCCATCATTCTAAATAATAAAACAAAGTAAAGGAGGGTAGGCGTATTTTTTATTGAATATCACAAAATGCAGTACAATTTCGGGTGCAAAACGAAACCAGATTTGTAAAATACAATATGCTTAAATATTAACTCTTCTTGCTTTTTTAGACACAAAATCGTTTAAATCATATGTGAAAGTTGACTTATTCTAATACATCTAATATTTTTAATATTACTAATAGTTTTAGTAGTATTCATTTAGAAAAACTACGTTCACCCGTGGCGTTTGATATCACAAGCAGTGTGACCAGAAGATTTTTGAAAAAATATGCTTTTTGTTAAAAAAATATGCTAAATATTCCACTTTCAATTTTTATATTCCACAAAAATATTCCACTTTTAATTTCAAAGATATACATATATCTTAATAAGTATAAATATGCATATAAAAAAACACAGAAGCAAGTTTAAAAACATTTATTTATTTGATTGCTATCGCACTTAAATTTATTTTCTTCTCCTATAAAAAATTATAAACATTGTTATGGTTTTTTTGAATTTTAAGTAACGATATACAAAACTAAAATTCAAGCGCATATTCGAGGTCAATTCTTAAATTGTTGCTTGTATTATTATCATAGAAATTCGCATTTCTAAATGTTTTTATTAAGCTATCTGGTATTTGATAGGCATTAAAACACTTTTTTGAGCATGCAGACATGCTTTTACATTCAACAAATTATTTAAGAGTTTTTCTTGCATTCTATTTCGAATTTTCGTTTAAATAAGAAAGATTCATACAACTAAAAATTTTCTCAACCTCAGCATTGCTAAATGGTAAGCTAAGCGAGAAAAGCACAATTTTTGATAAATCTTCAGATTCCGAACTTTGATCAATAACTTTTTTTCTGCTTTATTGTTTTGAATCCACATTTTAAAATAGTTAAAAGAAATAGCTTTTGTTAGCAATAATAGTGGTGTTCACGATGTGGTGCATTTGTGATAAATTTTTGCAAAATTTACTATACTTACAACTTATTGTGATTGAACGAACCTTCAGTAAAGTACATATTATATTTTTAAAATCAGCTGATTTTTGTATGTACTTCTGTTTGGAAATATTTATTTAAATCATCATTTAACTAAAGGAAATCATACAAAAATTTAAATGAAAGAATAAATTATATTAATTTTTATTAAATAAATTCACAGCGTAGCCTTTAGCTTGCTCCATGCTGAGTAGAAATGCTTGTACAATCAGCTGATCCAATACATAACGAAATTTACACAGAATTCAATAGTGTACCATCGTTGTATATTTTCCACAGGGTTGTATTTTGAAAACTGTGCATTTGGTTTTTGTTATATTACAAAATTTACAACAAATATCAAATTTATCAAAAATACACAGTACAAGGGAAAATACAACACATCGTGAATACCCCTAATGTTTTCTGAAGTAAATTACTTACTGCTGTAACATAATCTATAAAAAAATCTAACCAAACAAACATATAAGCAAATTTACTTCACTTTTTAAGCTGCGTGAAGTTATTAAATAAATTGCAATAAAATTGACAACGAAGAAGTTAACCACAAAATTAATTCCTTATATTGCGTTTTACAAGGTGGTTCAGAGATAAAAAATATCATGTGTCGATAGCCCAAAAATAACCATTTAGTAACCAAATAAACATTTTTTATTGCAATTTTTGTGAATTTTGAAAAATATAATCATATGAAAAATATTCCACTTTTTATGCTGCATATTTTTATAAAAAAAAAAATGCTTCCTTAAAATATGCTAACTTACTGCTGTAACATAATCTATAAAAAAATCTAACCAAACAAACATATAAGCAAATTTACTTCACTTTTTAAGCTGCGTGAAGTTATTAAATAAATTGCAATAAAATTGACAACGAAGAAGTTAACCACAAAATTAATTCCTTATATTGCGTTTTACAAGGTGGTTCAGAGATAAAAAATATCAAGTGTCGATAGCCCAAAAATAACCATTTAGTAACCAAATAAACATTTTTTATTGCAATTTTTGTGAATTTTGAAAAATATAATCATACGAAAAATATTCCACTTTTTATGCTGCATATATTTATAAAAAAAATATGCTTCCCGAAGTTTAAATATGCCAAAGTGGAATATAATATTCCACTCTGGTCACACTGATCACAAGACTTCTATATATTTGCAATGCTATCATTATATTCGAAAAAGTTGATTGCGCCATATTATCCAAAATCAACTTATATGATTCCTCGGCCGGTGCATTTTTGTCTTTCCCCACATCTACTAATTGAAGAAAAAAAACCCTGAAATTTACAAATGAAATTTGAAGAGTAAGCATTTACTTATCTATTTAAGGGACCATTAAAGTTGTTTAAGCGAAAAAAAACTGTGTATTAAAAGTTTTATTTTAAAATGACTGTTTATTTTAGGCAATTTTTGTTTTAACTTTATAATCACATAACTTTTAAAGAAAATATTTTAGACTTTTTCGATATTAAGGGTTCGGACATTCCAGGTGCATATCCGTTAATCATTATCAGTTTTTCGTTTGCGGAGGTCGTCATCAGATTTGGGGGTCAGTTTTTTTCTTTTCTTAGTTGTTTTCATTGAAATGGGTTTTTACGGGTGGGCTTCAAACCCGACGCATAACCTATTTTAAGCCTAGGTAGGCCCGCCGCTCAGATTGGCCGCCAAACTAACTGTTGTCAGTTTTGACGTTGCCCAGGAAACACCAGGTGGAGGTTTGAGTCGACTTGAGGCGATTTCACAAAGATTATGCTGGCCTCGCCAGGTTTAGACAGTCAGACATGTTACTTTATTACATCGCCCCCAGTTTCCCACAATGTACTTCCTTACAATGAGAATTAAAAACAGAATTTTTTTTTTTTTTTTTTTATTTGATAAATCCATTCAGGTATAAAAAATTTTATATAAGTCTATACAACATTTTTTTTTAATTTTGTCAGCGAAATATCCGTCTCTGATTAATATTACAATTTAACAAAGGTACATTTTTAAATAATATTGGTTTTTTTTCTCTCATTTGTTAGTGGGTGTAACTGTTTAAAATCATTCAATCTCTTGTTGTTTATCTGTGGCCTGCTTGTTCAGTATATTTATAATAAAATTAATTGAAACTATTACACACAGTCTTTTAAACGCACGAATAAATGTAAAAATAATGCAACTGTTGCTAGATATTAAAAAAGAACCTTAAAATTTTCATGATTACAATGAAAACTGAAATTTTAGACTTTTTCAAGTTGAGAATTTTTTGCATATACTTTGCATATTGTTTGCATATTACTTGCATATAATTTGCATATTTAAAAAAACTCTAGTAAACTGTATACCATATAGGATTATATAGGTAAGAATCACAACTGGACCTACGTGTTTTATGCCGACTCCGAACGGCTTATGTTCTCAAGAAGCTTTACATGGCAATTTTTACTCTCTGAGGCTTGCCATTGTCTGCAGAGAGGTGACGACCGAACAGAAAAATTAATTCAATTGAAAAAACTTTCTGTCTTAGCTGGAATTGAACCCGGGCTACAGCGGTTCTTTAGCGTAGGGGCCACGCACTCTGCCCACTAGGCTACGGTCGCCACATATGAAGAGCTTATTACAACAAAAAATCGAAAACATACAAGATTATTACAAATAAATATGAAATCTGATTGAATCTGAATTTAAAAGTACTTATCTCTAATGAATGACATGTTAAACTAATTAAGGGACGACAATGACGATAATAGTTTCTTTTTAAAATTGACAGCATTGCTAATTTGTTGTGTGTTATAATTTAAGGAATTCCAAAGAAGTGGACCATATATAAAGAATTGCCTTTCGGAGACAAGGCTGGAGTGTCTTGCTAATACAATATTGTCTACGTAAAGAATTTTATTTTATTGTTTTTAATATTCTAAGGTTAAGAACATTCTTCTTAGGTTGTTTATATTCTAGGGCTAATAATTAAGGAAATGCTAGATTAGCATTTTGTGACTGTCATCTAGATTTAAGAACTGTTGTAAGAAAAATAAGAAGAAGAAGAAGCGAGATCAGATATTTTATAATATAAATATATGGCCTCTACTTAAATGAAGAAGCAATCAATCATGGGATCGGTATGAGTTAGTCAGGCGGAGTCTGATGGAGTCAAATTAAGTCGTAATTTATGACTAAAAAGTACAAACCGCCTTTTAATTCGAACAACAGTGGATAAGTAAGTATGATTGGACTGGTGATCCATTAAATCATCATACTCATATATCAAACCTTACGGCAACCGAAAGGCTGCTCACGTCAATGGCAGAGAGCAACCTGCCGCAATAATTTGCTTTGCTCAACCTCACTACCGAATTAGGCCCACTCCACACCACACCATTACACATCTCATGCCGTATGACCGGGAAGTCCACCCCCCGATATACGAACAACCCCTTAAACATCACATACCAAGGAGAGTTCCTTGCGAAGTACAGAGCGTGCTTTGAAGTACTTGACTCAAAAACTGGAAAAAAATTTCCCAAATTCCAGTCACACATAATTAAGGCGATTTGAACCAATTTACCAACTAACCAATATTAAACCAAGAAATGCCAACAATAACGGTAGCACGAACTTACCGCTGTCAAGTGATGCCAATTAATGCGAATATTGCGAAGGAAAAATAACGAAGTACAACAGAAAAAACAAAAAAAAAATATGCTCATCAAGCAACCGCAAATCAGCAAGTATCTGCTGCTCCACACATTGCGACTGTAACTGTAAAGCGTGCTTGACGGCTGCATGAATGCATGGATGGATGGATGGATGGATAGATAGCCGAATGCGGATGGCCTTCAGAGCAGCAACACCATGAACAGAAAAACACTCACACTTACACAAACCAAACCAAACAGATTCCGACAGACAGACACTTATTGGCCATGATCATAACGAATTTTTTAATTAATGTCAAACGTAATGGAAAAAGAATGAGATTAAAAAAATAAAATGTCGAAAGTAAACAAAGCATCGCTCGTTCATGCTGTCACTGGAACGACGACCACTGCTGCCATGGCTGCCACCGCTGCCACTGACGATGATGATGGTGATGATAATGATGGCAGCTGCTTGACCCAGTGCAACTTCCGGCGACTGTTTGCTGCGACCAACACTGTAAATTTGCTATCTCGGTTGCTGCTGTTGTTGCAGAAACATCCTTTTTGTATTTACAGTTGCATTACAAGCAGCTATTTTTATTTGATGTTTTAAGTTAAAATCAGTTTTAAATGTTTTTGTTTGTTTTTGATTTTTTTTTTAACTCTTGCTGCTATTGTTGTTGCTGTTGTGCAGGAGTGTCGACCAACTAGCTTGGTTGGCTGAACTTGTATTAAAGACCGCTGCTATGGTTGAAGAGATTACTTTTTTCACTCTTTTACCTTTAATCCTGGCATATAAGCTTCTCTAGATCTTTAATGTCCTTGACATTTTATCGCTTTTGTTGTTGTTTATATCTTGAGCTTATTTTATTTTAATGAATTATCAGCTATTTTATTTTTAAACTTAAACTTTTGGCCTTTGCGAAAGCCCAGCAATGGCATTCCTCATCAACGTTGGTGTTTTAGTAACTATAGTTTTTGTTGTAGTTGTTGATGACTTTCTTTGCCTCTACAGCAGAAGCAGCAGTAGCAGCTAAATCGAGCAACTTTTATCATTATTTGAAGGCAACAGTTTGAAAGTCAGTTGGTTAGCAGCAAGTGAGTGGTGGAGATCGAGCGAGTTGGGTGGGTTGGTTGGTTGGTTGGATGCTTGGTTTTCGAGTGGTTGTTAGTGTGGACTGAACTGCAGGTCACTGCAGTACAAACAACGCATTATTCATCTTCAGCATGCGGCCGCTTGTTGTCTTGCTACTTTTTTTCGACTTGACTGTTACCAACGAATTTTATTAATTTAAGTTCTTGACTGTTGCCAGTAGTTTTCGCTGTTGTGGTTGTTGTTGTTTTTGTACTCACTCTTGTCTGCACATCCATTTAAATACTTGTTCGCTAATGAAATAGTTGACATAAATTTCTGTTGTTTGGTTTGTTGATGTTGCTGCTGTTGTTTTTGAAGTTGTTGTTGTTTTTGCTCTGTGGTTGCTTCTTCCTTTGCTTCATTGAAGTTTGTGAAACTTTTGTCATGGAGTTGGTTGAGTTCATTAATTAAAGTTACGTCATTTGAACGAAGTTTAATGAAGGTTAAAACTAAATGTTCTGTAACGAATAATAAGCATTTAGTAATGTCTCTCGCTGTCTTTGCTTTATATAAACGAGTATGAGCATAACTCAAGTAAACATTTGTGTTGAAAGTTTGCAAGTTTTGTATTCTTTAAGAATCTCCTGTCAAAGTGGCAAACTTCTTTTGATTCTTTCAAGTCTAATTCTTCATTACGATAAGCTCTTTAACATTTCGCAAAAATTAATTTTTTTATTTTTTAGAAAAATGTCGTTTCAACCTGGGGCTCATTTGACAAGTGCTTTTCTTTGAGAAATCTTTCAAAACTTGAGGAAAAACAATATCAAGGCTATTTGTTTTTTATTGAGACAAGTTAAGTTTACACATTATATATGGCAATTCGGTTTATTTCGAAATGTATAATTTAAAAAACTTTTTGAGTATTTAATTTTAAAAAATTTCTGTTATTTTGACAACAAAAACATCGTTACATAAGAATGAGAAAAAAACGACATGAAAATCAAAGTTTGGTCTTTCGATCTCTCCGCTGTCCATTATTATATTTCATTAAAATTTTTTTTGTTGAAAAGTTCAGAAAAATAGGTCCAACTGAACCGTTAATTCATTATAACTATGTTGTATAATTATGTCAAAAAGGCCCAAAATATTGACTTTTTACTCAAAAATTGTTCTTGTTGTAAAAATGAAATCAATTAAAAAAAGCACATCTGGCAACCTTTCATATGACAAAGCATGTATTTGTAAAAATTCTTCCATCTAAGCGCAAATTTATTTAACTGTTTTTGTCATCAAAACAATAAGGGTCCTACCTACCCCCTTTGATTTTTTTCGCGAAATTTATTTTTTCCAAAATGTTGTTTTTATATTTTTTACAAAAAGTTCAAGTCTCAAAAATAATTTATGTGAAAAAATTACCCCAATATCTTTTTCCAATCAAAAGTAATGGCTAAAAATCTATTTTTCATACCGGACTATTAATAAAACTTATTTATGTGTTAAAATTCTCTATATAGTTTGAATGTCCCCATTTATCTCTAAGAATGCAGTTGTGTGTCTTAAGTAATAACGAATATTTTGGATTCTATAAAGTCTTCTTTATTGTGATCTACTTATTTTTAGCTTCCCCACCCCTGCCCCCCTCCTGTTAAATGTGTTTTGTTGTGATGGCTCTAGTTTTTCTCACTATTGTGTCACCGTTGTCACTTAGTTCTTTATCAATGGTACTTTAAATGTTGTATATATATCATAATTTTATCGAAAAGATGACTGTGAATAAGAATTTTGTAAAAGTTAATATTTTCATGTAATCAGTTTCAGCTATATTGCGATATAATCAAACATATGCGCATCTGGTCAGCACAATTATTTCATTAGTTTTGATCTGTGCGTTAAATTCACAGATAGATGGCGCCGCATTTGAAAGTACTGTGTCAACGCGGTAAGCCACCTACGAGTCACTTTCCACGATAAGAGATTGACGTTTAAAACAATTTGGCAACACTGCACTTTGACTTTTCATTATTCTTATTCTTACTTTGTTCTCTTTACGTTCAACTTATCTTATTAGATGTATTTAATAATATTAATTTATTAAAGTGTTAATTAAACATAAAGTCTATTTATTAACACTAAAGTGGTGACCCCGACTCCAGCCAAAAGGCTGATATTACAAAATACATCTTTAAATAATAACCACCAACAATTGGGCATACGCAAAGTAGCAGGCCAGCGAAGCGTCAAATTCTTGCGAATTTTCTCGAACATTGCAACACAAACACACTTTCTTTCTAGGAAGAGAAAAAGGTGATGCAAAACGGCCGTTACGATTTTCGTTCAAGAGAGATACGATCAAGTGACGAGGACTTGTACATCGACAGCGAAATGGCTCAACTAAATGATGAAGTAAAACAGCAACTGCAAACGGTGCAGAATAGTATCGAATCGCTACAAAATGTGTACGCACCAGCAATTTCACGTGCAAACTGGCAATGCATGCATGTACCAAATTTTAATAAAGAAAATCCCGAGCTATGGTTTGCTCAACTAGAGCGATCATTTCGACTTAGTGACGTCAATAACGACACCGACAAATTTGACTGGGTCACTATACATCTCGAGCACGACGTTATACTCTGCGTAGAAGATCTTGTCACGCATCCACCTACTGAGAATCGATATGAGACGCTAAAATCGAGGCTGTTGGCAAAATTCTCCGAATCAGCAGAGATTAAACTGCGTCGTTTGCTACAGGGAGGAGGCACAGCTGGGATGAGACCAACAGAGATACTATCGCATATAAAATGTCTTGCTCCTGATCCTGGTAGTGCAGCAGTAATTCGAACATTGTTCATGGGACAAATGCCGGATTCTGTCCGTCCCTTGCTTACTGTATGGAAGAAGGATAATCTCGACCAATTGGCGCACGTAGCGGATAAGATGTTAGAAGCAGTCAACTCAAACTCGATTTACATGTTGTCAGCACAGCCAAATACACCAACCTCTACACCAACAGCTACAGTAAATGCAATTTCGAATGACAACATGTCACTTTCTGAGATTTCAGCTACCCTTCAGGCACTGTCTGTTACCGTCAAAAAAATTCAAGGTGAGCTTAAAAATTTAAAACAGAGTTCTAAACAGAGGTCTACTTCCAGAGGTCGTTCGACTAAGCACAACTCATTTGAAGCCAGTAATGCCCCAGAATCGAATCTGTGTTATTATCATATTAAATTTGGCGATAAGGCACGCAATTGTCGTCCAAATTGCGTTCATTTGAAGACGTCAAACTAGAACGGCTGCCGTCAGTCACGCTGGTTGGCGGCAGCGACAACATAACCAGCTCCTGTTCAAACCGAAATATCGATGCCCTTCATGAAAAACGACTTCATATCTACGATTGCCGCAATCGCTTGCGATTTCTTGTTGATTCCGGCTCAGTGGTTTCTGTCATTCCACGCGACATGGTGAAAATGCAAGTCAAAGCCGATGTACTTCAACTATATGCGGCAAATCAAACAATTATTCAGACTTACGGCGACCACGTGCTGCAACTGGATTTAGGGCTTCGACGAGTATTCAATTGGTCATTTATTGTAGCAGACACGCACACGGCAATAATTGGTGCGGATTTTCTCACTAAGTTTAATTTATTGATAGACTTAAAACAGCATTGCCTTATCGATACAGCCACTGGCCTGACCACTCGCGGCAATCTTGCAGACACCACCGAATTCGCCGGTTGCTGACTCAGTTTGTAGACGTTATGAAATCAACCGACAAGTTCAACGACAATGGCATTTGTTCCCATAACGTTGAGCACCACATCGAAACAAGAGGCATTCCTATTGCCGATCGCGCGCGACGTCTCTTTGTCGAAAAACTTTCTACAGCCAAGGATGAAATGAATTTTTTACTCGACCAAGGCATTTGTCGGCCGTCAAAAAGTCCTTGGGCCAGCCCACTGCATATGGTGGCCAAAAAAACTGGAGGTTGGCGCGCTTGCGGTGATTACCGTAAGTTAAATGCAATGACAGTTCCTGATCGCTATCCGATTTCTCAGAAAAGCTGCATAGAAAACAAATTTTTTCCACAATAGATTTAGCTCGCGCATATTATCAAATTCCGATGGCAAAAGATGATATTGAAAAAACCGCCGTATGAACACCGTTTGGATTATTCGAGTTTTTATACATGCCATTTGGTTTAAAGAACGCCACACAAACTTTTCAGTATTTTTATGAACAGTATTTTTAAAGGAATCAATTTTGTTTACATATACATAGACGACATTCTCGTCATGTCCACCTCAGCAGACGAGCATGAAGAACATCTTCGCACCGTCTTTTCGATACTGCGACAACATGGTTTGACTATTAATACAAATAAGTGCCAATTTGGGAAGCAGGAAGTAGTTTTCCTCAGTTATGTTATCAATGGCGATGGATTACGTCCACCTATGGAACGCATAGAAGCCGTATCGAATTATGCACGACCAGACACTGTTTGTGATCTAAGCAGGTTTCTCGGTTTCATAAATTACTATCGTCGATGTATTCCTCATGCTTCAGAGCTTCAAGCGCAGCTCAACGAATACACTCGTAACATGAAAAACAACGACAAACGCTCTGTAAAGTGGACTTCTGAAGCACTTCAGGCTTTTGAAAATTGTAAACGCAGCTTAGCCGACGCAACGTTACTCGCACATCCTGCTCCTGATGCAAAACTGGCTTTGGTATGCGACGCTTCGAATTCCGCAATTGGGGCAGCATTAGAGCAATATGCCAATGACGTTTGGCAGCCACTTGGATTTTTTTCGAGAAAATTAAGCAAAACTGAAAGAAATTATTCAACGTATGATAGGGAGCTCCTAGCTATATACGACGCCATACGCTACTTCAAACATATGCTAGAGGCTCGAGTTTTCGTCATCAAAACGGACCACAAACCGCTCATACATGCCTTCACACAAAAAACTGAAAAAGCATCACCCCGTCAATTGCGGCATTTGGACTTCATATCCCAATTTTCAACCACTATTATTCACGTTTCTGGAACTGCCAACAACGTAGCAGACGCGCTATCACGTGTAAATGCTATTTCGATGCCTACCAGCGTAAGTTTTGTAGATCTTGCTCAAGCGCAAGCCGAAGATGAGGAGCTGATAACCCTTTTACAAGGAAGCACATCACTTAAACTACAAATCGTTCATTTTGATGGCAATTCCGTTTACTGTGACATCTATACTGGACACGTCCTTACGTACAAGAAAAATTACGCTTCAATATTTTTGCATTGTTCCATAGTTTGTCGCATCCGAGTGGCAGAGCTACGCTAAAACAGCTATGCCAAAAGTATGTGTGGCCATCGATGCGGAAGGATGTCGCAACCTGGGCAAAGACTTGCCTACCTTGCCAGCGTGCGAAAATACATAGACACAATTCTTTTCTACCCAAAAAAAATGACATGCCAGACAATCGTTTTGACCATGTTCATCTTGACATTATCATAATGCCATTTTTCAACGGATTCCGGTACTGCTTGACGATGATTGATAGGTTTTCAAGTTGGCCAGAGGCGGTTCCACTTAGGAACATCTCGGCTGAAACTGTTGTTACAGCGTTTTGGACCAACTGGATTGCTAGATTCGGGTGCCCTAAGACTGTGACCACTGATCAGGGAACTTAGTTCGAATCGTCTTGTTTTAAAGCTCTTGCGAAACTGGTTGGATGCTAACATATACACGCAACAGCATATCACCCGCAATCAAATGGGATGGTAGAGCGTTGGCATCGCTCCCTTAAGTCTGCATTGATGTGCGATCTAGCAACTCCGTGGCCAGATCTGTTGCCGACAGTTTTACTTGGGTTGCGAACTTGTTATAAAGAAGATCTACACGCGTCTACAGCAGATATGTTATACGGTGGACCAATAAGATTACCTAATGAATTTTTTGAAGATATGGATAAGCCTATCCACCCAAATATTTTTTTAGAGAGGTTCCGAGAGCACATGCGCCATATACGTCCTGCACCTGCTGCGCATCACATAAAGAAAAGCATTTTTGTTCTTAAAAACTTGTATGATTGTTCGCATGTACTCGTAAGAACAGACGCAGTTCGACAACCGTTGGAACCACCTTACACAGGGCCGTACGAAGTAATTGGTCGTCCAACAGATAGAGTGTTCACTCTAAAAATTAATGAAAAAGAAGTAGCAGTCTCAACTGATAGATTGAAACCGGCCTTCATAACCAAAGAAGATTCAACGTCAAGCCCAGAAGTAACTTCGCAATTGAAACCTGTTCTACAGACATATGAAAAGAAAAACCGTGTTCGCTTTTTGACTCAAACGTGACTTTGTCACTGAAGGAGGAGTACTGTGGCAACGCGGTAAGCCACTTACGAGTCACTTTCCACGATAAGAGATTGACGTTTAAAACAATTTGGCAACACTGCTCTTTGACTTTTCATTATTCTTATTCTTACTTTGTTCTCTTTACGTTCAACTTATCTTATTAGATGTATTTAATGATATTAATATATTAAAGTGTTAATTAAACATAAAGTCTATTTATTAACACTAAAGTACTGTGGGTACAAACTTTACACCTTGCGGTGAATAGCTGAATGATATCTACCAAAAGTTTCTTCAAATGTAACCCCACACGTGTGCGATTACAGACAGGTGGCGCTACTTTCTGCTTACAGAAGAGTATCTGATGTTATGTTCAAACTTTTAAAATGTCAAATAATGCAGTACTGCCAGTTTTTTCAGTCGCAGCGTCATCTAGCCGTCAATAACGACTAAGTGTTGTCTACTTTTACAGTTGCGCTTTCAACACTTAAAAACATAGAATTGGATCAATTTAAATGTCCAGCTCACTTGCTGAATTTTTAGTTGTTTTTGCTTTGCTTCTAAATGCGATCTCCCATGGATCTCCCATGGATCCTGATCTCCCATGAAAAAAACGCAGCTGATATAAAACATTGAAAGCTAATAATGAGACAAAAATTACATGAAATTAAAAATTTTTACTTTTAATGGTAATATATCCGCTGTTTTTAATATATTTCATTTATAATTTTTTTGTTAAAAAGTTGAATATATTTTTTAATATAAATCTTCGTTTAGACTTTAAAATGTCCATATCTCAAGGACGCATTGAGTCCCAACATAAATTTTATAGAGTTGAAAAGGTAATTTTGCTAGCTTTAAGATTAAGTTAATATAAAAATTATTTTATATTATGTTTTTCGTACCCCTTCTTTGAATTCAATTAGCTCACTGCAAGAGATGGAGACCAACAACAAAACATTTTTTATTGCATATTTTCGATTTTTTAGTGCACGACATTCATTATACCCTAGTAATAAGGTATCAATAAAAAAATTAATTTTATGAATTGGTCTGCTGAATTATTCCTTTTTTATGCGAGTTAAATGAAGTTTATTATAAGTTTAAAGCTTATAATGGATACAGTGAATATTTTTTGACACAAAAATAGTATTGCAGACAGACTCTGCATATTTTTGGCTTATTTCACAGATTTAATGATAAAAAAACAATAATTTTATTTCAAACCTAAAATCACAATAAGATTATGTATAAATGAAAAATTTTCATTTTACTACAATAATTCAAAACAATTTTGAGAATGAAAGCAAAGAAGAAAAGCTGCTTGACACTAGAAACAGAAGGAATAGCATTAAATTTAACACAAACACAAAATGAAATCTATACCCTAGTGAGCGACCTTCATGAGTCCGTTTGAAGCTATTGTAGAAGTGAGCCAGCGAGCAGCTGTTGTCAGCAGAAACAACAAAAAACGAAAAAAAGGGAGAATAAAAATTATTATAAAAACGGCGTTAGAGCATAAAAATACTTAAAAAGCAACGCAGCGGAAGTGAAAAGTGTAAGCGAGAAATAAAAAGTATAAAAAAATTATAATAAAAATAAAAACTTTAAAGTGAAAAAACTAGCACTAACTACAATAAAAATATATAACGGTATTTATAAAAAAGGACGCTGCAAAGCAATGACAGCAGCTAAGGTAAAAATTTCAGCAAATTGAAGTGAAAAATTGCAAAAACTAAAAAATGCAAAAAAAAAAAACAACCTGAAACAAAATATGGGCAATAATAAAATGGGGGTAAATAATCTTTGTATTAGAAGCCAGAAGCAATTCAGTTCAAATAGGTTGAGCAGCTTTTGATGCTGCTTTTAAATGGCGCATCAAAATGCAACAACAACAACTACACTGACAACTAGGGACATAAAACAGAGGCCTATAGCCAAGATTTTTCATGGAGCGGATTCTGATTAAAAATGTTCTTTGATACTGTCTTTATATGAGGCGCTCAGAGTCAAAGTGGTTCAACCCACATTCTGAAGTTATCGAGAAAAACAAATTTGAAAATATTAATGATTTTAACGTCGCTCTAAGAGAAAACGACCAGGTTAAAAATTGCCGAAGATGGTTTATACCTGCATAAAATCAAATTCTCTTTTAAATGACATTTGAAATTTTTTATTTGTTGTTGTTTTTAAAAAAAAATTTATGGGTTGGACCACTTTGCCGAACGCGAAATTTTTAATTTTTAATATGAAAATGTTGGTTGGACCAATTTATTATTTTCATTTCTACCTTTATTTCTTATAAATTAGAATAAAAGCAAACCTCAAAACAATAGTTTTTTAATTGAGATATATTTATTAAAAAATAAAACAAACTTATCCATTAAAATTGTAAAAATTAAATTTTATTCTGTTGGAGAATCTGAAAAGTAAAAATTAAATACAGATTTAGGCTACAAAAGTAAGCATTCATAATGTACCTTCCAATATTGCATCGCCAAAAATACCAAAGTCTTCAGATTCACCGATTCACAGATAAAGGCACAAAATTTCAAATTGTCTTTGTTAATTCAGTTTTGTATATATTGCACATAATTGAAATATTTAAATTGGGGGAGAGATATTTTCTATTTCCAGATTTCCAGAGATTTTATAAAATTTTCAACTTGCTCAACCCTGTATGCGGGAGTTTTCATACTAGGTGTATGTTTTCCTCATCTATCAATATGCAAAGGACTACCTCTGTCTTGCCCCTTGAGAGCTTTTGAAAGTCTTCCATTGCAAATGCACAATGATTTCAGAAAAAATTGCTTTCATACTTTTACTTCTAATCCTGTTTCATTTCTTAAGGAGTAAAAACGACTAAAGTTTCTTATTCCATCTTGATTTTTTGAATATTTTCGCTTTTTGGGTTTAACAATTACCCTTTCACGTATGTATGAGGTTTGTTAAAATTCTTCAGTTCATAATATTTTTCGAAAAGTTTTCTGCGTTGTTCTAATGTCAGAAGCATATGGCATTTCTTTATGCAATTACATTCGAAAACAGTGAACGCTTTTGCGCGAACTATTTTTCTTTTTTTGTTACATATGATTTACCTGAATTTCTAGCAACTTTTTGTTTATACCTTTTCCAATTTGTCATATTATTTTTTCTTTTACGAGAATTTGCAGGCGCAGCTTATAATTCATGGATAATCGCTGCTGAAGTATGAATTGAAAAAAAAAAGATTCAATGGCAGAACAAGACTCAACTGCAAAAGTTTTAAAAAAGATTTGAAGATGTTAGCCATAAAAGCATATTCGATATTTTACCTCCAGAACTTTCCATACCAAAATAAGTTACTGAAAATTTCTATATTTTTAAATGAATTGTTATTTTAATTTTACAAATGAACTGCTTATAAAACTTGCCTCTTAGTTAAGACTTTTTCTTTAACAAACGTAATAGCACTTCGCAAGAGCACTACTCTTTCTCTCTCCCTACACTATAAAAGCTTTGACGCAGCAGCAGATTCCAGTGATGCAGTTTTGAAAATAAAAAAGGGAGATTCGTAAAAATTATGGTTGGCATAAATTAAATTGAGTGAAAATGATCTTGATAAGCGAACTAAGCAAACGCCATTAATGAACTCATATCGAAACATCCAACGTATAAGTTGGCAATTGAGAAAAACAGTTTTCCCAGAAAATCATTTTACAATTTTTTCATACAAATGTATTTTAACTTTTGAATGCTGCCAATATCTCAAATTTTCAACAAAATACCAACTTATCCATTCAACGTATCGATATTATTGCATTCATACGCAGTTCAACTTTCA
The DNA here is from genome assembly GCA_963920525.1 of Dichetophora obliterata. Lineage (NCBI taxonomy): Eukaryota > Metazoa > Arthropoda > Insecta > Diptera > Sciomyzidae > Dichetophora > Dichetophora obliterata. The sequence goes on along the minus strand of OY986436.1, from coordinate 211,089,661 downwards.
ATACAATTTTCGATTTGAAAATAGTAAAGTGGTCCAACCCACATTTGTATGTATTAAAAATACATTACGGAAATGCAATAGTGAACTAACCCACATACTAAAAGTTAAATGTGGGTTGGACCACTATTGCATTTCCGTAATGTATTTTTTTAATAGAGTCAAAGTGAAACTATTTGGTATAACAGTTTCAATAATGGAAAAATCATCGAGACCAAATTTTTATCGCAAAATATAACATCAGTAAGCGTGTCTGGTAGCATAATCCCGAAAAATTTTTTTTGTGGGTTGTACCACTTTGAATCTGAGCGCCTCTTATTTAGGGTAGACCTTTTTCATGGAAAATTGACTACCTTTTCAAAGTTCAGGAATGTGGCTTTTATTTTTAAATGTTAAAGTAAAAGTGGGTCCCATGGCTACTTATATTCTTTTCTTGCGAAGTAAATTTTGATCTTTTAATTCATATTCTAAGCCCATAATTTTCTGTAAAACGGTATCAATCGAAAATCTGTTCATTGTCTGTTGAAAGAGTAATTCTAAAGAAGAATTTTCATGCTATTTTCACATACTTTTTAACCCATAAAATCTCACGGAAATCGTATTTAACGCTCTTTTTTAATCTTAATCCTAATAGGAAGCCTTTAAAATATCCCAGCCAAAACTTTGTACTTTACTTTTTCTTAATTCAAAGAAGTGATACAAACTTATTTTTTAACTTTTATTCTGAGAAGGTTCAATTCAAATCATAGATTAAAGTGAATACATTTTTCAATTACAAAATTCAATACAATAAACCAAAAAATGACAAAATCATTACGAAAAATAAGCCATGTATTTTTCTGGAGAAGTTCTCCACTCATTGATATTTATAGTGGAATTACCAGAAAATATTTACATTTCATAATTTTTACCTCTACGACATATTCAAATAATATTTTTCTTAACTTATTTTTAAATAATGTAAAAAATACTCATAAAAAAAGGCACTAGAGGATAAATAACAAAATTATTCAACTTTTTTTTTCTTCTGTGAAGCAGGTCTTTAGTAAGGAGTTTTTTCATTCTGTTGATCCAATAGGTTGCAATGATATACAGAGTTAATTATTTTGCCTTGCTGAAGATAATCAATCAATCAACGAAATCCCTTTTACATCGGCAAATAGGTAGTGCCACAAACTTTTTTGCCGATTATTCTGACTTGGAGGTGAAGTCAACCAGCTTTAGTCCACTGCAAACGATATTATTTCAGTTATTGATAATGTTGATAGATCAAAGTCTCATCCATAGTTATAAAACGACTCACAAAATCTGTTTTATTCTAAGAACGCTTCCAATTAAGCTTAGAAATTTTTGTATGAATTTCTGTTGCTGATAAGTTTTTCAAATCAAATGATTTCATCACTGCACGATGTTCCGTTTTTTCTAATGCAAAAAACTCACTGACAGATCAACTTCAAATGCCCTGTAAACATATAATGAATTGACACATCGAGATAAAATTTTTTGTGCGTTCAAATTTAAGATGAAATATTAAAATGGTATATAAATGTTGATTCTTTTACTGGCTAATAGGTGTCGCTTTCAATACTTTTTTACCAACTTTGTTTTTTTAATAATTGAAAAACTAAGTTGAGCTTCTCAATTAGATTAGAGATATTCAAAAACAGTTTCATTGCTGGACCAATTTGTTAGAAATTTTGTATTGAAAATGCTAATCTTTTGTAAATAGTAAAAATTGATTTAAAAATATATTTTTAGTATTTCAAAGAACTTTTTTAACAACTATTTTGACAATTTGTTTAAATGTTTTTGAAAAATGATAATTTTTGATTTGAGTAGACTTATTTTGCATTAATTTTGTTTTTATACAGTGGGTGATCATTTTATAAGAGCAACTTTAGTTTTTTCACAAAGAGACAAAAATGCTTCCCCAATCTCAGGAATGGTTTTCAAACAACAATTTTATGTTTATTCATGATTCTTTCCCTTTTCGTAAGGCTAATGAGAAAAAATTCCATGTTCTAGACTGTCCTGAAAATTCTCAGTATCTCAACGCTATAGAGAACTTTTGGGAAGCGTGAAATTTCCAAGAAACTGCACCAAATGCATAGAATTTATGCCTAAACGAGTAGCTCCACTTATAGCAGCGAAAGGTTGAGGAACCAAATATTGGCAATTACATTTTTAAAAATATTTTTCTTTAGTTTAAAACGCTTAATATCCCAGCAGCGGATTTGCCAGTGGTTACCATAGAACTAATACAGAATAAATTACCAGGTAAGGAAGAATTACTTTTTTCAAAAAGTAATGCGTCTGCATATAGCAGAAGTAATTAACACATACCTCTATACCTGTAATGTAGCATACAAGGAAAAGTAATGCAGTGATTTTTATAACTTAATACAAGTAGTATGTTACTCCATAACTTCTAGGTAATGCTGAAGGGAGGCGATCACTTACCTCCTGTCTCATTCAATGTTAAATGTAAGGCCTTTTATGCATAGTAAGGTAATATAGTCGGAAGTAGTGGTCATTACAAGGTAATTGATGCTTCATATATTCGGAATATATTCTATCCGCTACTGGGATTAGTGTGAATTTTACTAATAAAATATGATGCCAAAATATCGACTATATTCCTTTTATTTCCCCGAAACTGTCGGCCTTTGTAGTCTAGTGGAGAGTGTGCTAGATTCTCAACCCAGAGGTCCCTGGTTCGAGTCCGAGCTCGGGCATGTTTCTTTTCACTTTCTTTGTTCTTTCCTACATTTAAGAATTATGGGACACTAAAAATCCCCAACTTAATTGTGGAAAATGTAAAATTAAAGGAATCGAACAACTAAGGGCTGGAAATGCATGACGAGGTTAAGGCATAACATTCGCCTCGGTTAAAAGCAATTCAAATTGTCTTTCACGGTTGTTTCGCCTAATCAATAATTCACGTATATCTCCAATTAATTCCTCTTAATAAATCTATCTCTTTCCTTTCAGGTCAAAAACCGAACCTTGTTTGGTATAAGTAAGGCGCCTGCCTTACTACTAAAAAAAACTAAAAAATAATTTTTTTTAACCTACCCATCCGAGGTAATGATCCGAAAGACAGTAAATAAACTATGTCGTCTGGCCAGACGAAATCAGAGGTTTGCCCTATTACGAAGGTATAGCAAAATGTCAGATAAGCTAACGGTAGTTTTATGTTTCAGAGTATGTAAACATATGTATGATATGTATTAGGGTGGCCTTTCTGTATGGGAATTTTTTTTTATAAATTGAATATGTGCGATAGCCTCGTTTGTTTCTTATCATGTTAAAAGTATATTCTGAAAATTTCAGGAAAAAATTTTAATATAAAGGGTGTCCCAACAAGAACGCAATTTTTAAATTTGGCGCCGTTCGAAGTGTCATTGTTTGACATTTGAACAATTGTTATTGTTTGCTGTAGAAGTTACGAGGTTAGTAAAAATGGAGCGCTACACGAATGAACAACGTATTCTCGTTGTGAAATTGTTTTACCAAAATGGTGAAAGTTTTGCGGCTACAGTTCGCAAATTGTGATCAATTTGGGGTTACAATAATGCTCCAAAAGAGTCAACTGTAAAGAGATTAATGGATAAATTTGCCGAAACTGGGTCTGTTAGTGATGTAAAGACAACAACGCGCCTTCGACCAGGTCGATCGACCGAAAATGTCGCAGCTGTACGTGATGATGTCGCTCAAACTCCATTCACCTCAATTCGACACCGAGCTCAGCAAATTGGCGTCTCCAAATCCACTATGCAGCGAATTTTGACGAAAGATTTGCATCTTCATGCATACAAAGTTCAATTGACTCAGGAACTGAAGCCAGCTGACCATGAAGCCAGACAGCGAAGGGAGTTCGTTAAATGGATATTGGAGAGACAACATGAAAATGCTGATTTTGCCGCTAAAATCATCTTCGGTGACGAGGCCCATTTCCATCTTGATGGCTTCGTCAATAGGCAGAATTGTCGCATTTGGGGTGAGGAAAATCCTCGAGTGATTCACAAGAAGTAAATGCATCCTCAACGTGTCACTGTGTGGTGTGGTTTTTGGGCTGGAGGAATCATTGGACCTTTTTTTATGAAAATGAGGCAGGTCAAGCGCAAACAGTCAATGATGTTCGGTATCGTGAAATGATAACCAGTTTTTTCTTGCCTAGAATTGAAGAAATGAATGTGGAGGGCATGTGGTTCCAACAAGATGGCGCCACATGTCATACAGCCAGAGAAACAATTCAATTGCAGCATCAGTCATTTCCCGGTCTTGTTATTTCGCGTTTTGGAGATCAGAATTGGCCGCCTAGATCGTGCGATTTAACACCATTAGATTTTTTTCTTTGGGGTTTTTTGAAGTCGATGGTTTACGCGAATAAGCCAACGACGACTCAAGCCTTAAAAGAGGAAATTGGAGGCTGCATTAATGAAATACCGCAACATTTATGCAAAATGGTCATTGAAAATTTCATTAAAAGATCGCGTGTATGCCAGCAAAGCCGCGGCGGCCATCTGCACGATATATTGTTCCATACATAACCTCATTCTGTCTACTTTACGATATAATAAAGTTTCACGATTTTTTTTAAAATATCTGTGTTTTATTTAAAATTTAAAAATTGCGCTCTTGTTGGGACACCCTTTATAAACGTGCCGCTTGTGACCTTAAGTTGAAAATCTGATTTATATGGGAAAAAAGTGCTCTTTTTTCTAAAATATCCCAATAACTTTTTTAAGTGCAAAGAAGTCTTGTTTTTTATTTTATTTTTCTTTAAAATCTTATTTCAAACATGAAAACTAGACAAAAACTAACAGAGTTATGATTTTTAAATTTTCGAAAAAATCTATTTTTTTTCCTTGTTGTATTAAAAAAATCGGAAAAATCCAAATTTACAAAAAATTTCGTTGAAATTTGGAGGAAATATTTTCTTAAATTTTATTTGAAATATTTACAAAAATTGTGCGATTGCGTTAAATAACCTGGTCGTTATAAAATTGTTTAGTTGAAGTGTACCTTTTTGGAAATTTCGAGTTTGGGTATTTTTACGAAAAAAATTCCAAAAAATTTAAAAATGCAGGTTTTGAAAAAATCTCCGAGAAATGGATTAAGGATAGTTGTGAGCTATTTGTGCAAAAAATTAAAAAAACCAAAATTCGGATACCAAAGTTATAGCTATTGAAACTTGACTTTTTTTCCAAAAATTTTCCAAAAAAAAAAACAAGAAAATTTATAAAAAATCGGTAAAACTATGTATCTCACTTCAAATGACTTCAATAATTTTAAAAATATATAAGTGGTTTTTTTTTAGAAAAAATTTTGGATTCCAGGGATGCTAAGTCCATTTTTTAGGGAAATTGAGTTAAGTACGTAGAAGTGAAGAGGAAAATGTAACCTATTTATGAGTACGGACTAGAAACTCCTAGCTTACGTAATCTCTGAACAAAATGCAATACTTTGTCTTTGCTCTGACAAATAACATCATTTTTTCAGAGCACAAGTGGCGTAAGTTCATTTTTGGTAGTTTTGAGAAAATCTAACATTTAGAAAAATGATGTTGATTTTATATGATTTAAATACAAATTCTAGTTGTTTGATAGTTTAAAATCGTTTATTGAGCTTAAGGTCAAAGTTATTACAATTTTAATTTTACTAACGAATCTTTCCAAAGAAACAACAAAAACAATAAAGTTTTTTCAATATGAAAAGGAAAAAATCACTAGCTGATTTTATTGCAATTTCGGCCGTGCTAAAGGCTTCCACAGAAATCTTTGTGATACCCGTGCAAGCGCGCAATAGCACACTGCACCACAGAGGCGATGAGATTTGAAGTGTCAATTTCTCAGTTTTTCTCCGATTTCACATGTTCACATTTGTTGTTGTATTTTTGCTTTACTTTAGTCTTTATGCTTATGTTATTATATGGAGTCCAACAATCTGCTGGAAGTCTTCCAATAACAAAGCATGGTTACTGAAGTTGTTCCTAGTTTTTTGCTGATATATTTTCAGCTTGTTTCTGTTTGGTCGTGCTCTACCATTTGATTAAAGTTTTTTCTAAATGACCTTGTTATTTATTATGTTGATTTTATATGATTTAAATACAAATTCTAAATGTTTGATAGTTTAAATCATACTTGATTTTAAATACAAATTCTAGTTGTTTGACAGTTTAAAATCGTTTATTGAGCTTAAGGTCAAAGTAAGAACAATTTTAATTGCATTAACGAATCTTTACAAAGAAACAACAACAACAACAAAGTTTTTTCAATATGAAAAGGAAAAAATCACCAGCTGATTTTATTGCAATTTCGGCCGTGCTAAAGGCTTCATCGGAAATCTTTGTGATACTCTTGAACTTAAGCTCAATAAACTATCATTTTTACCTAGAAGTTGGACAAAACCACCCCTTAGCGATTATGCCCATTATTAAGGGAGATATAAAATAAATGGACTTACGCCACTTGTCCTCTGAACATTTTTTAAAATTCCTCCTTTCCGCTGTAAAACTGTAATGCAAAATACTTTTTTTAAGAATTTTTTGGTAGGGATTGACTGAATTTAGTTTTAGAAGTGCGATTAAAACATCCATTTGTGATTTACTGAATAATTGAGAAGGCCAGAATGCATTCATTCTTATAAAAGTTTTACAGTTGAAATTTAACACAGTTGCTTCTATTTAATAGAAATGTAATAATATGTAATATTTATTAATATATTAAAAAATGAAATAAAAATTATTTACAAATATAAGTTTTCATTGTTATCGTTACCATTTTTTTATCGTTATCGTTATTTTGAGCAAAGGTAAATTTTCGAAAAGGTATATATCAAAACTCCCTTTATAATGAAGATAATCGCTAAGGGATGTCGCTGTCATCGCTGTCATTCCTTGTCAAAAACTCCTTAAAATATTTTCCATCACATTTTAACAGCAGAAAGGAGAAATTTTAAAAGATTTTCAGAGGACAAGTGGTGTAAGTCCATTCACTTTATATCTCCCTTAATAATGGAGATAATTGCTAATGGGTAGTTTTGTCCAACTTCTATGTAAAAATGCTGTCATTTCTCATCAAAAAATTCTTAAAAATATTTTACATTACATTTTGACAGCGGAAAGGAGGAATTTTAAGAAATGTTCAGATGACAAGTGGCGTAAGTCCATTCATTTTATATCTCCCTTAATAATGAAGATAATCGCTTATGGGTAATTTCGTCCAACTTCTATGTAAAAATGATGTTATTCCTCATCAAAAAAATTCTTAAAACTATTTTCCATTACATTTTTACAGCGGAAAGGAGGAATTTTAAAAGATTTTCAGAGGACAAGTGGCGTAAGTCCATTAATTTTATTTCTCGCTTAAAAATGGAGATAATTGCTAGGCGGTGGTTTTTTCCAACTTCTAGGTAAAAATGCTGCCATTATTCATCAAAAAATTCTTAAAAAATATCTCTACATCGGAAACGAGAAATTTAAAAAAAAAATTTAGTAGCGCAAGTCCAAATGTTTTTACTAATATGCAATATTCTGCAGCATTTTTTGTATTATTTAGTTTATTTTTTACAATATGGATAGCTAAATTTATGCTCTTGACCAAACTTATAAGCAAAACTGAGTTCTTTATACTTGGAATTTACTAAAAGAATTTTTCTAAATGGTCAATTTTCTCAAAACTTCCAAAAGTGGACTTACGCCACTTGTGCTCTGAGCAGCTCATATCATACCCTGGTTTTACGGTAACAAATGTTCAAAAAACTCCAAAAACCAACAAATTTTTTTTTCACCACTGCAATATTCCAGTCCTTTGTATATTGTGTTAGGCTTTCAATATCTGCTGTCTATTTGTTTAAACTTAAAATTTTTCTTTTAATTTTGATGATTTTAAAAAAATTGAAATCAAAATTTTTTGTGTTGAATATTTTAATCAAGCATTTACATAAAAACTTATAATAAACGCACAAATTTTTCTTCTTCTGGTAAATGAATTTAAACTGATAAATAAATTATAAGACAGTGCAGTGCCAATTTAGTTCGATATCCAACGGGCAGTAGTGAAAAATTAAATTTGTTGGTTTTTAGGGTTTTTTGCATTTTTTTTTACCCTAAAACCAAGGTAAGATATGTTGGCATCCCTGGAATCCAAAGTTTTTAAAAAAAAATTATTTACATATTTTTAAGATTATAAAAGATTATTTTAAGTGAGAAGCATAGTTTTTCCGATTTTATATAAATTTTCTTGTGTTCGAAGTGCCAGAAACAGGCACTTTGAAAACTTTTGTGCACAAAATTAAAAAACCAAAATTCCGATACCAAAGTTATAGCTATTGAAATTTGACTTTTTTTTCCAAAATTTTGTAACGACCAGGTTATTTAACGTAATCCCACAATTTTTTGTATATGTTTGAAATATAGTTTAAGAAAATATTTCCTCGAAATTTCAACGAATTTTTTTTGCAAATTTGGATTTTTCCGATTTTTTTAATACAACAAAGAAAAAAAATAGATTTGTTTCGAAAATTTAAAAGTCACAACTCTGTTAGTTTTTGTCTAGTTTTCATGTTTGAAATAACATTTTGAAGAAAAATAAAATAAAAAACGAGACACGTAGCATTCTTTTAAATTTATGCACTTTAAAAAAGTTATTGGGTTATTTTAGAAAAAAGGAGCACTTTTTTCCCATATATATCAGATGTTCAACTTAAGGTCGCAAGCGGCACGTTTAAATATCAATTTTTTTTCTGAACATTTCACTTCTTGCTTCTGTTTAGTAAAGGAACAAAATTTCCGGCCCGCAATGTCCGCAATTTCCGGCCCGCAATGTGTTACTTTCGAAAAAAAAAAATAAGGGCCACTCTAATATGTATATTTGAGCAATATTTATCTTGTTATCTGACGAAAACAGGATAAGAGAACAATATGAAATTGAACAAAACATCACGCTCTTATCTCTCAGAAATTAATTTTGTCTGGGCAGATGACATAGTCCATGTATGGAGATTTTGACTTTGAGACAGAAATTATCACTACCGACTTTTAAAGAACTTTTCGATTTTATACATAACATTTAAAATGAAAACAAAACTAAAAAACTCAAGAGAGCGTTTGCTAATCGAATAACTAGAAACAATGTTATTCAAAAAGAAAAACCATTGCGTCTGGCCAGTCGATATAGTCCATATATGAATATTTTGGCTTTGTGACAAAAGTTATCACTGCAGGCATTTACAAAACTTTTTTGATTTTATACTTGTCATAAAGTGTGAAAATATGCTTGCAAAGTCACGAAAGTGTTTGCCAATCAAGCAACCAGAAACAAAGTTATTCAAAAGAGAAAAACCATTTCGTGTGGCCAGACAACACAGTCCATCCGAGGGTTAAGGTAGCTCTAATAATATGATCACCCACTGTACCTTCGGAAACTTTTGTGGTGTTTGAACACCAAAAATGCCCCCCTTAACTACGGGCATGATAAGGCAACAACCATAAATGCAACAATATTCTCGAAAACATTGCATAAAGTGATGACCTTAAATCAACACAAAGAAGTTGGGGGAGGGAATTTAAAAATTGCATCAAGGTCAATGATATAGCTTGTCAGCAGCTGGTTGGTTTTACTTTGTTTTTGCTTCAATACCTTTTACTTCTTATTTTCGTTTGATCTCTCTTGGGAAATTTTTGCTGGCTTATCCTGTTTTGTTGTGCTTAATGTTGGTCTAGGTTGTTATAACTGAATGCGGTTTTTTTTTTTTTCTGTTTTGTTCCTCGTGTTGTTGTTATTGCTAGATACTTTGCATGCACCTCAAAGTCTGCCACTTAATGGTGCACAAGTACGCGTTGCGTTGATTTACGGTTGAAAAGTAGCTTTTGTTGTTGGTTGAATGGGACTAGCCGCTATGACTGATTTACTACTAAAGACTAAAAAACTTTTGTTGCTTTTACATAGAGTAGCAACCATAAAGGCTTAAGCATAAAAATTGCAGCTGTTGCCGGCTAAAAATATTTTATCTCGAGGATGTACTTCTCTCTTTGTTAGAATAGAGTAAAAATTTTGAGTGAGAATACTTAAAATTGGGCTTGCTGCAAATTTCGATGTCCATGCTGAGTTTTGTGCTTTTGATGTTTGTTTCTTTAGTTTGATTTCTATCAATCATTGCATTCCGTTTTTGTCTTTCCAGTTGGAAAGTCGGTCGTTTGCTTGCTTTATTAATCTGTGTAAAAAGTTGAAACAGGGCTTAACACTGTTAAAAAATTTTAATATTTTAAAGATGTCTTTAAATAAAAGCTATTATAGATTGTGACTTGGCTTATAAGTTTATTTTAATTGTTCAGTCGGAAAAGTTGGGTTTTAGCTCATTTAGCTTATTTTAATATTGAATCCGAATCGATTAAATTGGTTCAGTTTGTCCCTTCTAAGCCAAATTAATTAAATTGGAGCTATAAGATAAATTGAATAAATTTATTCCGAATTTCCAAACTTGAATTTACCGATTTTTTATTATTTGGAAAGTTTATTTAGTAGTTAAAATGAGATCCATTGATGAAAATAATTGAATAACTTAAATGCGATTAACACTGACGATTGATTCGAGATAAAGAAGTAAACAAAGAGCACAACAAACAAATCTTTGCAGAATCAATGCAGTCGCTTTTTTCAACCTTTGCTCTTGCAAAGTAGTAGAAAGACATTGCTTTGAAGGCGGCATTCAGCACAATTATTCTATTTTGATTTAACAGAAGACGTTCGTATAAGCTTTTCAAAGTAGAAGGTACTGCAGAAACCACAGAAGACTAGTAAAGAGTTGATATATAATTACCTTAAATACCCTAATTTGTTTAATGTTTGCATGGTGCGGAAATATTGGGTAATTTTCGCATAGATTTTTGCAATATTCGTGGACTGGTGGCGAATTTTTTATCGGTATATGTTTATTATACTCTATATAGGCCTCAAATAATGTCACTAGGCGAGACCCAGGTGGCCGAGGATGCAAATCAACTGGATTTTCAGATACCTGGGTACCATGTACTGCCATTATTTTCTTTGCATAGAGGCATCACCCTTTTTATAAGAACAGATATAGCATACCAGTGTGAAAGGAGTCTGAATGTGACCGATCCAAAGTTTTGCTCCATGTGGGTTAGGTTCAGGCTCTGCTCTCACTTGCTGCGTTTCTGTTTTATTTATAGAAGTTCGAATCTAGGGAGCGAGCCCACTTTTAACAAACTGGACTCTCTCTCTCTCTCTCTGATTCGATTACGTATATTTTGGGGGTGTTTTCTGACAGTGAGAGTGTTGTAGCAGCCGATTTCAATATCCACAACCCGGCTTATGTTGAGCTACTTGCTGAATCGAACCAATTGATTTTGACCCACTTTTTTCCCTCAAAGTGATATGCATAGCCATAATATCCTTAACCTTTTTCTGACTTCGCATCATAAAAATTATGATGTACGTGTCAACGCACCTCTTGGTAACTTGGACCATTGTACCATTTCCGCTGTTTTTCATATTCTAACCCCTGCACCTCTACGCCTAAAGCCCCGAAGAGGACTGCATGGTTTTATGGAAGGGCAAATTGGACTGCGTTAAATAATTTTTAAAGCAGCTTCAATTAGAAAAATGTTTCGCTGTTAGAAATATATATGCCGCGGCTGTCATGGTACTAGAAATTATTTTATTGGATATGCGGTCTTTCATTCCCAATAAGATGAGAAGCATTAAATCAAAATATCACTCATGGTTTAATGAGACTTGCAGGATTGCAGTAAGGTCCAAAGAGGATGCCTTTCAAAATTGGCGTTCCAACAAGAATACAGATACTAAAAGACTTCGCATCGAGGCAAGGAATCGCTGTAAATGTAATTTTAAGACGCGAAAAGTTTCTGCACAAAGCTCTCATTTCTCTCTCATTCAGAACAGGTTCTTCTGTGACCCAAAAGAAGAAAATATTGTTGGTCATTTGTTAAAAAAGTTAAAAATCAGACATCGTCATCATTTCCAGCTCTTTTAAAAGAGCAACAGAAATATGTTATATGACAGAAATATGTTACTATTCGGTAGTATTCCAGTTTTTTTAAACAAATTTAGTCACAAATGGGTTGTATTCAAGCTTCAAATAAGTAATTTGTAACAATTCATTCGTTTTTTTGCAAATAACTTTAACTGCAGTGTTAATAATGTTACGAATAAATGCACTTGTAAAAATATTTCATGAAGTCTTGAAAAAATAAGTATTTTTTTTTATTAAATTAACATTATTACAACATTTATTTTTGTAGCTCCTATAAAAAATGTTTGTGTATTGTAATTGTAACAAATATAGTAATAAAGTTGCTTTATGTTTATATTAAGTTATATCAATGTCACACTAAATGTACAAAACTTCGGTTTGAAGATGTTTTTATGATGTTATAGGGAAGTCACTACAACTAAATGTTTCAAATTTTGCTGTGACGCATTAAAATGTCATAAGCAAAATATAAATTTTATTGTTCCCAAAAAATTCTGTGTTGCTTTTCAATTTCTTTGTGTAGGCTTCTACTACCATGTTATCCATTTTTGTTTTATTTTAGTGCTCAACGAGACTACCAAATTGAACAAATTTTTCGTTGAATGGCAATGAATCCTTGCGAAATTATGAGAATTTGTTTTGCTGCAAGAAGGTTGAAATAAGGTTTTTATTCACTTACAAGAACATTGGAATTAGTCCTTACAACCTTATGCTTTATTGAGGTTATTATTCAGTTGCTACATTTTCAGAAAACATTATTATAATTAAAAAAATGTAGTTAGGAAAAATTACGTTGAATTGAGGTTTTTATTAAGTTGCAAGAACATTGGAAATAATCACTGCAAACATGTTCTGTATTAAGGATAAAAACGATGTATTGAGGTTATTATTGATTATATTGCAATAACTTAAGAAAAAACCATTGCAACTTTTATAATGTAATTAGTTACATGAACGTTGTATTGGAATTATAATTAAGTTGCAAGAAGTTTTGAATATAATTGTTGTAAATAAATGCTGCATTAAGGTTATTATTCAGTTGCAACAACTTTAAAAAATAATATTTGTAACTCTTGATATTTAGGTAGTTGCAAGAAATATGTATTGAGGTTATTTATCAGTTGCTAGAACTTTGGAAAAAAGTGTCTAAAAACTTCATACTCCCCATATTTGATTTTTTTCATCACTATGAATTTTGATTGGAATAAATTTAAATACGTTTTTTTTTAGTATTTATTATTTTCTTTTAGAATATTCAGTGCAATATGACACTAGGAACTTAAAAAAATATATTCAACTATATTTAGGCATTTGCGAAGCTACGCACGTGACAGTCGTACGCCTTTAATGAGTAGTAAAACAAAGAAAACTTAAACTTACAGTGCATCAACTTACAGTGCAGTTTTTACCTGCATTAATACAAACGAAAAAAATTTTCGAAGTGTGCACGAGTTTTTTTTTATAAAAGTTTTTTAATATTATTTGGAATAGTGTTGCTACATATTCATAATTGTTTCGTTGGAAAAAAATTTTTTTTAATTATTTTTATATAAACCATAGTATGATACGTTACGTGATATACGTTATGTGACAAATTTTTCCTTAAAAAAGGTGCTAATATTTTATAGTTTTATTTATTTAATTCAACTAAAAAAGCATATTAAGTGTAATTCAGGAAAAAAGTTTAATTAAACTTTGTATTATACGAGTATTTATTATACTTATAAAATTTCAACTTTTGTTAAAATATTTCAACTTTTGTCACCATTTTTTAACTTTTGTTGCCATTCATTATGTTTGCTGCCATTTTTGTTTAAATTATTGTATTAAACCCATATTAAACATTATTACGCGGAAATTAAAAACTTGAAATATTTCTTAATTCCAAATTATTTAAAAAAATTTTATTTTTTGGGTGCTGCCTGAGTTTTATAGAGGTAAAACAGAAACATTCATCGACATAATGGCCTTTGTTGTATAACTTTAGTGTATAACTCTTCATATTTTCAATTTATTTTCACATCTTTTTAGTTCATTCCAATTTGTCTTTGACTTTTAAAATATACTCCAAAAAATTATCACTGGTTTAATGAAACTCATATTAAGGAATTGTGTATGCAAAACATTTTAAAACTTTCTAAGAACAAATTTTTTCCAGTCAGGAGTATTTATGTCATTTATGTCGGTGGCGGTCGTAGCCTAGTGGGTGGAATGCGTGGCCCCTAAGCTAAAGATCCGCGGAAGATTCTAGCTCAGACAGAAAGTTTTTTCAAATGAATTATTTTTTTTGTTCGTTCATCACCTCTCTGCAGACAATGGCAAATCTCAGAAAGTAAAAACAGCCATTTAAAGCTTCTTGAGAAAATAAACCGTTCGGAGTCGGCATTAAACTCGTAGGTCCAGTTCTCGATCAATTTGTGTTTAAACATTTAATAACACGCACAACACAACTGATCAATAGAAGCTCGGTCAAAGTCCCTTTCTAGGGCTGAAATGGTCAGTTTATTTATTTTTATATTTATGTCATCAGTACTCCCTTTCTTGTTACAAAATCTGTCATTATAACAAAAAATAACTTCAATAAAACAAAATATTTGTTACTTTCACGTTATTTTACCTAAATTGTAACGTAAGAATAACACAATATAAACTTTTATTGGATGTTTCCAGTATGTTTCATCTTGTTTCGTGCAACTTAAATCTGTACCAACAACACATTTATAACATTATCATAACACATTTTTCGCCTAATTGCAGCTTAAGTTGTAAATAGGCGTAAATATCTGCTTTTTTAGTTGTAATTACGTTACAATTACGATTTATATCTGTATTGGCGATTCTTTTGCGACACTTTTTTGTTTTTGTTTTTTTTAAAACGTTGCATATAATAATATTACATCAGTTGATCTTCGCATGATCTACACCTCATATATTGGGTCGAAAATGGAGTACAATTCACACATTTGGGCAGGAGCTTCAAGATCTTATTTGGAGCTACTGGATCGAGTTAAACATAGAGCAATTTATTTGATAGGAGATGAAATTATTTCATTCTCTCTTAACTTTCTTGGGCATCCATGTAATGTTTGTTGCCTGAGCCTTCCGTATAGGTTCTGCAATAAAAAGTGCTTATGGGAGATACATGGCCTGACGCTACCAGCTCATGTGTTTCCCAGGTCCATTCGGGCAGTTGTCCAAACCCACTCCTTTACCATTACATCGATGTCCAATAGAACCTTGCATTACCGTGATAATTCGTTCTTTAGTCGCACGGCTAAGTTGTGGAATAATCTCCCTGCAATCGCGTTTCCCGGCAGTTTTGAGCTGTGAAAGTTTAAAACAAGTCTTCATCGACACTACTCCATCTATTAACCCTTCAACTAACACGTATCTTCCGAATCAACACAGTGCATTCACATTTATAGGGGGCTTCCACTGAGCGTTGGTTGAGGCTAAAAAAGAAAAAAATGTAGCTATCAACGAAACAGTATGTTTAGTCTGCTGGGTGGTTTGTTCTGCAAAAAACTTGTTGTTGTTGCAACCTGTTGCTTCATGAACTTATTTAGAATTAGGCTCAAATATAGTTCTAAAAATTTAATATTTTTATAGAATTATTAAAAACAATATACTAACTAACTAAATTCATTCAAAAAGCTTCACTATGTCTATATACTCAACTTTTAACATTAAATCGATTGGCTCAATTGGCAAATTAGCTCGATTGGTTCAATTGAATTGACTGAATGAATTGATTGATCGAATAAATTGCTTCGATTGAACGAACAGACTCAATTAACTGACAAAGACAAATTAACTGAGTCAATAAAAGCTAATGTGTCACACAGTCAATTCAGCCATTTATGCAAATTGAGCTAACTGAGTCCATGTCAACCGAGCCATTTATGCCAAACGCTCCCATTGATTCATAATTACTTTATTTTAATACCACAAGCTATAATGTTGATTCAGTAACTTGTGTCAACTGAGTTAACTAAGTCAATGCGTCAATTGTATCATCGATATAATTCGAGTCACGAAAATTGAATAATTTGTGTCAATTCAGTTCATTGAATTATTTATGTCAATGGCTCTGAGCCCCGAAATATTATATGCCAACTACCGCTTATGTTTTCTAGACGTAACAAAATAAACTTAAAAGAATTTGCATTACTTTCGTAGAACAAACTGGTCTGTTTTTATAATAAGGACGAAGGGCCTCACGAGGCCCTTCCGTTAAATGTATGTAAGCTACTGAACGAAATATGTTTAAACACAATCGATCACGTTCGACGACTATATTACGCAATATGTGTAAAGCGCTTGTATGCATATTAATTATTTATTTTTTTATTGTAAGTAATATTGGAATTGTCGGTTATAAGTGACAAAGTGTGGGGAGAGCTTGATATTGTTCTGAAATTTTTAGACTGCCGACAGACCGGCAGCAGCTCACTGAGGACAGTTTTTTTGCTATTAAAAACTAGAGAATGAAAAAGATTATCCTTTTGGAAAAACAAGCCTTATAAATTTCTGGATTACTACGAAAATAAAGCAGGTGTCAGCTCTATGGACCAGATGCTCAGTTTCTACTCTTTCAAGATTTCAAGAGTGGCAAAAAGTTATAAACGTATAAACATCGTGAATTTCTAAAAGTTTTAACATCCCAGCTTGTTACTTCTCAAATGAAAAATAGGACATTGAATTGAAACTTTCAAATATCATTCAATGTTTTAGTCAAAAATTATAAAATTTTTTTTATAAATTCATAATTCTACCTTTAGTATAACGTACACAATTACATCATCCTGAATTATATGGAACGGAAAATCCGTGAGTCGTGCAATGCTCAGAGTGGCGAAAAGAGGCGCAAAACATTCTTGTCGGGTAAAAAATGCAAAGAAATTCATATTCCTTGAACACGACACCACGCAGAAAATTTGTCAGTGCCTTGGGTACGCTACTGAATAGTTATAAATTCAGCATAATAGTTTAACGATCGTTACCTCATTTTTAGTTTATGTAAATTTGTGTTTAAAAAAAATATAAATCAGTCAAGAATTATCTTATGCCATAAAAAAAAAATTAATTTTACTTTTCAAGGAATCCTAACCCCCCACTCCCTTTAGCTTGCGAAGGGACATCTAGATCAAAGAAAATCGTAAAGACAGCTGGCCATGGTTTATGGGCCTCGCGAGGCCCAGTAGGGTCACTAACCACCTTCTAGGCAGTCGCCCATCCTAGAATTAATAAAATATGAGGCAATTTAGTCAACAAACTAATTGATTTCATTGAGAGCTTATAATGTCAATTTACCTATATTTGTCAACTGTGCTAATTGATTCATTGATATAATTGTGTTAATGTGCCAATTATATCAGTGAACTTATTAAGTCATTGTGCCAATTAAGTCATTGAGTAAATTGAGGCAATTATGCCAACTAAGAAAGTAATTCTAATTGAGCTTTTTGTGTCAATAGAACTCATAGATGTTATGAGTTCTTTTATCAATGGGCCAATTGAGTCTGAAAGCAAATTGATTCAATCGATCTTATATTGTCAATTCATCCATTTTTGTCAGTTGAGCAAACTGAGTTAAAAGAGCTAATTGTGTCAATGAGCTTATTGAGCTACTTTTGTCAGCTAGCTAACTGAGTCAATTAGAAAATTGAAATAATCAACCATCTGAGTCAATTGAGCCATTTAAGCAAAAAGTGTTTATTATGCTTTTATGTCAATTGAGCTTATTGATTAAAATTTTGCTAATTGAGTCAATTGAGTTTATAATGTCAATTCACAGACTTATGCCAATTGATCTTAATTAAATAATTGCGTCAATGGTCTTACTGAGTCGTTGAGCCAATTGAGCCATGAGTCAATTGAGCCAATGAAGTCAATTGAATCAAATAGGGAACTGAGTTTATTGAAAAACAAAACTACAAAATCATAACTTTACCCAAGGCAAATTTCTCATTGTCCGTAATTGTCTAAATAACTCAACTGGCTCATTCATAGAATAAGCTAACTCACTCAATTTACATAAATTACTCAATTAGTATGATTTGCTAAATGGACTCATTTGGCTCAAATGACGCAAATGGCTACATTGAAACAACTGTTTAAACTAACGCAATTGGTTGCGTTCACTCCATTGGCTCATTGATTTTATTGACTTGATTGACTAAATTCGCCTACGTGCGAATTATAAATATTCCCTATCAGTGGCGTTCAAAGCGGGCTCGCAAAGCCCGCGTTGCGGGCGGGCCGCAACTAAGCTAGGGGCGCCCTCAAGTACCTTGATAAAATTGATAACTAAAGTGGAGAACGACGCACAGTGTAAAATAAGCGGCCAAAAACCTAATATATAGACATTTGAATTTTTCCAAATTTTTATAGCTTTCAATAGAAAATATCTTTTAATAGTAGCAATCGTTTCGTTAGGACAAGCCGTGAAAGTTGCATTTAAAAAAAAATTTTCTTGTTATTCAAATTATATATTTTTTTATATATCAAAATAAAGTTTAAAATTTCTTATGTCTGGCAACATTACTGTTTTTGTTTACATTTTGAACATATGGTTTTAAGCTTATCACAAAAGTAAACATTAAAAGCGGGATACAAATTTCTAAATAGTCAATTTTTAAAAGTGCTTAAAAAATAATTTTGAGAAAGATTGACTATAAGTTTTTCACGAAAACATTATTAAAACTGCGTTACACCAAATCCAAAAAAATTCTTGCTAATACTTGCTAATGCGGAAGATATACATTTTTTATGGTGACCTGTTTAGTTAAAATTTTTGATATATTTGATGTATGGCAGCTGATTATTTTTCAAAATTTTGACTTATCTACAAACACAAAAAAGATCTTACAAATATAAACAAAATCGTAGTTAATTTGTGCAGGTGGTATTTTTTAAGGCTGAGTTAATTTTTAATTTTAATTCTTAACTGTTTTGTTGTTATATAACTTATAAATGTGTTAACTTATAAATGTGTTATTACTTGTTGTTATCTATTTCAATTTTAATTTTACAATTTAATTCTAATTTTTAATTTTAATTCTTAAGGGTTTTGTTGTTAACCATATATTCTAATTTGTGGCATGCACAAGAAATCTTTTCTTATATGCTAACATACCTGCTCAATAAATACAAATACAAATACTAAAATATAATTAATCACAAAATAAATTTATGTAGCAAACTTCGTTGTTTTGAGACACGACTGAAGTTTCAGGCAATAAGGCAAATAGGTTTCATTTATATGGGGGGTGGGTGTGGCAGAGGTCGGGTTTTTATAATTTTTTCAAGATTTTTTTTTTTATTTTGTCATGAAAGGTATTTGTTCCAATTTTCATAGCTCTACGATAACTCCTTCTTTTTTAGGCCAAGAATGGGGACGTTACACTGTGCGACTTTTGTGCTGTAATAAAAATTAAGTCCCGTACATACGATTTAGCAGGGTGCAATAATCGACGTCAAAAAACCGACTATTTTGAGCAAAAGTCGTCTTTGTTTGGCAAAATTCGATTATGGTCGGATTCGATTAGCCCGTTTGCTTTCATATTTTCAGCAAGTCAGCAACTGATGTTATTTTAATCACTCAGTTGGTCATATTTTGTGACGTTAGCAAACTCTTTAGTTAACAGGTAACGCCAAATACAAAATATTTAAGCTAAACACCTTAAACTTATCATTTCACTTATAAAAAATTTATTGATCCCATTAATTCAAAATGTTTACTTTTTCAAATAATTAATATGTGATGTTTTCTTTTTTACCTACTTTGTGATAACATCTTACAAATTTTATTATATTTGATATTATAAAAAGTATTACTTACGTTATTGCTTTTTTTAACAAATTATATTAAAATAAAATATAACTTTATTTATAAAATAAGATATTTTTAAAATTTAACTGTTGCAATAAATGATGATCATCATATGACCATTGAATTAAAAAAGCCTCTTTTTGTTCTCTTTTTTTTTATCAGGAGCTCTCTTGTTTTCTCCAACGCTTCTAGTAACCAAACAAAAACATAGTTTTACTCTCAAAGTAAATAGCAGGGCGCTTTTAGAAACCTGCGGTCGGGCGCACCATATATAGTTACGCCACTGTTCCCAATATCAATACACTCACTTAAAATAAGTCTTAGCTGATATTTTAATTTTCATGGGAATGCTTGTTAATAGATTTCGAATTGTATATTAAAATTTTTAAATAAAGACTTTTAGTTGTGAAATTAAAATCCCTGAACTCATAAAAAAACACAAGTCTGTGCAAATCCCAAGCGGCTTAGTTATTTAAGCAGTATTAGTAATTTGAAAGTAAAAATGTACATTTAACTATTGTGTTTATATATTAATTATTTGCATTAAATGCAAAATAGTAAACAAAGCCTTTAAGACACTGCATTAAGGAAAAACGTTTACGCGAATTTATTTCAAAACCGCATTATCTCAAACTTGTGCTACGACAAAACGAAATAAGCACAACCCAAACAGTCCAATCATTTATTTCATCATAACTCAAATAAAAGCAAAATATTGCCAAAGCAATAAACCAATATTAAATGAACACCCGTCGCTTCATTGACGATGCGACGCTACGCCACGGATGCGACACAATACAAACGCAGTAGCGTAATCCGGCAGCCAACCAACACATTCAAGCTTTTTAACTTTGCCGAACACTGTCAGTTCTTCAGGGCATTCATTGCGTCCATTCGTCCTCGTCGTGACGTCGTCATCATGTTCAGCCTCTTTGCTGTTGTTGAAAACGTCGTGCGAAATAATCATAACTTTTAAGCAACACCATGTTTTCTCCAACAGATTTTTTTTCTTGTTTCTTTTTTTATCATATACCAAAATTTATTAAAATATTTCTGTCCAACTTTAGCCATGAGTTTTAAGGCAAATGCTTTTGCAGTCTTATGTGCAGTCATCTTTGCACCCATCCACCCACTCACCACCACGCCACCATTGAGTTAAGTCCTGGCTTGCAAAATTTTAACAACGCCTCACCTCGAAATGCCACTCTTCCCACCACCATCCCGTGCCCAGCCTGCTCGTTCACTAAAGTGACACGCCACAATCACAGAGGGCGCCACTTCATTAGTCATGCAAATGAAATTCGCCCATTGAGCGAGGCGACCAACCAAAAAAACTTTACTCTTTGTGCTGCAGCCTTATTTGATTATTTTAGCCAAGTTTTTCATTTGCTCGTTGCCAAAACGCAAAAATGTATGTGAACAAAATAGAATTCAACCCAACCCATCAAACGAAAAAAATAAAATAAAACCATAACAGCCCAAAGAGCAGACATTCAAAAATTAACTCGAGCTCGTCCTGCCGGCATTTTGGGTTCCCTTTCAGCTATCCTCGCCTGTTCAACTTAGGCTGCCGCATACTTTTTTAAAAAACATTTGCATTTCAGCAACTTAAGGCAGGACATTCGATGTTTTTTTTATTAGTTACTTGTGATTATTATATATTTGTTGTTGTACAAACAATTGAGTTGATTCAATTTCCTTTTGCTTGAAATTTTATTTTAGAATGTCTGCTGAATGTTGGCAAATGGATTGGAAAATAAAATAACATCACCCAAGAGGGCAAAAAAAAAATTAAATCAAATTAAAAATTAGCATGAACATATTTTTTGCCCCTTTTTTATGTATTTTTTCTGTTTGAGTAACGTGAATTAGCTTTGCTTGGGTACGAAAAAAAATATGTGAACAAAGTTTTTCTTCTCTTAGCATTGATGAAATTGTGACTTCGTACTCTCAGATTTTTCACAGCGGTTTTTTAGGCAGGTTTTGTAAAATCAAATTAATACGTAGCTTTCATATTTTATTAAAAAACGGGTAGAAGGATGCAGCTGTTTTTCTCTTCCAATATCAGAAATTAATGTTAAAATTTTCTAGTAACTTGTTGAATGTTTTATGTTATGTTGAATAAAAAAAAAATGACTACAAATAATGTAACAGCTGGATTTTCACAGATTTTCATTGTAAATCGATTTTTCTCTGAACCTTCACAAAAACGTCTCATTATTTAAAATTAAAAACATTTATGCGTAAAGAGAAATAATGTAAAGAAATCTGACTACTAAGTTATTTTGAAGATTCTACGAATATAAGTATTATTTTAGTGATTTTTGATTTAAGAAAAAGCATAGAACGAATTTATTGATGTAAAAAACTATTTTAGCTAAGAATAGGTTATTTTAATTCTTAACCTTATAATAGAAAGGAAATACAACCAGACACATCAGAAACTGTGAATTGGCTCTATATATTGCGTTTTATCTAGTAAGTTTGAAAACAGATTCGAAAAAATTATTGAGTTTAAACCAGACATGCACAACGAAATCAACAAAATTTTTTCGTTTCGTTGATCATTGAAAATAAATTATCAAAATTATTTCGTTTTTCTCATAACGTTAAAAAATTATCAAAATAAATTTCGTTTCGTTGAAAACGAAATTTTCAGAAAATAAAAAATTTCGTTTCTTGCTTATCAAAAAAATTTTTTTTTCGTTTCTATAATAAAAGACGAAGCGTATTTTTGTCAGTAGTGCAATATATTGGGTGTTAAGCGAAATTAATATGAACGAATATTTATTAAAAAAAGAGTTATAAGAAAAAAAAAACCCCTTAAAAGCCTGGTGGTCCCTTCAGGAACCTCAACTTTAGAGACTTGTTTTTCAAAACTGTTACATTTTTTGCGCAATGTTTATTCAGCAAATATTCTCTTTATAATGTATGCCATCTAGCGGAAAAGAAAATCATATGCTTTTCGGTGCTGAACACCTGATTTTTGACGTTTATCAGAAAAACACACAAAAGCTTCAAAGTGAACAAATCGTGCTTTTTCAAATTGATTGAAATCAAAACTTTTGCTCCAAAAGAACCAAATAAAATTCATTTTTATTATTTGTGCACTATATTCAAACCATGTAAGTATCTTTTTAGCAATATAAATTTTTTTTGTTTGTGTTTTTCGTGTAAAAGTCCTTCGGTCCTTCAAAGAACCAGTAGGCACTCATTAGAGAAGTTCATTATTCATTCATTAGAAATTCGTTAGTGCTTTAGCGTCTTTTTCTAATTTTAGTGTAAATTTTTAATTTTTCATAGAAAAATGCCACGTAAATACAAAGATTTTGCCACGGCTGAAGAGTTTGAAGCATTCGTCAATGATTTTGAATGGTCAGCAAGTGAAATTGGCGATATATCAGATTTTGACGACGACAGTCTAGACGATCCCGATTTCAATATAGTGACAAATGATGATGCGAATATCACTGATCAGTTGGAGGATGATGTGTTCGAAAATGTGAACGAATTAGATGCTGAAGAAGTTGTGAGTGTGGAACCAACTGCTGATGAGAGTGTTCAAAATGAAGATATTGTTGTTACTGGAGATAGCACACGCTGGCATCAAAATGCAACATTTTACAAAGATATCACAATTGACAAGGACTCTTCCGAGTTTAAAAAATGTATCTGGAAGAAAAACCATATGCAGAATCATGCAAGTTGGGTTCAGTTTGGCAGCGATTCTGAATTGACAACAGAAATAATGGCACTAGATACACCTTTCAAATTTTTTTCTTACTTTGTAAATGACGATATAATTTGTAATATTGTACACCAAAGCAATTTGTACGCAATTCAAAAGGATTCATCGAAACCTCTAAATACAACGCCAGACGAAATAAAACGCTTTTTTGGCATTACATATTTTATGTCCGTCTTCAAGTACCCAAGTATCAGGACGTATTGGGGTGAATTTGGCATACCGGCTATTATGAATACCATGACGAGAAATCGATATGACAAGGTACGCCAGTTTTTGCATCTAAATGACAACAGTAAGATGCCACGTCCGTCAGCTCAAGAACCAGCTCCTTCAGGTCGACGAGGATTGCGTCCACAAAACACTGATTCATCAAACATTGATCGTTTATATAAAATTTGTCCGCTTATTGATGCCCTAAATCGAAACTTTGACTCTGTTCCAAAAAGCAGTCGTTTGTGTGTGGATGAACAAATTTGTGCGACAAAAATTAAGCACTATTTGAAACAATACTTGCCAGACAAGCCTCACCCGTGGGGCAATAAGTTATTTTTGATGTGTGACGATATGGGATTCTGCTATAATTTTGAAATTTATACTGGCAATGAAGACCATGTTTTGGACAATGAACCAGACTTGGGAGCCGCAGCAAATGTTGTGGTGCGGCTTGCTCGTAAAGTTCCGCGTTTCAAGAACTACAGAATTTTCTTCGATAACTATTACACAACTATTCCTTTATTGGCTTATTTACGCACCCAGGGAATCTATGGGCTTGGAACAGTTCGACGTAACCGAATTCCTGGCTGCAAATTGCCAGAAAAATTACCCAATCGAGGAGACTGCGAAGAATATATGACCAGTATTCATGGTATAGATATAACTACTATAGCATGGAGGGACAACAAAGTTGTAAATATGGCATCGACTTTGCTTGGCATCAAGCAATTGAAATCGACAAATGCAAACGAAACTGATGACGCGCCTACGATTGCCAGGTATTTTATACTTTCAACAAATACTTACTGAATATAATTTTTTTTATTTTCTTTAGATTTGACAAAAAAAATAAGTGTACCGTAAATATTCAGTGCCCTGCGATAATCCACGAGTACCACAAGTACATGGGAGGTGTTGATCTTATGGATTCGTGCTTTGGTAGAAGCCGCATAAGAATAAAGTCACGCAAATGGACAAATCGTCTTATATACCATATGATGGACATGGCCATGATAAATGCATGGATTTTATATAAACACCAATTCTCTTCATCTCCTCGTACAGATAAAATGCTGACTTTGCACGAATTTATCGTAGACGTCAGCAAAGTTTTAGTAAAATCTGGCACACAATCCATAAGGAAAGGACGTCCAAGAAGCACTGGAGGATGTGAGACCCCTGAAAATGTGCCAAAACGAGTTCGGGTAGTAATGCCGCCTAGTGACGTGCGGTTTGATAATGTTGGGCACTTCCCGAAATACCTAACAACAGGCAAACCTCGTTGTAAAATGCCCAATTGCACATCTAGAACAACAGTGTATTGCATTAAATGTGAGGTAGAATTATGTTTCCAATCCACAAAAAACTGCTTTCTAGAATATCATACAAAACATTGAATAAATGAACTGAAATATATATAATTTAAATGAAAATAAAAAAAATTTCATATATAAACCATATGCATTTTACTTGTCAAAGGAGTGCCTGGCGGTTCTTCAAAGAACCAACACACCAGTGATCTGCAAGTGATGGCATTTTCGCTACTTGCAATCTACCCTCAACAAATACAGTGACAGTCTGACCGCACTACGCAAGCGCTGCGATTGTTGTGTCGAACATACTTGCAACATTGAAGCCAACTGTGTATGAGCGTGTCGTAAGACCACAATAATGCATGTTCGAGTTGTTGGTTTGATAACCAGCGCAGGGTCTTTTCAACTTCTGGTATGCAATGGTAAGTATGGTCATTTACAAGCAACAAAACAAAGACATAAAACGTAACTCCTGCATAAAAAAACCAGCGCTTATTTTGTTCTCCGAACACAAAGTATTTGCAGTAACATTGCAGTTACTTTGCGTGACTTTTGAGAGCTTGTAGCTCATAAGCTAATGGTTCAATTGAGCTGATTTCTTTTTTAAAATAAATTTTAAAGTGAGTGAGCAATAAAATTTGTTTAGTAAATTTTTGAAGATATTTATTAAATTTAGTTTTTTAAGAAATTATATCAGACGCCATTTTACTATAAAACACCTTTAATCACTGATTTTGATAAGATTTTGTATGCATGCAGATCTTTAATAAAGCTACAACTTTTGTTCAATTGTTCAAAATTTTGAAATAATAGGGTCGCCACCTAATAATATGTCTTTTCAAGAGTTTAAAACTGATAAATGACGTTTAAAACTCTTGAAAAGACATATTATTAGGTGGCAACCCTATTATTTCAAAATTTTATAATTTTGAAATTCTGACAATGGATTCGGATTCAGCGACCCATTTTTGGAGTACGATTTTTTTTTTGCCAGCCCCGAATTCATAAAACTACAAAAAATTAAGGTGGCAACCCTATCCACCATTTTGAATTTTAAAATTCTAACTTTAGATTCGAAATCAGCGACCCCCTAACACTGATAAATGACGTTTAAAACTCTTGAAAAGACATATTATTAGGTGGCAACCCTTTTATTTCAAAATTTTATAATTTTGAAATTCTGACAATGGATTCGGATTCAGCGACCCATTTTTGGAGTACGATTTTTTTTTTGCCAGCCCCGAATTCATAAAACTACAAAAAATTAAGGTGGCAACCCTATCCACCATCTTGAATTTTTAAATTCTGACTTTAGATTCGAAATCAGCGACCCCCTAACACTGATAAATGACGTTTAAAACTCTTGAAAAGACATATTATTAGGTGGCAACCCTATTATTTCAAAATTTTATAATTTTGAAATTCTGACAATGGATTCGGATTCAGCGACCCATTTTTGGTGTACGATTTTTTTTTTGCCAGCCCCGAATTCATAAAACTACAAAAAATTAAGGTGGCAACCCTATCCACCATCTTGAATTTTTAAATTCTGACTTTAGATTCGAAATCAGCGACCCCTTAACACTGAGAAGTGATGTTTAAAACTCTTAAAAATACATATTATTAGGTGGCAATACTGTGGTAAAAATTTAGGTGGCAACCCTAACCTCCATCTTAAATTTTAAAACTGTGACATTATATTCGAAATCAAATCCGTTGTCTGAATTTCAAAATTACAAGAATTCGCAAAAATGAAAAAAATCTAGGTGGTAACTCTATCCGCCATCTTAAATTTTAAAGTTTGACATCATCTTCGAAATAAGTTACCCCTAAAACTTCCTAAAACTATTTACTCTATTCATACTAAAGTAATCTACAAACACTTGAGTAAAAATGCAGTGTACGCGCTGATTTCATCGTTCGTAATCTTACTTTTGTATCACTGCTTAGCCGAAGTTGAAATCAACCTGCAATGGTACACGAGGCATCAGCTCAAAATAATGCATAATTATAACGATTGCCGTTCGTGCGCTGTGGTTTATATACATAATTAATTTATGCAAACATCTATACTTTCCACTGAAGTCGAAGCACACATCACACAGTGTTTGACTTTGGTACAATTGGCTAATGCAACATGCTTGATGTTGTAAGTGAGCTCGATGGCGTAGAATATGTTGCATGGTATTAATGATATTGAAGTCATACAAAAACCAAGTATGTACTGAGTGTAAAAGCAGTTGCAGTTCATCGCTGCAGGTCTCTGCAACACACAAAACCTCCCCTAAAATGTCCAAAACTCAAAATTGTGAAAAGTCGTAGAACAAACGTTGTTAAGGGTCCTAAAATACAACATATAAAATTTTTTCATTGAAAAAAAAAAGTCAGGCTATTAAGGGTTAAACTAACTTCGCGAATTCAATCTAAGTGTTAAAATTTTTTCGGTGAGATCATCGCCAAGATTTGAACGATAATCGCTGATAATATATTTGAGTGTTGAAAATGCACGCTCAACACTAACTTGAGTGGCAGGAGTTCCATGAACAACTTGCGCCAAGTTGTACAGTACGCTATGTGAATACTTTCTTGTCTCCCAAAATTCCGCCAGATTTATTTTCATATCGGTGGTTTCACTAAAAGATTCAATTGCTGCGAACGCTTCAGAAATATTTGGGGATTGTATTGTTGCAGTCTCACATATCTCATTCAAATATGCTTCGAGCAAGCCCTCGCTGTCAGAAGTACTTACGCTAGAGTCAAGGCGTTGAGCGTTTTGAGAATCATCCTGGTTGTCCTAAGAATAAGACACATATTATTATGATGAAAAAGAGATTTTAAAGCTAATTTTTACAATTTTAAACGCAAATAGAAAATCATAATACGCTTATATTTTACCTCCTGCGATAGGCTTTCAATTTTAGTATGAAGCGTTTTTAAATGAGTAATGGCAACTGGCATTAAATTAACAAATTCCGGACTTTTTAACAGTCTTTGCAGGCGAGGGTCCAAATAGATAGCTGCAGCCACCGTTTCGTTTTTTAAAAAAGCTCTCTTGCGGTCATTTAATGATGTAAATAATAGTTTGGATAGTCGGGAATTGCTTGCCTCGATTTTGATTGCTAATATAGTTTCAAAGTAACTTTTCAAAAAGTCGCCAAAAAGTAAATTTTCTGATTAAAGTTTTAAGGTCATAATTTTAACAGCTTTAAAACTTTTCAAAAACTCTTCTACAAAATTCCAATCGATGTCAGTCTGGTTGAGGTTTTGATTGATAAAACAGCGGAGATTTATTAAGCTTTCAATTAAATCGTAGGCATAAGACCAGCGAGTGGGGCAATCTGCATTTGGAGGAAGCAAATTTTGCATAACTAAATTTTTATGCATTGTTGGAGTGCGAAGTAGTTTGGCTACACTACGACATTTTTCAAAATTTGACTTAACATTTTCTTCTTTTAGCACGTCGTGGAAACTTAGTTGCAAAGTGTGAGCTGCACAACGTATCACTATTAGCGAATCTGTAATATTTTTTACAATTTAACATACTGGGAAAAAGTTTTTTATATGCATGAACTGCCTTATTCATAAATTTATTCATTGAATAAGGCTGGAAGTGAATTATTTCATTTGTCTTACTAAAGTTCTGAACAACGCACTCTTCCAAATCATTTTGATCGAAAATCGTGTCGTTGGGCTGCAATGCTGAAAATTGCTTTTCATCGGTTTCTTGTTGAACGCCCGCTATATCGTACACGTTTATTTCACTATTGAGAAGATTGCCACAGCTTATCATATTGCGGCCATTGTCGCTAGTTATGCTATATATTTGATCGATGGACAAATCAAACCTATTAAAACCAGTGATATATGTATATATATTTATATAGATTTATTTTTGTTGGTTTATGCATGAGCTTCTAATTACCTTTGAAGAGCATTCAAAATTAATGACTTTAAATTTTGTGCTGTGTGTTTTTGTATTAAATTTTGTATCGCCAAAGTTTTAATAACAATACGGCCGTCACTTATAATTTGGGCATTAAGACACACTACATTGCAGTAGAAGCGCTGGGCGCTGTCAATTTTAACCGAAAATATTTTATTCTTCAGGAAAGATTTAATTGCCTTCACTTCGTCTTCATACTTTTTACTTATTATTAAATTTATGTTATTGCGATTTATTGTATTCATATCCAGTGCGCTAAATATAGGGCTCATTAAATTTTTAAAAGGATTTGAATTAAAAAAGTTTAACGGCAGTCCACATTCTGTGACGAAACCCGCACAAATATTTTCGATATCCACCGCGGACGTTTCGAATGAAATTTTTCTTTTCTTTGCAATTATTTGAGCGGTGGGATCTTCTGGATTATATTTTAGTTTTTCTTCTTCATATGCGGTTTTATGCTTACGCAAAAGGTGGCTGCGCATATTACCGAGGTGTTCATTTTGTAACTTTAAATGACATATTTTACACTCTGATGCCACTTTGCCGTTTTCGCGAATATAAGAATAGAACTCGCGAACAAAATCACACTCTTTTTTTCTTCCCATGTTAAACAGTTCAAACTTTCACAAACAAATTTATTTCCAATACGATAAAAAACGAAATTTTTTTGTTGAAATTAACGTTATTTTCAACGGTTGATTTGAAAAAAAAAACGAAAAAATATGTTATTGATAACTTCGAAACGAAATAATTTTTTTTCGTTTTTTCGTTAACGTTATTTTTTTTTTTTGTTTTTTGATTTCGCTTCAACGAAACGAAATAAAAATTTCGGTTATCGTTAAAATTAACGTTAACGTGCATGCCTGGTTTAAACATGTGTTCTCTATTTGTATGGGATTTTTATTATATTCGAAAAAGGTAGGTCTAACCCCCCAAAAAAATGTCAAATGATCTCAGAAGTAAGCTGGAAAAATTTAACGCCCTTACGACCCCGCCTTTCCATGCCGCTGTTCTATTAAAAAAAAATATTTATCACTCATACCCCTTGCTTTCTCATTTTGAAAATTATTTTATTTTATAGTGCATAAACTGTGAAAATCAGTTCAAAGTTATTATATACAATATGGAAAATGTATTATTTTTAACATCTATCATATTGTCATATGCAATATTATATAAGTTTCATTTATATTATTCATATGCGAACATCACAGTAACATTTTATAAAGCAATGTTTAGCCATACAAGTGGCGACGGCGCGCCGCTTGATTTTTATCGGACGGCTTGGGGCTCTGACACTTTTGACAATTACTGGGTGCTTGACAACTACTAAAAACAACATTTTACAAATGGCCGTCTTGCAGCCACTTTTATACTTACACTATGATAGTTGCATTAAAGTTTATTTTATCGGTCATAGTGACAATCAAGTGTGTGAAAATGTCGTTGCGAAATGAAAATATTATTTATTTAGTTGGTCCAATTAATTTTGGTAGTACTGGTTCAAAATTGCCATCCCATAAATAAGTGTTACAGGTATTATTTTACAATACTAGAAACGTTAAATTAAACCTTAACCCTTCGTGGGACCTTAAGTAAATTATACGTCAAAGGTCCCTAAGGTCCGCTGGGACATAATATGAAAATTGCCTATAAAATGCACTAAAAATGATTGAACACGGGCAAATTTTGGTTTTAAATTAAATATTAATTATTTTTATTGAGATATAGTATTAATCTAATATTATTTTATTGTTCTGCTCGCTGAGTCCTGGACGTTTTGCACGGCATGCAACGGTGCATCTGCTCTGAATGCTCCATACAAACAAACTTCCTGCAATCGCAGCATGCAAATCTTGTTTTACGTTGCCTGTTGTTGTGTTGTTGACATAAATAGCAAGTTTTCCGTTGATCCCTGTGTTGTTGTTGGTGGAGTGGTATGACGTTGTAGGCCATCATAGCTCTCTTGATATGGGGGTAGCGGGTTATACGATTATTGAGCGCCCTTTCTTCGATTTCGGGAGTAGCCAACTGCTGAACTAATTTGTATAAGAACGACCGCCTCCTGTCGCTTTTCTGGCTCGGATTAAGGTCATTATAGGCGATAAATGACGCCAATGCAGCAACGTCCACAATATTATAAAACATGGCCAGTGGCCAGCGTTTAGTACCTCTTTTACACGTGTATGTACCTAGCATTTGGTCCATCGTGTCCACTCCAGCTTTATTTTTGTTGTAATCAACAATGGCCATTGGTTTTTTATGTGCTCCTTCGACAGCGTTTGTATAATGTGCTGTTGAAATGAGTACCACTGCTTTATTTTTCTTCGGCACATATGAGCATAGCGCAACGTTGTTGTCATGGTAGCCGAACAATGTACTATCAATTGGGCGATTGCGATTCTTCCTAAACTCACTGGGAATACAAGCTTTATTTGTGCGTAAGGTACCAACATATGCTGTTCTTTGGGTAATCAAGTTTTCAGCCAATTCAAGAGACGAAAAGAAGTTGTCTGCATAC
Source organism: Dichetophora obliterata (assembly GCA_963920525.1). Lineage (NCBI taxonomy): Eukaryota > Metazoa > Arthropoda > Insecta > Diptera > Sciomyzidae > Dichetophora > Dichetophora obliterata. The sequence continues at coordinate 211,058,068 of OY986436.1, read as the reverse complement.
ACAATGCGGCCAGTAAATAAGTATTTCTGCGCGAGCTTCATTGTCACTTTGTAGCCCAGCTGGGTTTCACGCTCCTGTCCTGGTGCTTTTCCAGAGTATATGATACCTTTGAGCGGATATTTGGTTTTTGCATCACATATCCACCACACCTTTATTCCATATTTTGCAGGCTTTGATGGAATGTACTGTGTAAATGATGTCCGTCCTCTATATGGAAACAGTTGTTCATCTACTGTTAGAGCATCTTGTGGTTCGTACCGACTTGCCAAATTAGCTTGCAGCATGAGCCAAATATCATCAATTGCTGCCGTTTTGCTGCTCTGTGACCTTTCCATGCGTGTGTTCACGTTGTCAAATCGTATGTACCTCAATAGCAGTTTGAATCTTTTGAATGACATTACAGCTCTGAAGATTGGTGGTGGATTCATTTCACGCTTCAATAGTTTGTTTGGCTTTTCGGTTAGTTTCTCTTACGATTATGTGTGACATTTCCTCGGTAAAAATTGTTTTGAATATGCTCAATGGATCATCCGAAGTCATTATTGGTCCTATTCCTCTACTTCTCATGGTGAAGATAGTGTGAAAAGTTAGTACACAACTGTTGAATATTCTTGAAGCAACTGGTTTATATACCTTTTTTTCCCCCAACATTCAGGTAGGCACGCAGGTATAAGACAAATGCATCAGGGATGAACAAAGCAATAAAATAAGCAAACTTATACCTCCCCCTGCTCATTTCTTGGAAAACCCAATTAGCAAAAATATTTATTTTACCTTGAAACTAAACGCAGCTGCAATTTTGAGCCATAAAACAATGAATTCCACGAAGTAATACCGTTAATTTGCTTAATTTTCATACTATGTCCCAGGGGACTTTAGGGGCCTTTCTCGTAGGCAGTAAAAGTAAATCCTTAGATCTCGGTAACCACTCGTCCGATTTTAATGATCGAACCCGTAAAACACGCAGAACTAAATGTTCCAGGAATATATGGTAACTTTGGGAGGGGGTCGTAGTGGCCAAAAAAGGAGTAATTTGCGATTCAAAATCGAAAAAGTCCCTACGGACCTTAGGGTCCCACGAAGGGTTAAATAAAGTGCAAGTTTGGTGATTCGTGAAGTGATGATATTCTGGGAAAAGGCGCGCATACCCACTAGGCAATAACAGCATCGTTTACAAAACTTTTATAATTGCATGAGGAGTGGCGAAACTTGCAAAAGAACGCGCACAGAGCCAAAATAATTTTTAAAGAAAGAGAGAATTTGTTTGTCAATGATCTAAACAACCTCTTTGATACATGCAGAAGCAATGACTAAATTGCGGATTGAAGAGGACAAACAATTTCTTCTTGCACAAAGGCAGCCTGGTCACGTAGGTTGTCTCGGAGCTGCCGACAAGATGTCTGTGATTGCTGAGGAGAAAAGGGGAAACGTAAGAGAGATGAAAATACTCGGCTGGAACACCACATTGCGAGCAAAATAGCAAAAAATTCAATCGATGCATTGCCTCAAATGTTTTCTGAAGAGTCCGAAGATGAAGAAGAGCCTGAATGTGCCCAAATTGTTACAGTGTCCCAAGGAGTTTCTGGTGGCAGGAGAGCTCGCAAACATTTTATAACGCCAAAACTTGTTGCAGTGCTTGATAGATGTCAAGTTTCAGTGCGCTTCGCTGTTTTCATCCTGCAAGCAACAGCAGAAGCACTCAGTTTGAATGAACTGATCATTACTCCAACTTCAATTCACAAAGTTCGTTCACAGTTGCGAACCCAACGGGCTGCAGAAATAAAGAGCAATATTTTAAAATCATTACCTCAATTTGTGGTGGTTCATTGGGATGGAAAGTTATTGCCCGCATTGAGTAAGTGTAAACGTCATAATTATATGTAATCATTTTAAACTAATAGTCGATTATATAATTATATAGGTATTCACGAGCAGAAAGTAGAACGTTTACCAATTGTTGTAAGTGAACTCGGAAGCGAGATGTTAATAGATGTTCCAAGACTGGATAGTTCATCTGGAGAAGAACAAGCAGCAGCGGTGTATAAGGCATTGCAAGATTGGCAACTTTTCGACAGAGTGCAAGCTTTGTGTTGTGATACGACAAGTTCCAATACTGGAAACAAAAATGGTGCTTGTGTTTTATTGGAGAAAAAATTGGCAAAAGACTTGCTGTATCTTCCATGCCGGCATCACATTTACGAACTCGTATTGAAAGCCGTTTTTGAGTCTAAGTTGCCAATGCGCTCATCAAGTCCAGACGTTCCCTTTTCAAAGACTTTAAAAAGTCGTGGCCACAACTTAAATCAAAAAAAATTGTGAATGGAATGAAGGATAGCAACTTCCATGGAAAACTTATTGATTTTACGGAAAATATTTCAGATTTCGTCTCACAAGAGTTAATAAAGCGTCAAGTGCGAGAGGATTACCGTGAACTTTTGGAGCTGGCATTATTGTTCCTTAAAGCAGAAAGTGTAAGCGATTTCAAAATACGGTCACCAGGAGCAATGCACCATGCGAGATGGATGTCGAAAGCAATTTACTGCTTGAAAATATTTCTTCTCCGTGAGGACTACCCATTGCCCAAAGAAGAATTGAATGCTTTAGGAGATGTCTGCTGCTTCATTGTCCGTTTTTAAAATTAAGGCTTGGTACAAATGCTCAAACGCAGCAACAGCATGCCAAACAGATATCGACCTCATTTGCCAAATGGTGAAATACCAAGATATTGACCAAATGACAGCAAAACCTGCATTGAAGAAACTTATGAGTCATTCTTGGTATTTACATCGCGAAATATCTGCTCTCGCGTTTTTTGACGAAACTTTGGAACTCGACACTAAAATGAAAATGGTACAAGCTTTGACAAGGGTCAGTGTAGAACAAGTGGACAAAAGGCTTCCTTTACATATTGAGGATATCAGGAACTGGGAAGGTAATAATGCGATTAAATAACTTTTAAATTTTAAACTAATAATTAAAAACGTGCCAACAGATAAGATGATTGACGAATTTATAAATGAGAAAAGTGCGGAAATGTTTCGTCGATTTAAAATCGATGACAGTTTTCTCAGTTGTGACCCGGAAAATTGGAGTAGCCATGAAGCTTATATTGATTTGGAAAAAATTGTAAAGTCGTTGCGTGTTGTCAATGATACTGCTGAGAGAGCAGTTAAGCTGATGGAAGACTATCATGGCCTTCTCACCAAAGACGAGAATAAAAAAAAAATACATTCTGCAGTGCGTTCAGGAGCACAGGAAAATTTACACAAATTGTTCGAAAACTGTTTTGAGTAAAAATTATTAATAAATACATATTGTATCATAACTTTGAACTGATTTTCACAGTTTATGCACTATAAAACAAAAGAATTTTCAAAATGAGAAAGCAAGGCGTATGAGTGATAAACATTTTTTTTCAATCGAACGGCGGCATGGGATGGCGGGGTCGTAGGGGCGTTAAATTTTTCCTGCTTACTTTTGAGATAATTTGACAACTTTTTGGGGGGTTAGACATACCTTTTTCATAAAAATTAAAATAGAGAACACCCTAATGTATATTCGTGTTAAATACCATATCAAAATTTGAGTATCGTTGAAAAAAACAAAATTTAATCGCGAAGCTTCAAATAAAATCTACAGGATTGTAAACGAACTTGGTTTGTATTTTTAAACAGAAACTTATGTATCGTATTTCAATTTTAATTTCAATTTATTTCAATTCAATTCATTTGTACATTGAGGCAAGCCTTATGTAGTACATCGAAAACACGTTTAATATATCTACGAGTAATTTTGTTAATTTGATTCTTACAGACTAAGTTTGCTTACTAAAGCTAATATTCAAGCCTAACATTAGGTAATAATTAATTATGAAAGTACAATTAAATACTAAAAAACCTAACAAGAGCCAGTTTAAAGAGTTTGTTATCTCGAATTGATTTAATATTTGTTGGTATAAAATTCCAGCACAAATTAACAGCACTAACAAACAACGCTCTAGAGGTCACTAAGTATTTAAATCTAGGTATTATAAGATTTAGTGTTCTACGTGATTGAGTATAGTTAAGTTTGACATACAGGTAATGAGGGCACCGGGAAAGCATAAGCTTATGAAGAAAAACTAAATTTAGTACATTTAAATAGGTCGAGATATCACAGTTTAATATTTGTCGAGAGTAAGTCGAAATATGATCATACTTTCTTAGAAGAAAGATGTATATCGCTGCATTGTTCACAACCAGTTGAAGTTTCTGCTTAGAAGCAGAATCCAAATTGCCATAGACTAGAGCACTGTATGATATAAGTGGAGACAAAAGAGTTCTTACAAGTTTCAGTTTTATTTCAACTGAGAGGAAACTAGAGAAGGCCCATAATTTTCTTATAACTGCATACATTTTGCTTACTGTGTGACTTATATGATCACAACAGCTTAAGTTCCTATTCATCTTGAAACCTAAGCTTGTTACACAAATATCATAGTTTATAGGTTTATTGTTGACGCAAACTACCAGAAGCGAATGAATGTCAAAACTTGTTGGACAGATGGGTAAAGCTTGGGTTTTTGTTGCATTCAACTTTAAACTGTTGTCGACAGCCCATTTATAAATTCTTTGCAAGTCCTCGTTTAGCCTACATACAAGGTCCGCAAGTAGACATGTTGCTCGGTAAAGGTAGACTTGTGCGTCGTCAGCATATAAATGAATAGATACAGATTCACAACAATGTACTATATCGTTTATAAATATACTTAAAAGAATAGGTCCCAGTATAGAACCTTGTGGCACACCGGATACAATTCTTTCTAAGTTTTATTCTCTCCCATTTGAATAAACACGTTGTTATCTAGAATTTAAGTATCTTTGTAGTACCTGAATCGCGTATACATCAAAAACATAATACTTTTCTAACTTTATAAGCATAACTTCAAAATTCAGCTTATCAAAAGCTTTAGAAAAATCTAATAATACTAAAATTGAGAGTTCGCCATTGTCATATTTTTCACGTAAGTCCTCAATAATTTTTAACATGGCCGTGGCACAACTATGTTTTTCTCTAAACCCTGATTGATAGTCGCTTAAGAGCCGATTGGTATTGAGGTGTTTAACGATCTGTTTAGCCAATAATTTTTCGTAAATTTTAGAATAAGCTGGTAATATACTGATTGGTCTAAAATCGTGTACCGCCTGTGCCTCCTTATTTTTTGCAACGGGTATCACGTTTGCAATCTTCCATTTGGAAGGAAATATTTTTGTTGGGTGAAAACAAAATAAAACAGCAAATCGGTGTGCTCGACCTTTTTTAAAAATTCTAAAAAAATTATCAAAAATTTAGTTGGGTCTGTAGATACTGGAAATGGCATTTTTTATTTTCTCGCTAATTTATTTTGCAAGTTAAGGGGGTTCAAAAATGAAAAAATGATGAAAATAATGAAAAATATGCACATTTTTGATGATTTATTTCTTAAAAACCAATAGAGATAAAATCTTTGTACTTTTCTATTTCAATTTAAAAATACAAGATTTTAATATGTGTATCCAAATTTTTTAAAAAAAGTGACAGTTTTGCCAAAAAGCTCTATTGAAGATACATTTTTTTTCATCAGTTTTAAAGTTTTCAACCATGATTTTTTTCAAAAGTTGATTCAAAAATAAAAAATTTTTTTTACAACTTAAAAGATCTTTTAAAATTAGTTTAGAATATGTCAAGAGTTATGTATTTTTGTTGTTTTAAATTAGTGTTATTTACTCTGAAAGTTGAGTCGAAGAACGAAAATAGCACTTTTTAACACCCTGTATCTTCCTTTTCGCATGCAATAAAATATCTGAAAATTTGACAGAAGATGTATTTAACTGAGTTTAGTAATACCTATTAGTTTCATCATGGAGACTTTAATAGTTTCTACGGTACAGATTTTTAAAATCACCCTTTTTTAGTTTTTCAAGTATTGACAATAATATGAATTTTTCATGCCTTATCAGGATTTTTTTCTCAGACAGTCTTTCTGGGACTCGCATGGTATACAGCCGTGATCATAGACTTTAACTCAATGTGATAAAATCAGGGAACAAAAATAATCATTATTTCTCAAATTGTAATGATAAAAAATCAGCATATTCTACTTGTCGCAGAACACTTTTGAGTATACCGAATGGTTGCAATTTGTAGATCCTTTTCCAATCAATAATGACTTTTATTTTGTAAGCATTATAAATAAAAATTTAAAATAATTGACTTTGAGTTTTAAATTGTCCGTTTTGAATTTTCCGTTTTCAATTTAAAAACGGACACAGAGAGATGCGCTCAAGGCTACCGACACCTAATTACAAAACAAACAACAATATAAAAGTCACTAGACAACGAAACGGCAAAATCGAGGGTGCTGCAATTTATTTTAAGGCAATAATTTAATTATATTAATAAGTTAATTTTGTCTCACAATGATGTCTACCGAAATTGTTAAGTAAACTTTATGTCTAATGTTTAATATGTAAGTTTTTCAGTTGGTTTTTCATAATGTTAAAAATTGATGTATATGTGTACATTTTTTGTTGAAACAGTGTCCCTGGTGATGAGCTCCGGCGGAGTTCGAAATATTGGACGCAATAGAAATAAGACTAAAAAACAAATATAAGATTGTTTTTTATTCAAAAAGTGGCCTTGAGCCCGAAATAAACTCAAAATCATAAATTAAGAGGTCGAAGAAAAAATCATATTCGCCCTTATTCTTGAACCCTCGCTCGCTCTCAAAACGACTTCGAAACAAAATTGTCATATTTTTGAAACTGTCAATTTTGACGTTGGAATCTGCAATGACTGTTAACTCAATTATTGAGAAAACATCATCAAATAAATATTAAAATTTTTCTAAATCAGTTCTTAATTTTTATTTCTTGTCCTCAAAAATATAAATCATTTCTGATTTTTATGTTTTTGCTCAGAAATAAAAATTGTTTTTCGATTGTAATTTTTTAGCTCAGAAATAAAAATCGTTTAAGGATTTTTATTATTTAGATCAAAAATTAAAAACACTTTTTGATTTATTTTTTTTCCTCAAAAATAAAAATCGTTTTATGATTCCTAATTATTTGCTCAGATATAGGTATTGTTTTGTGATTTTAATGTTTTTGCTCAGATATAAAAATGTGCATTTAAAAATCAACATATAATTTTTTTTTATCATGTAATATTGGAGTATGCTTTTTTTAAGACCGTAAAAATTTGTTAATGAATTGAATTAAGTGATTCCAAATAATTAATATCCTTATTAATATTAAAATTAGTATTTGTATTTCTTATATAGTTTTTAAATGAGTTTTTAATGAAGTTGAGTAAGCAAAAATAGTTTAAAAAGTTATTAATGCACAAAGAAAACGGAGTATTAACAGTACCAGAAAAAAATAATTGTAGTCAACTTATTACCAAAAAGAATGATAATAACGCAACCGTGTGCATTTTTTGCTCAAATGGCAGTGCTGTCATTCTCTCAATCTGCCCTTACTTAAAAATAAACACCAATTTTAGAAAACGTCAAAAATACGTATAACTGTATATTAATGATTCATGGTTTTAAAAAGAGAAAAAGCAGTGTACGCATATCTTTTAATGACTTTTAATGACACAAGGGATAAACTCTACTATAATCATCATTTTCAAGCCTGTCATACAGATTTCAAAGTACCACTATACAAATAATAAATAATACATTATTAAGTGATCAGCGGTATGAATTTGCTTTTAAAATTTTTTAAACACGATATTGTACTAGAAGTATTTTATCACATTGAGTTAAAGTAAAGTCTATGATCACGGCTGTATACCATACGAGTCCCAGAAAGACTGTCTGAGAAAAAAAATCCTGATAAGGCATGAAAAATTCATATTATTGTCAATACTTGAAAAACTAAAAAAGGGTGATTTTAAAAATCTATACCATAGAAACTATTAAAGTCTCCATGATGAAACTATTAGGTATTACTAAACTCAGTTAAATACATCTTCTGTCAAATTTTCAGATTTTTTATTGCATGCGAAAAGGAAGATACAGGGTGTTAAAAAGTGCTATTTTCGTTGTTCGACTCAACTTTCAGAGTAAATAACACTAATTTAAAACAACAAAAATACATAACTCTTGACATATTCTAAACTAATTTTAAAAGATCTTTTAAGTTGTAAAAAAAAAATTTTTTATTTTTGAATCAACTTTTGAAAAAAATCAGGGTTGAAAACTATAAAACTGATGAAAAAATGTATCTTCAATAGAGCTTTTTGGCAAAACTGTCACTTTCTTAAAAAGTTTGGATACATATATTAAAATCTTATATTTTTAAATTGAAATAAAAAAAAGTACAAAGATTTTATCTCTATTGGTTTTTAAGAAATAAATCATCAAAAATGTGCATATTTTTCATTATTTTCATAATTTTTTCATTTTTGAACCCCCTTAACTTGTAAAATAAATTAGCGAGAAAATAAAAAATGCCATTTCCAGTATCTCCAGACCCAATTAAATTTTTGATAATTTTTTTAGAATTTTTAAAAAAGGTCGAGCACACCGATTTGCTTTATTGTTTTGTTTTCACCCTGTTGTAAGAGACAAATTTATAATATGTGTTAATATACCGACGACTTGTGGCAAAATAAGCCTAACAAATTTGAGGTTTACTCCATCTTCTCCAATAGCATTAGATTTTATGCCTAACAAACATCTTAAAATATCTTCTTTAGTAGCCATTTCGAAATGAAAGAGACTCTCTCTGTTGTATAGTAAATTTGGATTAACTAAGAACGACGAGCTATCTGTAGAACTAGCTACTGACAAAAAGTATTTATTAAGGGTGTCGGAATCTATCTTAATATCTGTGTTCTTCTGTTTTCCAATGCCAAGAGACTTGAGATTCTTCCACAATTGTTTTGAGGAAAGACTAGGTCGCAGCTTCGACTCAAAATAACGCTTTTTTGCTGTTTTAGTGATAAGCGTTGCATAGTTACGAGCCTGACGGTAAGTTTCCCAGTTGGAATTTGTTGGGTTACGTTTCCAACGGCTATACATTTTTCCTCTATCTTTGATTGATTTTAAAACATTTGAATCAAACCATGGTTGGCTAGAATTTTTTAATTTCATTTTAACTAAGGGAACATATTTTTCATATAGATAATTTAGTAATGAGGTAAGATGGTCAACTTTTTCATCGACATCAGCAAATAACCTACAATATTGCCAATGCAAATAGGAAGCTTCTGCATCTAATGCTGTAATGTTAATTCTTTTGAAATCTCTAAAAGTAATAAAGGAATCTTGCATGTCTTCATTTAAATTGATATCATAGGCAGCAAAAAGCATGTCGTGGTCACTTATTCCAGGTAAAGATAGCTGTTCAAAGTGGTTTACCTTTGCTCTTTCAGCAACACAGGCAATGTCAAGTAGACTCGGCTTAGAAGAATGACTATATCTGGTAGGATAATTATTAAGAATACAGAGTAATGATCCGGTCAACTTATCAACGAGGTCTATACTACGACTAACAGCTTCAAGCAAATCAATGTTCAAGTCCCCACAAAGCAACATGTGTTCATACTGCTTGCTTTATTCTATTAAATTTTGGAATAAATTTGAAAGATCAAAATGCCTCGAAGGGTTGTAAACACACGTTAAAAGACATTTTTGTATTCTATCTGATACTAGCTGAAACCCGGCGCGTTGCTGCCACTCTCCCTATTCAAACGCCAATAAAATGTTATCAGTTAAACAGCATGTCTAAATTGAGGTAGAATACTGAATTCCGAGACTGTGCGACCTATATCCACAAAGCCATTCGATATAACAAATTAGGGTTGTATAAGAAGTGCCACGCTCTCTTGATCACCGCTCATAGAATGTAATCAATTAAACTGCATGTGTACATGGAGGTTGAATACCGAATTCCAAAACTGTGCGACATATATCTCCAAAACTATTCGATAGCACAAATTTAGGTTGTATGGGAGGTGCCACTGCCCTTTTCCTTACGCCCATAAAATTTAACCAATGAAACTGCATGTGTAAATTGAGGTCGAATACTGAATTCCGAGGCTGAGTTACCTATAACTCCAAAGCTATTCGATATCGCAAATTTGGGTTAAGTTGGAGGTGCCACGCCCCCCGACAAACTCTAAAAAATTTTATCAGTAAATCTGCATGCGTAAATTTTGGTCAAATACTGAATTCCGATGCTGTGCGACCTATAACTCCAAAGCTATTTGATAGCACAAAGTTGGGTTGTATGGGAAGTGTCACTCCCCTTTTCCCTACGCCCATAAAATGTAAGAAATGAAAGTGCATGTATAAATTTAGGTCGAATACCGATTTCTTACGCTGTCAACCTATAACTTCAAAGCAATTCGATATTGCAAATTTGGGATGTAAGGGAGATGTCAGGCCTCCCTGTCCAACGCCCATAAAAAAAATCATTGAAACTGCATGTGTAAATTGAGGTCAAAAACTGAATTCCAAAGCTGAATTCCTATAAATTCAAAGCTATTCGATATCACCAATTTGGGTTGTATGAGAGGTGCCCCTCCCCCTTGTCCAACTCCCATAAAATTTCATCATTGAAACGGTACGTCTAAATTGTGGTCGAATACCGAATTTCTAAGCTGTGCAACCCATAACGCTATTCGATAACACAAATTGTTTTTATATTAATGGGAGGTAAAAGAAGGTGTGGCATTTCTTCTTAAACCATCTCGTACTCAAAGCAAAGCCACTTACAAAATTTGAGCTCAATCGGACCAATAGTTTTGGAGTATTGTGATATTTCCAAAAGTAGACGTAGATGAAGTGTGACAACGCCCGTTTTTATTAAAGTTTTAATTTAATACGACCAAAACCTTCTTAAATATAGCATTTTTATTGATTTGTGGGCGATAAAAGGGGTGTGGCATTACTTTTTTCCTAAACCTTTGCGTAGCAGTTACGAACAAACCAGTAGAAGGAAGTATCCTATTTGGTCTAGTCGTTTTCAAGTTTTAAGCATCCGAACAAATCACGATTCATTTTTAAATGTACAGATATTGATTTGTGGGCGCTAAAAGTGGGCGTGAAAACATTTATGTATCGTGACTGCCTCTTGGAGCACTTACACAGCAAGTTTCAGTATAAAAATGTGTAGAACTCCGGAATTGCCATGATTTCGAAAAAGTGAGCGTATATATATTGCGACGAAAAAGTTATTTTTGTACAGTTACTGACAGTTACCATCTGAACAAAATGATAATATCTTAGTTTTTACGATCGAAACCGTCTGATATATATCCCTTATTTGGTTTGTGGTCGATAGCGCAAATTTGGCTTGTATGGGAGGAACCACGCCCCCTCGTCCAAACGTTACCAAACCTCACAGGAACAATCTATCTCCTCGGCAAACGTTGTTCTGCCACAACTACCTATAACTCCAACTCCGCCTTACTGCTATACACAAAAATGTCAAGAAATGTCAAATATATTCACCATTTTCAGTACAGCTGCCGAAAGTAGCCATGTGCACTAAATAACCACATTTTAGTCTAATACGATCAAAACCGTGCGAAATATAGCATTTTTGTTGTTTTGCAAGCGGTAAAAAGGGGTGCGGTAAAATGTTTCCCTTGAGCCATCTCGTAATCGAAACAAATCGACTGCCCAAATTTCAGCTCAATTTAGGTTAAGCCTGGCGCACTTTACTTCACTGGACGCTAACTCCCCGAAAAGTGAGTTTAACTAAAGTAGGGCAGGCCTATTTTTAGTGCACTTGCCGAGAGTAACCATATGTACTGAATTACAAAATTTTTGTCTAATACGACCCAAACCGTTGAAATAAAACGTTTTCATTGGTTTGTGGGCGGTGAATGGGGGGCGTGGAGACCAATTTTTAGTACAGTTGCTAACAGTAACCGTACAAACTAAGCCAACATTTTAGCTCAATCGACCCAGTAGTCAATTTTGATGGTTTCTTAAAAAGTGGGTGTGGCTATATAGCGCTGACGCCCTTTTTTAGTACAATTGCCGAAAGTAACCATACAAACTTAAGTATCATATGTTAGTCTCATACGGCCAAAACTGCATAAAATATAGCATTTTCACTGATTTGTGGGCGCAAAAGGGGGCGTGGAAACCAATTTTTCGTACAGTTACTGTCAGTAACTTCACAAACCAAAATAACAAATTTAAGTCTTATACGACCAAAACCGTCTGAAATAAACCATTTTCATTTATTTGTGGGCGGTAAAAGGGGGCGTGGAAACCCATTTTTAGGACAGTTGTCGACAGTAACCGTACATACTAAATTACAAAATTTTAGCCATATACGACCCAAACCGACTGAAATATAACATTTTTATTGATTTGGGGGCGGTAAAAGGGGGGTGTGGCAAATTTTTTTCCTCAACCATTTCGTACCTGAAACAAATCGACTGCTAAAATTTCAGGTCAATCGGTTCAGTAGTTTTGGAGTCTATAGACATCACACAGCCAGACACACATCGTTTTGCTTTATATATATATAGATATTGATTTGTGGGCGTTAAAAGTGGGCGTGAAAACATTTATAAATTGTGTTCGTCTCTTGGAGCACCTAAAGAGCAAGTTTCACTGTAAAAATGTGCAGAACTCCGGAATTGCCATGATTTCGAAAAAGTGGGCGTATTTATATAACGACCACGCCCATTTTTTGTACAGTTACCTACAGTAACCATCTGAACAAAATCCCCAAATCTTAGTTTTTTACGATTGAAACCGTGAGATATTTTTCATTTTTTTTGTTTGTGATCGATGGAGCAAATTTGGCTTGTATGGGAGGTACCACGCCCCCTTCTCCAATCGTTACGAAACCTCACAGGAACACTCTCAAGATATGGCTTTATTTTCCCTGAAAATTTCATAAAGATCGGTTCAGCGGTTTTGGAGTCTATACGTGATATAGCCACATACCCACATACCCACATACCCACATACCCACATACCCACATACCCACATACCCACATACATACATCCATTTTTATATATATAGATTTCAACTAACAAATACTCCACTGCGTCACTTGTATCCGATTCAAACACTAGTTTATGCTTAAATTCGCGTTTTATATATAGAGCGACTCCACCACCTCTCGATCCCGTGCGCCAATCATTACGTATAAGTTTATAGTTATTTAGTGACACTATCTGGTCATCGATTTCTTCTTGAAACCATGTTTCTACGACACCAATTATGTCTATGTTAAGGGACGCTAGAATATTATTCATATAATCACGCTTGAAACTGTTAAAGCTTCGAGCGTTAAATTTTAAGATCATTGTGGTTTTGACATACTGATTGCAGAATGAGTTTTAAATTGTCAGTGCTTCTCGCATCAGATTCAATCATAATGATTGAAAACGCTACTCTTAAACCGGCTAAATACGTTAGGTGAAACAATTAAAAAATATTGAAAATTTTAAATACAATAATTTAAAACAGTTCCAAAGATTAAAATGAAATGAAAATAGCAAAGTAAATGATAAAAAACAGTTGCATAAAATGGACAAATATTATATGAAGATCTATTAAGTAAAGATCGAAGATAATTAATAATAGTTAAAAAGAAAAAGATCTGCATGGTACTACAAAGAAGAAGCATGCTCTTAGTGTTGTTTTTTAGAACTGAGCATAATATCAATATCATTTCGGCTTGTAATACGAAATGCTTCTTCACCTCTCCGCTTACGAATAAACACCTGTCCACGTATCGAAAAAGCTGCAGCCAAAAGATTTTGTCTCTTAAGTTGAGAAGCATGAAACATAAGTTCTCTATTTGCTCTAGTGAGACTTTCATGCATATATACAGTGATGCGCAAAACAATAGCAACAAAATCAGTGCGCTGCTACAAAATCGTGTATATTTTTCAATATTTGGGACACACTAAAATTGTTATAGGAACCAAAGCATATATTAATACATCATATTTAAAACAAATTATATTCAAATTTGGTTTTGTTTTTTTTATTATATACTAGCAAATACCCGCTGCTTCGCCTGCGATAAAAATATTAAATACCATGTAAAAATTTTAAATCTTAAAATGAAAGTATTTAGTTGTATTAAAACAAATTCAAAATATAAAAATTATTGTGTTCGTATTGTTTAATTATGAAAAATTGGTATATATTATTAAGAAATTACTTTATTTTATTTTAATAACTTATTTTAACGGTAATTGTTATGATGACATAAATTTACCTGGCTTTCTTTTTTTTTACTTTTGAAAAAGTCCTGCATAAACAGCGTTATAAAAAAATTTGGGTAAAAAATTTTTAAAATTTGTAATCAAAAATGTAATTTTTTACATATATTCTGAAAATAAATATATTCTTCTTAAATTGTTGTAGTTAATCGGCCTTCTTCAGTTATTTATTGTTGTTATTGGGCTTCGGCCAAACAACAATTCTTCTTAAATTTAAAAAAAAACCGATATAATGACATCAAAATTTTGGCGATATCTCAAAACTATAAACTTTCTCAATGCATAACAATGCATTTTTGTATGGACAGTCGTTGATTAATAAAATTAACGGTAATTTTCTTTTCTTTTCGAAAATATTTTGTACGGATATTAGGTATGTTTTAAAAAAACCTGTTATTATGATATTAAAATTCTTGCGATATCTCAAAAGTATAGATTTTCTCAGTATAACTGATAAACCTCAGAATGAGAGAAAAAACGATTGAAATTTACAAATCGATTTTCATCCAACTTTCTTTGTTTGAAAGTTCAATTAAGTAAATTGGTTAAATGAGAAAAGCTTGACCGTTACCTCACCAATGCAATGTTTTATATTGTTTTCAAAAAACCTCTAAAATATCCAACTTGTACTAAACAATAGGCCAAGAGTTGCTTTTGTTGTACATATTTTTTTAATTTTAATTATTTTTTCTTTTTCATTTTCCTTATTCTTTCATATAACATAATTTACCAGCAAAAATTGTTCTATTTTGACACAAACTGTTTCTATCATTAAAAATCAAGGGACACCTACCCACCCTATGATTTTTTGATGAAAACTAATTTGCTTAAAATGTTGTTATATTTTTTGCCATGTGTTACACCTTAAAAACTAATTCATATGAAAAAAATTTTCAAATATAGCTTCAAAAATAATTCTGTAAAAAATATTTCAAATATTTCAAACTATTTCAAAGTTATATACATAAATCTATGTTTTTCCTTATCCTAAGGGAATAAAATTTATCTATTTCCTTATCTATATATTCATTGTTAACGTTATAGTTATAGTAGAATTTGTCCTGACCCAATTCAATGAATTTTTTATGTCGTTTTGTGAATTTGTAAAAGTGTAAATTGACCTTCGAACAAAACACATGCTAGACGTTTCCGTTTGAAACATCAATGCATGACGATCAGAATTTTCTGATATATACAGCATTCTTATTGATGTATAGTATTGCCCGGCAGACGATGTCCTGCCGCAGACCACCTTACTGCTATATACGAATTTTCATGCTGTTCGGAAAAAAAATTTATGTTTTCGCCATTTTTAGTACAGTTTCCGAAAGTAGCCGTATGAACTAAATTAACAAGTTTTAGTCTAAAAACACCAAAACCGTTCGAAGTATAACATTTTTGATTAATTCTGGGCGGTATTTAGGTGTGGCAAGATTTTTTTACTGAAACCATCTCATACTCGAAACAATAGAATGCCAGAATCTCAGCTCAATTGAGCTTAAACCTAGTGCGCTTTGCTTTACTCCAAGCTTATCCCCCGAAAAGCGGACTTAGTTAAAGAGGGTCATGCCCATTTTTAGTTAAGTTAGCGAAAGTAGCCATACAACGTAGATTACCAAATTCTAGTCTCATACGACCAAAATTGTCGGATATATAGCATTTTTTGTAAAATGTGGGCATGGAAAGTAGACGTGCCAAGTCTAACATAGCATATTACGATAAAGTTGGAATAACAAATCGTTTGATACCTATATCGTGTTAATCTGTTCAGTGGTTCTTACGTGATTGTCAAACATCCGTGCAGTGTCACAATGCTTTTATATATTAAAGGGCTGCACAATTACATTTGAATCGCTGTACAAAACATTTGTGGGGATCGCAATTACTTTCGTTCTCTCACTCTCATTTGTGGATAGCGTTGGCGTGAGCGAAAATTGTAGGTAGTGTGCGTAAGTGGAAAACCGGTTGAAAGCAAAACAAATAATAAATTGTCTATCGCGTATTAGTTATGTACATAAAAATAACTTGCAAGAGGAGTACAAGTTGGTAAGTACTTGAAATACTTGAAACATTATTTCAGAAATTTAGAAGATGGATTTGCAGTTGCATGTTTTAATTTAAATATATATTTTATTAAAAACAAAAAACCATTCAGATAAGCATAACGAAAGCACAAAAAAATTTTCAAAAATATTAACTATATATGTGGTAATATATATTTATTAATTATTAATGTTTAAATGTAAAAAGATAATTTTAGTTTAAAAAATAGTATGTTTAAAATCGCCGCTCACAATTTTTACTTTTAAAGCATCGTTATTAGTATTAACCTCTATTAATATTGTTATTTACAGGATTATAATTCAATTATAATATAATTATAATATAATAATCATAGTTCAATACTTACTTACTTCATTAATTTCCATTTTTTTAAGTTAACTCTTACTTTATTTTTACTTTACTTATGCTTTCATTAGCAACTGATAATGACTTCTGCTTTTAGCATACGCAAGTATTTGCAGTATTTGCAGAACTATACAGTTTTTTTTTTCATTTGCCGAGATAGCGACCGATAATTACTGTAATTGATGAGAGCAAGTTGCGTATGCATTTGATCCGAGAGAGAGAGAGAGAGAGAGAGTTAAAACATTACTTTTTCTTTGAGCAGCAAGCAACGGTTTTACGCTATTTCTTTGCTTAATTCTGCTACAAATGATGTGCCTAGCTAAAAGTACTTGGTGGAATTAAAGAAGCAAATACATTTGTGCAGCCCTTTATTATATATTCTTATAGATAGACTAACACAATATCAAGTGGGGAAAAGCTGGCTGGCAAGGCTGCAAAACATAATTAATGCTGATAGCTAAATTCTTGCAACTCCCCTCAAGACATTGACAAAGAAAATTAATTAACACTGTATGAAAGCAAGAATCTCCCTGAAAGTAAGGCTAGATTCACTGATCACCTTCAGCATGTTTGGAAATTTTTTTTTTTTATATGAATTTTTCGCTCAGAGAGAACAATTTATGCACGCTCTTAACTTGATTAACATTATTTTAAATCACACAAAAACATGCTGAAGGTTATCAGTGAATTCAGCTTAACTACACAACATGGCTGTCGTGTTATATTGAGAGAAGCTCTCTCGACAAAGAGAGAAAAGCTTTGTTTGCTGTTATATTGCGCTGCTGGTTGAATGTAGACATCAAATAAAATGCGTGATTTTGTAATAAATAAAGAATAAATTGTTCGAAAACCTTGGTAAGCTATAACAATCTATATTATAATAGGAATCGAATAAAAAAAGAATTAACAAAATCGGTTCAGCGGTTACCGAGCTTATTCTGGATCAAATTCGTGAGTCTCCTTTTATATAATAGTATAGATAAAATTATATAATAGTATAGATATAAATGTGTGGCGACCGTAGCTTAGTGGGTAGAGTGCGTGGCCGCTAAGCTAAGGAACCGCGGTAGCCCGGGTTCAATTTCAGCTCAGACAGAAAGTTTTTTCAATTGAATTAATTTTTCTGTTCGGTCGTCACCTCTCTGCAGACAATGGCAAACCTCGGAGAGTAAAAATTGCCATGTAAAGCTTCTTGAGAATATAAGCCGTTCGGAGTCGGCATAAAACACGTAGGCCCAGTTCTCGGTCATTTGTGATCAAACATTTAATAACACGCACAACACAATTGATCAATAGAAGCTAGGTCAAAGCCCTTCCAAGGGCTGAAATGGCCAGTTTATTTATTTTTTTTTATTTAGATAAAATTAATGTGACTGCATTCAAATTGTCTGAGAGCAAAACAAAAGCAACATAATTAATATTTTCTGTAAGATTCATTATTCTTGATAACTCTATTAAATTAGATATGTTGGTATTAGGTATTTGTTCCCAATTAAGTTTCAGGGCTTCATACAGTGCAGTCTTATTGGAAAATCTTTGACAAGAAACTTTTATCTTCAAAATCCCAAAAATATTTTCTATGGGATTTAAGTCAATGTGATTGTGCCGGTCAATCAAGGACTTGAATCCCATTGCCTCTAATGTATTCTTTGAGGAGCTTTGAACTGTACTTCGGGTCATTGTCGGGCTGAAACGTTCACTGAAACAACATATATCATCGATTTTTTGAAATGGTTAAACTTCATTATAGAAAAAACAAGTCCAGACTATTATACCCCCACCTCTTTGCTTAAAATTTATTTTGCAGTTTCGGACTTCAAGTCGTGTACCTGGGCGGCGCCGTTCCGTGCAGGTCCCATCTGAATTAATCAAGTTGAACTTTGATTTATCGCTAAAAAAAAAACAGTTTTCCATTTTTGAATGGTCAAATTTAGGTGCTTTTTTGAAAGACTGAGTCTAAAAAACAATAAATTCCAACTCGTTGTCACAATTTCCTACAAAATTGTTTAAATTATAACACCTCACCTTGTTTTTAATGCTTAGCTGTGCAAAGGTTTCTTTGCCGGTCTGTAACTTCTTAAATCGTTCTCAACGGCTCGTATTCGAACAGTGCTGTGATGGATATCTAAATCAAGTGCATCAACAACCTCTTTGGAAGTGGCAAATGTATTTTGTTTCAACTCGCCACAAATGTTCCTGTTATCACGCAGCGATGTCTTCCGCGGCCGCCCTCTTTAATGTACCGTTGTTACGTCTTTTGTGATGTTATACTTCTTTATAATTCTTGCAGACTATTGACCGATTAATATCAAACTATTTCGCTTAAATATTTGTGAATTTCCCTTTTTATATTCGAAATAATTTGTAATTTTAGAGCTTCACAGTATTTATAACGTGCCATTATAAATAGCACAGTTAATGTCACAACTAGCGCAAAAACAAAACTAAACTTAAATGTTTATGACTCACAAACAACACGTTCTTTACAATAATGGAACTTTTACCGATAATTCTTGGAACTTCTGTTCTCTTTTTACATTTTTCAAGTTTTGTTGCTATTGTTTTGCTCTCAGACAAATTGAATGTAGTCACATTAATTTTTAATTTAATAAAAAAAGCAAAACCAAATTTGAATATGATTTGTTTTATATATGATGTATGAATGTATTCTTTGATTCCTATAATCATTTTTGTGTGCCCCCGATATTAAAAAAGATACATGATTTTGTAGCAGCATACTGATTTTTTTGCTATTTTTTGCGCAACACTGTATGTTTGCATTACCTTGGATGCCAACGTCCCGCAAGGCAAGCGAACGTTTGTTTGCTTTGCAGAAACCAGCCAGAGCTTCAAAGAGTTGGTTACGTTGATCACGTGGTTATTTTATTATTATAGCTCTAAAATTACGCCTGTTATCGGGAACATAAACTGATAGATGTGTAGACAGAAAAATTGACGGAAATGGTTAAATTGACTCAGGAAATTATGCTTATGAAAGGTGTATAAACTTTTTAATATCTGCTATGCATCTTTATGGGCACCTGCTATCGAAATATTAAAACAAGAAACCGAAATTTTTTTCATAATTAGGTATCTCCATTAAATTGTATAAATTAAAATTTATCTATTGATTTTCATCAGCAATGGCTCTTTTTAACCGAATTCAAGAAGGAGGAGGTTCTCAAGTTGGTTGGTTCCTTTTTTTTTTATTGTATGTACATCAATAACTCCTAAAGTACTTGCCCGAGTGCCGCAATTTTTTATCAACAGATAGACATTACATTAGGCAGAGACATTAGTGCCCCTCTAAAAAAGTGTGCGGTATTCGACACAGGGGCGTGGAAATATAAGAAAAACTTTGTATAGCGAATAATATTAACACTACAGAACTGAAATTTAGTACAAGAATAGGCACAATTATTACAAATCATGTTAAAAATGGAAATATTATAAAAATACTTTAACTCAAATAATATTGACACTAGGCTACTGAAATTAGGTACAGAGGTAGGCATAATTATGAAAATTTACGGTGAAGAAAGTGGGCGTTGTTGAACAAAAGGCCGTGGCAATATAAGAAAAATACTGAAACTCTAATAATATTGACATAGGTTACTGAAATTAGATACAGGGTAGACATAATTATGAAAATTTGCGGTCAAGAAAGAAGCCATCGTTGGACAAAAGGGCGTGGCAATATATGAAAAATACTATAGCTCTATTAATATTGACACTAGGGAACTGAAAATTGGTACAGGGGTTGGAACATTTATTACAAATTACGGTCAAGGAAGTGGCCGTTATTCGATAAAGGCGTGGCAATATTAGAAAAATGCCGTAACTCGAATAATATTGAAACTAGGATACTGAAATTAGGTACAGGGGTAGGCATAATTATGAAAAATAAAATAAATTTACGGTCAAGAAAGTGGGTGGTATTGGATAGAAAGGCGTGGCAGTTTAATAAAAATACTGTATCTCAGTTAATATTGACACTAGGGTGTTGGAATTTGGTACATGGGGAGGAACATTGTTACAAATTATGGTCAATACAGAGAGCGTTATTGGAGAAAAGGGCGTGCCTATATTAGAAAGACACGCTATCTTGAATAATATGGACACTACGGTGAAATAATTCGTTACAAAAATGTGTAGAATATTACAAAACAATATGAAGAAAGTGGGCGGTAACAGCCAAAGGGCGTGTCTTTTTTAGTAAAACACTGTATCTCAGTTAATATTGACAATAGGGTACTGAAATTTAGTACAGGGGTAGGCACAGTTAATACAAATTATGGTCAAAAAAGTGGGCGTTATTCGACAAAGGGCGTGGAAATCTTAGAAAAACATTGTAACTCAAATAATACTGGCACTAGGTTATGGAAATTCGGTACAAGAATAGGTAGAATTATAACAAAACACAATCAAGAAAGTTGGCGGAATTTTTCAAAGGCGGTGTCACTATAAGAAAAACACTGTATCTCAAATATCGACACTAAGGTGCCCAAATTCGTTACAAGAATGGGCAAAGTTGCTATCATAATCTCTGAAAAGGAAGAAGTAAAAACTTAAAAAAAGAAACCAACTTCAAAATCACTACAAAGTAGCAAATAATTTTAAATTACTTTGCTTGTTTTTTGTTGCCTTTGCATGCATTTGTTGCTGGTAAGGCAAAAAAAAATTTTATGAACGTCGTAGTTGTAGTTGTTTGTACATATTTTTGTTTTTATTAAAGAGCAAAGGCAAAGTTAATAGAAAACAAATTTATAAGAATGGCCAACTTTGCTTCTGGATAGCCATGTCTGGAGTAGATTAATACGTAGTAGGAGTACTCGTTCATTCACAATGCAGAATTTTTGGATCGCTATGCGTTGATAGTTGGCGTTAAAATTTCCGGGAAAAATCGATATGTAAAGTGATTGAGGATACAAATTTTTAAATTAAATTTTCGCTTGATAAAAATTATTCCAATTTTTTTATCGGCAGGTGCCTTCACTGCCTTATGGATAATCCGGCCCTGCTAGAGGGCCATTTGCAACCACCTCCACCCATACGATTTTTTGTTCGTCTCATCTCGAGGTGTCCTCTAAGTCTGGGACACTCTGTATATAAAATTCTTCTGTACATGGCTTTGTCACTGAACTCCTCCTAAATGGCTGGACCGATTTTGATGAAATTTGATGCGTGTGTGCGGCTGGGTCTGCTGATGGTTTTGTTTAAAAGTTTGACCCAATAGGTGGCGCTGTTGTTGCTGTAGCAGTGTTTAAACGGTTATTTGATAGTATAACTCAGAAAAAAATTAAGAAGTTGTCATGATTCTTTCACTAGACCATTACTTTTTATGTAAACAAAATTACAAAAATACAAAAAGAATAAAAATAAACAAAAAAAAAATCTTAAATTTTTATGATAGTTGGCTTGATTTTTCGATCGTATAAAACGTTTTTAAATTTTTGCAATACAAACTTTAAATAAACTCTACATTTATGCATACCATATGAAAGAACATTAAAAAAGCCATTTTTGGTTTTGAATATTATTTCAACAACAAATATTTTTACCAAAATTTTTTGCGAAATAAAGAAATTTGTTAAGGTTTTTTTTTTTGGAAAATTCTAAAAATTTAAAGAGAAAAGGATATGAAAAAGAAATTATAAAAGTTAAAGAAAAAGAAAAGGCAATTATTAAAAATTAAAAAAAAATGAATGCAATCCTTTGTAACCTGACCGAGTTATGCACTTTTAAAGCCAGCACTTTCCTATTTGATGGATTTTTTTTTCGATTTCAGCAAAAAATAAAATTAGTACTAAAAACTTTTTGTGTGTTTCAGGTACGAAAGTCTTTGTAGTGTCCATTTCTTGGAAATTTTAAGCAACCTGCATGTTCCTATAGAAAATGAAATTTTTGTCATAAAAGACATCTAATCCAAGTATGTTACTTACCACAAAGTTATGCAATTACCAAATTGCAACAATATAATTTTGAAAATTATTGCATGGCAGATTATTTACCTTAAACATTTAAGGTGCTTGATGAATCTGAGGATCTTAGTATGTTTGGCGATGACAAAAAATGTCAAAAATTTGGGGTAAAGATATATAACTTCTCGATTTACACCGGGTATATCAGCTAGTAGTACTTATACACAAATTTTGTTTTTTTTTTTTATTACTCGGACTTTGTTTTTTTTTTTTTTTGGTAGAAGAAGATTTTTTAAATTTTTTTTTTTTGCTTCAGCTGTAAATTATATCGCCTTTAAAGTTTTGCATAAAAGTTATTATTAAGTTTAAACAATGTTAAAATGGTTCAGTACTTAACTGTAGAAACCGAAATTTCGTAAAATTTTTAAGGTAACATATAAAGACCACAACTTCCACAAATAGAAAGACATCGTAAAATCCTTTTAGATTCACAAAATCCAGACTTTATACATTCTATAATAAAAATCGGCATACTTTCTGATGCATAGTTAACAACACTTAACGCAGCATAAACGTTGGCAACGCTGCACCAATGTCAAACTCTTGACATTCCGGGTTTTCTTTCAACATTAATTCTGCACCTCGTGTTTGCTACGCACGATATTAATCATTTTAACTAGTAATTGAAGTTCCTTATTTTTGGTTTTGTAAACTTATACATTTTATTTGAATTAATAAATAGTTGTATACAAGATACAACACTTTCTTTTTTAAATTTGAGACTTTTTCCTTGAGTTATTTTTGGCCACCTCATTGCACTTTTTAGACAATGAGGAATTTAAAAGAAAACTGTTTCTAAGCAAAGTTTACATTAAATATTAAATTTTTTGTATTTTATATGATACTAGCAAACACCCGCTGCTGCGCCTGTGATAAAAATATTAAATACCATGTAAAAATTTAAAATCTTAAAATTTAAGTATTTATTTATATTGAATCAAATTCTTAATATAAAAATTATTGTGTTTGTTTTGTTTGATTATGTAAAAATGTTATAAATATTAAAAAATTACTTTATTTAATTTGAATATTTTATTTAAACTGTAAATGTTATGATGACATAAATTTGCCTGGCTTTCTTTTTTTTTGTAACTTTTTACATATATTCTGAAAATAAATATATTCTTAAATTTAAAAAAAAGACCGTTATAATGACATCCAACTATGGCGATATCTCAAAAACAATAGACTTTCTTAATGCACAACAATGCATTTTTGTATGGACTGTCGTTTATTAATAAAATTAACGGTAAAAAATAAAATCTTTTCTTTTCGGAAATATTTTGTACGAATATAAGGTATGTTTTAAAAAAACCTGTTATTATGACATTAAAATCATTGCGATATCTGAAAACTATAGATTTTCTCAGTATAACTCATTTTCTTAAGCCTCAGAATGAGAAAAAAACGATTAAAATTTCATGTTTTGACTTAGCAAGCAAACATTTCCGCCATTTTCAAATCGATTTTCATCAAATTTTCTTTGCTTGAAAGTTTACTTTACGAAATTGGGAAAATGAGAAAAGGTTTACTGTCCTCACCAATACAATGTCTTATGTTGTTTTCAAAGAACCTCTAAATATCCAACTTATACTCAAAAATAGGCCAAGAGTTACTTTTGTTGTACATATTTATTTTTAATTTTAATTTTTTTTTTTAATTTTCATTTTTCTTATTCTTTCATATAACATAATTCATCTGCAAAAATTAATCTTTTTTGACACAAACAGTGTCTATCGTTAAAAATCAATGGCCACCTATACCCTCTATGATTTTTTTATGAAAAATAATTTGCCTAAAATGCTTTTGTTATTGTTTTTGCAATGTTCTACAGCTTAAAAACTAATTTATATGAAAAACATTTTCAAATAAAGCTTAAAAAATAATTCTGTGAAAAATATTTCAAATATTTCAAACTATTCTAAAGTTATATACATAAATCTATGTTTTAATCTTTTTCCTTATCTATATATTCATAGTTAAAGTTATAGTTATAGTAGACTTTGTCCTGACCCAATTCAATGAAATTTTTATGATCGTTTTGTGAATTTGTAAAAGTGTAAATTCACCTTCGAACAAAACACATGCTAGACGTTTCCGTTTGAAACATCAATGCATGACGATCAGAATTTTCTGATATATACAGCATTCTTATTGATGTATAGTATTGCCCGGCAGACCAATGCCCATTTTTAGTAAAGTTAGCGAAAGTACCCATACAACGTAGATTACCAAATTCTAGTCTCATACGACCAAAATCGTCTGATATATAGCATTTTTTGCAAAAAGTGGGCATGGAAAGTAGACGTGGCAAATCTAACATAGCATATTACGATAAAGTTGGATATAGTTTGATATCTATATCGTGTTAATCGGTTCAGTGGTTCTTGCGTGATTGTCAAACATCCGTGCAGTGTCACAACGCCTTTGTATATTCGTATAGATAGACTAACACAATCTCAAGTGGGAAAAAGCTGGCTGGCAAGGCTGCAAAACATAATTAATGCAGATAACTAAATTCTGGCAACTGCCCTCAAAACATTAACAAAGAAAATTAATTAACACTGTATGAAAGCAAGAATCTCCCTGAAAGTAAAGCTGGATTCACTGATCACCTTCAGCATGTTTTGAAAGTTTTTCATATGAAGTTTTAGCTCAGAGAGAAAAATTTCTACACGCTCTCAACTTGATTAACATTATTTTAAATCATGGTGTAAGAAATATAGGTGTTAGTGAGTTTTTGACACCATAAACTACTTTGTTTCTGTCAAAAAATTGTGAGCGAAAGAGCGAAACTGTTGATAATTGTCAAATTGTGTTATTTGTTTGTATTGCTGATGATGTGCTTTAGTTTTTACTGTGCGAATTAAGTTTAAATAAATATTTAATGCAATTAATTGTGCAGTGTTGTGTTTACAAAAAGTTGTTGCAGTTGTCTTCGCCGATTTGCCAAGTTCGTCATTGAATGTTTTGGCCATTTTATCAGAAACATGCGCTGGAAGGTGCCGCCGACATGGAGCTTTGGCCAGCATGCAAATTGCCTTGCATTCACATCGCCTGCTTTAAGAACATATCGAAGAACATATTCTCACTTTAATCTCACTAAAAATCTTATAAACTTGTAGAAAGACACGAATTTAACAAAATTTGTTTTCATTGCGATTCAACATCAGCTGTTTTTGACATGAGCGGGGAAACATAATTTTATCCAAAGAAGTAAAATATAAGGAAGTGGTTTAATAGCAGAAAAGTGTGGTATTTTTTATATTGGTGTTGGTTCACACAAATACAGAAACAATTACAAAGGGTCGTGTTCGGTTGTATCGTAAAAGAAAGCCCAAACTCTTAAAGTTTGTTCTTATTGCATTAAAATTTTAGGAATATTTCAAGAATAGCAACAACTCTAATTATTTAAAAATTTCAGATCGCTCGCAATTGGCTTAGAAGTTATAGACATCCAACGTTGGAAAAAGTTTAGTAAAAATCAAGCTGATTTTTTAATTTTTCCAAAAAAACTGAATTTTATAGGTATCAATAGAGATATATTACAAGTTTCTCTTTAACAAGATATTAAACATAAAAATACATGCATTTAAGATACAATCATTTTTTTGTACTTAAAATCGCTAAAATGTATTTAGCTGTCTCTTTTTAACACGAGGCCTTCGGCCGCTGCTTAGGGATTACAAACCTTAGTAAGTCCAACACAGGCTTCGCTCTCTGCAGAACTTCTAGATGTTGTTATTTTTTAATAATTATCTTTTTAATGGATTGCTTTCGTAAAAGGTAAACCACTAGTTTTTCAGAAAAATTCTTATTATAAAAAAAAAAATATATCTTAAAAAGTTATGCATGGAATTTTATGTTTGACACCTCGTTGAATAAATACGCGCATTATTTTTGTTTTAATACCCATAAAGCATAGTTTTGTTGAAAAAGGAGAAAAACAGCAAGATTTTTAGGTAATTTTTCCAAATTTGAAGGCCTATAAATTATAGACTTTAACTTTAATTACAAATGAAATTATATTAGTATTTTAAAATCCTTATTTTTTTTTTTGTGTTTCTGCCTAGTTGTCGTGCAGAAATCAGAAAAATTTAACAAACAAGTACTAAGTCTCATTCACTATGGTAAAAATAAGAGCGCCCCAAAAATATATTCAACTGTGAAAAATGCCTGCGCCCCTGAAGCGGTGTTTGTGTTTTAACAATGTGGTTTAAGCAAACTAGCGCAAAATCAACGGGGTCTAATTTGCATTTTTAAACAGTTTTTAATTAGAAATATATATCTTTCTAAAACAAATAAGATAAAAAAATATCGTTAGAAACTAAATAAAGCACTTTTGTTAAAAGAATTCAAACCGTATGGACATATTTACCTGTGGAACGAAAGCGCATTGTTTTTAAGTTTTTGGGAACTTTTACAATTTTTAATCGCACAACTTATGTTGCATTTATTTTTTTCTTTGATATTGTCACTTTTTAAGCAGTGAAAAATGCTTAAAATTAAATTATTTTCAACTATTTTGCTGAGAAGTCTTCCAATCAAATGCCAGGGTTCTCAGAAATGTCAAAAAACACTCACTTTCTCGCTCGCACAATTTAAGATTGGTGCGACAGTTCACGTACAGTGTGTATGGTAGCAACACCATTTTCTTATATTTTACTTCTTTGACCCTGTTCTCACTCGCCTTAAAAAAGGCAGAGTAATGGCGTTATTTTGACACTATGCATCTGTCAGGTGTTCTTACTACCGACTTTTTTAAGCCCGCCTTATTTTGCATTCCGAGAACAGTCCATAAATGTGGTGTTAAATTTCGGAGAATTCATTACTTTGTAAGTCTTAAATTAAACAGCAACGCAAACAGAAAACCCAACCAATGCAAAACAAAATGTATTTGCGCTAAAACATAAGAGAACCACGAGGAAAATGAGGCACAATGAAACTTCAAAGTAACAGACGTCAAAATGAATCGCAAAATTTTTAAAATTTTTGAAAATGCTGCCTCACGTAACTTGTCACCTTCCCACTTCCCACCTTACCTGTAGACGTCAAAATTAATCCGATGCTCCGCCTAACGTAAGGCGCGTGAGAACAGGCTCTTTGATTTTATCATTTTGAGAGAGAAGTGTCAAACACACTAACACTTCTATTTCTTACACCATGTTTTAAATCACACAAAAACATTCTGAAGGTTATCAGTGAATCAATCTTAACTACACAACATGGCTGCCGTGTTTATTGAGTGAAGCTCTCGCGACAAAGAGAGAGAAGCTTTGTTTGCTGTTATATCGTGCTGCTGGTTGAATGAAGGCATCAAATAAAATGCGTGATTTTGTAATAATTAAAAAAACATTTTTCGAAAAACTTGGTAAGCTATAACAATCTATATTATCATAGGAATCGAATAAAAAAAGAATTATCAAAATAGGTTCAGCGGTTACCGAGCTTATTCTGGATCAATTTCGTGAGTCTCCTTTTATATAATAGTATAGATAAAATTTTATAAATTTTATCCGTTTTAAAATAGTTCGCTTGTGAAAAACAATATTGCAAATATTGCTTGTAATTTGGGGTGCCAATGCAAAAGGTTTATCAAATTCAATCTATTATTATATGCTTTTGAAAAACCCACACTTGCATTAAATGCTTACCTTTTCATCATCATCATCATCAGCATCATCATCAGAGAGCGGAGATAAATAAAAATACGCCACTTCTAATTTTGTAAACTAGTTTATTTTCATTATTCAATCCATTTTGTTTTTTATAATTTCAATTACTTCCCTAAATTTAAAGTTAATAATTAATTCATTATAATTACTTGTATTTTTACATATTTGTTTCAACTTTGATTTGCTCATCCCCGAAATACTTAAATACTACACTTAGTCGATTCTGCTTCGCTAGATTCAAGAACGCATCATCTTATATAAAGTCTCATTTCAGCTAAAACTGTGCCCCAGGTTAGGCAATTCAAAGAAGTTGAGATCTTTTTTTGTTTAAACTATTTATTATTACATACAAGTAGTAGTTAGAGTGAAAAACTTTATACAGAAGTCTAAGATTGGGATTAAAACTTTAAGATCTACATATTGCTTGGTTTAGTTTTTTTTTTGGTTTTTTTTTTTATAGAAATATAAACTCTAGTTTAACTTATATTTAGTGATAGAAGAAAATTAATAACTACTTTAATATTAGGTAAAAATTTTTACAACATGTCTTTATAGCGCTCGCTTCAGGATAATAATCTACGCCTAGTTTCATTAGCTTTTGAAAATGTCCGTCTGTGAGTCGTTAAGACGCTTCAGCATAGCATTGCGATGTAGCCAATAGGGTGGCGGATCTGGTGGCTGACCTGGTAAAATTGCTTTATTCTTCAACATAGTCTTCGGATGTGAGGTTGGGCTGTTGACCGCCATAGCTGCATTGAACATCACCGGATCAGCAAGTTGCGCCGAATGGCCACGCAATGGCACCTCCTTCTTACGTATCGTTTCGCAGGTTTCCTTCATTTTGCATAGTTGATCTTGTAAATTTCGATATTCCTCAAGAAAACGCTCCAACTGCGCTGCATGATAGTCGTACGCCGTAGACGATGACGATGTGACAGGTGTTGCAAGTGGCATTGGTGTGGTGTTGCTCGTGCCGGTGGCAGCAGTTATCGCTGCCACAGGCGCTGTCCCAGAACGCGTTGTCAGCGTGGTGAAGTCCAAAAGTGGCGTTGCAGCTGAGCTGAATGAGCGCTGATGCTGATGCACCTCATGTATCGGTGATGAAGGCAAACTTGGATTACGACGCTGCGTAGCCGCCGCTGCAGCTGCTGCAGCTGCTGAGCTTAGAGTAATACCCGCCGCAGCAGTGGCTGTGGCACTAAGACCACTTTTGTTACAGCTCTGCACAAGATTGAGATAACTATTCGAGCGCTGTCCAGCCGTATACAAAGTGCCACCGGCGTAGTTTGAGTACGATGATTCAGCAGAATAACGTCGCCCAAAGCCAGCCACTTCGTTGAGGAAGCCAAGATCGCCCAGTGTACTGCTACCATACTTGCTGGAACTGTCCGCCAGCAAGGGGGATTGACTGTCGGAGGAGTTTTTAAAGTATTTCCCGGTATTTTTGAGCTTACGAGGCAGCGTACAGAGGCTGCTGCTAGACATTTGACTGTGTGCAGCTGCGGTGGCGTATTGTGTTGCGGCGGATGTAACACTGGTGGCCTGAGCCACAGCATACTTCGCTATATCTAGCAGATCAGGATAGTTGCTGTCAAAAATATCCTGATCTATGTTACTTTCACTGAAGCCCGCATTGCTATTTTTGCCGTAGTAGGGACCACTGGCACTAGCTGCGGTATTGTAGTCAGATTTTGAGCGAGGTGATGAAATTTTTGTTGTTGGCAGCTGAGCTGTCCATGCGGGCACGTGTGAGAAGGCTGCGTTTAGGCGTGTGGCAGCATCCACTTGACTGGATATCGAACTGGAGGCCGATTCGGGATTTGAGCTGGAAAGAGGAAAAGATGGGAGAATTATTTAATGATATGCTATTTCTGTATTATAGTAAATATTTGGATGGTTAGAGTTATTAACTGACAAAAATAATACCGACTAACTAAGTTGTTGCATCGATTCATATGCATTTAGGAAACATAGATCTATCACTTTACACCTGACACAAAGTAACAGTCAAAACAAAATGCGGTAATTTTGCCATTTTTCATGCGAAATATCGTTTTAAGTATTTGGGCTATTTTTCATTTGAAAAAGCACCTGCATTTTTTGAACCAAATTTTGATGTCATTTTCGTCAAAAATAGTTTTCTCATCTGTGTTTTTAAGAAGTTTAGTAGAATAGCTAATTGTTGGGGAAAAATTTTTCGCGCTGCGTCGAGATATTTGCTGTCATTTAATATGTGATCAATTTTGATGGCTATTTTGTTGCACAAGTGAAATTTTGGCTAATTTTTCTCTCTTAGAAGATGGAGGTGGGTCGATTTATAGTGTCCGATTCGAAGTTGCGCGAAAGCGCGTAGTGTATTGAAAAATACTTTTCCTGGGTATTGCGGTTTAAGGCCAGTTTGGTTAATGGTTGTGTAGCTGTGTTGAATATTTTTCCAAGCTTAGCTACAACGAGCTTACTGGCCATGCATTTGAATAAAAAATTTCAATATTTCCAAAATGAAAAATATAACTAGTTAAAAACGTGAGGTTTGGGATAAAAGCCAACATTTATAATATAAGTTCGATAAAAGTACGCCGAGTGACCGCGAGTTGTTTTTTTAAAGGAAAAACATTAAAAGTTGATTGACTTTTTACATATTTCTCAATTTTTTGCTCATAAAATATAATCTTGTGCATGTTTTTGAAAAATTCTTGAAAAAGGCCAATCTAATTCATAGCTACTTTTTTTTCAAACCGAATTATGTCCTGTAGCTATTTGTCTGGTTTTTTTAAGTGAAACTTATTAGGCGGCGATTTGATATTGAAGTAGTATTTTTCGAGTCTCATCCCAAAAATTTGTGACGAAAAATGCTTCGAGTCTCGTTCGTCGCGTTTTTGTGTTCGAGCAAAGATATGTATCTTTTATGTATTTTTTGTATTAAAACCTTCAGAAGGGTGGCAGATACAGAGTGAAGGAGTGTTTAGAAGAAATGTTGAGAGATAAAAATGTAGAGGACCAACTCATAGGAGTTCAGAGATTTTTTGATATGAAGTTAAATACACATTTTTTTCTATTTTTTGATTTGATTTGATTGATTTGGTTTGATTACCAGTCACACAATTGCTTATGCTATTGGAAGAATTCAAGAAATAATCCCTATGATTCTCGGAGAATATTTTAACGTCAAGTTTTCATCAAAAGATTTTTAACCCCTGACCAACTTTCTTTGTGAAAAATTTGGGCTGCACATAAGTCTCAGTAAGGCAATAACTAAAGTTCGAAATTGCAATGGGTGCCATTTTTTCACTTTGAAAATAACAAATCACGGACATATAAACCATTATATTCAGTATTGCCAATTGAAGCACCAACCAATGTAAATATTAAAGAAGCGGAATATTTTGTATGCAAATTTTTTATTGTGTTTCTTTTCAGACGCTCTATCTATCTTTCTCTCTCTCTCTCTTTCTATCTGTATCTTTCCCATAAATCACTTAAATTCTTACTTTTAACCCTAGAGAGGTAATCTAGGTCGATTCGAATTCGAATTTGAATTCGATTGATAATATCAATTTTCTCATTTCTGTCTCTTCGGAATGCTTTTTCTTTTCACACAAATTTAGTCTTTGATTGTCATTGAGGCTTTTGCAATGTGTAAATATTTTGCATAACTTGGCACAGAGCAAGTGTTTTTTTTATAAAAAAACTAAAAAACTCACTACGTAGCTGCGACGTAGATTACCTTTTTCAAAACTTTTTATTTTTTTATGCTTATGGTGTTTTGCTATATTTTATTAGTTTACGTTAGTTTAGTTGCGTTTTAGAGCCTCAAAATGTCTCACAGAAAAAATTATCGAATGCTTTAATTTAAACAGTTTTAGTAGAGTGCGACAATAATGATTATGAAAAGCTGAGTAATAAAAAGTGTGCTGAACTTTCCGAGCAACCACAAAAGAGAATATCCCTAAAGTTTATAATGATTATTATACTACAAGTGTCAAAAATATAAAAAAAAACAAAAAACCAAAATATTGTAGATATTGTCTTTGGTTTAACTAGGAAAGATAGTTAGGGCGGAGAGCCGTCACCAAAACTGTCAAAACAAAGTTCACAGCTCATAAAAAATCTGCAACCGATGAGAATACAATGAGCAAGCAAAAATAGTCAAAGTGTAAACAAAGTTAGCAATCCAAGTTTTAACAAAATATAATTAAATTGCTTAAAGTCTAATTTTTTAAACTTTGTTGGCACTAAACACACAATGTTCCATTCAATTAGTCAAAGTTTTATTTGTTTGCCTGTTCTTCATTTGCAAAATATCAAAATGGCTGATTTTGATAGTTCTGAGGGCGAATTCTGAAAAACGCTAAAGCTAAATCTCCACCGCTAAAGCTAAATTTATAGTTTTTAGCGATATAGCTATTCTGAAAAACTCCATCGCTTATTTTCATGCTAAAAATTTAGAGACTGAACGAGCTTTTAACGAAGAATAAAATTAAAGCTGTCATAGCTAAATTTTTAGCGATTGCTGCGATTCTAAACTTTTTTTTAGCGATTTACAGAAACTCTAATTTTATTTTTAGCTATAATTTTAGAGTTCAATATTTTGTTGCCGCTAAGTTAAAAATTAAAAGATTTTTCAATTAAAATCGTAATTTTTGATACATATATATTAAGAAAAATTAATGCTTTGTCTCTTTTGAATGTTTTCAAAGAAAAATATACCAATTTAAAGCACTTTTCCGAAAACTTGCTGTTTGTATTTATCAGTTGTATTAATATTAGGGGTATTCATGTTTCAGTTCACTTGCCTGTGCAGTTGAGGACTGTTAGGTTGTCGTGAACAAACCACTAATACTTTTTCCAAGCTGTCAAATTTTTCAATGCACACAAGTGCACAACTGCTCAAATCTTCAAGTTTAAGGCTGCAGTAGAAAAGTACTTGTGCAGATTTTTGATTTTGATATTTTGATTTTGTAAAGTGCAGAAGTCCTCAACTGCACTGGCAAGTACACTGAATCGTGAATACCCCTATTGTTATCATATAACATGCTTTTAGAAAAAGGTTTCATCTCTTAAAACTTTATAAAAATTTATTAAATGAATTGGTAGTTTACAAATAAGCTAAAATTGTTGTGACACACTCTTATGTGATAATTCTGTATCACGAAGAAGCACACCAATGATAAGAAAGACACTTGAAGCAAAACAATTCTATATGGAGGAAAGTATTGCTTCTTGTGTCTTTCTTATCATTGGTGTGCTTCTACGTTAAACAGAATAATGCAGTTAGTTTGCAATTAAGTCATTCATTGACAAGAAATTTTGCACCTAATTTTTAATATGTAAAATGTACTCTGAGTGCAAAATTTTGAAGAATTGAATGAAACTTAAGCCTCCAAAGCGCCACGACTGTTTTGGTATTTAAAGTTGAACCAGTCAAAATAAATCCTTACTAGTTTTTACATAGTTTTATTTTATGACAACACGAAAATATTTAATGAAAAATCATAAAGTACTCGTGTAAATATACTTAAAAAATTAACCACAAATTTTTAAGTATGTTAACTTAAGTTTATTTAAAATTTTTTCTAGTAACTGAATGTTTTTATTTTGTACTTTTTATTAAGATATTGGTGCAGTAAGTAAACCATTTTAAAAATAAGAAACAAGCTTATTTTTATTATTATATTAATTTAATTAAGGTTCGAAAGCAACCTTAAAAAGTTTTCGAAAACTATTCACTCGGATGATGCATTTTTGACAGTCGGAAGTAGAATTTTTGATATCAGTGAGGTGAGTTTTATTGTCAAAACTTCATGTAGCCCCTGGGACTAGTAGAAATTTTGACAACCGGTACAAGAAATTTTGAGTGAAGCAAAAGGGTTGTGCTTTAACCTTACAAAATTGTTAGTATCAGTGTTTTGCTGTGTATTTTTTCTGAAAAAAGTAGCTTTATTTCTGTTTCCGTATAAAAAAAAGGATTGTGCTTTGCTTTTAATATTAAGAAAATATTTATTTTTAGGCTAAAAATGCAGGCTTGAGGAGCAATTAAAAAGCATGCAGTCACTGCAGTCGTCTTAAATTTATTTTAGTGTCAATAAAAATTGCTACAATTATTTTTTAAGAATTTAAAAACTAGGCCAGTCTGAGGAGCTAAAGAGTTTAAAATAAATATTTATGTTAAATTTGGAAGCTCATTACTTCTGATATACGCAATGTAATAAGCTGTTTCTTTACTGCATTCAACTTGCAAAACTAATACATTGAATATACTTTTTAAATATTATGTTGACTTTATATGATTTAAATACAAATTCTAAATGTTTGATAGTTTAAATCATACTTGATTTTAAATACAAATTCTAGTTGTTTGATAGTTTAAAATCGTTTATTGAGCTTAAGGTCAAAGTTAGAACAATTAATTGTTCTAACGAATTTTTCCAAAGAAACAACAACAACAACAAAGTTTTTTCAATATGAAAAGGAAAAAATCACTAGCTGATTTTATTGCACAATTTCTGCCCTGCTAAAAGCGTCATCAGAAATCTTTGTGATACCCGTGCAAGCGCGCATTAACGCACTGCACCACCGAGGCGATGAGATTTGAAGTGTCAATTTCTCAGTTTTTCTCAATTTCAAAATTTCACATTTGTTGTTGTATTTCTGTTTTACTTTAGTCTCTATGCTTATGTTATTATATGTAGTCCAACAGCCTGCTGGAAGTCTGCACTAACAAAGCATGTTTACTGAAGTTGTTTTTAGAATTTTTGCTGATTTTGTTTTTAGCTGTTTTCGTTTGGTCGAGCTCTACCATTTGATTAAAGTTTTTTCTAAATGACCTTTATATATTTTATGTTGAAGCTTTTTAAATATTTGTAACTGGCCGATAAAGAGTTAATACGTATTCAAGGATGTTTTATGGTTACCTGCTTGCTCGACTGAGTATAAGTCAATCTGTTAGTATTATCTTTCGTATTACAGTCGATTGAGCTCGACAGTCGAATTTGGCAGTAAGTGTATTTCGGGTATGGCAACCTTTAGGTATAGTGCGATTTTTATCCTCGCGTATAGTTTAAGTTAAGGATTTTAAGGTCCAGTTGACAAGAAAACTTTAACACTGATACTTTTTTTACAACTGTATATTTTATAAGTGGAGTAAAATCTAAACATATAATTTTCAACATGTTTTCAATTTATTCCATCTCTTAGCTAATTAGATAAAATACATGCAACAAAATAATCATGAATAAAAATTGTAATTTTTTACAAATTTTTAATGTTTACACAAGTTTTGGTTTTATAAGTTATTTTACTTAAAATAGTTACATTTCTTGTAGCTCATAATATCATTTTGAATACAAAAATTATTTGTACACGCTCAAAAATCTTGGACTAAATTCTAATACATCCTGTATTGTATATATGACGACACCGAAACTGTATTAAAATTTAATACACTACATATATTACAACTGATTTTTATTCTCTCATGTGACTTAATTTTAATACATGCTTGTATTAAAATATTTTTGACAAAAAAAAATAACGAAACATGTGGGATTCGAACCCAGTACGTTTAGGTTATAAGTGTTTGGCTCTACCAACTGCTCTATGAAGCCACATGTATAAAGAAATGATAAACATGCATAAGAGCCGAACCAAGCCGAAAGCTGTTTTTAAAGACGAATCCAACCTCTATTAAAAATTATTCCAGGTTTTATTAAAAAATGTCTAGTATTTTGAAGAGTTTGAATTCTAATAGAAAAAGTATTAAAAAATGTATGATTCCAACGATTGGATTAAAATTAATTCCAAGATTTCTGAGCGTGTAGTAGTAGTGGCAGTCAAATGCGTCTTAAAAAACTCGTTCATTCGCTGAGAAGACGTCAAAATTTCTGGATAACATTTTCAGGTTTCATTTGCCACAGCAAAAAATGACAATTTAAATACAACAGATAGAAATTTTTTTCAACTCAACATTTTCTTTCCTATAGAACCAATAGTGAAAAGTTTCCAAATGGCACACAGCCATAACCAAATCAATTTTTTGACATAAGAATCGCTAAAACAAACGCTTCCTGTGGCGAGTAGTAGAAGCAACATTTTTAGCTAGGCGATTTGAAACTCAGAATCGCATTTTAGCGAAATCGCTAAGGAATTGAACGAAGCATTTTTTTTAGCATTTAAGCGATAGAGATTTAGCTTTAGCTAGGCGATTTTCAGAATCCGGCCTCTGGTCACTAAGAAAGAGAGCACATTCAGCCCTAACATTATCTTGTCTAGTTATACCATAATATTGTCCTCATACAAAACGATGAATTAAAAAGAGTGCTTGCAAGACATGCGATTCCAATATAGCTATGTGCTAAAATGAATATATTTTATAATTATTTTTTTTAATGAGAATTTAAACTATTTAATAAGCAAATGTAGTCGATTTCATGAAGAATATTTTTATTTTCCTATATAAATAAAATAACACTTTTTGACTTGAAGCAAATAAGGTCCAAAATGAGTTCAAATGAGTACAAATTAAAGTTAAAGTTTCTGTGTTTTTATATTTATAAAGCTCTAATACTATTTAATTTAAGGTTGGGAGGGGGTCCGCTTTGTATTAATTTCGAAAGAAGGTTAAAAACTGGGTTACGTCAATTCGACGTAGATTACCTACAACGTGTGTAAAATATGATTATCTCTCTAGGGCTAAGAAGTTTCCCTTCTGTACTGTATACACGCTTTACTGTAATTTCTTTCTTTATTAGAGTATTTTAAATTTCTAAGCATACAGTAATTTTTTGTGCAACAACAGTAAATGAAAACAAAAGTAATTGTAAAGATTCTGGAGAACATAAGCCGTTCGAAGTCGGCATAAAACTGTTAGGTCCAGTTCTCGATCATATGTGTTCAAACATTTAATAACATGCACAACACAATTGATCAATTGCAAATTTATTTTTATTTTAATTTATAAATCCCTCTGGCTATGTTTCATGGGAAACGATTTTATTTCTATATAAAAACCCGCACTAATAACATAGCCTTTAAAAAAACTACCACTGCACCCAAGTTATGGTACTTGTTATTTCATTCATTCAAAGCAGGTGCAATCGTCAACTGCACAAATATAGAGTGCGAAGCATTTGCAGCACTCAAAATTTTAGCGACACACAAACGTTTTTCAATCCTAAGCTAAATACTAGTAAAAACCAGCTACTTGAAAAACAAAAGTACACACACACACACACACACACACCGTTTCGCACATCATTAGCACCTTTTTAGCCATTGCCAACCACCATGTCTAGCGTCTCAACAAGAATCCCTAACCCTTAGGGGGCCGCAGGTGTAAAGTGAGTGTCGCGTACTCAACATCCGGGCATCATTAAAGCACAACGAACGACGAACGACAAACAAAGGAAGCTCTTTACCATGAACACTACGGAGCACTACAGCAAAAGGCAGTCATACTCACCCAATGTCAATCAGACGCGGAATATGTAAATCTGTGTCCTCTAGCAATGTGGCGGCTGTCGTCGCCGTTGTAGGTGTCGGTGATGTTGCGGCACCCACTCTTCGTTTGACATCGTGTGCACCTCCATAGCCTGGTTTCCAGCGTGTTGTTGATGATGCAAAGTTTGCACAACCGGTGCCCTGATCGTTATCATCATAGCCCGTGCCATCATCGTCACAATGTGTTGGTATATTACGATAATCGCCATTGCGTTTCGCGTGAGCACTGCTTGGATTCACAATAGCGATACCATCATCAGAGCCACAGAGCGGTGTTGTTGCTGTACGCAAATAGCCATTCTCCTCGATGCAGTAGCCAAGACTAGCGCCCGCAGAACCACCACTGCTTGCGCCATTTGAGCCACCCAAGTCTGGCTTGCCGTTGCCTCCACCACTCCTAGTATTTCCACCACCACCACCACCACCACTAACACCTCCGCCACGTTCCGCACGCGTTGTCATCTCGATTTTTTCATAGCTTTCAGTGCGTGCCGGCGGCACTGTGTTCCACAGCCGCATCTTGCGCTTACGGCGCAGTGAACAGAAACAAATCGCCGCAAATGAGGAGCCAACGACGAATAACAACGCAATGAGTATGCAAAGCAGCACGATTTTAACGCCAAGCGGTGCTTCTGGTGGACGACGCGAGACAGCAAGCGTCACCGAAGCCTCAACCTTGCCGGCCTTGTTTTCGGCGGCACACGTGTAGATGCCGGCGTCTTGCATGTCAGCAGTGAGTATGGTAAGATTCGAGGCATTACGCAGCATATTCACCACATATGTTTTGCGGCCTTGCGTTGCCGCAGCGGAGTGCGGCTGCATGTCCAGCGCATCTCCGCTTGATGCCGTCAAATTAGCTATCACACGATTTTTAACCATCCAGCGCACCGAAGGCTCCGGCACGCCCTCTACAAAACAGCTCATGGTGACATTGCGTCCCTCGACGCCGTGAGCCGTTGTGTCGGTGGCAATAATTTGCGGCACGCATGCAAAGTCATCCAACTCAATCTTGTCCCATGGTTTGCCGGCTAAGCGTGCAGGGGCGCGGCAGATGGGCGGTATGCCACACGGTATGTTCTCGCGCAGCATCCAGGCGCGCAACGGCCGTAAACTGCAGGAGCAGTTCCATTGATTGCGTGCCAGCTCAATGCCGTGCAGATTGCTAAGTGAGGTTATCGTGCCGGCGCGTACTTCGCTCAACTTGTTGCCATCCAGCCGTAGCCACTCGAGACTCGACTCCAATCCAGCAAAGGCACGCACCTCGACAATTGACAACTTGCAGTCAGACAAATCGAGCCGCACTAATTGCGGCACCTTGGCAAAAGCTTCATTGGGCACGCGGTAGATAGGATTGCCGGTGAGCTTGAGCTCGCGCAACTCCGTAATATCATCAAAAGATTGCGACGGTATGCTGCTCAGCTGATTGTAGCTCAGATCCAACTCAACTAGATTGATCAGCTTCCGAAAGGCAAAGCGCTCAATGACACGCAGGCGACATTTGGCCAGATAAACCTTCTGCAGATTGAGCAGCTGAGCCGCTGCGAATGTGTCGTGTGGTATGCTCACAATCTCGTTGCCCGTTAAATCGAGCACTTGCGTGCCGGCATCTAGTGGCACCGGGATATGTGTAAGGTTTGCATTAAGGCACAGCACAGACTCCTTGCCGCTCTTCCACTTGCACTCGCACACATTGGGACAGTCGGCCATGGCGTGAGTTGTCAAAGTTGCAAGTAAGCACAGCCAAAGCCAGATGAGCCGGCTTTGTGGCCAGCACAGAGTGAAGGCCGATTGTTGCCGTTTGATTGTTTTTCGATGCAGCAGCAGTGGCGGCCTGCTTTCACTTCTGCTGCGGTTGTTTTCGTGGTAGCTGTTGCTGTGTCCGAAGTGGGGGGTTTGTGTGCGTGTTTTTGTGCTCGTTGTGGTTGTTGTCTGGGTTCCTATTGGGGCCATGGCATATCAGGCTGTTGTAGAAATTCAGTTGATTTGTCCACATTTGTCTTGCAGTTTGCGTGCTGAACGTTGTATTGACGACGTTCGTGGTAGGTGTTTCTGCTGCCGCTGCTGATGCTGCTGCTGCCACCCTTGCTGCAATCAGCCTGCACGATGCTCTATTGCAATGAGTTTGATTGTTTGTTTTGTTTCTGTTTTTAATTAGGCCTTGTTTTCGAGGCTCTGTCTGTTGGCTGCAGCTGCGATTATCATTTGTGGCCATTCCAGCTTTCAACTCTTTGGTTTGAATATCAATTTCAGCGTCAAACGGTTTGTGGTTAACAATTTGTGCGGCGATTTTAACATTTTACCGCTTTTATGTCAGTATTTGGTGGGATTGATTTACTGTTGAATTGGGCGAAGCTGTAATGGAACGGTGTTGTTGGCTCTGCTTGTCCTGTAGTTAGAGAAAATAAAAAGAAATAAAGCAAAGTTTTATTATTAAAAATTGCAGGAAATCTTATTGAATAGGCAAAAACGTATATCTTTGAGGAATTAAAAAAGAAATTAACTGAAGAAATTTCGGTTTATGAGCATTTAAGAATATGCCACTTTCATGAAAACGTCAATATTTTTTAAAAAACGCTAATGGTATGGGACAGCTATTTAATTACATATCCTGCATATTTTGTTTTCTCATACACTTTAACTTGTGTAAGGCTACAAATGAACATACTTTTCCAAGTGTTGTATAAGATCATTGTGATAGAATGTTTTTCTGTAGAAAAAATTGTATTCCCTTAAACGTAAAAAAAATATATATATATCATACTAGCAACCCTCCGCGGCTTTGCTTGCGATACGTAAACAATTTATTTTTTATATTTGTTGTAACGATGAGTAACATATCTGTGGTAACAAGGAATAATGACTAAACTCAAAATATCGTAAAAAAGCGATATGGAATTAACTTTATTGCCAATTTTTGGAAGTGTGCACACATCCATTTTTTGCCCAGAATTGATCATTACTTATGTCTGCACATATTTTGTTTGTAACGGTTTATATATTTAAAAATATAGGTCGTAGTTCGTGCAATTAAAATATCGTTTTTTACGATACTTTGAGTTTACACCGAAAAAAATGTGCAGAGTTAACCCAAGTTTTTTCATGAGTCAAAAGAGTTTTTGAGAAGTTAAAAACGTTTTGTCGCCGTAAAACTCAAAATTAATTGCATCAATATTTTTTTCGTTAATATAAAACTTTTTTTGCTTGATACAACTCATTTTCAAAGTTTGGAGTAAACTAAAAGCAGTTTCAAATTAACTCTGCATCTTCTCCGAACATTTGTCTTTTTAACTCCATTAAAACTTATTGCAACCATCTATGAAGAACGTCTTTGTATTTTAAAGCTGAAACGGAGTTATGTTTAGCACGAAACAGAGTCTGCTCAAGCAAATATTTCCGTTTGTTCATTTAAATTTGAATGAGAAGAAAGTACTTAAATATTTTAACAAACAAATCAAGTGTGCTGTAAGAATTAAATGTTGCATAATGATAAGAAAGGGCCGTTTTTACTATTGCGAGTTATTTGTTTTCGTATATCTTTATCGAAGTGAAACTTATTATGCGGTTATTTGATATAGAGGGTAAAATTTTGCGAGTCTCGTCACGAAATTTTTTTTTTATCTCGTCACAAAAAATTGTGTAAACAAGCAATGATGTTTTTTTTGTGGCAGATAGATTTTGACCCCTAGTAGGGTGGCATATAGATTTTTTCACGTTATTCTCACATATTCCGCATACATCGGAAACCATTAAGACCAATATTACTAAATGAAGCACCAAAAAATGATATGAAAATATTAAATAAACAGAATATATTTTATGAAAATGTTGTATTGTATTTCGTTTGAGATGCTATCTCTTTCTTACTCTCTGGATTTTTTTTTACAAAAATCTTTCTTATTATTTATATTAAGAAGTTTCCCTTCTGTACTGTATACACACTATACTGTTATTTTTTTTTTAACCTGCGATGTATTTTTTATAGAAAATTTTGGGAAACTAAACAATTTTATTAAATTTGGTATACAACTGCTGTTTGAATAGAAGTTAAGATACATACATTTTTTAAAGGAATTTATGAGTTTTTGAAACATACTAAATTCACATATTACCATAGTTTATTAACGAAACTATATTAAATACTAATAAACAAATTTTTAATGTATGTATCACGACATTAAGGCAACACTGCCCTGCCGACAAATCGCCTTGAGAATATTCTACCTATTTTTGTACCAAATTTAATTATTATAGCATCAATATATATCGGAATTAAGCATATTAAATTAAATGCCACGTTTTTTTTTTTGCATTAGTATAGGAACATAGCTAACTCATCTTTTAAAAACATTCATAAACCTAGTGTTCACCCTGTTGGATAATTCTTACTACATTTTGATAAATGCTTAAAAAATATCTTTTCCCTCATTCAACGAACAAAACTACAGCAATCAATTGTAAAATCAATGCAAATATTTATCCCTTTTTCAAATATGTTATACACAAAAATCCCGTTTTTAAAAAATTCCCCTTAAAATCAAAGAAACGAAACACCTTTGAAACAAATTTTGAGAGTTGAGCGCAATTTAAGCTCAAAAGTAAAAAAAAGGTTTTTTTTTTTAAGAAATCATAAGAGAAATAAGAGATTCAAAATTGTCAAATCGTGGATAAGCTGCTGTCAGTATGGATAAGAGATTCTGTTTTTGGCGTTAACCATGTCTTTAATTTCCTTTGTGTTCAATTGAAATAAGAACTAAATAAAAATAATAAAACACAAAAGAAATTACGGGTTCTTTATTTGACTTTTTTGTGGGTGAGTTTGTTTATTTTTGAAGCTTTATGCTACATTTAAATGAGTTGATTCTAGTTTGTTTTTGAGTGAACTAAAAATTCTCAATTTCTCAACCTTAAAACGACTCAAAACGGAGTCAGTATGACTTTTCAAACAAATCTAATTTTTGAAGTAAATTGAACACACAAACGGAGTTAAATATAGTTTTTACAGCTTTGGCAAAATACTACGCACGAAAAGAGTTAAATTGATTTCAAATATAACATTATTTACTCGCTTTTTTTGGGTGTAGTCGTTATTCCTTGCGACCACAGATATAACTTTGTTGACTGTTTAAAGATCTTTTGTATCGTGTTGTGCTAATAAATATCGAATAAATATCAAAAAAGATTTTAGGGAGGAGTCTTTTCCAAAAAAAAAAAAAAAAATACGGGTATCAGAAAGCATGTTAGATATAAGCAAAATTTTTCAATGCTTGCTTTTCAATCTAAATTTGTAGCTCGATTTTCAATCGTAAGAATCAAATGCATTTCAATGAACTGCATCGAAACTTTGGCACTGTTTACGTAATACGTACATTAAGGCGCCTCACAAAGAAAATTGTTCGGTTCAGTTTCTCAAAATAATCCTTGGTTTATGTTATGATGACTCCACAAATATTTTGACTCTAGCTATAGTCATCTGTGAGCTGAAATGTTTTGAAATATCCTTTTAAAAGCGAGTTTTTTTCAAAAATATTAGCTGGTGTAATAATAGTAAAAAAATAAACGCTCAAAAATAATAGTTGTAAAAAAGTTCTTCCAATCTACTTAAAAAAATAAAGTTTTGCATTCAGATTAAAACAAATGTTGAATTGAGTGCATTTTTTTAATTTTTTTAAAGTAATTTTCATTTACATTCACAAAAATTAATTATTTCTAATGCGATCCTCACTTTCAAGATATTATTGAAAAGATTTTGAGTTCTTGCGTTGATTCCTGGTGAGAATTGCTTAAGTCTATGCATATTAAAACTAAAATATTAAGTATGAAATACACACTACTTATAAAGTACTGAAAAAATATTGAAAGAAATTAAAAAATTAAAGCAGTGAAGTAATTTGGATTTTAGAAGTTTTTTGTATTGAAGTAAAATAAAAAATATGCAAGAAAACAGCATAACTTTTAATTCGTTTGTAAACATTTTTAATTTTTTGATACAGATCCTATAGGCAATTACACCAGCCTATATTTTTACAAAAAATTCAACTCTTAGAGGTTATTTCATGGATGGCTACCGCTAAAGTTGAAATGTTTGGGGAATTATCATAACATTAACCAAGGATTATTATGAGGAACTGATTTGAACAAATTTTTCCTTGAGGTCTGTTGCAAATTTTTTCTTTGCATTTCAGTTCCAGCAGCTTTTCTCAATTGTTTGAATTTTTTAAACTTAACCCATTTTTCGCCGCACTAAGACCCTGTTGACTGATGTGCTTACAAATTTATTTAGAACCTATTTCAATGCTAATTAAGAAATTTCCAAGCTTTGGAGTCAGTGGTGTTTTCAGTTTCCCAGAGAATGAGTGGTAATTCTAACTACCATCGGCGGAGTATATATACATTAAAGCCCTGCGTCGGTGCATC
This sequence comes from Dichetophora obliterata, assembly GCA_963920525.1. Lineage (NCBI taxonomy): Eukaryota > Metazoa > Arthropoda > Insecta > Diptera > Sciomyzidae > Dichetophora > Dichetophora obliterata. Next base: position 211,013,857 of record OY986436.1, on the reverse strand, counting down.
TATTTGAACGTACACACACTGTGATTTATTGCATTGCTCACAGTTGACTGTCATCTAATAACTTGAGAGCATTGGCGTCGGAAGCGGGGGGAAAGGGGGCAGTTGCCCCCACTTTTTTAGCTAGATAAACAATTTAAAAGGAAAACTTTAAAAGTTATTCAAAATATCAGTTTTTTTTACAACAATAATATTTTTGTATTATATATTTTCCTCTTCTTTCTCTCTTCTTCATAAGCATGCTTGCGGATAACCATTTTCTTTCTCTGTGTTTGCAAAAAAATAGAACAAAATGCAGAGTTTCTACTGCAAACCCACCACTTCAGTTTAAAAGCACCCTTAAGTATGTAGCTTAATGCTTGTTAATTTTGCAACTCTGGTAAGAAAAAATTTGACATGTTCTTAGGGGCTTTCCATATTGGACGACATGTTGTACGATAAGTAAGATGGAAAACTAATATGACTATTTGATTGAGCGTTCGAACGATCCAACTTTTAAAGCAACATCATTAATTGCAAGCTCTCAAGCAGAACACATCCGGCTAATAGCTAAGCAACTTTTAGATGCCCTAACAATTGAGCAGTAATTTTACATAGTTGTACCATATTGTACAATCGGCAGAAAAAAACCAAAAATTTCGACTATCGTTTTAGCTTACGCATGGTACTACATGTTGTACAATCTGCCATGTTGGTCCAATGTTTTGGACCATGCGAAAGCCCCTACTGTGAATTAGCTGATTAAAATCCACCTCGACGCTTTGAACAAACATCAAATCCGGTTCCTTCAGTACAGTTGCTACTATATGATACGCTACGAAAAGATTATTTCGAAATTTTAGATCTTCTCTCAAATGAGATAACGGCTAGATTCGATCAAACAGGTTGATATTTTACTTTTTTTTATTTTTGCAAGTTTACACCAGCTTCACTCAACCGACTCACTTTGATTTAACATTCGGTGAGTCGGTTGAGTGAAGCTAGTGTAAACTGGCACTTTGTAAATCTTATTGTACATTTAAACAGATCTTGACACTCTGGAATCGTTGGGAAATATTGTAATCGAAGCCTTCAACGAAAAAGTGCCTTCTGAACAAAATCTAAAAACATAACTTGATCTTTATGCAGATGACTTTTTTGCAGATGAAATTGCTGAAGCAATTTCCTGGCCAAACACCTTGAAATTGTAGTGGCATTGTATCCCAATTTGCGAAAAATTCGGATCCTGTAAAAAAACTATTAAATGAAGTTGAAAAACTTATTGCTTTGCTTTTGACTGTGCCTGCATCAGCAGCTTCATCTGAGCGTTCTTTTAGTGCACTAAGACGACTTAAAACGTATCTTCGAGCAACTATGACACAGAAACGACTCACTCATGCGGCACTTATACACATTCACAAAGATAAAACCGAAGAATTGAATTCGATGGAGGTGGTGAAAGAGTTTGTTTCTCGCAAGGACAGAAAGAAACATTTTGGAATAATTTAAATTGATATAACTTTTTGTACCTTATTGCATTTAAACAATGTAAAGATATGCCTAGTCTTGCTTTATAAAAGCAACCATTATTTCTTATATTTTCATATTACCATATGAAAGATCCTTTAAAGAATGATCTCTAATATCGAAATTGGAAGAACTTTTAAAAATAATGAAATTTTAATATTTTTTATATATTTTTATATTTTTTTTATTTTAAACTAAAATAAAAAATTTGTTTATTCACATTCATGTTTCTTTGAAGAAATTTTGGTGAACTTTTTTGTTGCACCACCATTTGTACTGCCCCCCCATTTGTACTGCCACCCAGATGAAATTAGCTTCCGACGCGCTTGCTTGAGAGTTTGATTTGCTCAACACCAAACGAAAGCCTACAACGACAAGCAATACACACTTTCTCCCTCGGCAATCCATGCATGGCGTGTTTTTGTCCGTCAACACCACAAGCAATGAAATTTTATCGTTAAGGGTAGGATGAGCAATAAAATAAATAAAATAAGAAATAAAAAGCAACATATGGCAATAGATCATTTGGATCATATCGATCATTTTGATAATTTTAATCAGCGGTCGTCAGCGCCTAACTAGACATTTTTTTACACCAACTTCAAGATTTTCAAGATTGACAAGGTAAAAAGGGGTCGCTGACTCTGAATCCGTGGTCAGAATTTCGAAATTATAAATTTTTGAAATAATAGGGATGCCACCTAATAATATGTATTTTTAAGAGTTTTAAATATCATTTATCAGTGTTAGGGGGTCACTGATTTAGAATCTGAAGTCAGAATTTTAAAATTCAAGATGGTGGATAGGGTTGCCACCTTCATTTTTTGCATTTCTATGAATTCGGGGCTGGCAAAAAAAAGATACACCAAAAAGGGGTCGCTGAATCCGAATCCGTGGTCAGAATTTTCAAGATGGTGGATAATAGGGTTGCTTTTACTTTTTAAAATAAAAATTAATTTTAAAATTCTGACTTCAGATTCGGTATCAGCGACCCACTATCACTGATAAATGATGTTTAAAACTCTTTAAAAAAACATATTACTGGGTGGCAACCCTATTATTTCAAAATTTTATAATTTTGAAATTCTGACCACGGAATCGGATTCAGCGACCTCTTTTCGGTGTATCATTTTTTTTTTGCCAGCCCCGAATTCATAAAAAAGCACAAAATGAAGGTGGCAATCCTATCCACCATCTTGAATTCTATATCAGCGACCCCTAACACTGATAAATGATGTTTAAAACTCTTAAGAATACATATTATTAGGTGGCAACCCTATTATTTCAAAATTTTATAATTTTGAAATTCTGACCACGGATTCGGATTCAGCGACCTCTTTTTGGTGTATCATTTTCTTAGCCAGCCCCGAATTCATAAAAATGCAAAAAATGAAGGTGGCAACCCTATCCACCATCTTGTATTTTAAAATTCTGACTTCAGATTTGATATCAGCGACCCCCCCCTGATAAATGATGTTTGAAACTCTTAAAAATACATATTATTAGTTGGCAACCCTATTATAAAAAAATTACATTATTTTTAAATTCTGACAACGGATTTGGATTCAGCGACCCATTTTTACCTGAGGTTCGCTCTAGCATCGCATTTGTAAAAATAAAAAAATAATATGTTGCAACCCTATTACCCATTTTTATTTTTAAAATTCTGAATTCAGATTCGAAATACACTGTAAAATAATGATGCGTGACCCATTCTTACCTAGTGTTCGCGCCAGCACCGTATTCGTTGTCTGATATAAATCATCTATTGCCAGTCAACAAGCTTTCGTTGCATTCACTGCAGTGAGCTCTTTGACAACGATATCTTAGATCAACAATATCAATTATCTGTTTTTTATTGCTCTATCATGTTTTGTTCGTCTTCGCTGCAATCACACACATGATTTCTTTGCAGCAAGCAAGACAGTGCAGTGTAGTGTGAAATGAACAAATGTTTTGAAACCGGTTTTAAGTGCACCTACGCAGGGCTCTACTATACATATATGAGATTTTAAACGGTAAATAAAAAACTTTTTATTCAATTATAAAAATATTTATTATGATGAACTTCAAAACATTTCGTATGCAGGTGCACTTTGCACATCTTACACATAAAGGAAGTGTGGCTGTGGCATTTCTTGCACCGACGTTTTTTGCCTTCTTCTTGCTTTACAATAACATGTTGCGTCTCTTTGGTGCGTTTTGATCTTGGTTCCTCTGTTCCCATTTGGTGCCTGTTTGAATCCTCGCAAACAAGTAGAGCTTTAGCAATTTCCGACCAAAATTCCAGTTGTGTTTTTCCCCGAACTTTCGCAATTCTGCACAAAAAACTGTGCATATTCCAGGCATTTACATCAGCCGAGTCCACAGCATTCGAAAATAGAGGCCTCTAGCATTTATTCGGTAGTTCTATATGGCATTATCTGCCATATCTTCACCTCCTATATGTAAGTTATAAATTTTTATCGTATTAGGCTCTTCAACATTGACATGCTTATGACATTTTCGATTATAACATCGAGCAGTTGTAAGAGGATCGATGCAATCAAAATTGGTCGCTAAGGTCACAATCGCATTATCATACCAAGTTACAATAAAAATTTCATTAGCGCGATCAAACATAAAGTCGTATTCTCCTTTTTTTAGACTTTTGTCACTTTTAATTTCCACATGAACTGGCAATCTGTTTTTGCGTACTGAGCCAGTTGCATTAAAATTTCTTTCAGACAGCAGGCACATAAGGTAGAAGGACGTGAAGAAATTGTCAACATATACAAAATGCCTTTCTAGATGCTGCACATTTTCCAGCAAACTAAAGACCACGTGAGCTTCTAAGCCGATTTCTCTGCTATACAATTGCTTGGAACCAGCATATGGAATACAGCTATACATGTATCCATTAGATGAAACCAGAACCCACAACTTGAAGCCGAAACGAATGGGCTTATTTCTGATATAAATTTTGCTCGAATGCCTTCCGAAGTATGGTGCCATTTGTTCGTCAACTGACAAATGCTCACTGAAAATTCCGAACTGAATAAACTTTTCATTCAATCCATCAAGTAAAGGTCTTATTTTGGCAAAGCGGTCATTCTTTTCGAAGTCGTTATTATTACTGACATGTATAAATTTCTTCATCCACCGAAATTCGAATCGTGTCATGGCTTGTTTCACAATTGGAACATCAAGATCTGGCTGCTGACTACAATAGTTTTCATATTGTGGAACACTGTGATAGCCAGTGAATATCAAAAATCCAATGAAACGCCGCAACAGTTCAACTGTGCATATATTGTCCATAACATTATTTTGCATCGCATACTCATTGGTGTTCATCACTATTAGCTCCATCAATATTTCGTCAAAATATTAAAAAAACATAGTACTAAGACTAATAAAAAACAAAATACAAAGGTAACATACTCAATGATAGATACAATTCCACTTGTGCTTTGATCAATTCTGTGGAATCATGCACATTATTGGAGAAATGTGGTCGTTTTCTGTGAACCCATTTTGGCAAAGGAAATGTAGATTTGGATCTAAAATTTGTTGCATTTGATTTTGGCAACAATTCCAAGCTTTTTACTTCATTTAGGGCACCAATATCTTTATTTTCTACTACATATTCAAGCTCAAATTCACCAGCTACTTTACCTATTGCATTATTGTTTTGACCACCAACGATAGTTGCATCAATATCTTCTTCGTCGCTGACAACGTCAGCTCGGGATGGAATATATACAACATTACGGGCATTATCGCGAATCTGTGTGTTCTCTGATTCATCTTCAGAGTCTTCCAACACATCGAGTATTTCCCTCATTGATAATGCGCGCTTTACTCGAAAGTCAAAACTACAATAGTTTAACTTTCTTTTAAATTTATAGATGAATATGATATATATGGAGATGAATTTGAAACTTACGATCCGCACATTTTTGCATATATGTATTTTGATCAAATTGTTGCATAAAAATAATACTTCTTTTAATTATTTCTAATGCTTATAAAAACATGCAACTGATATAAAAACGTTGACTGACAAAATGTTTTGCGAATTTTACAAAAAATTCTCACAACGCATACATAAACCGTTATCATAGCAGTATGCTTTGTTGCTGCTTCTAATGACAAAATTAATATGTAAGTACATTTATGCAAATAAATCAAACTATAAGGCCGCGTTCATAGTGGACGCTTTGGCTGAAGCTGATGCATAAAGCTGCTTTGTCGAGCTTTTTTTGATCATAGTGAACGCTTATTCAACGCTTATTTACAAAGTAGCTTATTGAGCTTATTGGTGTTCATAGTGCGCGCTTTGTGCTGTAGCTGAGATGCTTTGTTTTCATTTATCTCTTTGGAAAATAATGCCCTCAATTGCGTTTTGCAAAGCAAATGAAAGACTTTTTGTGTTATGAGTACGTAGATTCAGGATGATCACCAACGAAAGATCAAACCAATAACAAACAAAAGTTCAAAGGAACTTGAAAACACAAAGCATAGCAACGGTGGAAAGTTCAGCACAAAAAGTACCCAAGAAGTAAGCAATAACAACTAAAACTTTGTAAACAAACGAGATAGAATACACAAGTGCATACAACTGAAAAGCACCACAAAAGGACCACAACGCAACAACAACACAACAACAATACAACAACGGTTAAAACTTCAGCACAAAAAAAATCAACGAAAATATTGTTAACAGGCAAAATAGGTAAACAAGTGCCGAATAGCATTTATAAATGATCTACATACAACAAAGCATAAAAAACAAAATTGTTTTTCTGTGTGAGCAAGTGAGATGGAAATATAAGCGTTGAAAAGCATTTGAAATTAAGCTTTATGCTAGCTTTATGCTGGCACTATGAACACTTTGAGCTGTTTCCAAATGATTATACCCAAAGCGTTTTTCAGCTAAACCTCTCGGCTAAGCTAAAAGCGTTTACTATGAACGCGGCCTAAGGAATACGCTTTTCAGCAATGGTGATTATAATCACCACAATGTTCATCATTAAATTTTACATAGTATATGTGTATTTTTTGTAGCAAATAGGACTCTAAAGATAAAAGTAAAGATTTTATTTTATAATTATAGGTTATAAACAATTATAACTAACAACCTTAGATATCATAAGATCTTGAGACTTTATATCCACATATTTTGATGGCCTTAATTTATTAATTTCTAAAAGCACCAAAATAAATATTTTATGCTGCGACAGGAACTAAACTAAGTATGTAATAAAGACAGCAGGACCCTAAATACTTCATAAAAAAGTATATTGAGTAAAAAAATATAATAGTTATGATTAGTAAAAGTTCTGGTAATTATAATTACCGGTCAGCAAAAAATGGGTTAAAACGTTTAGTTGAAATAGGTACCTACCTGTTAATAGTTCATTTGCTTAAAGTTTTGAAAACTAAAAGAAGTTGAGGTACCATTGAAATGAAAATTGAAGGCTTGAAATATTAGGTCGTGTTTTGAAAACACAGGTACAGTCAGTTTATCATAAAGGAGAATTTGGGTTTTATCATTAACAAGATACAGAAAGGTTTCACTTGTATGATATGTAAAATGAGTAGGTGTAAAAAAATGCATGGATAAGTAACGAAATCGAGCAATAAAGGCGTAATGACATGTTCATCCACTTGGAGTTATAAGCCAGCAATCGAAACGTGCTTTTAGTTTTTCAAAAAAATGTGTTGATATCTCGATATTAGAAAAAAAAAAAAACCGTTGATACCTCGCTTATTCCTCCAAATGGAGCAACAAAGGGCACAACAATGCATTTTTGATGTACTATTTTGAAATTGTTCTAAGCATAACTGATAATTGTTCGCTTTGAGTTTCCTTTTCTTCTCAGTTTACACTTTGTCTTCAAAAGCAGAATACGTGTGTTTCAATCATCGCGAGTACTTAACGGTACAGTAGTAATTTTGCAGAAATTTATTAAAAATGTGTAAAAAGCTTTTCTCTAAGCAAAATTTCAGGCGATTCGTGAAAAAAGACGTTGGAAAAATTCCAACTTGTAATCGAGAGATTATTTGTTATCAAGAGTACCTAAGTTTTAAAAATTTCAAGAATCATTAACTTCAATTCCAATGTAATCTAAGTACAGCAAGTATTTTCGTCGGGAACTATACAAAGCACTTAGATTAATGGCACAGGTAAATTAATTTAGCCTCCTTAAGTTTCTTTTTCAGCATTCATTAATGGCACAGGTAAACAAATTTAGCCTTCTTAAATTACTTTTCAAGTTTTAGATTTCAGTATTCATTTTATTTTCTTTTTCGTCTAGAAATAAGTATTGAATCTATGAAAACAAATAAAAATCGGGAAAACTAGGTCGGTTATTTCACAAATAAATTCGGAACATTAAAAGAAATTATGTGCAAAGAGACAGTTTTTTAGAAGAGTTTGTTAAAACCTTACGCTTAACTTGCAAGGACCTTGTAATTTTCTCAAATAATTCTTTGCAGGCATAAAATTAGGCAGAACAGCTGATTGAGAGCAATCCTGATTCAGAACTGGTAACACTGTTTTTTTTCAAATACAGTCAGCAGGTGTTCAAAGTTGTTATTTTTTTATTTTATTATATATAAGATCTGATATGAAATCCAGGTTTTATAGAATTGAACTTGAAAAAGCAATATCTGCAATTCTTGGCGACAATATTTTGCTCAAAGTTAATTGGGATGGCACGAAGAAAAGAAAAAAGCTTTACACACATACAAATACATTTTTAATAGCATGTCCTAAATAATATAGTAGAAGCTATTTATTTTTTTTATTTTATTGCAGAATCAGTGAAAGAAAATTTTACATAAATAGTGATTTTGAAAAACGTATCAAACTGGCCTCTCGAAAAGGTAAGGCTATTTTTTACCAAAAGACTCCCGTGAGAACATGCAATGTTAAAAAAGAGACCAGAATGCATGATGTTTGGAGGTTTTTGGAGTAATCCATTGCTCGCAAAGGAGCGATCCAAGATTAATTTTTGGACGATCCTATTTTTTACACGATCTTTGCACTTTAACACAGTCTATAATCTACATGCAGAGAAAAGACATGGTTAAGACATGACTACTGCAATAATAATTTGTTTACTGAAATTATTATACTTTTCCTGCAAACATAAATTTTTGCCTTAATAAAGCCATTATTTACTAATTGTTGTACCAAAAATAACATTATGGTTCAAATCATACTATCGTCAACATATTATAATTGGCTCAACTATTAGTTGCAGCAAAAATGTTGTGGTTCTAGCAATCATGATAAATGTGAATATTATGATAGAGACAAACATACTAGAATTTGGAATGTTTGTCTGAACTATTTTTTTATCGTGGGTAAACGAAGCAGCACATAGTCAAAAATCGAAAGAAAAGTTTGCAGGAAACCTTTCACTTTATTCAGAGACAATAAGTTTTATCGATTCCTCGTCATGTGCTGTTTCGTTTGTCAACTCTTCTATTACTAAGTTTTGTTATAAATCGCCTTATCCTAAAGACTGCACGCAGAAAAATTACATTTTCAACTTTGATTGTAGCAAACATATTTTAATTTACATTAAATATTGCTATTTTTGTGACAATGCACTCAATGTATCATATTTATGAATGACTTTAGTCAGGCGAGGTAGCAGTAGCTGTGGAATTTTTGGACGATCCTATTTTTTAGACTTTATAAGGACTAAACTCAAAATATCGTAAAAATACGATATGGAATTTACTTTATTGTCAATTGTTGGAAGTATGCACAAATCCATTTTTTGCCCAGAATTGATCATCACTTATGTCTGCACATATTTTGTTTGTTTTGGTTTATATATTTAAAAAAAAATGGGTCGTAGTCCGTGCAATTAACATACCACAGATAAGTTCTCAAAAATATAAGATAGTTATAATTAAAAAAATTCTATTTCTGACTAAAATTCCTCTTTTCTTCGAGCTCCTGAGCAACTTTTCAATTGTTTGTCAATAGCCTGCTTATAATTTCGAATCTACCTGAAGAGATAAGGAAGCAATATGTTCTAAATACTTTTCCTTTTATCTTAAAATTCTACAGCTTTTGGTATTTTGACTACAGTTTTGACTGGCTTTCCTTGGCTGTTTCTATATTCTGAACTTTTTTTACATTGCATAGATATTTTCTGAAAGCCGTTTTGTGTTAACTCAACATCGAGCTAAATGTATTGAGTAACTAGATAGTATCTTGAAAAACGTAAAAAGAGGCAACCAAAATTTTCTCTAATCTTTTACTTAACACTTGGTTGATTTTGTCGCACACACGAGAAAACATATTTTTTGCACATATGCTCATGCAAATTTTCATGCTTCTTTCTGCATGTCTTTATGTATGCATGAAAAATATAAATAAGGGAAACATTTTTCTACGCACATACATAAAAGCATAAAAGAATTTAGACTAACGATTTAAATTGAACCAAGGCTTAATTGTGAATTTTCCACTAGAGTTGAAAATTTTAGCATGAACTTTTAAAACATTGTACCAAAATTAATTTTGTGTTAATGTTATTTTAAAATAATTAACAAATTTAAATACCAAATTGCCACAATAAATGGTTCAAAATCGCAAAACTTTGAAAAAGTGGTCATTGTTCCAACAAACGTTTTTTTATTTGAATATGAATCGATTTAATTTTTATTATCTTTAAAAGATAAACTTTAAAATTATTATCGCAGATTTTAACAGCATTACGCTTCGTTTAGATAGCTGCCATAAATCCTTGATATACTTTTTTTTTCTTATATCATTTACTTCTTTATAAACGCAAAATATGCTTTTATTACATTATTTGTTAACACGTTCTACTGCCACGTGCTCCTTCTAAATAATTTAAAAATTTCATTGCAAACTTTATGACACCCGCGCGAAGAAAATATAAAAGCTCATTGCTAGCTAAAAAAATTAAAATTACTCGCAAACGTGTTTATGAGTTTTTATTAATGCTCTAACGTGTGCACGCACATACACACACACATAAAAACAAAACACTCAAACACACGCAGATACAATTAAATGGTTGCATATAAATTATATTTTGTATCCTGCGCATTAAATGTTTAATTAAAATTTTCTAGCACAAACTCATACACAAGCACATAAATACACACACTCTCATAGATTGTGATAATATAACCGAGCGTATTTAATAAAATTTATTGCATACTTGTGCAAACATATGTTGGAATAAATGTGTGTGTATATGTATGCTGGGGCATGTATGTGTGTTTTTAGGTGAGTTTAAGTAATTTATTATAAACGCCTGTCAGTTTTCTTTGTTATAATTCAACAGTTATCAACAACAACAACAACAACAATTAAATAATTTGCTGTATTTGTAAACTTGTTGGCAATTCTTATTTAATGGCGCAATAATATATTTTATTACGAATAAATTTATTAAAACTTACGCTCATACGTCAAGCGGCTGGCTGTCTGAATGGCGTGACATACGTTAATTTCGAGCAATTAATATAAATCATAGTAAGTTCGCACTGTGGAGCAAGTTGGAAAAATTATAAGATTTAATATTTTGATTAAATTTAGCAGGATTTAAAATATGTCGCCAGGAAAGTGGTATTAGTTTTTAAAAAAATTCAAACAAAGTCACAAAAGATGACATACTTGGTTTGCTCCCGTGCGAAAAGTTTTTAAAACCTTTTCCTGTACACAGCAAAAGTCCCACTTTATTCTCGAGAAAACAAGAAAAAAAGCTACAAAAGTCAAAACATTATAAATTATTTAGAGCATTACACAGTGAAATGTCTTCATATAAGCGATGGACAAAAATAGAAGGAGTTCCTATGATAATACAATTTCGTATGCTTCATTAGTTTAAGCCAATTAAGAAAAATTTAAAAAATGGTCGTAATCGGTTAGGCCCTTGGGGTACCTCCTTTTTTTACTTGATTTTGTATGTAAATTTTTAATTTAAAGCATCTTTAAAAAAAAATATATTTTTAGTTATTTTCAGTTCCTAATTGTATCATATGTATATATATATATATATTTTTTTTTTGATAATCCGAAAAAAACGCACTTATTTTTATAGGATTTGTTTTTTTTTTATTAAAATATGCAAATTTTCATGATTTTTCATTCGAATTTATGAAATTTTGCGATTACTTAAACATAATATTATTTTTTATTTCCGCTAAAATAATACACTTTTTAAACAACTCTATAATTTATTAGAACAATGCGCTGTGTTTGGCTTAGTTTCATTCAAAAATAGATTTTTGGCAATTATTTATATAAAGTAACTCAAAAAGCCATGCTCAAAATCTGAGTCAGTTAAAATTAATTAGATATTAGTAGGGCTAGGAATTTCATGCACTAAAAAATCGAAGATATACGCATATAACATGCACTTAAAACTAAAAAATATGCGCTCAAAACAAGCAAAATATGCAGTTAAAAATATTTTCTACTATTTTATTATCGGCACAAAAATTAAGAAGGGTTTTCTGTAAAATTTGTTTAGCCCTTTTAAACTGCTGAATTGTTAAAGTGAGCAGCTGTTGATGTAAACGCATCTTCAAAGACATTTTACAATCAAGTGCTAAAGTTATATGCCAAAATCAGCTGACTGACTTCTGCAGCTTAAAATCTGTAGTTTTAATAACTCGTATAACCAGTACTCAGTAACCAATAACTTATTTAAATTTTTATATTACAGTGCGTTTACACTTTTGATACATTTGGTAAACAGAAACTTTGAAATGTTTTAACTCTTTGAGGTGCAGAAATTTTGTTATAAAAAATATTCTTGAGGTACAAGAAAAAAAGTCAAAAATATTTTTCTATTTTTATTATTTATTTTTATTATATTTAATGTTATAATTATTAGCAAAATTCAAAATCGAACGCTCGACCCGGCTGCTGATGAGGACTAATTTAAACTACTGGACTTTAGAGTTACAACATCAAATCTGAGTGGGTTGAACTTTGTCCCAACATACCACAATGGTTTATATTTCAGTGGTTCACATTTTGTTCCATGGTACTTCAAAGTGTTAAATCTCTATCAACCACATTACAAAAATTTAATTTTTTATTTATAAAGGGCAATTTTTAGACTTTGAAGAACTCATGAAGAAGACTTTAGAGAAGATATGTTAGAACTCATTCCCAAAATGATTCATCACTACACTCAATAAGTTTTACGTTTTCAACTTAGCAAAAATATGCATTTATTGCAAAATATGCAAAAATATGCAGTAACGATTGAATGCCATTTTAAAAGAAATTTCATGATTCGTAAGGATAACTTAATCATTGACATTTTAAGATGTCCAGTAAAAACATGCATTTACATGAGTTTCCTAGCCCTAGATATTAGTATTGAAATTTCACAATTAGCTTTCACATTTACTGTTAGCATTTGATATTTTTTTTTTAAAAAAAGATCAAAGAACCAAGGCATGCGCCTTATACAAACAAGTCTTTGACCTGAAAGGAAAATGATAGATTATTTAGAGAAATTCATGGAAACCATACGGGAGGTATTGATTAGGCGAAACAAACGTGAAAGACAATTCGAATTGCTTTAACCGAGGATGAGATTAGAAATTCACACGAAATTACTTTGACATTGACTTTTACTTTTTCTTTTTCTTTTTCTTTTTCTTTTTCTTTTTCTTTTTCTTTTTCTTTTTCTTTTTCTTTTTCTTTTTCTTTTTCTTTTACTTTTACTTTTACTTTTACTTTTACTTTTACTTTTACTTTTACTTTTACTTTTACTTTTACTTTTACTTTTACTTTTACTTTTACTTTTACTTTTACTTTTACTTTTACTTTTACTTTTACTTTTACTTTTACTTTTACTTTTACTTTTACTTTTACTTTTACTTTTACTTTTACTTTTACTTTTACTTTTACTTTTACTTTTACTTTTACTTTTACTTTTACTTTTACTTTTACTTTTACTTTTACTTTTACTTTTACTTTTACTTTTACTTTTACTTTTACTTTTACTTTTACTTTTACTTTTACTTTTACTTTTACTTTTACTTTTACTTTTACTTTTACTTTTACTTTTACTTTTACTTTTACTTTTACTTTTACTTTTACTTTTACTTTTACTTTTACTTTTACTTTTACTTTTACTTTTACTTTTACTTTTACTTTTACTTTTACTTTTACTTTTACTTTTACTTTTACTTTTACTTTTACTTTTACTTTTACTTTTACTTTTACTTTTACTTTTACTTTTACTTTTACTTTTACTTTTACTTTTACTTTTACTTTTACTTTTACTTTTACTTTTACTTTTACTTTTACTTTTACTTTTACTTTTACTTTTACTTTTACTTTTACTTTTACTTTTACTTTTACTTTTACTTTTACTTTTACTTTTACTTTTACTTTTACTTTTACTTTTACTTTTACTTTTACTTTTACTTTTACTTTTACTTTTACTTTTACTTTTACTTTTACTTTTACTTTTACTTTTACTTTTACTTTTACTTTTACTTTTACTTTTACTTTTACTTTTACTTTTACTTTTACTTTTACTTTTACTTTTACTTTTACTTTTACTTTTACTTTTACTTTTACTTTTACTTTTACTTTTACTTTTACTTTTACTTTTACTTTTACTTTTACTTTTACTTTTACTTTTACTTTTACTTTTACTTTTACTTTTACTTTTACTTTTACTTTTACTTTTACTTTTACTTTTACTTTTACTTTTACTTTTACTTTTACTTTTACTTTTACTTTTACTTTTACTTTTACTTTTACTTTTACTTTTACTTTTACTTTTACTTTTACTTTTACTTTTACTTTTACTTTTACTTTTACTTTTACTTTTACTTTTACTTTTACTTTTACTTTTACTTTTACTTTTACTTTTACTTTTACTTTTACTTTTACTTTTACTTTTACTTTTACTTTTACTTTTACTTTTACTTTTACTTTTACTTTTACTTTTACTTTTACTTTTACTTTTACTTTTACTTTTACTTTTACTTTTACTTTTACTTTTACTTTTACTTTTACTTTTACTTTTACTTTTACTTTTACTTTTACTTTTACTTTTACTTTTACTTTTACTTTTACTTTTACTTTTACTTTTACTTTTACTTTTACTTTTACTTTTACTTTTACTTTTACTTTTACTTTTACTTTTACTTTTACTTTTACTTTTACTTTTACTTTTACTTTTACTTTTACTTTTACTTTTACTTTTACTTTTACTTTTACTTTTACTTTTACTTTTACTTTTACTTTTACTTTTACTTTTACTTTTACTTTTACTTTTACTTTTACTTTTACTTTTACTTTTACTTTTACTTTTACTTTTACTTTTACTTTTACTTTTACTTTTACTTTTACTTTTACTTTTACTTTTACTTTTACTTTTACTTTTACTTTTACTTTTACTTTTACTTTTACTTTTACTTTTACTTTTACTTTTACTTTTACTTTTACTTTTACTTTTACTTTTACTTTTACTTTTACTTTTACTTTTACTTTTACTTTTACTTTTACTTTTACTTTTACTTTTACTTTTACTTTTACTTTTACTTTTACTTTTACTTTTACTTTTACTTTTACTTTTACTTTTACTTTTACTTTTACTTTTACTTTTACTTTTACTTTTACTTTTACTTTTACTTTTACTTTTACTTTTACTTTTACTTTTACTTTTACTTTTACTTTTACTTTTACTTTTACTTTTACTTTTACTTTTACTTTTACTTTTACTTTTACTTTTACTTTTACTTTTACTTTTACTTTTACTTTTACTTTTACTTTTACTTTTACTTTTACTTTTACTTTTACTTTTACTTTTACTTTTACTTTTACTTTTACTTTTACTTTTACTTTTACTTTTACTTTTACTTTTACTTTTACTTTTACTTTTACTTTTACTTTTACTTTTACTTTTACTTTTACTTTTACTTTTACTTTTACTTTTACTTTTACTTTTACTTTTACTTTTACTTTTACTTTTACTTTTACTTTTACTTTTACTTTTACTTTTACTTTTACTTTTACTTTTACTTTTACTTTTACTTTTACTTTTACTTTTACTTTTACTTTTACTTTTACTTTTACTTTTACTTTTACTTTTTTTTACAGTGACAGTGACAGTGACAGTGACTTTGACATTGACGTTGACAGTGACAGTGAATTCAACTTTGACATTAACATTGATATTGATATTTACTTTAACTTTAACATTAACGCTTTGTTCAAAAAACTAAACCATTCAGTTTTAATTAATTAAGCAAATATGACCCGTAAAATTTTGACAACCTGAGTTTTGAATATGAAGTCTTGTTTAAAGTGTTAAACAAGACTTCATATGAAATTTTTATTTTCCCAGTTTTTTGTAGTTTTTCTAAAGCTTAAAAATGTTATTTTGTTAGCGCTAGAAAGAGTTAACCATGACGCTTTTCTGAAAATTTTCACTCAAACCGACAGCAACACCTTCGATTGTGTAGCAAACAATAACAAACAGCGTCAACACATCATTTGCAATGTTAACAAAATAAAATCCTAAAAGTCATGAGCACTTCCGCCTGAATAGTAGCAGATTCCGGTGCAACATTATTGCTGTTGCTGAGTTTGTGTTAGAAAAACCGCCAAAACCAAAGGGAAATAGAAAATATTTAACAAAATCAACTTCATTCCAAAATAATCCATACAAAAAAAACGTCATAGCACCAAACACAACATGCATAAACCTTAACAGAATAGCCATGACTTGGACCGATTGTGGCTAGCAAGTTAAAGTTGCTTAGCGGAAGCAGTGTATGGATACAAATAAATAAAAATAAATTCATACAAAATATGAATTCGGTGTTGTTAAATATAAGCTAGCCACTATTTTTAAGTAAACACAAGCCAACAGTGAAAACTGGATTAGATAGCAACAAAAACTACCAAAAACACAGACACACAAGCAAATAGTTCTCAAAAAAAAAGGCATCTCGCATAAGTCAGTTTCAGTTGTGGTCATAATCCTGAGCTGAGGTTTTTAGTTATTTTATATGTTGCTGTAGCTGAAATCATTGCTGTTGGTAAAAGTGCAGTTTTTGTGATGTTTTTTGAAGCAACATTGATGCTGCTGCTACTGCTGCTCTGATTTTTATTGTTGCTAGACGGACATAGCAATTTCCTGACAAAAAAAAATTTCAACAAAATAAATAATGCAACTCAAGCGCTATAAATAGAAGAAAACCCGTATTTTATTTGTACTAAATCGGATTAGTTTGACTTAACCAACTGATTATGTTTTCCGCAATCATTTGGTTTATGTAGTCAATGGTTGTTGTTGTTGTTGTTGTTGTAGCTCTGTGGCATATACTGGCTTATGTTGCTACAATAACGTTTCATAAAATTAAATGCAGTTATTACTATGAGTAAGCAGAGTTTGTGGTAAGAAGAAAGTTTTGTAAAAATTAATTGCTAACACCAGCTTTATAATGCTACTTTTTTTTGCAGATATAAGAACATTTCGAATTATCGTAACAATCATTTAGATTAAAACGTTTGTGCTTTCATTCTTATTAAAAAAAAAAACTTGTTACGTTTATGCTTATTTTAAGTTAGTTGATTTTCAAAAAGTAAACTATTACTATACTATAATAGTAAACTATTACTATAATTTTATCTAATAAAACTACTAATCGTGTAGTAATTTTAAAGGCTCTCAAGAAAAGCAGCCACAAGATATATGGGATGTTATTTTTCAGATTTCTTTTGCTCTCCGCCTAAAATTGAGGATAAAACATTAGAAATAAAAAAAGGCCAGGTGTCAGTATGTGAAAAAACCCAGGGCTTAAGTCTTAAAACGACTAAAAAGACAATTATTTTTTTAATAACTTAGACGTTAGACTGCCATTTCATGGTGTTTTAAACTGTCAAAGTCACAATTTGGAGATAAATTCTTTTCAAAGACACTCGTAAATTTGTGGTAGGAGGTACCTATTTCTGGATAATTAATATAATTTCCTAAATAAAGTTTAATCCAAAGTAAAAAAAGTACAAGTTCTTTCAGATTTTGAATATTTTTTTTTTGTTGGTTTTTCAATAAAAGATATTCAACCTCAATTTTAATATTTTTCCATATATTTTAAAAATTATAATTTTGCCAAATACTAGAAAATAACAATTTTTCAGGAATAGTTAATTTTCAGTTTTTTAAATTCCTTGGACTCCAATCATTAAATCCAATGGTATATTGAAATAAACCTCCAGAACATTTTTTGGCTTGGCCTTAAATAGGTTAAAACTTTGTTAATAAAATTGTTTTTTAAATTTGTTCTGATAGCCGTTTATGCCTAGTATTTATAAAATTCGGCACACCTTATCAACTAGTAGCCCCATTATCCTACTTTCCTGTAGGCAAACGCAATTTTTTTTTCTCTGATATTGATTTGCTTTTCAGCACAATGAATATGGAATTCTTGTTACTGCTTTGATGCATATAAATTGCTTCTTTACGACCACGAAAAAGTCGCCATCATAACAGACAACAAAAGAAAAGTCTGAAAAGAAAAAATAAATGCACCATCAAATTCCGCAACGATGCTAATAAACAACAAAACACAACAAAAACTTACTCCAACAAAAGACAAAAATCACAAAAGTAAGCATTAAATGAAGTTTATGCATGCAACCATGCAGCAACGTGTCTATTTTCCCTCCTACTACACTTATAACCAAGCCAAATTTGATGTAGTTGTTATTGTTTACTGGGTTTTCCTAATCCTATTTGTTCATGTGTGTATGTATGTATTTTAGGGTGGGCCGATTTAATGGTATTGGGTTTTTGAGGTTTTATTAGAGGACAAAACCATTCTGGTGATTTAGTTTTTTTTTTTCTTACTCTGTGAAATAAAACGTGCTTTCCCCTCTTTCGACATTTTAGAATTATTTTCATAGTTTAGAAAAAAGTATATAGAACTACTATCGTTGATTTACTGATACCAAAAATAAAAATTATCTGCTCAAAACGTGGTACCATGCAAATTTTGAAAAATATTTTTCGATCGATAAAAGAGCTACAGCAAATCAAAAGTACAAAAGCTTAATTTTTTATTGTCAACCTTATGGCTTTTACGTTGAGATTGTGTTCACAGACTAACAGTGAAATTTTATGAGAAAAAATTTTCTACAATATTTTACCACTTTTTTTTAAATGCGATCAAAAAGAGCTATAAAAAGCAGTACATATTAAGTAATTGTCATACATTTTATGTTAGTAAATAACTAATTTGACAATTGATTGAAAAAAAGTAAATTTTTTTTTACTTTTGATGTGCTCTAACTTCATTTTTGACCTACTGATTGCAAACAAAATTTGCATCGTAAGATTTTTGAGGCAACTAATTTTATTAAGGTTAAAAAAAAACTTGTAAGGATATACCTTCGATTGGGTTGAAGTAAAAATTGTCCTACAGCCGTGTTTAAGTGTATTCGAAGTTTTGAATCCTGAAATCATTTGATGATTTCAATTTTTATGGAGCGTGATTTTAATTCAAATTTTTCAAATTTCCAACTCAGAGTATGTTCCGAAAAAAAAACTTTTGTGTAAAATATCAAATTTAAACACTATTTTTTGTAAAGTTTATGAAGATATTGCTTTAGTGATGACGATGTTTTGTATAAGAGGTAGGCGGAATTTTTATATATTTTACCAAAATACAAACGTAAAGAAGAATTAAGGTTTATAGTTAAGGCGCGTGTAGCATGCGATCCAGTATCGCGATATTTATTGAACGTGTAGCATGCCATATTGAGGATCGTGATCCAGATCGCAAAATATTTAAATATTTTGAAATCTAAATCTCGGATCTCAAAACTGTTAATAAATATTGAAGGTGTAGCATATTTTGTGTCGTCAATACACGACACAGCAGTAGGCGGTGAAATAAAAATTAGTGGTATTCACGGTTCAGTGCACTTGCCTGTGCAGTTGAGGACTTGTGCAGTTGTGCAGTTAGGTTTTCGTGAACACACTTAGCGAAAATTGTATGAATACTGATGCGATAAATATTGAACGTGTAGCATTCAAGCGCGACCCATCAATCCATGAATTTGGATCGCGATCCAAGTATCACAATAAATATTGAACGTGTAGCAGGCGCCTAAGATTAACTTATTTGCAAAATTTAAAGGCATAGTACTTAATTTTGTGAAATTTCAAAAGGTCTTGCCGTTTTCATTCAGCCACGTTGCAGGTAGATGTAGTCTATAAAATCATAAGATTTTATGAAATTTCATACTCAAAGTTCGTAATTGCAACGTTTAAATGTTAGCTTATTTTAGCATATGTTAGATTATAGAAAAGTTTGTCAAATTTAAACAGAGACTTCACTATTTTGATGGGTGGTACTTTGTATGGGCGGTAAGCGTGATTTTTATCAAATTTGACTCATTTGACTGTTGTCAGGCTTGCCAACTCGGGGGAATTTCCCCATTTGGCTGGAATTTTAACTCGAATGGGGGAGTGGGGGAATAAGTTAATTTTTGGAGGGGAATTAATTTAATTTTACTTTTGTTTCCAAATTCATTTAAAAATCATAGCAAATTTTCTGTATTAATAAGCTAAGAAACTTTTGCTAAGTTTATTTATTGCTGAACGTCCCATTGGATTAAAACCTCAGTTGGCAACATGCATTTCTTCAGCTTTTTATATTTGGCACTCGCTTTGACTGATTTAATCAGATATTATAAAACAAGAAGTGATAACAATAAGTTAACTTGTTTTTTAATCTCCACGCGTACTGCGTAAGGGCCGTATTAACTTTGTCACTCCGTTTTTAACGCTAATAAGAAGGTGTGGTTGGTATAAAAAGTATATTTATTGTTGATCAATATCATCTCCTGAGTTGGTTTAGCCATATCCGCCTGTCTGTCTGTCGACACCGCAAATTTGAACAAAATTCAAAGCATATGCTTATATTAAAAAACTAAGATCATGTTCGAGAATAAGTAAAATAAAAATAAAATATTTAGTCGCATTTATTCTAGTCGCTTCTTATAACCTATTTTATATTATGTTTTGATGTTATTTTCTTAAAATGTTTTATCAATTTTTTTGTGTATGTTTGCATATAGGCTAAAAAATTTTACTTATTACAATATTTGCTGAATACAGACTGTTTTGAAGGGAATTATTTTTTGTGGGGAATTGGTTGCAAAATGAGGACAATTGATCACCAGAATCGGGAAATTTGATTGAAATGAGTTAGCAGCCTTGACTTTTGTAGTTAATTGACACAAAAACTAAAAAAAAACAAAATATAGTTTGCATGAAGTACAGAAATTAAACTTCTTAAAATTAAGAATAAGAGAGATTTTTGTGAAAGAGATAGAGAGAAAGAGAGAGAGAGAGACCGTTTTAAAAGAAATTTGCATACAATTATTCACATACCAAAAATCATAAATTTAAAAAAATTAAATAAACAAATGTCGAATGTCCAAAATTTTAAAAAATCAATCTTTTTCTAAATGGTCGATTTTAAGCCATTCTAAGCCTTCTTCCATAGCTATTAATTAGGATATCTCGTGGACCAGTAATAAGACCTTGACAAGCAATGAAAAAAAATTGAAGTTGATTAAATTTGACTCAACAAATTATTTGTCACTTTTTGATCCGCCTTTTAGTTTTTAAGTAATTCCATAAAATTATCCAGAAAGTTTAGTTTTTTTAAGAAATATTAATGTTAATTTCACGTTATGACTTATTCCAAAATTATAAGATTTTTTATAAAAATCCCGTTAGAAGAGTCAAAAAAGTTAAGAGTTTTTTAGCATTTTAAAAGTTTACATTTAAATAAGTTTTAATATTGGTTTAAAGTTGAAATTTTTTATACTCTTAATCCGAGCAGGAAAAGGAGTTTTACATTAGCTGGAAAAGGAGTTGAAGTAGTTGAATAAAATGTAATACAGTACACCCAACGGTTCACAATTTATTTGACGATGAAAGTGATCCTGGTGGTGATGCACAAAACATACCTTCAGAGACATAGGTAAGGTGATATTCTCGAAAGATTGCAGCATATCTTCCACAAACACATGCCAGTTGTCCACACGATGACTGCCAAAAACATTATGGAACACAATGTTCAAGCTATTCCAAGCAATGAGTTCTTTCTCTTTACAAAAAAAATTATAGAAGTTCCCATCCCTTATCATTTTTCGGATATTCGGACCACTTCCGACATCTTTAGGGGAATTCTGTAACATATTTCGGCCGATATTCAGTGTCGCAAAGTTCTGTTTGCGTTAATTTTCGGAAAGTGGTATTCAGTAAATACTTTTTTCCGATTTTGTCGGTGAAGTTATCGGAAGTTTGTCGCAAACGAATCGCACAACTTGCGACGAATATTTTGTTGACGAAAAGTGAACCGAAAGATTTTTGAAATTCCAATTATTTTAATTAAACTGAATCGAACAAATTTTAATCTCTATTTTTTTGTTTGTTAGCTCTAAATGGCTTTTAGTTATTTGGAAATGGTTGCTACGCCCCAAGCGACTGAAGCTCATGTTTTGATTCTTCTTTGCCATGATGCGAGACATTGTAAGATATTAACGAGACAAGTTGTTCAGTTTAAGTCACTTTATTCACTGCCTGAGTTTGACCATGGTCTTAACATCTAACATTATATATTGACATTTATATAGTAACTTAAATATAAAGGGAGAAGGTGCAGTTTAAATGTTGTTTGATGGGTAATCAAACAGAGTGTTATTACTTTATGTAATATCTTCTTACAGACATGACTCGTTTATTTGTTGAACTTCTGTTATTCGCAATGTAATTAAACGGTCATTTGAAAATGGGGATCATCGAACTTTAGTAATAGGTTTGAACCATGATACAAAGAGCTACAGGTAAAGTATTCCCGGCGCAACAAACAAAATTTACTGCGCACCTCGTCATTGGTGCTCGTCAAATGTGACACTTGATGAATACATTCAAAAGAAAATGTAGAAAGTGACGAAGATAGCAAAATGAAAACGAACAAACAGTCAAAATTCTGTCAAGCACATCAAGCAACGTAGCCGCTTTTTGTGTAAATCGGTAAAAAGGGGAAAAAGCACCCCTACAAAATATGCAAATTTTTCTTCACAAACAGTACTAAAAAATATATTTACTTTATTTTGGACATGTGCTTTATATAACAATATTTATTTCATTTCAGTAAAACAAGTTTTCATAAGAAAATGTAGGCATTTTAAAATCTTTATACCCTATGAATTAATTGTGACTACGTTTTAACCAAGGAGCACCTTGCACGTCACAGGAAAGATGGCGGACATGCGCAATACTTTATCTGTAGTTCTTTGTATCATGGGTTTGAACTATAAAATTAAGTTTTGTGTAACGATATACCATATGGGCATTTCCATGGTGTCGCACGGGACAGTCGTACGCAGTTAAATTGAAAAAAAAGTAGTAATAACACGGATTTATATTTTGATAATGGTCTTAACTTATAACTCATAGTAAGCTCTATAAGTGGTGCTAAGGTTGATTATCGGTAATTTTTCCTTTTAAAAATAATTGCCAAAAACAACGGGGTTCGCACGGGACAAAAACGGAAGTTTTTTTCGAGGACAACAACTCAAGCGCCGAATTCAGCGAAGTCTGAAGGAATATTTCAAAGAGTTTATTTTATAGATATTGTGCATTGGTGCTTCTTTTAAATTGCTTTTATTTTACCCAATAATATTTAACACTTATTTTTTAATTTAATATTAAGCTCGGTCGCACGGGACAGGTCGCACGGGACAGTTTTTTCCATTGCAATTTAATTGGGTAATTAAGTAATTAGATAGTTAAGTAATTATGTAATTAGGTAATTAAAAACAAATTCAATATATTTTCCTTTAATTGCATCAACCATTTTTTCATTATCTTTAGCCAATGCCTTCCATTTTTAATAAAACAAAAATGTTTATGAAACATTTACTAAACACTTACGAAAAAGAAAAACTACATTTGTGAAACAGTGCAGACGATGTGATCATCATGGTTAATAATTTTATGTACAAATTGCTTAAATTAATAAAATTAAAATGTTTCTCTTAGATAATATCATAAAATAATAAGTTTTTAATAAGTTTTAATTTTTTGGTCACGGTAGACTTTCCTGTGGAAATACCCATATTATAAATTTTTAGGGGATTCTGGTTAGCCTCTAGAACATTGACTTATGGCTCATCTCCCGAACCAGCCTAAAGATTCGCCAAAGTTTTGATATATTGAAGCCCTTTGCAAGTCTAGAAACTGCGTAGAAAGGCTTTTTGGCGTTCTTAAAGTAACATGGCGGTGTCTATCTCAATAAAGGGTGCGTATGTACGAATCTGATTTTGCAGGGAGGATTGTAAATGTATGCACTGCTCTGCACAACATACTCTTAAGTACAGTTATATTAGAGGAACCAGAAAACTCACTTCAAACGGTATGAACATTAAACATTTTATTTACTTATTTATTCATTTACAACACGGCAAATAGCTACAATATTTTAATTATTTTCATATTTTTATTTTTAAGTTAATTAACAGTTATTAACTTATAAAAACAAAAAATCAAGTTCAATCTTAAGTCTTATAAAGCGTTTGCAATTAAAAATAAAAGAAAATAACATAAACTTAAATCTTATAGTAATACTAGCTGAACCCGGTGTGCTTCGCTACCCCCTCGTTTAAAATAAAATTAAAAGTATTTATGTATTTACAAAAATTTATTTATTTAATTTAATTATTGCAATGCTTCGCCTCTTTTTTTGTTGTAAACCTATTAGAATTCAGCGCTGAATCGCATGTAATTTGCTTCATGCTCCCCCTTTTTATTTTTAGACCAATCAAAAAGCAGCAATTACACAATCAGCTGTTTCGCAGTCTGTTGTGGGAGAATGAGAATGGAGTTACCCCACTCTCTATTTTAATTAACACGTATTATAGAATCAGCTGTTTTGAAGACAGTGGTAGAAGAAAGAGAATTGAACTACCCCACTATTTTAATTAATATGTATTTTAATGATTTTAATGACATGATTTGTGGTATAGCCGTTAATAAACGTAGTAAAAAAGTAGGTGCAGAAGTGTGCATGGTCGAAAAATATTATCATGTAATAAGTATTCCTGAGTCAAAGCTGAACGCTGTGAAAATTTAAGATCGGTTATCAGGTCCAGCCTCCAATATATCGCAAACAAAGGGGCGTGCTCCGCCCACTTTTCTTTTGGTACGTATTTCTATTCATGCTAATACCATATATAGCAAATACTGCCGCCGTTGGTCAAAAAATACCCAAGATATGACGATTTAAAAATTTGGGTTATATGGGCGAGGCCACGCCCCTTCGTCCACTCACAACTTTATATAGTCAAGAATTTATTATTTCGTAAGAATATCCTATTGTGAAAATTTAATGACGATCTGTCCAGTAGTTAAGACTATATTGCGATTTTTAATTTTCCTAAAAAGGGGCGTGGTCCCACCCACTTTTCTCCTGGTACGTATTCCTAACTATGCCAATACCATATGTACCAAATAGCATCAACGTAGGTCAAAAAATGCCCAAAATATGGCGATTTAAATTTTTCGGTTATATGGGCAGTGCCACGCCCCTTTGTCAAATAAAAACTTCATATAGCCTTTTATTCTTTCCAGATTCATAGTAAAATGCTGTGAAAGTTTCAGGAAGATCTGTCAAAGGATTTGGCCTCCTATAAAGCACAAACAAACAAACAAACAGACAGACAGACATTCATTTTTATATATATAGATTGAAAGCAGATTTATTATAATTAAAGTAAAATGGGGCGAAAAAGGGGGATTTGGTAATAAAAAATCTATGGCTACCTTACCTGTAGATAAAAAGTATATAAAACTTTAGGTAAATACATATTACAAAAAAATTATTTTGTATAGCAAACATTGTTAGTGGTATAAGTAAGTATCTGAATTAAAAAAGTGGGCGTAAAAGTGGGCGCGGTCGAAAAAGTACCCTATTAATCATGCCAGAGTCCCAGTTAAATGCTGTGAAATTTTCAGGAAGATCGGTCCAGAGGTTTGGTCTCCTATAAGGTACAAACAAACAAATAAACAAACACACATTCATTTTATATATAGAGATAGCTTAAACCCGGCGCGTTGCTGCCGCGGCCCCGTTGCCAAACGCGAATAAAATGTTATCAGTGAAACTGTATATGTAAATTGTGGTCGAATACTCAATTCCATGGCTGTGCGACCTATAACTCAAAAGCTGTAGAATTTCTCAAATTTTGGTTGCATGGGAGGTGACACGCCCCCTTGTCCAACGCCATACAAAGTTATCAGTAAAACTGCATGTGTAAATTGAGTTCGAATGCTGAATTCCGAGGCTTTGTTTGCTTTGTTTGATTGACTCAAAAGCTATTCGATATCGCAAATTTGGGTTGTATAAGAGGTGCCACGCCCCTTTGTCCAACTCCCATAAAATTTTATCAGTAAAACGCCACGTGTAAATTGTGGTCGAATTTCGAATTCCAATGATGTGCGGCCTATAACTCCAAAGCTATTCGATATCGCAAATTTAGGTTGTATGGGAGGTGCCACGCCCCCTTGTCCAACTCTCACAAAATTTTAGCTGCGAAGCGGCACGTGTAAATTGTCGAATACCGAATTCCGAGGCTAAGCGGCTTATAACTCCAAAGATATTCGATATCGCAAATTTGGGTTGTATGGGAGGTGCCACGCCCACTGTTAGTAGGAGGTTGAAATATACTTTACGACCTATTCTCATACCTACAAAATATACATACAAAATTTCATGAAAATCGGTCGAGCCTTTTCGAAGGAGTTCGATTACGTACCCCGTGACAGAAGAATTTTATATATTAGATAAATTCACAAATGTTTTTGTCTAACGAATATTTCACCATTTGGAAGTGTATAAGTGTGCATAGGAGTACTTGTAAAAAATTCAATATTTAACATTAAAGGTATGTCTATAGTGTCTCCCACATGAAAACTTTGATAATGCTCATTAAATTTAAGAATAGAAACTTAATTACAAATTATAAAGATATAATTCTGAATATTTATAACCATATCAATAATCTTAAACAATAGTTAATCTTATGTCATCAACAACTAAACGGGAATATTTTGAAAAATTTACTAAATTAAATTTTGATGACTTTTTAAAAATTAATTTTGGTGGAAATCCTACACCTTCCTGAATGAGACTTGTAAAATTAAGCGATGATATCAGTGCTAACGAATACGCAATATTTTTTCTTGAAGATATTATTTTTATTTGTTTTAATCACACACATTCACTTAGACGATGTTTATTTTACGTAAATGTTTAAAGTTACTGAATTTAATATATATTCATCTATTTACTTTAATACCTGCGAACAAACTAATTTTTACGAGTCAACCGGCGACAAGGATACTAAATAAAAGAACATAAGAAAAAATTAGGTATACCAAATCGATTTCTAACTGTAAAATTTGAACATACGAACATTTCGAACAAACGCGATATGTTTGAGTTGAATAAGCTTTCTCTGTTTGTACAAAGAAAAGTCAAACGTTGGAACGTTTGATTCAAACACGCGGGCTTTCTGTTCGAAATTCTTGTACGTTTTTTAAAAATTAAGTCAAACGTTGAAGTGTTTGAGTCAAACCTATTAATGTTTGTTTGAACGTGATTTTCGTTTAAAAATTTAACTATAAAAATTTGAACAGTCAAACATTTGGTTAAAACGTTTTTTTTTATTGACTTAATAATGCATCCACGTTTGCTTTGATTTTTATTTTATTTGAAATAACCACTGAAATATCAAATTTTTAGACATTCTATTCAAACGTAAATTTCAAATGTTGATATTTTTAGAAAATCATTTAGCTTAAAAGGATTTTTGTTAGCTTGAAAGTAAAACTTTTAAATCAACAGTTCTTTTTCAAAAATTACAGTCAAACGTGCGCTACTTTTGATATAAAAACCACTTTTTCTCTCCGTGCAGTCCTTAAAGAAGTCAAATAGACACTTATAAAAAAAAATTAGCTTCTATAACTTGCTTCTGTACAATGTACCACCAGTCTTTTAGAAGCTGCTGTCATTTATGTTTGGAAATAAATAAAAAAGTTGTAATTTTTAGTATTTACAGGAATGACAGCAGTTTTTGCCACCACAAGTTAAATCAAAATACATATTAAAAAAATGCAGTGCCTTGCATGCTTTGCTCGTGCTTCGTTAACATGCTTTACATTTTAGGCGAACGAAAGCTTTTAAGCTGCTTTTATAAAGCTTATGACATTCGATATAGCTAGCATAAAAAGCAAAACATAAAAAAGAGCAAATAAAAACACAACAGCAAAAATGTCAACAAGAACTAAAAACTACTAATACATATAAATAATGGACTTTATGGATTAGCCGGTTGGTTGGTTGAAAAGAGAGTTGCTTTGTTTTTCAGCTGCTAGCTTTTGTGCTTGTTGATATTGTTGTTTTTGTGGTTGCTTTAAAGAATTCAATGACCTAAGCAGGAAGCCAACAAATGACAAAATTATGCAACATAAATTTTAAGAATATTCTAACAAAGAGTTGCAACAACATTGCTGCATACAACAATATAACAGCAAATATAAATAAATAACTGCAGTCAAGAGCTCACATGTTTACACTCTTGTTATTATAGGCTAGCCCTTTCTTAAGCCACACACACACACACACGTACTCGTACTCGTAACGCACGTTTATGTATGGCTACTTTATGTGTTCCTTCCGAAGCAACTCTCTTATTTCATGACTTATCTTATCATGTAGCTAATTTTTCTAATTTTTAATACAGTCGGTAAATGTTTTCTTTACGTTTAGTTTTATTTTTTTATTTTGTTTTTTCACTTTTCATTAACCCTTATCTACTTGAATGGCGTGCCATTCACCCCACTCGACTGCGTGACTTGAGTTTATCAACGCATGCAAATCAACACGTTTGTACGCTTCATTTGTGAGAGAGGACAAGTCTGCGAGTATGTGTGAGTGTTTGTGCATGTATGTGTGTGCTTATGTGTGTTTTATGTCTCCAAAGCACTACACTCAACTTGGCTCTGTAAAAGTATTGGCCTAAAATTTTGAGCCTGCTTGCGTTATCGTTTTATGGAGCATACTAAAAAGATTAAAAAGAATTTGAAAATATTTACTAGCTGCACGCCTTATCCTTGAATAATTAGTGTGGTTGTATGTGAGTGTGTCACATTTACTATAAACCCATTTAATGGCGCTTTTAGGCAAGCTGCTTAAGTATTCATGTCAAACAATTTTTTGGTGATGAAAAATATATCTGCCTGCTTAACTTTTAACTAATTAAGGGTGAACTTCTAAAGATAACTTTAGGATATAATGCAATGTCATAGTTATTAAAAGTAGTCCGTAATACGTGAGGACTTTTTTAATGTATATTATTATTTAATTGTTTTTAATATATTAAATTTAAGTTTTATTTTTACTTTTTTTTTGTTTTTTATTTTTAATATTTTAATTTTTTTATATTTTTTTCATTTTGATTTGCTGCTTCATTTTGTGTAACAAAGAAGCACACCAACAATAAGAAAGACACGAGAAGCAATAATTTATTCAAAAAAATATATTATATTGCTTCTTGTGTCTTTCATATCGTTGGTGTGCTTATTCGTGATACAGAATAAAGAAGTTAGATTTAGATTTAAGATTTAGTTTAAGACTTTGATTTTGACTCTGATCCATATCAAAAGATTTTAATACTAAAAATATATAATTTGAGTATATGGGCATTTCCATACTTTGTACGAAAAAATATTAAGGCAGTATTCTTGAGTAGGAAATTGAAAAAACAAAAAAAAATTTCATTTTTCGATAATTTATATATTTTTCTTAAAATGATTTTTCGAAATTCAAATAATTTTAAAAAGTTATAGCTATTTTAGTGTCATTAGACTGCCTGAAACTTAACTTAAAAACAAGAAATATTAATGATGGCATATGGGCATTTCTCCAGAAATGTCAACCGTGGCGAAAAAATTGGAAGTCTATAGAAGTATGTTGTTTTAATATATTTTTAATGTCAATCTATCAAATTTAACTTATTTAAAAAAATTTTTCAATTTTGTAAAAAGCGCTATGAAATATTAGACTCCAAATTGTAATAAGTACAAAAGATCTGTTTTAAACATTTTTATTGCATATTTTGTTTTGGTTAATGATCTCAATGAGAGACATTATGCAATGACATTTGCTTTTAAAAACCTCTGTTTATATTCCTAGAATTGGAGAAAAGTGTAAAAGGGACGATGCGATTGTCAATTACTGTAAATTTTTGGTTTGCTTTAAGGCCCAGTTATAATAGACGTAACGTAATGTAGTGAAATGTCACTGCAGCAGTGTGTTCTGTCACTTACTGTTTCAATCAATACTTTTCTTATGCAAGTGATTATAATAGAAGTAACGTAATGTAACGGGACGTAAAGATCCGTTGGATTTCGATTTCTACGTTACTTTACATTACGTCTGTTCAAAGAACAACTAAACATTGAGGTTAGATTCGATTATTGCACTATTTTATATTGTTGAACTAAGCTTTTTGTTGCGTTTTTGTTATTAATGTGATAGTTTTATGTATCCACAGCTATGGATGACGAAGATTTAATTGTATTTGTACAGGAACGTGCAACTATTTACGTCAAACAACTGCCTGGCTACTGCCTATTATAATTGCTACAACGTTTTCTTACATTACGTCCCGTCACGATGACAGTTGACAACATTACATTACTTTACATTACGTCTATTATAACTGGGCCTTTACCCTTCATTTCAATGTAGCTTTCGACATTGAAAAAAAACATTTGTTATCAGTGAGTCGAAGGTTTTTGTTTAGTGAACATCAGAAACTAGTTGCAAACAGTTTTTTTATTGGCAATTAAATACTGAAAAAATTATTAGAACATAATTAGTGATTTGCTTTCTAGAGTCATTCAAAGTTTGTAGCATTCGACATCCAGAAGGTAAAATGTATAAATTCTAAATAATTATTTTTTTCTATAATATTTTTATTTCTATTTGTAAATACAAAATATATAATTTTTGAATGTAGATGAGTAAAAACTGCGGCGAGAAAAATAAAGCCAGCTGCAAACGATGGAGAGAAAGTTTAAAGAAGGATGAATCACAAATACAAAAGTATAATTTGAAAAACGTGGAAAGAATGCGGAAAGTTAGACACACATGGAAAGCAGTGTGTGAAGGAAACGAAAAGTTAATGGAGGAGAAACGAAAATATAATCGCCTTCGACAACGAGAGAGGCGCCGAAAACTTTTAATGGAACATGAAATCAAAAACACACCTTACAAGTGCAGGCAAACCTTAATGAAAGCTGTGAACAAAGTGGAGAAAGCGATGCCAAAGGGCATGCACCAAAGGCTACAAGTTCTTGACGTCCTGGTCAAACAATCTAAGCAGTTTAAAGAAAAGGAAACCGTAAACAATTCGTAGAGAACATTGTCAGAAAGCCTAATTAATGCCATCAAAGATTTTTATCAGAATGATAATGTTAGTGTGCAATCATCAGGAAAGAAAGACACCGTTATAATTGAAGGCAAATTAGTAGCAAAGCGCTTTATGTTAATGACGGTGTCCGAATCATACGAGTTGTTTAAAAAAGAGAATCCAACCGAAACTATAGGCAAATCAACTTTTTCAAAATTCGCCCTCGCCATGTCCAATTAGTGAGCAAAATGCCGCACAATATGTGCGTTTGCGTATATCATGCAAATTTCGGCTTTCTTTTGGAAAGTTGCACGAAAAGCATTCCATCTTTTCCTACAGATTTTGAAACATTTCTTAAAGCAGTTTGCTGCGATATTCACAATGAATATTGCATGACAAATACTTGTAAGAAGTGCATAACAGATTTACAAGATCAATTTGTTCCGCTCGCATATTTGGCTAATATGGATGATGAAGTTAACTGGCAACAATGGCTTAAAATAGATAACCAAATAGCTCTGTCGGATACAATTTCAACTTTGTCTGAGTTAATCATGTTGATGGAAACTAAGTTACCATCATTTAAAACACATTTTTTTGTTAAAAGAGCTCAGCATAAGTATTTCCAGGAAACAAGAATTAATTTAAAGCCTTCCGAGCTCGTTATTCAAGTAGATTTTGCAGAAAATTATAGGTTAATTCACCAAAACGAAATACAAAGTACTCATTTCTGCTACCGACAGGCAACAATTTTTACCTGCGTAACCTGGTTGGCTGGTGCTTCGAAGTCGTTTGCGGTTATAAGCGATAAACTAACCCATAACAAACACGACGTATTTATTTTTGTTTTAAACCTCTTAAACAGAATTAAAGAAAAGTATGGGCATTTCTCAAAAATTTTCATATTTTCTGATGGAAGCTGCGCTCAATTTAAAAATAAATATATTTTGACAAGCTTGAACGACATTATGAAACAAATTGGATGTATTAATATGGAATGGAATTTTTTTGCAACATCTCACGGAAAGGGAGCCGTTGATGGAGTTGGAGCTATTATTAAAAGAAAGGTGTGGCAGATAACCAAAGCTAAAAAAATTGTTTTACCCGATGCACTATCTTTTTATCAATGTGCAGAAAAGCACATAACTGGAATTGAAATGTATTTTATGCCATCAGCTGAATTTGATAATTTGTCTTTACAGTATAAGTTTGACGAAAAATGGAAAGAAGTGAAAGGGATTCCAGGCATATCCCAATTGCATTCGTTTTGTTGCGATGGAAAACAGGTGCAAGCAGGTAGCACTGCATATCCCAATAAAAGAATTTTTTTTAATATTGGTAATACCATTTAGAGTTAAAATAGTTTTTGTTTTTTGTTCTGTACACATAAGATGAATATAATTTTGTTTTTCGTTATTAAATATATTTTGTGGAGATAATAAGTTTTGTTGTGTAAATAAATAAATGTAGTATATACAAATGTATATTAAGGCGCCTCAACTTGTATGGAGGAAAAAAAAGTTGTCCGGGTCACCTCCTGAAAACAAACTTTGGTTTATTTTATGATGATTCCCAAAATATTGCAACTCTAGCTTTAGCCGTTCGTGAGCTGGAATGGTTTGAAATAACCCCTAAAAATCGCGTTTTTGATTAATACTATTTATACCACACTACCTTCGGTCAAAAAAATTGTCACAAATAGTGTAAATCGATGAAATACATAGTTTTGTTTTTTTATTTTTTTTTTTTTAAATCTGCCCACACACTTAGTTATTGAGTTATTTGCAGTGATTTTTTCAATTTTTTTTAATGCAGTTTATATAAAAATATATATAACTTCCCCAATTATAGCCTGATTTACCAGTCCGTGGTATCATTGGAAAGGTACTGAATGCTGCTTTTCATTTCTGTCGTTAATTAATCCTTATAAGCACTTTTATAAAAATGCATTTTATTTTATTTTTATTTTTTTGTGATGGCCTTTGCCTCAATTCCTGAATTTGTTCAAATATAAGAGAAATAAAATTAAATCATGTAGATAAAGAATGCAACTACAAGACATTCTAATTTTTAGAGCACATTTGGAAACAAAAATTGAAAATAGTTCGGCCCACTCGCTTGCATTGTAATGCGATGGATTTTTTGTGATATCCCGATATAAAAGCGTTAAATTTTGAAGTTTTTTGCGGATCGCAGTCTTCGATATAACCGGAATTTCTGCTCTTTTCCAAATTTTGCTTAAATCATTTAACATGTTTTGATGATAATTAGATAGCCCGTAAGACCGATTATTATTTTTTTCGCGCAAAAATAATAAATGTTTTATTACATCACTTTTTGTTGGCAATTGATTTTTATTTAACTCGCGAGAAACGAAAAGCATTTTTTTTATGAATAACTTGAACAATTAAGCGATCACAATTCAAAAACTCACATTTACATAATATTATATAACTCATTGTCAAACCTAAAAGTCATGTAAAAGTCATGAGTGACTACTTATCAGAACTGTGGTAAAATTTACTCTTAGCTGTTTTGTCTAAGTACAATAAAGTATTTTCCTATACTTTATTCCAAAGTCCATTTAAAAAATGCATTCTTTATCTACATGATTTAATTTTATTTCTCTTATATTTGAACAAATTCAGGAATTGAGGCAAAGGCCATCACAAAAAAATAAAAATAAAATAAAATGCATTTTTATAAAAGTGCTTATAAGGGTTAATTAACGACAGAAATGAAAAGCAGCATTCAGTACCTTTCCAATGATACCACGGAATGGTAAATCAGGCTATAAATGGGGAAGTTATATATATTTTTATAAAAACTGCATTAAAAAAAATTGAAAAAATCACTGCAAATAACTCAATAACTAAGTGTGTGGGCAGATTTAAAAAAAAAATAAAAAAACAAAACTATGTATTTCATCGATTTACACTATTTGTGACAATTTTTTTGACCGAAGGTAGTGTGGTATAAATAGTATTAATCAAAAACGCGATTTTTAGAGGTTATTTCAAACCATTCCAGCTCACGAACGGCTAAAGCTAGAGTTGCAATATTTTGGGAATCATCATAAAATAAACCAAAGTTTGTTTTCAGGAGGTGACCCGGACCATTTTTTTTTTTTGAGGCGCCTTAATGTATATATGTTCTGCAGTGTCATTAACTATGCATTTTAACAACTAAGGCAAACATTTTTAGGGGGAGTTACGGTAAAAACTATTTTCTGTCCCCAAATGGAGCATTCGACATGTAGCGTTCGACTGGGATTGAGCTTAGATAAAAAAAAATACTTAATATTTTTGTATAAAATAAAAAGCATTACTAATATATATATAAGTGAATAACATTCTAAAATTAGTTTCATTAAAATATCCCTTTAGGTTTCGCTGAAATCAGTACTTGATTTGTCTATCCTGAAAACGACTTCTGTTTTTGTAGCGTTCGACTGGCGTGCTTTTTTTGTAATTATCTTGAATACTAAAAATTTGTCAAAATCAACCTTATTACCACTCACAGTGCTTATCACGAGCTTTAAGATTCGACTTTGAAAAATATTAAATAATTTTTTTGTCATATGTTTTTTCCACTTTGAATGCGTACGAATGTAGCATTCGACATTAGAGAATAGCCCATATATTAATTACAACACTCAAAAAAATCAATTTCCTTAAATTAAGAAACTGTTGCTTTAATTCATAGGCATGAATTTTCCTATATTTTATAGAGGTTTCTTCTTAATGTAAAGAATTTTTACATGATTTAGCGACCTCACGGCTTGATGTCGTTGCAACGTTATCAAAACAGCTTCTTAGT
Source organism: Dichetophora obliterata (assembly GCA_963920525.1). Classification (NCBI taxonomy): domain Eukaryota; kingdom Metazoa; phylum Arthropoda; class Insecta; order Diptera; family Sciomyzidae; genus Dichetophora; species Dichetophora obliterata. Next base: position 210,979,011 of record OY986436.1, on the reverse strand, counting down.
TTTGAAGACAAGTTTTTACTTAAATATTAGAGGTGAAGGTATGATAAAAGTTAAATTTCCAAAAATTGAGTACAAGCAGAAATAATTTGAAGAAAAAATGTATTGATATCAAGTCCGATTGCAATATTCTACAGCATGATTTCTTAAATTTAGAGAAATATAAGTTACAGTACTTGGATATTTCATAGAAATACATGTAAGTTTTTTTTTTTTTTTGTTCACCACGAGTGATTTATTTTAAGGATGCTTTTCTTATATATCTAGAAAAAATGCTTTAAAATTATTTGCAAAGTGAACGATTGTTAATGAAACAAATTTAGCGACGATTGTTTAATAACTGCGGTGGTCGAATGGATAAGCTGTTGAACTTACACTCACGCGGCCAAGGTTCAAGTCTTCGGATAGTGGTCACTTTCCAATTTAATTTAATGTTAATAGTGATAATAATTTTTGCAGTTTTTCTTCAGTATAAAAATCATAATTCTCACAGAATGCTGTTTTAAATCCAAAAAAGGTATGTTTTTGCATAAATTCCAAAATTTTTGCAGGGATTCGATGAAAAATTTCTTATTTTCATAGAAAATGCTTCTTTTTGTTTTAGCCGATGATTAGTAAAAGGTAGAAAATTTCTTATTTTAAGAGAAAATGTTCCTTGTATACAGGGTTCCTGATGGTTTGTGTTTTTACCATGTTAAACTAATCCCCTCGTTGAAAACTAAACATTTTATACTATAGTATTTTTATAAAGGATATACTCATAGAGGCTATACATTTTATATTGCACTATTTGAAGCACAAGGTATATGTGAAATTTTACAAATATAAGAAGAAATCGGGTAGGGTCATCTGAGCAACTTATGTTTATCTAACATATTTCGAAAATCCTATCAGACGTTCTTGCGATATTTGTTTAGGGTTTTCCAGAAAAATGGGTAAAAAAAAGTTCAGTAAAAAAGCCCATTTTTTACTCATTTTCTACATCAAACGGCAACTTAGCCGCTTTATACAGAGGAAAGTAAAATAAGAGTTAATATTTATTGTTAGATTTTGAAAAACCCATCGAACGCTCTTAAGATTTTTCGTTAATATGTTAAAGAAATAAGCCCATATATGAAGTAAGATTTTTATAAAAAAATAAACATACATGATCTTGTATACCTACAATTTTTATTTTTTTTTATGTAATGTTAATGTTAATGTTGTGTGGTGGAGATGCGTACTGCGACCTAAATGAGATCTATTGTACCTCCTTCTCAAAGCTCCGCTGGGTTTGCGGATTACAGAATTTCATCCAGCCCTATTTCTCTAATGAATTTGAGAATATTCTTAGGTTCAAGGGATGAAACCTGCTCTAGACTCAGCTCATAATTCCCCAGTGCTAGTTTACGTCTGCGAGCCACGGCGTCGCAGTTTGTAAGTTGGTGTATTGGAGTCTCCTCTGCTTCTTCACATAAACGGCAGTTACTATCGGTCTCTATGCCCAATTTCATCAGGTGGTATTTGAGTTTACAGTGTCCTGTAAGGAACCCCGTTAGAATCCTAAGATTTGGTTTGCCTAAGCTTATGCACAATTTTGCTCTCCGAGTGTTAAAATCTCTGAGGAGCAATTTGGATTGTCTTAGCTTTGGGAGGCTTTTCCAAAGGTTTAAACGCTTATGCCTCTCCTCCCTTCTTAGTTCTTCTTTTATAGAATGTGTTCCCAATCCGCAGAATGGTTCTGGTCCTATAAATTTTGTGACTGCACCCTGTCGCGCTAGACCATCGGCTTCTTCGTTACCCTGTATTCCTTTGTGTCCTGGGACCCAAAGTATAGTAACAGTGTTATTCTTGCCTAGTTCGTTGAGTTTTGTTAGGCATTCCCATGTTATTCTCGATGATATCTCATAGGAAACTAATGCTTTGATTGCTGCTTGGCTGTCTGACATCACAACTATATCCTGACCTTTGTATTTACGGTCCAGATTGAATTGTGCACACAGCTGTATTGCTAGGATTTCCGCTTGGAAGATACTGGGTGTTGTCCCCATAGGTTCAAAGTGCTTGGTTCTTGGCCCGTACACCCCTGCGCCTATACCTTCCAATGTCTTGGACCCATCTGTATACCATGCTATACTGTGTGGTTTCTTGACTTGCGATATCATCTCGCTGTCCCACTCTTTCTTGGTACTAAGCTTAATTCCGAAGTGTTTTTCGAAGTTATACCTTTTTACTATATCGTCTCTTGGTAGATCGATGTAGGGAGTGTGCTTTGCAATATCCTCCTTCTCTCTACTGCAATGCACAACAGAGTTCGCTTGGCTACTCCCTCTATGACAAGGTGTAAGGGTGTTAGGTCCAGAATTACTTCTAGTGCTGCTGTAGGGCATGTCCTCATGGCTCCTGTGATGCATACACAGGCCAGTCTCTGCACCTTTGTTAGCATATTCCTCATTGTGGTTAGCTTGGTTCTCTCAGCCCATGCTATTGCACCATAGGTGAGGATGGGTCTCACCATCATGGTATACATCCAGCGGAGAATCGTTGGGTTACAACCCCAGCTTTTCCCCGCCAGGCTCCTACATACCATGAGTGCACGCGTTGCTTTGTTTATAGTTACCTCTGCATGTCTTCTCCAGAGAAGCTTTGAATCTAGTGTAAGTCCCAGATACTTTACTTCTCCTTTGAAGGGAATTTCAGTGCCATCCATTCTCATTGTTCGGAGGTTTGGCAGTCTTTTTTTGTTAGTAAAAGGTACTATGGTGGTTTTCGCTGGGTTGATACTTAATCCCACTGTGTTGCACCACTCCTTTGTTACTGACAGTCCTCTCTGTATCAGGTTACAGAGTGTATCCTCGAACTTCCCTCTCGCTATTAAGGCGATGTCGTCTGCGTAACCCTGACATTTTATGCCATTCTCGGTTAGCATCGTTAATAATTCGTCCACAACAAGACTCCACAGCAGTGGAGAAAGGACTCCGCCTTGTGGGCAGCCTTTTGTTGTTTTGATTCTTATAGTGGTGTTTCCCACTTTTGTTTCTGCAGTTCTAGTGCTAAGCATTTGGCATATCCATCTGCTGAGCATATCATTTACTCCTTTTTTGTGTAAAGACTTCTTCACAGCCTCGTGAGAAGTATTATCAAAGGCTCCCTCTATGTCTAGAAAGGCACAGAGTACGGTTTCTTTGTTTTTGAAAGCTGACTGGATGTTGCTTGCCAACTGGTATAGAGCAGATTCTGTAGACCTTTTTTTTTTATGTAACATTATTCATAGAATTGGATTTAGCGTTGGTCTTGGTGAGTGATACACAGCGTTAACAAAACTTTCAACACAAGCACAACATTTTTTTTATAAAATAAAGATATCCTGGTATATAGAATATTGGAAATGCCTATAAGTAACACAAAATTGGTCAATATTATGCAGTTATTTAATAGAAGTACATCACTAAGAACGATTTATAGATTAATAAAAAAACAATAACTTTTTAGTTGAACTAAATTCACTGCTAGCATCGCAGAAGTTCGGTACTATTGCTTCTATGGTGAATGCGAGTGACTTTACCGTATTTAATACAATAGAAATGGCAATCTAGTATTGAATGTTTTTATGTTACAAATCTAAGTACAAAATTTAAAGTATATATAGACTTTTACCAACAATATCATGCCAAATACGATGCCACTCTTGATTTTTACCCATAGTGTCCTGTGTGAAGGAAATTCGAATCTAAAGATACACTCGATATGGGCCAGAACTTTTGATTGTTATCTTATTGCCTAAGCTTTGGTGAAATTAATTATAGTGTTTGCATTTTCCTTACATTTGACGAATTAATTATTTGCATAATCTTTGCATAAGCATTTTCTGGTTTCTGAGAAATGTATACTTGACTGCAATTTTTTAACTTTTTGAATATTAGGTTTTATATCTCTGGCATCAAAAAGTGGTACCGAAGATATACTTTCTCAATTTGGATTCTTCCAATATTTCTCAACAATACCTTGTCCAAGGGTATCTACATAAAAAACCAGGTTAAGACCACGATTTTTTTAATATTTTGATTTAAAAAAAATTTTACTTCCTAGCATGAATATAGAAGATGAGACTAAAATTATTAAAATATATCAATATGAGAAAAACAATTTTGATCTTTTCCTGGTGTTTTAGATAAATATTTTTAGACAGGGCTTTGTCAAGAAATATTTGAAGAATCCAAGTAGAGAAAATCTAAAAAAAAAATTGGCCCACATGCATTCTGCTCGTTAAATATAAATATGTCTCGTAATGTCTCTTCTACTTCTTTCTCGTACCGTGATTATAAAAATATCAATTATCATAATATGTTTCATGATTTGTCTTTAATATCATTTAATGACTGCTGGCATTATAGCTCAGTTGATGATAAGCTTTGTTCTCTTACAACCCCTGTTAAATATCTATTTGAGAAACATGTTCCTTTGAGAACAATTGCCTTAAAAAATTCATCTTGCCCTTGGTTATCTCAGAATATTCTCAATGCTATAAAAAAGAGGAATAGATTACACAAGCTTTGGAGAAGAGCACCCTCATCTGCAAACTGGGAAAGTTATAGGTTGGCCAGGAACGAATCTGTTCAACTAACAAGGCAGTCTAAGACCCGTTATTTCACTGCCAAACTTAATCTGTCCCTTTCTACTAAAACTTTATGGAGCAATATACGGAATCTTGGAGTGAGAAAAAAATAATTCCCCTCCTTGCAATATTCACCCAGACTTATTGAATGATTTTTTTGTTGATAATACTGCACCTTTAAGTAATAATATTACTTCTTTTGGTAGTTTGCGTGCTCCGTTCTTGTTTGAGTTCACACCTGTTAGTGAACTTGATGTTGGGAATTGTGTGATGCAGATTAAGTCAAATGCTTTGGGTGAAGATGGTATTCCCATAAAATTTATAAAGCTCATTCTTCCGCATATTATACGTCCACTAACGCACATTATTAACCACTGCTTTATATCTTCTTCATTCCCGAGTGTATGGAAAATTGCAACTGTCTTGCCCGTGGCTAAAAAATCTAACCCTTCTGGACCTAATGATTTTAGGCCAATAAGTATATTGTCCTCTTTATCTAAGGTATTTGAAAAACTTATTAGTCTCCAAATTAATTATTTTTTGGTCAGGAATAATCTCTTGTCTCCTTATCAATCTGGTTTTCGGCGGGGGCATGGGTGTGCTTTGGCCGTTGTTAAAGTCTTTGATGATATAAGACCTCAATTTGATGCAGGGTTATTCTCCTCCCTTTGCCTACTTGATTTTTCTAAGGCTTTTGACAAAGTTAATCACTCATTTCTATGCCAAAAACTTAGGTATATGTTTGGGTTTTCTTTTAGTGCAGTTAATTTAATCTCCAGTTATTTGTCAAATAGATCTCAAAGAGTGAAAGTTGGCCACAACTTTTCCCACCATAAGCTCGTCTTAAGCGGTGTTCCACAAGGCTCGATTCTAGGTCTGCTTCTTTTCTCAATTTTTATTAATGACATCTTTTCTGTCTGCAAACATGCTTCACTTCATGCCTATGCAGACGATATCCAACTTTATCTCTCTGGTAGAATTGAATGCTTGAATGAATTCTCTGGTAGATTGAATGAAGATCTTAGTAACATACATCAATGGGCTTGTTGTAATGGTCTTCAATTAAATGCTGCTAAATCGTATGTTCTACCAATATGTAAAAATAAAACTATGTTAAATGCTGTTCCTGAATTATATATTGGTACAAACAAGCTTAATATTGTTACGAAAATTGTAAACCTTGGTTTTTGTATGAATTCGTTCCTTTCTTGTACTGATCATGTTAAAAATGTTGTCCAAAAAGTTTATTATATCATACGTAACTTGAGAATGTCCGCCAACTTATGCACTATTGAATTAAAAAAATAACTAGTCCAGCAACTTATCATGCCCGTCATAACATACTCTGATATAGTTTACAGTAAACTTGATTCATCGTCTCTGCTGAAACTTAATGTTGCTTTTAATTATGCCACACGTTTTGTGTATGGGTTAAACAAGTTTGACCATCTTTCTAGCTTTAGAAATGCAATACTTAGTTGAAGTTTTAATGATTATTTCCACGCTAGAAATTGTATTTACATCCTTAAAATAATTCACACTAAAACACCTCATTATCTCTACGAAAAACTGCAATTTAGCTTATCTAGGAGATGTAACTTACTAATTATCCCCAGACATAGCTCTCTAATCAGTTCAAATCTCTTTTTCATCAATGCTGTAAGACTATGGAATGCATTGCCTCGTAGAATAAGAGAAATCTCGAGGAGGGAAACTTTTAGGCAATCAATTTTTTCTCACTTTTCTACTACTTAATCTTATCTTATTTTTATTCTCTAAAATTTATTATTTCTTACTTAGTATTTTTAAGCTAATTAAATGGATTTTACTATTTTTTTCATGTTTTATTATTGATGTTCACTATTTATGTTTTACTAAGCTTAAGAAAAAATAATTTGTTGTTATCTCTAATTAATTCAATATTGTTAGAATTTATTTTTCATTGTACTGTAAAAGAACTTAGTTTCTTATTTGTACTCAATTTTTCGATTTTCTATAAAATATATAAAATATATGAACTTGAAGATATAAACTATCGAAAAATAAAAAAAAAATTTTGATTTTTTCATTTTCTACACTAGAATGGCTATAGAAAATTCGAACTAACATAAAATCCTTTCAAATAGCAATACATTTAAAGTCACTCACTCCAACACTCGCAGAGACCTCACAGAGACACCTTAACTCAAACTTGATTGTTCTTTCCCACAATTTTGCTAACTTATGCGACTTTAGTGGTTTTTATGTGGCACTACCACTACAAAGCCCTGCAACTTGTTGTTGCCACTACACAGCAGCTGCTGCAGCTACCGTCGTTATTGCTGCCTTCAATTGACATTTACCATATTTTTCTCTTTATATATATATTCGCGCATGCAAAGATATGTGCTTTCATCTCTTCCTCTTCAAGTCTGTTCTTATCTTATTATGTCGTCGACTTTATGCCAAGGACACGTTTTCGAAAACTTGTCGTTGCATTTGTTGCGGGGGTGGCAACGTTTTATTTATTTATTTCGTCATTTGGCACTACAGCATGTCACTGACTAGCTTTTATTTTTGTTTTCGTATATTTTCTATATACACATAAAAATATACACAGCAAGGGTAGGGCATGGGTCCATTGCCCCACCTCCCTAAACTTAAGAAAAATATTTTTTTTAGTACTTATGTAATAAATTTGAAAATGTTTTTCTTATAATTAAAAAATTATTGAAGTTTTTAGCATTTATTTAAGCTAAATCTATTATTAATTATAAACTAAGGGCTGACACTTTCATTATTTATTAAAAATTTTTTATAAAAAGCTTTAATTTAAATTGATTGGCATATCTGACATATATATGTGTAAATATATAAAATAGATTTTATTTTTAATTATTTATTATTAGTTTGCTAAGACTGATCAAGCTTTATAGCAATTCAATGCAATTGTAAATAACGTTATTTAGAAAAAATATAATAAGGCAGTTCACGATCTTGTTGCATCGTTGCAAATGCAAAATAAACAGCTTTTACAAAAACAAAAAGCATATGTTGCAAAAGCTTTTCAATGCTTTTTGTTTTTGTAAAAGCTGTTTATTTTGCATTTGCAACGATGCAACGGGATCGTGAACTGCCCTAATATGAAACATATTTACAATATAAAAAATATTTGCAGTAAAAAGTATTAACATTAAAAAAATATATTATTGCTTAATATAGTACATACATTCAAATATCTAAATAAAATCTGACAGTATTGCAGTATCGTGGGATCAAGACAAACTAGGTCAAGGTCACAATTTACGCGTCATGATATCGACCCGAACGGTGTTATCAAGATAAGACAGGGTACCATATGACACTTGCAAGGTTAAAAATCTTGGACTAAGTTTTAAACTTTTTAAGATAACATATAGGACAACACCAAAAAGGATTACTTTTTAATCCAAGGAAAAGTTTAAAATTTTTCAATTAAAAAAATATGAGTGTTCAATCCGCAAAAAGTTTAAAAAAATAATAAAAGATCAACTTAAAATAAAAAAATTTTCTGACCAGCTCATGATTTGAACTTACGTCCTCTGTTTTGCTGGTCCAACACCATATCCACTCATCCATCTCAGTTGATAAGAAAGTTATGCTTATTTTGTGTCATAACGAATGCAAGTAAGCTTGCAGTAAGTAAGCAAGCGAGCAAAAACATGGGTTCGAGACCCAGCTAAATTAAAGTAAAATAACAAAATATTCTGACTAGTTCGTGATTTGCACACACGTCCTCTGATGTGCTGGTCCAATACCTTATCCACTCGTCCAACTCAGTTGTTAACATAATTTCGCTTATTGTGCATCATTACGAATGCAGGTAAGTTCTTTTTAGGAACGTGGGTTTTAGACCCAGCTAAATTAAACTAATGTTTGGATCAAAAAATAGTACTTTTTGGATTAAAAATTCCTTTAAACCAAAGTTTGGATTAAAAAGTAGTCCAAAAATTTTAACCGTGTAATAGTATACATATATATAATATAATTGTTCTGTCTTGGCTATGCCGATGGAGTTTCAGCTCAGCATGGTGGTATTTCAACAAACAAGGCTTACTCTACCATGTCGTTTTGAAAGAAAACGGCTGCAAGCGCAGGTCCTAAGACAAACTAGGTCTTATTGGCCATTCACGTAAGTATGGGACAGCAAGGTGGTATTACGACAAACTAGGCCTACTTTACCACGCCAGTATAAAAGAAACTGGCTGCGAACGCAGGCAATAAGACAAACTAGGTCTTGTTGGCCACTCATATTAATATGCATATACAAATCGTTCAAGCGTAGTGGAAATATTTAGAAAAATTTCAAACCACCATGATATAGTCAACAAGCTAGATAACTTTGCCACGCAGATATACGTTCCATCAAGATCAGGTTCATTAAGATTATTGTGTTGCGTTTGCATACATCGCCGGGTAAAGATGTTACAACTCTTTGGAAAGCATGATCAGAATCATCGGAGACATTGGCGTAGCAAGCGGGTGGCAAGGGGGCAGTTCCCCCCACTTTTTTAGCTAGAGAAACAATTTAAAAGGAAAAATTATTCAAAATATCAGTCTTTTTACAACGATAATATATTTGTATGATATATATTTTCGTCTTCTTTCTCTCTTCTTCATGTTTCATGTGAATAAATTTTGGAGAACTTTTTTTGCACCACCATTTGTACTGCCCCCCAGATGAAATTCGCTTCCAACGCGCTTGATCGGAAACAAAATTAAAGTCATCGCAAGCTCTTCTCAGTGGTTCATTTCTGCAAGTAATTAGTTCTACAAAAGTTCATATAAAGTAACTCAAAAGAGCTTCTAGTACGATGAGGAACATTGAAGTATATTTTACTCAGTAAAAAGGGACTGTTAACATATCCAGTAAAAGTTTTATAATCCAACTAATATTTAGCATAGTTCTCCGATTCTACAAAGAAGGAAGATTTACTAGCTGTAGTCGATATTCATAAGGTGGTAAGTGAAAGTAGGTATCTCTATACAGATTAAGCAAGCAGAACAGAAGAAACTTTTTTGAACAGATTCAATATCGTCAATATAACACCTATATTGTGGGCACCAAACAACTGATACATATTCTAAAATAGGCCTTACTAGTGAATTGAATAAAGTTTTGGTTATAAAAGTGTCGTTAAACTCCTTTGACCATCGTTTTATAAACCCGAGAGTACTATTTGCTCTGCTAATAAATCTCTTAATATGACTGTGAAGGCGAAGTTTGGGGTAAATAGTTACTCCAAGATCATCAAAAATATCTAAAGACTCTTGTAAATAGTCACCAATTTTGTAAATATTTCTTAATGGTTGCTTACGAGAGAAAGTCATGTGTTTGCATTTCTTCATGTTGAGCGTCATGCAATTAATTTTACACCAGTAACAAAGTTGGTCAAGATCAGTTTGTAATAACAAAGCTTCATGTTCATTTTTATATGAAAGAAAAAGTTGGACGTCATCAGCATACAATAAAATATCACTATGCTTAATAAGAGACGGTTGATAATTTATTAAAAGTAAAAACAATAGAGGCCCAAGGTAGCTTTCTTGAGGAACACCAGAAGTAACACGAAACTCATGAGACCTTGCGATTTTGTATATTACACTTTGAGTTCTTTTGAATAAATATGATTCAATCCATCTGATCAGTTATATTGGAAATCCAAGAAGAGATCATTTTAGAGTTAAAAGATGATGATATACAACATCGAAAGCTTTACTAATAAAGTCTGTATAAATAACATCTGTTTTCTGTCCTTTAACGAAATTATCGATAGTTTTTGGTGAGAATTCAAGGTTAGTAACAGTAGATTTCCAGATAGAAATCCATGTTGGAACGGATATATTAGAGATTTTACACTATATGTTACTTGGTCAGTTACAATAACCTCGAAAAGTTTAGGTAAGGCACTTAATTTTGCAATTCCACGATAGTCGTCGATTACCAGAATTATGAAGCGGAATGAGAAATGTAGATTTCCAAGTAGCTGGAAAATAGCTAATTTGTAATGATGCAGTAAAAAGCAAAATAATTGGCATTACATGCTCATCGCAACAATATTTCAATATACATGAAGGTATGTTGGCAGGACCGCTTTTATGAGATACCTCTAAATTTTTTAAGAATGTCGAAACTGCGTTAATATCAATTTTGGCGAACAAATATCTCCAGGTTGCACATTGAAAGGATAACTTATACTATCAAATTAAACAGATTGTAAGAAGACGTTACAATTAGGCTTACGATAAATTAAATATAGTTACTTATATATGCAGCATAGGACAGGTAACTTTGACAACAAAAACGTGACCTACATAAATTACCAGCTACAACAACAAGGCTCACCGTCTAGTGGCCATAGAATAGCCGCCAAACATTCTTTCCATACGCCATACACCAGACGACGTATATATTGGGGGTTGGAATTAATTTTAAAGGTTTTTTTTCGGTTTTTGAGCATTTATTTAGAAACAACGGTACAATGTATATTATTCAAAGTATTGTCCATCGTTAGCTACAACATTTTCCCATCTTTCTGGCAGCATATGGATTCCGCGCCGGAAGAACGATTCGTCTTTTGAGGCAATCCACGAATCGACCCATTTTTTGGTATCCTCGTAAGAAGTGAAGCGCTGCTCAGCCAAGCCATGCGTCATCGATCTGAATAGGTGGTAGTCGGAAGGGGCTATGTCTGGGCTATAAGGCGGGTGATGTAGCACATCCCAATTCAGCGCCTCCAACGTTTCCTTGACGGTTCTTGCAACATGTGGCCGTGCGTTGTCATGTTGAAAAACCACTTTGTCGTGTCTTTTGGCATATTCCGGCCGTTTAACCTTTAATGCTCGGCTCAATTGCATCAATTGTTGTTGGTAGCGTTCCCCAGTGATGGTTTCGTTAGGTTTTAGCAGCTCATAGTACACGACACCCTTCTGATCCCACCAAATACACAGCATAAGCTTGGCGCCATGAATATTCGGCTTGGCCCTCGATGTTGATGCATGGTCGGGTGGTCCCCACGATTTTTTTCGCTTAGGATTATCGTAATGGATCCACTTTTCATCGCCAGTGACAATACGATGCAAAAAACTCTTCCTTTTATGCCGTTGAAGCAGTTGTTCGCACATGCAAAATCGCCGTTCAACGTCTCTCGGCTTCAACTGGTACGGCACCCAATTTCCTTGCTTTTGAATCATTCCCATGGCCTTCAAGCGTTTGCCGACCGTTCATAAGTCGACTCCCAATGATTCTGACAATTCTTGAAGGGTTTGACACGGGTCTTCATCGAGCAAAGCCTCCAATTCCTCATCTTCAAACTTTTTCGGCTGGCCCGGACGCTCTTTGTCTTCCGTATCAAAATCACCACTTTTAAACCGACGGAACCAGTACTCACAAGTAGAAATCGATGGAGCATAGTCCCCGTAAGCCTCAGTAAGCGTGCGTTGTGCTTCAACCGCTTTTTTCTTCAAATGGAAGCACAAAAGTAAACCTTCCCGCAAATTGCGTTTTGTTGGAACGAAAGTCGACATGTTCACAGAGAAAAAAATATATGTTGTTTACACTTCAGTGGAATGACACATACTAAAAAATGAAGCTTAGACAATGTGCTTTGAAATGAATATAGTCACAGGTGTGCCCGATGCGATCTATTGATAGTTACGCCATCTCTTAGAAAACCTTTAAAACTAAATCCAACCCCCAATAATTCCTAAGTAGTTCTTTCCGGAAGCATATAAATAGACACGACAAATCCAGCTAAGGTAGCATTCCTTTTTAGGTGAGCTAAAACCAAGTAGCTACTGCCTCAGCTGACCGTCAGGTCTTTCGTCCGGGGAGGGTGGCGAAAGGTTGACCGCAAGGTCTATCACCGGGGCTGCGACGCAGGCACTCACTGCCACGTCACAACCCCGGTTGACCGCAAGGCCTATCACCGGGACTGCGATGCATGCACTCTCTGCTACGCCACCATGGCGTCTATAGTTGTCGTATTAGAAATAACGGAGCATTCCTTTTTTAGCGATTATCAACGGACTACCGATTACCGAAGCGATTACCAACAGATTACCGATTACCGAAGCGATTATCAACCGTTTACCAACCGATTGCCGATTACCGAAGCGATTACCAACTGATTACCGGGTTTTAAAACAATTACCAACTGATGACCGAGTCTAAAGTGATTACCAACTGATTATTAGGCCCGCTAGCGACTATCCAAAGCTGCATAGCTAAGAGGTTACAATAAGGATAGCGCATTCAATAAAGTAACTTTGTGAATTACTGAAAGCCCTGCGGCTTTTATTGTTAAAATAATTTGTAAAACCCTGGAGTGGCTGAGTTTTACCTCCGCCTTTGATAAAACCTCGTCACAAGATGAGTACGTAAACTTAAAAAAAATCAGCAAACAGGTTATATAAAGTGAAATCATTATCCGACTTAAATGTTTTATATTTCATAAAAGACGGATAGGAATTTACCTTGCGTTTAGTGTTAACAAAGTTCTAAAAAGATTTTTCATCTGACTTAATATTTAATTTCACTTTCATCAAATAGATGTCATAGGATTGCTTGCATAACTGTCGATAACTGTACTTGATTGAAGTATAAGAAGCAAAATCGATAACGTTCTGAGTTTTTTCCAATTTTTTATAATTAGAGATTTTCTAAATGACCTTGTTATTTACTACGATGATTTTATATGATTTAAATACAAATTCTAAATGTTTGATAGTTTAAAATCGTTTATTGAGCATCAAGGTTAGAACAATTAATTGTTTTAACGAATTTTTTCAAAGAAACAACAACAACAACGTTTTCAATATGAAAAGGAAAACATCACTAACTGATTTTATTGCAATTTTGGCCCTGCTACAGGCTTCATCAGAAATCTTTGTGATACGCCGTGCAAGCGCATTAGCGCAATGCACCACAGAGGCGATGAGATTTTAAGTGTCAATTTCTCAGTTGTTCTCCCATTTCATATTTTCATGTTTGTTGTTGTATTTTTGTTTTACTTTAGTTTTTATGCTTATGTTATTATAATATTTATAATATAATTTTTTCTCACTTTAGATTGTTTTGGACCACTCTTATCGATATCGATATTTTAATGTTATTTGGGCTGGTTCTAAAGATGGTTCTCTGCATTAGAAAGCTGCAGTAGCTGAACTCTATTACTATTGCATTTTAAAAAAAAAATAATTAAAAAAATATTTTTATTTTAAGTTTCTCAGTTCGTTAGTGCATCAAATAGGATCAGATGTTAAAGAGGCTCTTCTCTTAGGTTTTGAAGATAGAAAGCAATCATTAGGAGTTCGATTAAAAGCATGTTTCGATTAAAAATATGTTTACAACCTGAGCTGCATAATTCGATAATCGATTTTTCAGCAACGCTAACGTTCGTTGTCATAACTAATTAAACCAAATCAGCTGCTCAAATTTAAATTTCTGATTTCATTTATTTCTGCATTCTGTATTTTATATTTTTATTTATAAACGGATATATAAGAAAGTTTTTTGGTGGTAAATTTATGTAACGTTTCTGGAAATTATAAGGGCTATGTTAATTTCCTTATCAATATGCTTTACAGTCAAGAAAAAAAAAATTGAGTGGCAATGAGAGCAGAGTGGAAGAGGAAGCTGAGTTGCTTGCACCCGCTTCTGAGCTTTTAATTGCAAAAGAATCTATCTATGTACATCTTATTCTGCTAGCATATGCAATAGTGATAGTTTCTGCGTCAACGACTTGGGTAAGTGGGTTGGCCGATGTGCTTTTAATTTTGGCACAATTGGCTACAAACCTATGCACCGTGGTTAATATATTAAAAAAAATAAAAAGATGCTCTTTGTACTGTGTCCTCTTTCCACCTAAAAGTGTTCAAGTCGTTTTAGGATCACTCGTTATAAGGCCTTTCACAAAATATAAAAATGTACATAGTATTAAAAAAAGCCATTATTTGAGTCAGTGACACATAGAATAAGCAGAAACAGCTCACGCATTCATTACCGACCTGCTTTTTGATATAATGATGCAGTCACAATAAATTACTGGAACAAAATCTTAAGGTCTTGTCGTCGATTATTTCGGCTATAATTTTTTTGTGAATCTTACGACTTGCTAGTTCATGGGAAAGACCAATCCTTCAATCATCTAGTTTAGTAAGAACTGATTCACGCAAAAATTAAAATCAGCCTACAAATCATCCAGCAACATTATCCTTCGAACATTGGAAGGTGTCGCTGTTCATACCATATCTCGACTTATTAAAATTATCCTTACAACATCGTTTTTATGCCTTTAAAGCGTGCACAGAAATTGGTACTAGAGAAAAAAGAGAAGCTAAATGATGATATTTCGCTTTGCTGAAGATTCGCGCCGTTTAATACTTTGATTTTCGCTTTTGTTAAATCGTATTTAATGTTATATCGTTTTGAATTTGATTTTATATTTTTACCAAAAAAGCCAATATTAAAAAAATCAATTTTATTTATCAGCTTCATGAAACAATACTTGGCTGGCCTCCCCTTATGAATAAAATTCTAGCTACGCTCATGTATACACATATTTTTCTAGTTTTTTTTTTGTGTGTCAGCCAAGCCAACGAATTGTTTAATAAAATTTTCATATATAAAAAAATATTTCTTACAAAATTCCACAGAACTTTTCTACTATCCAATCTATTTTGCTCATCTCTTTTTGGCTTGCGCTTTAGCCAAATCTTATTTGGTCTAAAATCAAAACTAAGAAAAAAACAAAACAAAAATAACAACAAATCGCTGTCAACTGCAGCTCTTTTTTGGCTTCTTATTGCAGCGGGCTTAATTTTTGTTTTGTACTATTTTTAAAGCGCTTTTTATTGTCTATGTTTTCAGTGTGTGGGATTGGTTAGTGATTGTGTGACTGCTAGCTGCGTCCGTATGTGTAAAAATGCACTGAAGTTTTGCTATTTTCCGCAATTTACAGCAAGATTTCATAGAATTTAGTTTTGTGGCTGCCAAAGATTACAAGAGAGGTTTATTAAAATTATGAATTTCGACTAAATAACAATAAGCGAATTTCATCATCACTAATTAAGCGTTATTTTTTGCTTAAGAAACCCATCACCGAATTCAATAAAAGGCTTGATAAATACCATGGTGACCTTGCATCATCAATTTAAATGCTTAAGAAGTGGTTTACAGAATTCCGTTGTTGTCGTAACAGCACAAGTGGCACTGAACGTTGAGGTCATCCAAAAAAGCTCTTTAGGCCGATAAAATCCATGAAATGATATCAGACTATAAAAGAATGAAAGTGCTGAGGATAAAGGCATCTCAATTTAGCGGATACATCACATTTTAAATGAATATTTGGACACGAAAAAGCTATCCGCGCGATGAATACCACGATTGCTCACACTAGACTAGAAGCGCATTCGTGTGACCACTTCAAAGGAGTGTTTGGCGATATGCAACCGCAATCAGTAGGAGTTTTTGAGTTGTTTCGTAACCGCAGACGCAACGTGGATGCATCACAATACACCAGAGACCAAGGCAAGGGCGTCTGCAGGATTTGTTCTATGGGGGGTAGTAAAGGCATAAAGGAGTCTAGAATGCACATAAATAAAATGTAACCTAAATAATTCTATTTTCTGAGATTTTTTATACTAATTTTGTTATCATGATACGCCGGTTGACACACGCTTGTACACATAAGAATATTATATTTATTTCAAAGATGGGTAAAAATCTTTTTCGTACCATGCCCGAAATATTTTCAAATTTCATTTTTTTTCTCATTTCAAACATTTTTTCTCAACAAATATTCTTAGTAATTTATTTAATGAAATAATGTTAGGTCTTCTTTATCCCTAAATAAAATCGCATTGATTACTGTATAGCCCCCATGTTTTCCTCTTTTTAAAGAAGAATACAAAAATTTCCAAATATTTTTTATTTTTTTTTTTAAATGAATTTAATAATAAAACCAGCAAGATTTTTAGACAATTTTTACCAGTTTTGGAGGACTATAACTCATAAACCAATTGCGAGTGGCGTGAAATTTATCAGATTTGGATTTAGAAGGTACGAAGTGCTATTCTTAAAATGTTCCCCGCATGGACATCAAATGACTTATTTCTTTTTTCAACATGCATCCGTTCTAGCAGCATGCAAGTTACTAAAATACAGTTTGAAAACATACCTTTTATATAATTTATTAAAATAAATGTCTTTTTTTAAGTCAAAACGTATGAATATATATATATAAAGAGGTACATGTATAGATGGGTTTTGGGCTGTATTTAGTTTCTAAACATATTCCAGAATCTCCCTGCAAGGCTTGATTCTGAATCCTGGTTGTAATATAAGCATTTGACACGAAAAAATCCAGAAAATTCTCAAAATGGGTGGACACCTGTTCAAAAAGGTGAATTTGAAGTAGTATTAAATAAATGTTTCAAATCAAGTTTCCTTTCAAATTTTAGTCATAAAACAACTTTTGATCATAAGATATTCTTATGTAAAAGCGTTTTCATAAAATAATTTGCCTTCAGATTTTTTTAAAAATTAGTGCATGATTTAAAATTAGCCTACTTTATTCAGAATCTTCAAATTTTTTTTTGCTTTTTAATCAGAAGCTTTTTCTTCGACTAGATCGTTGCACTTTGCTCAAATTTAAATGCTGCAAGATAGTTAGCAATTTTATTAAGTTAACGAAAAATTAAAAAAATTATCCAAATTGAATCATCTTTATAACAGAAAAATTCTTTTTTTTTAAGCCGACTTTTGGGAAAGCGTTTAGTTTTTTAAATTCATTTTACTTTGTTTTCTTCTAGTGTTTCATATAACTTACAAACTTAATGAGTTTCAAAAATTTGCAACCGAAATCTTTCAGCCTGGCTTGTTGAACAATTACCGAATCTTATATATTAATAGACAAACATCAAATGTTGTCGTACACTTTTTCGATATTAATTATAGAATAATTGCAATGAAACTTAGATCATTCGAAAGGTACTGCGCTCTATTTGTCCAGAATAATTTTATATTTTAAATTTATGACCTCTGACGCGAAATATTAACGTTAAAATTTTGTATTATTTTTAGTAAGGAATCTCCGGGCTAGGAAGGTAGGAGGTAGAATGGTGAATGAGGCATCAAATGAAAGATCTGGCTGCACAGTATGATCACAATTTAGATTAGTGACATTCAACTTGAAGTATGAGCGTTAAAAGAGCATTTATTAAATAAAAACTAAACTGTAACACATGGAAGAATATAATGTAAGAGGGAATTTTAGACGTTGATAAAGTGTGTAAAAAATACTTCCGACGTTTTGCGCCAACTCTTACGGATACCCTACAATAAGCATTTTTTTATGCAGCAAGAGTGAATATATATTAAGATGGTGAAATTTCTTACAAATAGTAAAGTCTGAAAAATTTCCGTTCTTTTGACATAAAAGTTATAGCGACATCTCGAAAACTATAGATGTTCTCAGTACAACGTATTTTTGAATGAAAAGTCGTTGTTTGAGGAATATAACGATATACGAAAGCCTTCTTGGTAATATTTTCCCCGGATAGTAGGTTAAAAAAAAATCCCCTTAAAATGACATTGAAATTATTTAGATATCTCGAAAAATTTATATCTTCTCATTACAACGTATTTCCTTGAAGCAAGGCCATCGTCTCAGAACTGAGAAAACAACTATTGAAATTTCAAGTTTTGACTTTGCAAGCAAATATCTCAGCCATTTTTTTATCGATTTTCAGCAAATTGTCTTTGTCTGAAAGATTAATTAAATAACTTTAGAGAAATAAAAAAAGATTATCCGTTATCATATCAATACAATGTTTTATATTGTTTTAAAAAAACCACTAAAATATTTAATTTTTGCTCAAAAAATAAGACAAAGGTTTTTTGTTGTAATTTTTTTTCTTATTACATTTTCTATTTTCACACTCTTTCATATGACAAATCAATTATTTGCAAAAATTGCCTCATTTTGACACATAAACAAATTAACAGTTTCTATCATCGAAATCCATGAGCTACCCCTATGATTTTTTTGATGAAAATTTAATTTTTCAAAATGTTGTTTTTACAGTTTTACAAAGTTCGAAAAAGCAAGAAATAATTTCTGTGAAAAAATTTTCAAATATTTCAAACCACTCCAAAGTTATAAACGTAAGTCTATGTTTTAAGCAATTTCCTTAGCTACATATGTTATAAATTATCTTATATATTAATACCATTATAGAATTAGAGAAGGTAGATGCATTTCGGAGAGACAGACTGCCGGAACCGTCAAAACGAAGTTGACAGCTCATACAAAATCTAAAAACGATGAGAATGCGATAAGAAAGCAAAAGTAGGCAAGAATAGCAAAATGCTTGAGTTTGACAATTCTGGCTATGAGAAAAAGAGAGCAGTTTGAAATGCATATACCTTCACTAGTTCTACCATGATTAATACGTAATTATCAAAACTTTTTTATATATTTTTTAAAATAAGGGCAATGAAAAGTATATCATTCCAAAGGTACTCTACCATAAATGTGCCAAATCATGTTAGATTTTAAATGTACCTCTGATTCGAAATATTATGGTTGGAAGTTTATATTAATTTTGGTAAGGAATCTCAGGGCTAAGAAGAGGCCCTGAAGAAGAGATGAAAGGTCTGTATGATTGCATTTTTGATTGGCGACCTTCGACCTGAAATATGAGCTATAAAAGAGCATTTATTTAATACAAGCTAAACTGTAAGAGATGGAAAAACATTATGTAAGAGCGAATTTTAGACATTGATAATATGTGCAACAAGTACTTGAGACATTTTTCGCCATCTCACGAATACCCTACAATAAGCATTTTCTTTTGTAACAAGTGTGAATATATATTGTGATGATGAAATTTCTTATAAATAGTAAATTCTAAAAAATTGCCGTTATTGTGATATCAAAATTTTTGCGATATCTCGAAAACTATAGATGTTCTCAGTACAAAGTATTTTTGTATGAAAAGTCGTTGATTAAGAAAAATAATGAAGTACGAAAGCTTTTTGGATAATATTTTCTACAGATATTATGTTTAAAAAATTCCCGTTATTTTGAACTTAAGCTTTTTTTAGTACAGCTTATTTTCTTAAGGCAAGGCCTCAGAATAAGAAAAAAAATTCTATTTAAATTTCAAGTTTAAATTTGGCATGAAAATATCTCCGCTATTTTGAAATCGATTTCCCTCAAATTTTCGTTGGCTTAAAGTTCAATTAAATAACTATTAAAAAATAAAAATGTATTAACCGTTACCTCACAAATTCTTTGTTTTATACTGTTTTCAAAAAGCATCTAAAATATTCAATATTCGCTCCAAAAATAAGTCAAAAGTTATTTTTGTTTAATTTTTTTATTTTTTCTTTTTTTGTAAATTGTAGTTTCTCACACTCTTTCATATGAAATATCATTTATTCGCAAAAAGTTCTTAGTTTTGACTCAAAACTCAATAAAAAATCTCTATCATTAAAAATCATGTCCATAGGCCTGGATTTTTTTGACGAAAATAAATTTTTCCTAAATGTTTTTTTTTATATTTTCGTAAAGTAATACAGCTTCCAAAATTATTTTTGTGAAAGCATTTCCTTAACATCTCTTACCAATCAAAAGCTATAAATAAATATATATTTTCATACCAAGAAGAATGAATGATGTACTTTTTTTAATTGTTTCATTTCCTTCAATGGAAGGAAGCAAATCATTTAGCATTCAAAAGGTGCTATTGCACAAATGAGAAGAAACAAATTTGGACTAGTGGCCTATGATCCGAAATATGAGCGTTAAAAAAAATAAATGTTGCTTTCCGAAAAATGCTAAGCCATGAGAGAAACCATAAAGTGCTTAAAATAAGCGTTGAAGATGAAAACATAATTGGACCATCTTATGCATTTGACTTCTCTAAAAATCGCTTTAAGAATAATAACATCTATGAACTGTTTCCGGCAATTTTCCCCATTTATTGAGATTTTTGTAGAGGTTCAAAAAAGGCTGACTGAAATTGGTGAATAAGTTTGGAAGAAATATTGGTAGGTTTAATAATAGAGCCAGCTCATACTCCTCTCGATATTAATTTAGAAGGGATATAAACTCGCAGTTTTTCCAGTGAAACTACGGAATGACAAAATTTGTGTTAATTTTTATGCCATAATACTAGAGGGTTTATGTTTGTGTTTACTTTCACTTACACAAGCTTCAGCGCAACAAAACTGACAAACAAGTACTGTTATCTACGCTATGCATTTTTATTGTATGTTTTCTGATTTCTACGCTACAGTGCCTCAACATAAGCTATGTAAGTGTTAATTTTTGTTCACTGCTTTACAAACAGTTGGTCGATTTTAGACCACAGGCGATACTAGTATAAGGAAATGTATGTTTGCAAGGTGGCTCGTAGTCTACGGAAGTAGTACGTCGCCGGTAAGCTAAAAAACCGTGGTTCAAACCCCAGCTAAAATAGAATGTTTTCTTTGTTTTATTTGTAAATGTCAGATCTGCAAAATCGGCATTCATATTCAGAATTTTAATTACAATTGAATAACTATAAGAATGCATTCAAAGAATGAAAAATTGATTTATAAATACAATTTTTAATTCACATTCATTTTTAACAAAAATTATTTATTATTTATTTCAATTATTCATTTTCGTTATTAAAAATAATGAATAATTTTTTTATTCATTTGAATGCTATTCACAAAGAATGCAATTCACAAAGAATTTCAGAATTTTCAATTATTCTTTTTTATTCATTTTTTATTCATGAATCTTTTATTATTCATTATTCATTTTTTATTCATTATTCATTTTTTATTCATTATTCATTTGTTATTCTTTATTTAATTTTTATTCATTTTAAATAAAAAATAAAATAATTTAAAGCATTTATCATTTTAAATAAAAATAAAAAATGAATAAAAAATTAATAAGAATAAAAAATGAATAAGGAATAACAAATAAATAATGAATAAAAAATTAATAATGAATAACAAGTGAATAATGAATAAAAAATTAATAATGAATAACAAATGGATAATGAATAAAAAATGAATAATGAATGAAAAATTACTTTAGAAAGAATAATTGAAAATGCTGAAATTCTTTCTGAATAGCATTCTGTGTGAATATCATTCAAATGAACACAAAAATTATTCATTATTCTGAATAATGAAAATGAATAATTGAAAAAATAATAAATAATTTTTGTAAAAAATGAATGTGAATTAAAAAATTTGTTTAGAAATCAAATTTTGCATTCATTGAATGCATTTTTGTTTCGTTATTCACTGATTGACTTTTTTGTGGATAAAATCAAATTGATCAAATCTTTTACAGCTCTAGTAAATGTAACAAAGGTATTCGTACAATATACATTTGTGTTTGTACGAATACGAATAAAATATTTGTACTATGTACCAAACTACGTCCAATCCAATAGAATGGACGCAGTTATTAGTAATATTTACACACAAAAATTTTTGAGTTTAAAAATATGTATTGAAAAGTGCCTGTGAAACAAGTGTAAATGAAATGGTATCGTAAATTATCACTGCGACAGGTACAACATACTCTTTTAAAATGCATGCATGGTTTAGCTCAGCTTTATTTATAAATATACTTTAAAAAAAGTATTTTTGAGTTCTTTTCCAAATGTATTAACATTTGTAACGAAAATATCGTCATATAAAATCAAAAAGTCGAAATTTACAATAAATTCAAAGTCGTATTTTTGATTGATTACACTAGGCGCCACCCATTTTGTGATCCACATGCCACAAATTTTTCTTATGGACTTGAGCCCTCTAAACACGAATATCACAATAAAAATTTTCTATGGATAAGTTTTTGAGATATGATTTTTTGAAAAAATTTCCCCTTTTTCCAGGATGTAGTGTCATAAATAGCAACCTATCTCGAAAACGAATTAACCAATTTAAAAAAAAAAAATTAAATCAAGACAATTAAATTACCTACAAATGCTTTGAACAAACTTTGTCATTTGGCTCAGTAAATTTGACGGAATTAGAAGAAATTCGTTGAATTTTTTTTTTTTTAAAATCAAGTCGAATAATGTTTCAATAGTCTAAAAAAACTAAATCTCAAAAAAAATCTCAGCTTATTATTTTGTACGTAAAGATAGTTCTATGAAGAAAAATACACACTGCCTTTGAGGAAAATTCATGGTAGAATATGAAGTTATAGACCATTGAGTGAAGGTACGGAAATTCTACTTTTTTATGATTTTTTTCATTTAATGCCGGTTAATTTAATATAAACACATTTGAAATTAATTTTTATTTAAAAACTTTTATTTTTAACGAAATATTAAATTTCTACATAAATCCTTAAAAATACAGAATAAAAAGAATACAAAAAAAAAATATAAACTTAAATAGGAAAGGAAATAAGATACAGATGTTGAATTAGAAAGCGATAAAATAAGTTCAGAAAAGTATTCGAAAATTAAATTGTTTTTCAAAAAATCCTATCGCAAAAATGTATCCATAGAAAATTTTTTTATTGTAATATCCGTATTTAGAAGGCCAAAGTCCATAAGAAAAAAAGAGTGGCATGAGGATCACAGAATTTTTTTTGGATCTTGGTGCCTAGTGTTATTGATTCACCTTATAAAAATACACGTTCCTGCTAAACGTTTTTAGTAAAACATTTCTAAAATCCCTTAGTTTGAGCGCAACATACAATTACAATTACAATTTTGAAAGTTTTTTGACTCACCCGTAAAATTTTTTAAGTAAGCTTATGGCTTACTGATTTAATATGAAGATATTTTAAAAAAATTCACTGCCTAGGGGGGGAAAGTGCCCCTTTTTCCCCTGTGGACTCCCATGGACCAAGGAGCAGTCACTTTTTTGAATAAACGTGCTCAAAAGAAGGCCAGGGTGGATATGTTGGCCAACAAGGTCACGGCAATAGGTCATACACTTTGATTACCTTGAAAACATTAAAACAATCGCCTGCGAATATTATTCTTACCTGTTGTGCAGATTTGACATTAAGGGTTCTCATCTAAGCATGTAACTGACCCGTAAATATTGTAAACTTTGTGAACTTACATGCGCGTAAACTATCTGTCAAAATTTGTATGGGCGTGAGTTTACATCATTTCCGAGCCTTTTTGCAGTGTAAACTAGCATTTAAATCTACGTGTGTGAATGAGGGTTGCCTTTGGCGCTAATCATTATATATTTAAAGTAATTGGAGTAAATATGAACACGTTTTATTTATTTTTCTATGTTAATGAAGATTTTTAAAAGGTTTAAAATTTAAAAAAGTCATAATGTTGTCGTAGCCTCAGCCGCCATTTTGTCGACATTTACGCTATTTACACTTTATCGCTCATCAAAAGTTTATATGCTATACATGTTTACATGTTTACATGCTTAGATGAGAACCCTTATTGATTTACAGCAAAAACGACCGCATTTGGCGAAAAGAAGTGTTCTTCCCATATGGCAACGCACAGTAGCACATGCTTGAAGTCGCCGGTGCAAAAATCCATAAATTGGGCTACAAAGTGCTACTGCATGCACCACATTCTCCAGATTTAGTCCTCTGCGACTATTTCGAAACCTGAAAAATGGCTCGTCGGTAAAAGAATTGGGTCGAATGAAAAGGTCATCTCTGAAACAAATTGATTGGCCTTATTTGAGGACATTGATAAAACCTCTTATTTAGAAGGAATAAAGAAAATTGGAAAAACGCTGGGCTAAATGCATCGATCTGAAAGGACACTATGTAGAAAAATAAAACTCTTTTTTGCAGAAAAAAAACCTTTTATTCAAAAAGTCACTGACTTATCAAATTTCTCTCGTATAATCTGAATGGATATGTAACTAGATAAATATTTATTCAAAAATTTGATTACAAATTCTATAAGATCCTATATGATTAGGCAAATCATTTTCTCAGCGTGTGCATACTTAATTATAGCAAACCGCAGAGAAACCCAGGACAAAATTCACTTAATTTTATTTTTTTTTTTTTTAGCTATGTTATCTATGTTGCTCAATTTGTTAACCGCCCTAAATGAGTTTAAAAAGTTATGAGCCTTCATTGTTGCCACTTTATTCATTTAGCTTTGTTCATAACGTGCCGTTTATGTTGTCTTGCCTCAATCCTCTTTCTCTCCCTCTCTCTCTCTCTCTCTCTCTCTCTCTCTCTCTCTCTATCTCTTTCTCCATCCCCGCCTACTTATAGCAATAAACCACCAAAGCAAGCACTTCCTTCATATCTGATAGCGAAAAAAAACCATGCCTTTAAAAAAATTATGTAAATGTCTGAGGAAAGGCATTTTCTATACACAACAGCTACATTCAGTTTGACGTCAACATAGTTACTGACTCAAGACAGCGGCAGTAACAGCAACAGCAACAACTCTCTTAACAATAAACTGTAAATATTTGACATTTTAATGATGTGCTCAACGTTAAACGAAAAGTACTTCCATCAAACAAAAAGCTTTGCCAGCCATTACTGTCAACTGACGGCTGCTACGGATTCAGCTGTTTTCGCTGCGCACCAACACTTTTGCAAGCAATATGCTGACTTTGTTGTTGTTGTGTTTGGTTTTTCTGTTGCCGCTGCTGTTCCTGTTGCTATTAGCAGTTTTTGTTGCTGCGGTGTTGCTGTTGATGTTGTTTGTGGCGTTGTCCTGAGGTTATAATTATTGGTTATTATAAGGCGCGGTGCATGCAGCTAATGCAGCACGAACATGAAAATTTACCGCATAGCATATGCGAAGGGCGGAGGGTGTAGCGCAATATTAGAACGTTTCCGCGATAATTCAAATGCAGCTAAAATTTCTTAATTTAATAACACAGGCAAAGCTTGAAAGCTTCTAGCTGCTAGCTGCCAGTTTTGCTTGATGTGGCTTGTGGCACCCTACTTAATGTTGCTGCAGGCGGCAAATATAAAGTCTGCAGGCATACATTTTTTATCCTTTATTTTTTTTTTGTGTTCCTTGTGCACTTTATTATCCTGCAGGCTAATGTTGTCTGCGCGCCTGCAGTTTAGGCATTAAGAGCAACCAACGCTTTGCTTAACATATTCTCAATATGTTTGTTGATGTGCGTGTTTGGGTTGGTGTGAGTGCGAATGCGAGTGCTTATCAGTGGCCACTCTTGGTATCCTTTTTTTCGTATTCTGCGTAATTGAATTTGCTGGAATTTTTTCAGAAAACACACATTCTCTTTATGCTTTACTTTATTAAATTTTTAATGCTATTGCAACAGCCCGCCCTGCTTCACTTAGTTAAGGAAGGAAAAAACTGCCAAAGTAGAAAAAAAAATGACAGAAAATCTGGTTGAATGTTTAAAACATTTTCACTCATTTAATACTTGTTTGCATGAAGGCACAATGTAGTTGTCTATGGCTAAGTTCAACATTAAGAGTAAGGTTTTTAACTACACATTTTCGCTGTGCTTGTTGCTAGCCTTTAATGAGCAATTATTGGCATTTCATTTTTGCTGCCTCCGCAGCTATTTGTGCTAATAAAAGCAAAGTATAAAATTAAATCTTTTTTTTCAAATAATTGTGGGTGAGTGAGTGTGTTGAAATGAGTTTATACAGTTTTTTGTGTGTTTATTTGAGCGTTAGCATATTTGCTTTTATTCATGTCATTATTAACTAGAAATAGCAGTTTGTTGTCAAATAAAATTTAATATATATTAATTTTAAAGCGCTTTGATAATAAAAAATACGTTGTGATTTAATTCCATACAAAAGTGGAAGTAATATATTACATATACAGTAAGTTATGTTTATAAAGAACTTCAATGGACCGATAACTTTGTTCGTTATAAGCGGTAGATCGTTATAAGCGATATTGTATTTTTGGCTATTAATTAATTTTTTTCTTAGTTTTTTATAAAAAATCAACAAATAGATAAGCAATTAAAATTTTACTATTTTGTATGAACTTCAGCCGGGACTTAAATTTTGGTTCGTTATAACCGATAGTTCGCAATAAGCGATGTCGTTATTAACATTACTTACTGTATTATTTTTCTTAATTTTTTTCTTAAATAGATTTAAGGATTGTTATTTTGATTTGATAACGTGACTTATTACTTCGTTGTTAAAAAAAAAATGGAACGTTGAAAACGTCATGGCGTCACACACACACATATAAAGCGCTTAGTATAAGAACTACGATAAAACTTATAGCACGAGTATAAAGGTTAATTATTCGACCTCTATAAAAATATATATAAAAACTAAAAAAGAATACGCTTACGCTACAATAACTAAAATTAGTTGCTAGGTATTTTTATTCGCTGAGTATATAAAAATCAATCCTACTGATAAAAATAATAAATAACGGTAAATGAGAATGCGACGGAAGCCTCTCAATGAAACAAGAATTTAAAAAACGTGGCTCTGAATTTTATCTCGGTTACTAAAGGCATTATAGCAAATTTTATGGTTCGATAGTAAATGTGGGCTCATGACAAAAATAAAAAACTGTATGGTTTCATTAGACCGCTAACAAAGCATTTTAAAGTAACGTTAATGCACCATCAATGTATGAAAATATTGCATGACACTGAGGTAAAAGGTTGATTAGGCCACGTGAGTAAAAAACAAAAACATTAATAAAACAAGAAACACATAAAACAAATGCAAACTTAAATGCAAAAGCGGAAGAACAAGCAAAAGAAAAACTAAGTGAGCAAACTCGAAAGCAAAAAACAAGGAGGCAAAAGCAAAAAATAGGGTCAAAAGCTAAAGCAACAGCAAAATCATACCTAAAATACAATATATATCAGATAAGCAAAGCAAATGAGCAAAACAAAACACAAAAGCAAATAAAAATAAGCAAATACACAGTAAAATATATAAAAGCAAAAATAAAATCAAAAGCAAAAGAAAAAAATCAAAAGAAAAATAAAAATTAATATTGAAAGCAAAATCAAAAGCAAAACGCGAAAGCAAAAGGTAAAACTAAAACTAAAACTAAAACTAAAACTAAAACTAAAACTAAAACTAAAACTAAAACTAAAACTAAAACTAAAACTAAAACTAAAACTAAAACTAAAACTAAAACTAAAACTAAAACTAAAACTAAAACTAAAACTAAAACTAAAACTAAAACTAAAACTAAAACTAAAACTAAAACTAAAACTAAAACTAAAACTAAAACTAAAACTAAAACTAAAACTAAAACTAAAACTAAAACTCAAACTAAAACTAAAACTAAAACTAAAACTAAAACTAAAACTAAAACTAAAACTAAAACTAAAACTAAAACTAAAACTAAAACTAAAACTAAAACTAAAACTAAAACTAAAACTAAAACTAAAACTAAAACTAAAACTAAAACTAAAACTAAAACTAAAACTAAAACTAAAACTAAAACTAAAACTAAAACTAAAACTAAAACTAAAACTAAAACTAAAACTAAAACTAAAACTAAAACTAAAACTAAAACTAAAACTAAAACTAAAACTAAAACTAAAACTAAAACTAAAACTAAAACTAAAACTAAAACTAAAACTAAAACTAAAACTAAAACTAAAACTAAAACTAAAACTAAAACTAAAACTAAAACTAAAACTAAAACTAAAACTAAAACTAAAACTAAAACTAAAACTAAAACTAAAACTAAAACTAAAACTAAAACTAAAACTAAAACTAAAACTAAAACTAAAACTAAAACTAAAACTAAAACTAAAACTAAAACTAAAACTAAAACTAAAACTAAAACTAAAACTAAAACTAAAACTAAAACTAAAACTAAAACTAAAACTAAAACTAAAACTAAAACTAAAACTAAAACTAAAACTAAAACTAAAACTAAAACTAAAACTAAAACTAAAACTAAAACTAAAACTAAAACTAAAACTAAAACTTAAACTAAAACTAAAACTAAAATTAAAACTAAAACTAAAACTAAAACTAAAACTAAAACTAAAACTAAAACTAAAACTAAAACTAAAACTAAAACTAAAACTAAAACTAAAACTAAAACTAAAACTAAAACTAAAACTAAAACTAAAACTAAAACTAAAACTAAAACTAAAACTAAAACTAAAACTAAAACTAAAACTAAAACTAAAACTAAAACTAAAACTAAAACTAAAACTAAAACTAAAACTAAAACTAAAACTAAAACTAAAACTAAAACTAAAACTAAAACTAAAACTAAAACTAAAACTAAAACTAAAACTAAAACTAAAACTAAAACTAAAACTAAAACTAAAACTAAAACTAAAACTAAAACTAAAACTAAAACTAAAACTAAAACTAAAACTAAAACTAAAACTAAAACTAAAACTAAAACTAAAACTAAAACTAAAACTAAAACTAAAACTAAAACTAAAACTAAAACTAAAACTAAAACTAAAACTAAAACTAAAACTAAAACTAAATCTAAAACTAAAACTAATACCAAAACTAAAAACAAAAGTTTATTCGTCGGACAAACGAGAGAAGCAAAGCTTTTTTGCAGTTTCATAGATTTGATAATTTAATGGCTTTTTTTAATAAAAAAAAAATTTTAATTAAAAAATTTTAAATTCCATAAAATTAACTAAAAAAATACGTTAATATTAACACCAGTAAATTTTATTACATTACATTTTATTATTTTATTTCATTATTATTTTGTGGCGGCCGTAGCCTAGTGGGTAGAGTGCGTGGCCCCTAAGCTAAAGAACCGCGGTAGCCCGGGTTCAATTCCAGCTCAGACAGAAAGTTTTTTTTAATGGAATTAATTTTTTTGTTCGGTCGCAGACAATGGCAAACCTCGGAGAGTAAAAATGGCCATGTAAAGCTTCTTGAGAATATAAGACGTTCGGAGTAGGCATAAAACACGTAGGTCCAGTTCTCGGTCATTTGTGATCAAACATTTAATAACACGCACAACACAATTTATCAATAGAAGCTAGGTCAAAGTCATTCCAAGGACTGAAATGGTCAATTTATTTTATATATTTTTAACATTATTATTTAATTGCATTGCATGTTATAAGTATTAATTTTTAATTGTTTTTTTTTTTTCAATTCAGCCATAATTAGAAGATAAAGTCTTATTCTGAAATCGAATTTTGTATTTGAATGGGAAACACTTGCAAGTTTATGATTGAAAGAATATCTGATTAAACTATATCAAAAAAAAAAATAATATTATGAAATAACGGTTATGATATGATTTTTTTTTTTAATAAAAATCATAACCTGAACGGTCCTTTATCTATATATATAAAAATCAATTGCAACATGTATGACTTTTCATCACTTGAGAAAGGTTTCATCACCGATTTAATTGATTTTCTTTTTGTTGTGTTCCTTATTATAAGGACAAGGTTTGCATAAAAAGAAAAATTGCAAAAGTTTTGTGCAAAATTTGGAAAATTGCAAGAACCCGAAGAAGCTTTTTGTATGTAAATTTTGCATTTTGTATGGGAAATATTGCACATCTCCGGAAATTTTTTACCAATTGCTTCGATATTTGGCTGAGAGGTAGATTTTCACTCAAACAGGGTTAAAGGAGGAAAAGGGGGCGTGGCTCCTCCCATACAGAAAAATTTTGCGATATCGAATAGCTTTGGACTTATAGGCCTCATAGCCTAGGAATTCAGTATTCGACGACTGTTTACACATGCCGTTTCACTGATGAAATTTTATGGGCATTAAATAAGGTGGCGTGGAACCTCCCACACAGCCCAAATTTTCGATAGCGAATACCTTTGTGTTTATAGGCCGCTCAGCCTTGGAATTCGGAATTCGACCACAATTTACACGTGCCGTTTCACTAATAACATTTTATGGGGGTTGTAAAATGGGGCGTGGCACCTCCCATAGAGCTTAAATTTGCGATATCGAATTGATTTAGAGGCATAGGTCGCACAGCCTCAGAATTCAGTATTCGACCTCAACTTAAACATGCCGTTTCACAAATAACATTTTATGAGCGTTCAACAAGGAGGCGTGGCACATCCCATACAACCAACATTTGTGATATCCAATACCTATGAGCTTATAGGCCGCACAGCCTCAGAATTAGGTATTCGACCACAATTTTGACGTTCCGATTTACTATAAACATATTATGGGCGTTGTAAAATGGGGCGTGGTACATCCCATAGTGCCCAAATTTGTGATATCGAATTGATTTCTAGTAATAGGTTGCACAGCTTCGGAATTTAGTATTCGACCACGATTTACTCATGCCGTTTCATTGATCAAATTTTATGGGCATTAAACAAGGGGGCGTAGAACCTCCCACAGAGCCCAAATATGCGAGGTTTATACAAAAAGAAAAATAAGAAAAGTTGAGTGCAAAATTTGGAAAATTGCAAATAACCCGAAGAAGCCAAACCACCTACTAAATGTGTGGAAACAATTTCAGTATGTGAAGAAGAGCATAAATGAGTTTATAATAAGAATTGAATCCAAATATTGTCACGATTCTTTCACTGAACATTTTTTATGCAAATAAAAAACCAATAGGCCGTTTCAGCCCTTGAAAGAACTTTGACCGAGCTACTTGTAGTCAGCTGTGTTATGTGTTTTGTGGACCAAAACTAGATTACTACTGTTTAACGTCGACTCCGAACGGCTTTTTTATATATATTCTCAAGAAGAGTTACATGGCATATTTGCTATCTGAGTTTAACCATTGCCAGCAGAGAGGTGACGTCCGCACAGGAAAATTTCAATTGAACAATTTTCTTCGTTCGAGATAGAGATCGATCCCCCGCCTTGTCAGCTCTTAGTCCAAAATACGGCACGCGACTTAACGTACTGAGCCACGGCTTTTATTCAAATACAATTACAAATTACATATTCATTGAACAAAATACCAAAAATTCCAATAAAACCTGCTCATATTTTGCCAGTTAAAACCTAATTGAACCTACCTTTAGAAATATAATGTTTTCTGAACTGCGATCATATATTTTCATAACAACAATATATTTGAAAATTTTATAAAAAAATGTT
Organism: Dichetophora obliterata; assembly: GCA_963920525.1. Lineage (NCBI taxonomy): Eukaryota > Metazoa > Arthropoda > Insecta > Diptera > Sciomyzidae > Dichetophora > Dichetophora obliterata. The sequence continues at coordinate 210,947,409 of OY986436.1, read as the reverse complement.
TAACAGACCTGCCATCAATTATTTCCATAGCAACTATAAATCAAGACCATTTTCCTACGGCACAACGCCAAACACTATCAAATCTTTACATATTTGCTCGATATCATCGTGGAATCTATCCTCAACGGCAAATAAAATGTGTCTACTGTCGTCTTACTTGAGGTAACCAGCCCGGTACAGCTGCGTCCGAAATCGGGCCCAAAAAATTCCTAGGACAGAACTGCGACGCACAACTTCCAGTCTCAAATTTATTATTCTACTGTCGATTTATTCTAACGATCGATTTCTTCGATAATTTAGATGGCAAAACAAAGTTTGCCGGGTCAGCTAATGTAAGATATTTGCTAAATATTTAAATATTTAAATTATAAAAAGTATATTTAATATAAGACGTTCTGAGATCTTGAAAATATCAAATACGATTTCACTTTATTATAAACATAAACTTATAAACGTAAACAAGTTAAACAAAACAAATAACATAAATTTATTTCATAACAGAGTTTAAAAGAAAATAAAACTTCTTGTTCAAATAAATTAGTTAGCTGTTAGTAAAAAGAAGGATGTGAACAAAATATTCTTTTTATAGTACAAAACTATAGCATAGTAATAAGAGTATTGCTACTTTCAAAATTGCATGAAAATTAAACAGCCCAGTTTAATTAAACAAGTTTAATTAAACAAAATTAAACAAGACTCTGTTTACTGAAACAGAGTCTTGTATGATCACAACCAAAACAAACTAAAAAATAGACTTTTAGTATAGAGAGATAGAAAAGAACAGGGGATTTCGATTATGAAAAAAAGCAATCGTTTACAATGCATTTATAGTTGCTGAAAGTTTTTACATTTTCTTGTGAATAAATCCCGGGACTTAGGGTTTTTAATCCCGGGATTCCGGGACTAGAAATTTGTTAAGGATCTCGGGATTGAAAGCCCTACTTATTATTAGTGTCTGACCGATTGTTCAGTTTCGGTTTCGGTTTCAGTTACAGCCAGTTTAGGCTCTTTTTATCAGTTTCGGCTAGTTTTGACTATTCGGCCTAAATTTGGCTGAACCCAAAAAATGAGACTTTTAATAAAAATTTCTTCCATCAGTCATTTAAATCAAATATATAAGTAAGGTTTAATCAAAACATTTGCAACGCGTTATACAAAATCAAAATGACTAATTCTTCTTTAACTTGAATTATCGTGTAAACGCAAAACAATTTGATTAATTTTATAAGTTCGGAACTATCATTTTCGGTTTTATCATCTTTATTGCAATAAATATTAAAAATTTTTTAATAAGAAGAAAAAATAAAAAAAAATTATCAATAAGTTATTATAAACTCCACTTTTTAAAGAATACTTTGTTTAAATTTAATTTTTTTCTTATATGTATGAAATCGTATTTTTGTTTCCTCTTAAAAAAAAAAATTATTTCTGAAAAACTTAAATTATTACTTGAATTACAAAATTGCGAGCTTTAAATCAAGTTAGTTTTTAAGAAGGCAACAACAACAACAACTCTGTAAAGAGTCAATCACTCAGCTGACTAGACAGTCTGTTTCGGAAATCGGTACATTTTTCTCTTAAGTAGTCTTTGAGTGATTAAGCTGAGATCAAATACTATTTAAATTAGTATATGACTGCGCAGATTTTAGAATTCATTCTTTTGAATTGTATGGTTGCTAATCATATGACATTTTAAAGCAGTAGGCTATTTATAGATCACAGCCATCATTTCTACCAAGGTTGCCAAGAATATTGAAATAAATAAAGAAGCAACTAGAACAGGCAACCTTGGTAGAGTTCATGACTGCGATCTATAAAAAGCCTTAATAGCTTTAAAATGCCATATAATTAGCAGCTATACAATTCAAAAGAATGAATTCCAAAATCTGCGCAGTCATATACTAATTTAAAACAGTGAGTTGATCTCAGCTTAATCACTCAAAGACTACTGAAGAGGAAAATGTAGCGATTTCCGAAACAGACTGTCTGGTCAGCTAAGTGATTGTCTCTTTACAGAGTTGTTGTTGTTGCCTTCTTAAAAACTTACTTGATCTCAAGCTCGCAATTTTTAATTCAAGTAATAATTTAGTAAATCATAAAACTAATTAAAAAACTTAAATTTTCATATCAATAACCAGTTTCAGTTTTGTTTTTGGCCGAATATTATAAAATGGTCGAATATTCGGAATCGGTTTCGGCCAAAGGCTGCACTTTTATGAGTACGGTATATGTTGTAAAAGCACTGCAGCAATCGCAAAAAATAATTACAGTTCGAGCGATATAGATGCGGAGCAGCATGCTTGCCTTTTACGTATTAAGATGTGCATACTTTCAGGCTGAATATTTTTTCAAGACAGTATATATTGTAAAAGCACAGCAATAGCAACATAGCTTTAGTTAATACTTAATATTGAATAAACAAACTTAGGTTATAAAGGGTTTTGAATCTGTTGGTAGTGTGTAGAACTATCAATCGAAAGGGTTCGATTCTCACTGCCTACATAAAAATATGTTTAAAATTCCGGTATATCGCGGCGTCCAGGAGATGGATCGCTCCTTTCGAATTGCCAGAAAGGGGGTAAAGATCTAGTTAGACCAACCAGACCAATGTAGAAGTTAATGAGCGCAAAATCTTATTTTTTTAATTCTGAGAATATCCACTTGGAAAACAAAAACTACAGAACTATTTTCGCTTTTAGAGATTATTTAATGATTTGATATATTTCTTTATAATTCATTACGATGATTTTCGAGATTATTTAATTTACAAAAGAATATTATCTTAGAATTCCATATTCGATTTTAGAGAATCTTTAACGTAAAGAGATTTCGTATAATTGTTATGATTTTAGAGAAAGTTTTACTTTAAGAAAATTTCTAACAATTTAGTAACAATTAGATGATTCAGATGATTTCGTTTAAGAATATTTTGAGATTTTCCTTACGATTTTAGAGATAATCTATGATCTTAGAATACGATTACAACCTTACCAATCTGTGGTTTTTAAGAATAAGAAAGATTAAGATTAAGGGAAGAAAAAAGTGAATGAAAAAGTGTCGTTTTTAAGATTTCACTCAGGCAAATCACAAAACGAGGCTTAAAATCTTCGCTTCAAAAATTATAAAACTTTGATTTATTCTTAGACTTTTTTTCATGAGGTAGTTAAAGTTTAAAGAACTTGATGGGAATGACATCTTCTGCAACTGCATTTTATTTTATCCGCATAACAAAGTTTTTAATATCAATTTCACTAATCGTATAAAAACTTAAAAGACTGTTGCATAGTCAGATTGTCACAGAAGATTGTAGCATCATTAGAGACAGCAAACATTTTTACAAAAAAATTATTTAGAAGCTCATAACCTGCATTGCATTCAGTTCGATTTTTATTACATTACCCAAGTCTTTTTGTGTTTTAAGATAGATGTAGTTTCTCAGAAAAATATCTTGTTTTGGCATGTCTTATTACAAGAAAAGTCTCATTTCTAGCCATTTGAAAAATTCCAAATTTTCAGAAGATGGTTCAGATATTCCATATGCTTAATACCATAAGAGACGTATTGGGTTAATCAAGGACAAGACACGTCTTGTTGCGTTGTCGTAAGTAGCGATGTGTTTATCAAAAAGATATGTAACCGGTGCTAAAAGAGAGCTATAATAATAATAATAATAAATTGGCCATTTCAGCAATTTCATCAATTGTATTGTGCGTGTTATTAAATGTTTGAACACAAATCATCGAGAACTGGATCTACGTATTTTATGCCGACTACGAACGGCTTATGTTCTCATGAAGTTTTACATGGCAGTTTTTACTCTCTAAGGTTTTCCATTGTCTGCAGAGAGGTGACGACCGAACAGAAAAATTAATTCAGTTGAAAAATCTTTCTGTCTGAGCTGGAATTGAACCCGGGCTACCACGGTTCTTTAACTTAGGGGCCACGTACTCTACCCACTAGGCTACGGCCGCCACTAAGAGAAATACTAAAGAGAACTAGGATTATCGTTTATATGTATTACAACATACAAACATGTACAGGGACTGATAGTTAATAAGTTTGAAATCACGGAAAGATAAATTATTTGAAGTTTCTTAACGAGATAAATTAACGTTTAAAGAAGAAAAGATTAGTTCGTGGTCAGATAAAAAAAAGGGTAATCAAATAGAAAAACTACAATAAAACAATAAAATAATCAAGTAGACTAGAAGTAAATTATTTGCAGTACTGCGTACTGTATCATTTACAACTAATAGCCCTATCGTCGATAAGTAATTATACAGTAAGATTTTACTTGTCTTATTAAAGAATACATTGATGTTGAAATCTTCACACAACACTATGAAGTCGTTATCAAGAATTACACTTGTTAAAGTAGAAAACAGAGGATCCACAGAGAAACACCTTTTCGGATTAAAGCAGGTCCACTAGACTTACCCACAACGTAAGAGTTAAGGGTAGTTTTACAGTAAACTTATATAAATTTTAATTATTAAATTACAAAAAATTAATGGCGCATTGTTCCGCTGAGCCATTTAGTGTTTAAAAATATTCTTGAAATTACTTATCGTCATTGCAAAGGAGTGTTAGGAGTAACACCCTGTCGAAATTAATCCTATCATAGCCGGTTTTATTTTTACTACAGCTTCTCTTAAATATATTTTTGTATAAATTTTTTTTATTTTATGTTTCTTATAAATATCATATCCAGCCCCTAGACACTTTGTTTTGGCAATATTACAGGAATTATTTTTAAAACTCTTGGGATTTTAAATAAAACTTTTTGTTGAATCTCAAGACATGCATGCATATATAAATAGACTAGCTAAATCCCGGCGCGTTGCTGCCACTCTCCCTATTCAAAAACCCATAAAATGTTATCAGTTAAACAGCATGTCTAAATTGAGGTCAAATACTGAATTCTGAGACTGTGCGACCTATATCCACAAAGCTATTCGATATAACAAATTTGGGTTGTATAGGAAGTGCCACTCCCTGTTCATCACCGCTAATAGAATGTAATCAATTCAACTGGATGTCTACATGGAGGTCGAATACCGAATTCCAAAACTGTGCGACATATAACTCCAAAACTATTCGATAGCACAAATTTTGATTGTATGGGAAATGCCACTCTCCTTTTCCCTACGCCCATAAAATTTTAGCAATGAAACTGCATGAGTACATTGAGGTCGAATACTGAATTTTGAAGCTGAGTTACCTATAACTCCAAATCTATTCGATATCGCAAATTTGGGTTAAATTGGAGGTGTCACGCCCCCCCGACAAACTCTAAAAAATTTTATCAGTAAATCTGCAAGCGTAAATTTTGGTCGAATACTGAGTTCCGACACTGTGCGACCTTGAACTCCAAAGCTATTCGATATCACAAATTTTCGTTGTATGGGAGGTGCCACTCCCCCTTGATCAACGCTCATAAAATGTAATCAATGAAACTGCATGTGTACATTGAGGTCCAATACTGAATTCCAAAGCTAAGATACCTATAACCCCAATGCTATTTGATATCTCTAATTTGGGTTAAATAGGACGTTTCACGCCCCCTTGTCGTACGCCCATAAAATGTAATTAATGAAACTGCATGTATAAATTGGGGCCGAATACTGAATTCTGACGCTGATATTCAATATCGCAAATTTACGTTAAATGGGAGGTGCCACGCCCCTCTTACCAATGAACATACATTGAATTAATGAAACTGCATGTGTATATTGAGGTCGAATACTGAATTTCGGCGTTGTACGACTTATAACTCTAAAACTATTTGATAGCACAAAGTTGGGTTGTATGGGAAGTGCCACTCCCCTTTGCCCTACGACGACAAAATGTAAGTATTGAAAATGCATGTATAAATTTGGGTCGAATACCGAATTCTTACGCTGTCAACCTATAACTTCAAAGCAATACGATATCGCAAATTTGGGTTGTAAGGGAGATGTCACGCCTCCCTGTCCAACGCCCATAAAATAAAACCATTGAAACTGCATGTGTAAATTGAGGTCAAAAACTGAATTCCAAAGATGAATTCCTATAACTTCAAAGCTATTCGATATCACAAATTTGAGTTGTATGGGAGGTGCCCCTCCCCCTTGTCCACTCCCATAAAATTTCATCATAGAAACGGTACGTCTAAATTGTGGTCAAATACCGAATTTCTAAGCTATGCGACCCATAACTCTAAAGCTATTCGATAACAACAATTTTTTATTTATATGTGGGAGGTAAAAGGGGGGTGGCATTGCCCCTTAAACCATCTCGTACTCAAAGCAAAGCGTACTTACAAAATTTGAGCTCAATCGGACCAATGGTTTCGAAGTATTTTGATATTTTCATAAAAGTAGGCGAAGATGAAGTGTGACCACGCCCATTTTTTCAAAGTTAATTATAGTTATCATACGAACTTATTTACCAAATTTTAATTTAATACGACCAAAACCGTCTCAAATACAGCATTTTTATTGATTTGTGGGCGACAAAAGGGGGTGTGGCACAAAACATGCAAAGATACAGACATGCAATTTCTTATGTGCACCCTCCACACAGACCCCAATCTCCCCTGAAAATTTCATTGAAATCGGGCAAGCCGTCTAGGAGGAGTATGCGAACAGGAAGTTTTTCCACTTAATTTTATATATATAGATATCAAAACAGTGGGCGCAAAAGTGGGCGTGGTCAATTTTTCTTTCAGTAAACACTTAAATTGGATTACTACGAACATTTGAAAAAAAATTATCCAAATCGGTCCAGCCGTTTTCCGATTTTAGATAAATCGAAAAAATGTGGGCGCAAAAGTGGGCGTGGTCAATTTTTCTTTCCGACAAAACTTAAATTGGATTACTACGAACATTTGAAAAAAAATTATCCAAATCGGTCCAGCCGTTTTCCGATTTTAGATAAATCAAAAAAGTGGGCGCAAAAGTGGGCGTGGTAAATTTTTCTTTCCTTAAAAACCTAACTTGGACTAAAACGAACATTTTAAAAAAAAAATTATCCAAATCGGTTCGGCCGATCTCGAGTTATGGGATTACATCGCATTCGAACACTTTCTTTTATATATATAGATTATTAAAAAAAAATTTTTGGGGTCAAGTTATTCAGCAGATGGCTGTGCTCTTGAGCTTTATACTGATTCAGTATATTTTTTAACTGTCAAATTTACGATGAAACATGTGCAAAATAGCTCCTTTTTTCCAACTTGATGCATTGTTTCTTTTGAAGTAGAACATTAAAAAAAAATAACGCAAGTGCTTGCGTTAAAACTTTCGAAAGCCTCTTAACATAACTTTGGAGCCTTGACGCAAGTGCAGGCAATAAAACTTCCTGTCAATAACACAAGGTGGTGCTGCATAAAATCACGACATTTATTTTCATACACAGACACGAAAACACACACAAGCACAAGCATACTCACAACTACTCACACACAAATGCGCATATATAAATTTTTAAGTCAATGAACCTCAAACATCGCAGTAGTCAACATGTTGAAAAGCGAATAAGAAATGAAAACTCCAGAAAGATCCTTCTATCAACTCTTACTACTGTTACATTGGCAACAAATATTTTGCCAACAACCGGGCAGCCAAATAGAGTGAGTGAAGAGAGTGAGATAGGGTGGGAAAGGGGGGAGAGGGAGAGAAACCAGAAAGACAAATGTTTAAACCAACATTTTTACCCACAGTCATATGTTTGGCTACTGTCATTTTTATTTTTCAACTCGTCCTTTTTTAACCTTTTTCCCGCTGTGTTTTTTTTTTGCAACCAGCGAAAAAAACATATCTTAAATGGGAAAATAATGTCCTTTTTGGCAGCAAATGATTGGAGTTTAAGTGAGAAAAGCAAATAAAAAATATGAAAATAAGAAAACGGCACAGAAAAAACATAACTAAGGACACCCTTGTCGCTAGGAGCAAGTGCGAAAATTATGAGCAAAAATAAATGTTTTCAAAGAAGAACGATATTTCAGAAAATGATTGAGTCAATAAATTATGCGCACAGTCGAGTCAAAATAACAAGAAATAATATAAAAACCGATATTATATTCGTTAAGTTGAGGGAGAAAGAATTCGAAGAACTGTCATCACTTTAACGACTCCAATAATCGTAGCACGATTAAGGTTGCTTTTTTCTTGCTCAAAGTTTTTTCACTGACTCATCGACTGATGATAAAGGTGATGATTTGTTTTTCAATTTTATGCTTTTGCATATTTTTTTATAAATATTTTGCCATTAATAACTAAGTTTATGGTATGATGCGCATAAATTTAATTGCTTTTTTTTAAAGTTTAAGGAGATAAGGAGATAAAGATGTATCAAATAATGCGGGAACATTTTACAGAATTCATAAATTAAAGGAAATACCAAATAAGAGGTAAAAAATATAATATTGATTTGACAATAACAGAAGTTGTTAGTCTTAACAATCAAAAGTCTACTTTTTATTCCTTTTTTGCCATCGCTTAGTCTTATGATATTCTGTTCTATTCAATTTTGTTCTTCTTATGTACTCTTTTTCCTATTTTTTTAACATTTTTTCTCAAGTGTCTCATCTCATTCCAGCAAACTGTATCTGCATATCTTCTTGAAGTCTTGAAACCAAAATGTTTATTATTCCTTATAACCATTAAAGGTATCCCCTCGTATTCTTTACCTTTGTGACAAGCAAAAAATTCAGATTTATTTTGGTCACTTTTATTTTGGGATTTTTAAAAATTCCCCTCAACATTATCATATGCATGCATATTTTTTGTTTTCTTTTTAAAATAAAAAAATAAAAAATATTTTTTTTTGCTGATTCCACAGTCAAGGAATGTTAAATATTCAACACGTACGCATTGCAGAAAAACAGGATGTTGGTGATTTTTATTCGTTTGCACGCTTAAACTTTTTTTTTTTTTTTGTGTTTATTTTTATAGCTCATATAAAAATATTTGGTAAAATTGTTATTCGTTAAAAGTAAATTTTAAACGATTGCCGAACAGATCAACGCAACGACTATGAAAAAGTTTTTAAATTATTTCAAACAAACAATTCCTCAAGTTTCAGTAATAAAAAATTCTTAAAATATACAGTACTAACTCGTCAAGCAGACCTTGAAAAAATGGGTCAAATCCCGATAAATAGTTTTGCCGCTCAGTTTTAAAGTAAATGACAGAGATCTTGTAGAATAGAAGACAGATTTTTAAAACTTAATACAACTTTGTTAGATGAATCTATATCCATCCCTTCTTCGGAGCATGTTAGCAAAACAAACCCGATATCAAAACAAGATTATTAGAAAAGCTGTTTCAGAAAAATTTTCGTCGTACAAGGTTATTCAATCAGTAAAAAAATTTGTTATCCTAAAAAAAGACCTATTAAAATCAGTGAAACTTCTGCAGAAGTTACTTTACAAGCTCTTCTTGACCAATCAGTATGGTTAAAAATCTTGAACTAAATTTTAGTCCCACTAAAATTTCATTGTATTTTTTTTTTAAACCTTGCAGTTTAAAATTTAAACTTTGGAAATACTTACTCATAATTAAAACTCTACTGTATTAGAATTTAAGTCAAAGAAATATTAAAGCTTCACTTTTAGCTTTTTGGTTTAAATTTGAGAAGAATTCGGTATTCCTTTTTTTTTAATGCAATTTATACAAAATTCTAGAACATTTGGATACTAAATTTTAATTTGTACCCATAAAAAGTTAGCCTGGCAATGCTGAGACTCAATTTAGACGATTCAGTACATTTGTTTGTTCATTGCTTCTATTATCTATAGCGCTATAGCCTATTGGTTAGACTAGTAAATTTACGAACTATATGTCCTGGGTTCAAATCTCACGGAGATAATTGTTTTTTTTAACGCCACGTTTAAAAACGTAATAGGGGTATATTAACTTTGTCAGTATGTTTGCAACGCCGATAAGGAGGCGTGGCCGGTATTGAAAAGTATATAAATTCTTGATCAGCATCACTGAGTCAATTTAGCCATGTCCGTTTGCCCGGCTGTCTGTCTGTGGTCAAGATAACAGCCGGAATTTTAAGCTATCGTAACGAAACTCAATTCATAACCTTTTTATTTAAAAATGGAGGTTAAGTTCAAAAATTAGCTAAATCGGATAAAAACCACGCCTACTTCCCATATTTAATCAAAACGGTAAAATCTCTTTTAAATCCACAAAAATTAATATAATGACTTACAATTTTACACAGCATCTTTAATATTTATTATAAACTTTGAGTAAGGAATTTGTAAAAATCGGATGAAAACCACGCCTACCTCCCATACACAGTGACTTAACCAAAACGTTAAATTTCTTTAAAATCCACAAAAATGTATAATGACTTCAAACTTTACACAGCGTCTTTAATATTTTTTATAAACTTTGAGTACGAAATTTGTAAAACTGGGATGAAAACCACGCCTACCTGCAATACAAAGTTCACCAAATCGTGAAATCTCTTTCATAACAGAAAAATTAATCTAATGACATATAAAAAAAAAATATATCAGCAATTAAAGGCCGGAAAAAGCTCTTCCAATCTCTTTTTCAGTCGTTTTAAAGATAATGCCTTTTTGTGCATATTTTAATGTTTCTTTTAATTGCTTTCCATACAAAAACTTTGAAAATTACTTTGTTCATTAGTTTAATGATTTATTCAATTATTACATGAATAAAATTGCAAGCTTTAGATAAAGTAAGTTTTTTTTTAAAGAAGGCAACAACAACAAAAACAACTCTGTATAGAGTCAATCACTTAGCTGACTAGACAGTCTGTTTCGGAAATCGCTAAATTTTCCTCTTCTGTGGTCTTTGAGTGATTAAGCTGTGATTAACTCACTGTTTAAAAATGTATATGACTTCACAGATTTAGGAATTCGTTCTTTTGAATTGTATAGCTGCTAATCATATGACATTTCAAAGCAGTAGGCTATTTTTAGATCACCGCCATCAAGTCTACCAAGGTTGCCATTTGTTCTAGTTGCTTCTTTATTTATTTCAATATTCTAAGAAAAAAATTACTTGATCTAAAGCTCGCAATTTAATTGTACACATTTTTTTCGCCAACTTGTGCACACAAGCACATATACACATACAAAGCTTGGCTTACGCCAGAGATCTGCAACAAGCGCTTCGCTTCATAACGCACTCTCCTTCTTTACTACATTTTCTGTTTCCTCAGGCATTCGTATTCCTCGAACAATATTGTTTGGCACATATTACACGATGATCGTTGATCGGCGTTCAAAATATTTTTGTTGTTGCTTTCAATGCGAAACTGTCAAAAAACACTGAGAGCCATAGCGGATGAACAATTGTTAGGGCGATCAAGATATGTTCATTTTTGAACGCTGTACATGACAGCAATCACAATCGAAACAGTGTTGCTGGGTGCCAAAATTTAAGATGTGTTCACTTTTAGCAGCTAAAAAGTACTAGAAGTACTGCTTTTCGACTGAAAGGTATTAAAAAAAAGTTGCATGAAACCCTTATTTTTAACAAGAATTCTTACTGGAATAAAGAAAAAAACAAGACTTGATCGCGATGAAACGATCACCATGTGACCTACACGATCAAAATGTAAAAGAGCGTAAAAAAGTGTTCATTGAACGCCGATCAACGATCATCTTGTAATATGTGACTTTGCTTCGCATTAACTCACTCTCTTTTTTAATGTTGTGTGCGAATTATGCTCTCACTCTCTGCGCTACAATATGTGCTTGCTCAAGGCTCTTTTATAACGTTGTGGCACTTGAGAGCGAGCTCGGCCGAACTGTCAGAATGGATGAACTGAAATGAAGAAAATGAATTCATAAAACAAAGAAAAGCACAGTAACAGTTCAAGCAAAGGCGGAAAAAGAGTGCATTTCTCTCAAGTGCCACAAACCTATAAATAACCCTTGTGCTTGCTTCGATCCTCACGTTGAGAGTTGGGCGAATAAACGAACAAACATAGTGAATATAGTGATCATTTTGCGTGCTTCGCCATTCAGCTGAGTGTTGTGAGAGTCTTCGAACAAACATTGCGGATATAGTGAAAATTCTGCCTGCTTCGAGATAAAGCAACGTTGTTAATGGGACCCGCCAAATGCTCTGAGTTTGCAATATGCCTTGAAACAAAAAAAATTTGAATGGTGCTCTGTATTTCATTGTCGCCGCATGTCTTATTCTGAAAAAAATTTGGAAAAACTTATTTTATGCAGATAAATCTATTCTAGCTGGTGTTAATGATCTTCATAATTGAATCCTGCGACATTCATTTTGCAGTCATTCCTTTTTTATTTCTTGTGCACGATAAACATCAGCGTAGTTGAAATCAGCGCTGTAGCTAACTGCGTAAATGACTCGCTGTAATTCGCTCAAGCATTGAGAGTCACGCGAATAGTTTATCAACTTTCTGCGAATAGGGCGAGTGAGGAGCTTTGAGAGGCTGAGTGTTTTTAGCTTCATCTATTCGTTACAATGACCCAGTGGGCATTTTAGCTAGCGATACGCAAAAGAATGCATGCTAGTAGTGCTCTTATTGGCGTCAATATGATCGCTGCATTGATGAGTGCTTCTGTAAGGCCTACCTTTTGAAGGTTTGGTCTCTCTTCCTGTTATTTTATATAAAAAAATTTTTAAAAATATTTTTAAAAAATTATAAATGATCAGATCAATTAAAAAAAAATCAAATCTTAAAGAAAAAAAAAATTTTTTTTTGTCCGAGTTGGGACGCGAACCCAGGTCTCCGAAATCTAACACATTGCATATCACATTATATGAAAACTTTTATATGGAAAAATTCTAAGTCTTTTCTTTTATTTTTGTATGAAGAAATTTACAAAAAAATTCCAAAAAAAATTTTTAAATGGACAGAAAAATTTGTAAAAAATGTAGATTTTAAAAAAAATACAAAAAAAATTTTTTTTGGGCCGAGCTGGGTTGCGAACCCGCGCTCCCGAAAACTTATTTTCATTTGTAATGATGCAAAATACGCTGAAGTTTGTTAACAACTGAGGTGGACGAGTGGGTAAGATACCAGACCGCCAGCTGAGAGGACGCTGGTTCAAATCTGGAATTTGTCAAAAGTTTTTTATTTCAAGTTGATATTTATATTGCTTTTCTTTCTAATGTACATTCTAAAGAAGGGCTTCTAGCAGGCTTCTTTTGAGTCGCGAGAGCGGAAGGCCTAGAAAATTTTCTCGTTTCATATAAAAAAGCTTATGGGCTTGGAAACGAGCACGGACGGGCTAAGAAATCCATATGATGGCCTGATAGAAGCGCTTCAAAGACCTGCTTTTGCCCACTGGTTAGTCTCTTATGCCGTGGTTATGCTAGCCAAACATGATTGCCGAACATTTTTTGTTGTTATTGTTTCACGTATAAAATTAAGAAATTAACTTTTTCTCATATTCATTTTCTCGCTCTCGGACCGAACATTTTGATTGCTGATTGAAACGCCAAACATGCCGAACTTTCCAGTGTTGGCTTTAGTCATTTTGTATAATAGCATCAAAAAAGTAGGTAAAAGTATTAAAAAGTGAAGTTAATTGTGTTTTCAAGTAACCCTTAACATAAACAGCTAGATAGCATGTCAAAAATATGCAAACCATTTTGTTTAAGATATTATAATAAAAATTCAGAGTAAGTAATATCAGTTCGTATATTTTAATTCGTTAATTTTAAGTACAAAAATGCAAATTAGGGTTGTGCTTTTTTGTGTTTTGACATACTATTACATATAATGCAACTGTGGTAATGCTGTATAATATAATGTAACAGCATTACCACGGCATTAAGCAATACACTGGAGCAATAGCAAGCTTAGCGAAGTTTACTTCTAGAGCGAGTCCACATTTTGTTTATTCGTTGAAAGAGAATGCAATGCACGATAGCTACTTTCATTTTCAACGAGTGCTTATATGTATTAGTGAAGCAATTCTCTAATGCAATTCTCTGGTATACACTAATTTTGTTCGAATTTAACCTAATCTAACAGTTAAATAGCTACTGCTACGTTTAAAAATGTCTTTCAAATTGGTTTCTGTACATGCTAAATCTTACAGATATATGTGCTTGTCTATATTTAATGTCACTTTTCGTTTCATTAAGTTTCAAATCACATCGGTGCTAAAGAAGCTTCACTTAAAAACTCTAAATTTAAAAAATGGAACAAAAAAGTTTTTTGTCTCGATCGACGCGCGGATATATTGTCTATGACTAGTACACTGAAGGGTTCAGATGAGGAGACGGTTAAAGTCAAATTTAATTTTGGGTAATGTTAACAATGCTTTTTTTTTAAGAAATGCATTCTCAAAAGATCACATCTAGCAGACCTCTTTAGGGTCGCGAGAGAGGAAGGCCTTGAAAATTTTCTCGGTTCATATGAAAAAATTTAATAGGTGCCGAAGGGCTACAAAATTCATAAGAAGGTCTGCTAAAAGTGCTTCGAAGACCATTTTTTGACCAGTGGGTCGAAGTCCTAATCGATATTTACCATACGTTTAAGATAGCCAGAAAATTAACATTATGTTGATCTCCAGTTTAATTTTTAACAGGTGGATAAAACTACTAAGCATAATTAAATTTATTCACAGATCATTTTTATGTTAAACAGGTTTATTTAGCCTGTGTGAAAAAAATCATATTAGGCCAATGATTTTGAGGAAGATGTTAAATGCGATTTTGAATGCCATGAATGTTCACAAGCACTTTAACAGTTTCCTAAAAAGTTTTATAAAATGTAGAGAAATGAGTCTTAAATTGTGTTTAAAATGAACTGTATATTGTTATTTAATTTTAAAATTTTAAAGCATAAAATAAATTATCTTGGAAAATATACTTTTGCTATTTCCGTGTATCCGACAACGCATCAGTGATTTTTTTTTTAATTATTTTTTCTAGAATAAGTCATTATATAAAGTTACTTTCGCATTATTTTCCTGTCTTATACGATGTACCTATAAGTATTTTCGATTTTTAAAATATGTAAACTGCAACTCACCCTTTTGTTTTACCCATCCAATACTTATATTGCTGTTAGTAATCGGGTTAGCAAAAAACAAAATATATATCGATACAAAACAGACGATTGTATACATATTAAGATTTGTTAATCTGCAGGAAAGATAAAAATATTTTATGTCAAAACTTTTATATATTAAAAAATTCATTTAATTAAGGTATGCTACATAGCATTTAAAACTGTTTACATTCAAATTTAACATTAAAATGTTGTTACATTTGAATATAACTCAAATTCAAATAGCCAAAATAAATATATTTTTTCCTTTCTTTCCTGTAGGTTTTAGTAATTTCGAGTATGTAAAAGGTTCTTATAATGAAACAACTCAGATTGAAGCCCAGTTTGGTGAAAAAAAAATATCAGGTATGCAAAATAATGTCAACATTTTATAGGGGTCAACGACTGTCAAGCTGCCCGCATAAAGATGATACTTTGTGCAAGAAAGACTTTAAAAAATGTTACAAACCAGCATAAAATCCACTTTTAACATTCTAATAGTTAAAAAAAACCTTTGAAAAGCCAACAACAAATTCTGTATGTAAAATAAAAAAGCCTTCAGCTGCTGTCACCGAAAATGGAACTCAATTGGAATGTCAATAAAAAGAATTGAGGCATGAGTAATTGAACAAAGAACGAAAGAAGCAAAAACAACAACAGTAACAACAAATAAATTGTAAAATGTTGATCCTTTGCTCTCAATATCATTGCATGTGGGCTGCGGTGCGCTGCTCTGCGGTTCGATATACTTTGAAGACTCCCCTCAATACAGAGTAAAGTATAAACATTGAAGAAAAACTCGTGAAGCACAAAACAATGCCATGAATTGTAGGTATATAAAAAAAAATATCTTTGAATCCTTCAGATTTTTTGTACTTAAACAAACAGAGGTATTGAGCGCAGCGTCATGCAACTGAAACAAAGACAACAACACCAATACAAACAACAATAACAATAATAACAAAACGTTGCCAATAAAACTGATTACATGTTGCAACGTTTGTGCATTAAATATATAAAAACAAAAAGCAAAAATATAGCCACCACAATAAAACGCCACGCAAACTACAATCGATAAATTTTTGCCTGGCAGTTTTTTTTTTCGTTACTATCCCATTGTAATGGCATCCAGCATGGCGACATGTCAATTTGATTTAATTTACAAAGCTGCAATTTTTTGTTTTCTTCTTGTTGTATTTATTATTGGGCCTTTTTATTCCTGCCAGCCAGCATTTGAATATTTCATATATCCTTAAATAAGTTATCCCAGGCAAGCACTAAATTCCAATCAATGTTGATTTAGCAAAAGGAAAAATAAAAAATATTAATACAAAAAAAAAAAAGAACAAAAAATGAAAGCTAAACTTTTAATATTGTTTTATTGTAGGTTGATTTGATTGTTTGTGCTAAAAAGTTGTTTATTTGGATTTGGCTTTTAGTTTTTTCCCTTTTGGGCTTTGCTTTCAGCTTTTACCTACATTATGTAAATTTGCCATAAATGGAGTGAGTTAGTTTTGCACTGATACTCATGAAAATTGGCAGGTTAGCAAAAGAAATAGAAACCAGAAAATGCTGTCAAAACTTTTTCTGACTCAGCAGTTTTATCGTCAGCCACACGTCAGTGAAAAAAATATCGAAGCGTGCAAATTTATAAAACAAAAATAAATCGAGTTAATTTGTTTTGCTTACTCGTGCGTGAATTTATATTTGGATAGCCGATAAGCCCGGCGATATTCATGGCAATATTTAGTGTTACATACTACAAAACTATGATGTAAACTTTTCGTGTTAGATTTTTTGTTTTTCAAATAAATATGAACTAGTAATTCTAATTCAAATTCAAATAATATAAACGCTGTTTTTTTTAAATATAAACCTTGTGTGCTTGCAAGGCCAAAATATGGAACATATCTAGTATTAATTTTTTCTGTTTTTATTATTATATTTATAATAACCTTGTTGTAAAAATTTTATTATCTTCTTTTGACACCACAAATATTCACATATCTTCAAAATTGTAGCAACTCTTATTAAAAAGACTTTTTCATAAAATATCATTATCTCTTTAAAATTTTAAATTTAAAATTTTTTTTGTGCCAAACTTCAATAAAAAACATGTTAAAATTTATTTGCGAAAATTCTTCCAGTTTTGCGTAAAAATTGTTAAACTGCTTTTGTCATTCAAACAGTAAGGTAACTCCTATAATTTTTGTGGCAAAATTTTTATTTTTCTATTTTTCTATAAAATATCAAATCTTAATAATAGTTTATGGGAAGAAATGGCCCCAGTATCTCTTCCCAATCAAAATTTATGGGTAGAAGTAAATTTTTTCATACCCGTGTACATCTACTATACAAAATTTTCCAGTTCTGCTGAGAACTTGACCTAAAGCACGTAAGTCCCAGTTCGAGATCATTTGTTTTCAATCTATTTGCACGCTAAGCAAAAATAAACAAAACAAACTTGGTCAAAGTTCATTCAAGTACTAAAATAAGTTTTCCTTCGTTTAATTGTTTTTCTGGGTTTTGGCAATATTTTTTATTAATTGAGGGGGGCTTCTGTTTGATACAACTCTTGTGAAAATATCTATATATTATTACTCAAACAAAAAAATTGTGGTACCATTTTACCTGTGTTAACGTCAGCATATTCATGTAAATCTAACATCTTTGGAAAGGTATTTTCAAAATACGAAAGAATATAATTTTTATTCGAATAAGTTGTCATTAAGATCGGTAAAACTAAGCAAAAGTAAAAACTTTTTTTCCCAATGGGACCGTGCAAACCAATAGCACGCCATGCAAAAACATAGCTTTGTTGTTGTTCTTAATCACTCCCTCGAACTGATAACCAGTGTGACCAGAGTGGAATATAATATTCCACTTTGGCATATTTTAGCTTCGGGAAGCATATTTTTTTTTGTAAAAATATGCAGCATAAAAAGTGGAATATTTTTCGTATGATTATATTTTTCAAAATTCACAAAAATTGCAATAAAAAAATGTCTATTTATTACTAAATGGGTTTTTTTTTGCTATCGACATTTTTTTTTATTGTTTATCTCTGAACCACCTTGTAAAACGCAATATAAGGAATTCATTTTGTGGTTAACTTCTTCGTTGTCAATTTTATTGCAATTCATGTAATAACTTCACGCAGCTTAAAAAATGAAGTAAATTTGCTTATATGTTTGTTTGGTTAGATTTTTTTATGGATTATGTTACAGCAGCAAGTAATTTACTTAAGAAAACATTAGGGTAATCACGATGTGTTGTATTTTCCCTTGTATTGTGTATTTTTGATAAATTTGATATTTGTAGTAAATTTTTAAATACAACAAAAACAAAATGCAGTTTTCAAAATACAACCCTGTGGAAAATATACAAGTTGTGTATTAGATCAGCTGATTGTACAAGCATTTCTACTCAGCATGGAGCAAGCTAAAGGCTTATTGTAAAAATACAATATGTACTTTACTGAAGGTTCGATCACATTAAGTTGTAAGTATTGTAAATTTTGCAAAAATTTATCACAAATGCACCACATCGTGAATACCACTATTATTGCTAACAATAGCTATTTCTGTTAACTATTTTCAAATTTGGATTCAAAACAACAAAGCAGAAAAAAAAGTTATTGATCAAAGTTCGGAATCTGAAGATTTATCACAAATTGTGCTTTTCTCGCTTAGCTTACCATTTAGCAATGCTGAAGTTGAGAACATTTTTAGTTATATGAATCTTTCTTATTTAAACGAAAATTCGAAATAGAATGCAAGAAAAACTCTTAAATAATTTGTTGAATGTAAAAACATGGCTGCATGCTCATAAAAAGTGTTTTAATGCCTATCAAATACCAAGATAGCTTAATAAAAAAATTTAGAAATGCGAATGATAAAAAATCTATGATAATAATACAAGCAACAATTTAAGAATTGACCTCGAATATGCGCTTGAATTTTAGTTTTGTATATTGTATATCGTTACTTAAAATTCAAAAAACCATAACAATATTTATAATTTTTTATAGGAGAAGAAAATAAATTTAAGTGCGATAGTAATCAAATAAATAAATATTTTTAAACTTGCTGCTGTGCTTTTTTATATGCATATTTAGACTTATTTAGATATGTATCTTTGAAATTGAAAGTGGAATATTTTTGTGGAATATAACATTGAAAGTGGAATATTTAGCATATTTTTTTTAACAAAAAGAATATTTTTTCAAGAATCTTCTGGTCACACTGCTGATAACCTAAACAGAATAAGAGCCCGAACAGAACCAAAGCGGATGTCGGATGGCGGGCCTCTCTCGGCAAAATCCGCTGAGAACACGTCCAGAATAGGAGCGGTTGTCGGTTGTCGGATCACGGTTGCATTTCATATAGGGAATGATGCAAATTATTTTATATTCTGAGAAAGAATAGCAAAATGCTTGAGTTTGACAATTCTGGCTATGAGAAAAAGAGAGCAGTCTAAAATGCATATACCTTCACTAGTTCTACCATGGAACGTACTTAATCTTTAGCAAAAATATGGCAACATTTAAGTCACTCAGAAAGAGATCCGCCACACTTCAAAGATAAATTAGAATGGATTCTACTCTGGAGTTTTCCCGTGACGCATTTCTACGGCGATTTCATTTTTGGCGGCTGCTAATTTCATGTATTTTGTAGCACGGTGAATTCGACAACCGACATCCGCTTTGGTTCTGTTCGGGCTCTGAAGTAGTTTTATTCAATGAACCCAGTGCTAAATATACACATGACGTAACCAATTATTTCTTTTATACCTGTAGAGTTAATAACTGAGTTTTTGAAGTGAAAACTTTTTCAGGCGTGTTTTGTGTAGAGGAGAATCTTTACTTTAACGATATTTCATACAATTTTAGTCGTATTAGCCAAAAATGTATAAAATGTAATAAATTTGGTATGTTAGTGCTATTTAAAAAAAGTTTCCATGACTACTATCAACGGCTGTAGAAAGACAACTCTGTTTGATTGTTTGTTCGTCCCTTATCCTTTTCAGACCTGACGCTAAGCCACTGAGAATTTTTTATAATTTTTGGAGTAAATGGACTTTGTATGCTCTGAAAATATATTCAAAGCCAAAACTTTGATATTTGTTTGTCCTTCAAGGTTTTTCAAGAACCAAAAGTTTGTACTGATATAATTTGTTTTTGCACCATATGACCTCAAATCAATTAAGATTTTAAAATATATTATTTTATTTGTTAAAATGTGTCCACTTCTCTAAAATTGCGCTATTAGTATTTTAGTAAATGAAAAAAGCAACTAACTTCCACTGCTCATTTTTAAAAAAAACAAGTGTGACGCGAGAATTCCGTGAAAATTTAAGAAACGGCAAAACGAACATCGAAACAATATGAGAAGCAAACAAAAACAATAATCAGCGCAATCGATACATGAAAATTTGTTTTACATTCTGATTCTGATAACAGCGAGTACAGAGTAAGAAAAATGAGTTGTGAATATGTATTAGCCAAAAGTATTTATCAATGTAATGTTTTGCAACTTTGATAAACATTTTTCAATAAAAATTAAAAAAAAACAAAAGACAAATCGATTTTGATATGATCGAACATCGACCACAGGTGATACCAGCATATAATAAAGGTATGAAATTTAAAAAAACTCTTTTTTAGCGATCTCTATTTGTAAAAAAAAGGCAATTAATTAGAAAATTTGTTTTTTCCTTAAAAAAGAAGACTGACTTAAAAATGTTTCGAATATCATTTAAATTTGATTTTTTTTTTTTAATTTGATGCAAGAGCGAAGGTTATTTATGTCGTGTAATTGTTATATTGTGAATGCTCAGGTTTTTTTCTGGGAAAGTAGTAAAAAGTATTAAAAATATTTTACATTTTCTTACCATATATTTTTTAATACGTATCAAAGTGGCATTTTATTCAAAATATATATCAAATAAGAAATTAGGGTATTTTTGTATTATTTTATGTTGCAACTAAGGCTGCACAAAAGTACAATTTAAATAGTTTTTACTTAAAACACGCACTTAAGGACGCATAAGCAACTAGAGCAAGCAAATACATAAAAATGTAGATATTAAAATACATGTGCGTCCACAGGGGAAAGGGGAGGGGACAAGGTTGCCAGTAATGTGGAAAAAATCCCATTCGTGGTAATTTTTAATTGGTCTTGGGAAATTTTTTTTTTTGGGGATTCCCATGGTATTTTTTTATCCAGCATGGTATTTTTTAATTGGCGTGAGAATTTTGCGTGGTATTTTTTAATTGCATGGGAATTCGGGAATGTTCTTCTTAAAAATTTATTTTTCACTTTTACTAAGCAAAAATTTAATAATAGTATTCGATGAACTACGAGTATATACAGCTATATAAACAAAGCCAAAAGTTTACGCTGTACATTTTCACGAACTTTAAAAACGATTAAAAAGCTTATTTGTTTTAAAAACAAGTTGCCATCGTAAAAAATAAGTAGACATTTTCTGACATAAGGCAGTACTGAGCTGAATTTTCGATTTTTTTGCAAGCGCAAAGTTTGCAAGCGTAAAAATTATTTTAGAATGCCAAAAATAATAACTATATGATTACTACCAAAACAATAATAAAAAATATTTGCAAGTTTACAAATCAAATCCACTGGTTTTCAATTATCTTTTAAAATTAAAATTAAATCACAGTTACCATTATATGATCTACTGCACCGCATTGTCGTAAGCTGCGTGTCACTTACATTTTTGTTGTTGCAAAATACGCTCCAGTTAATCAGCCCGATTCTGAATAATTTTTCCCGGGGAATGGCAAAAAGCACAATTTTTATTTTTACAATCATGAATATTGACGGTTGGTGAACAAATTTGCATTAAAAATTTCCAAAATGTTCTTGAGCTTTATCTTAAAAATGAAAACTCTCTTTTCCAATGCCCCTGGAAAAATTGTTAAGAATCGGGCTGAATATATCGCCCTTACGCTATTGATATCACAAATACGCAGTGCATTGAAAAACACTATTATTTCTGTGTAGTATTTCTAAGTTTTTTTTTTAATTTTTCATGCATATAAGATTTATTGTGGTTTTTTTCAATGCGTATGCAAATTTTTGTCGAATTTTTTAATGCATATGGGATTTTTGATGGTTTTTTAAAACTAGTGGTATTTTCGTGGTAATTTTTAGTCATCGTGGAATTTTTTGTGGTATTTTTCCATTGCGGTGGGAATTCTTTTTGTTTACCTTTACCATGGGAATTATGGTGGTATTTAATTTATGTTACTGTGGGAAAAAGGTAATTTTCGTAGGAATTGTTCCGAATTTTGACTGGCAACCTTGGGTGGGGGTTTCTTTCCCCCCCTTTGCAAAGAATTTTTTTAAATATATTCAAATAAATCAAAATGCCGTAAGCTATGGTTAAAAAATTTTATGGGAGAGTTAAAAAAATTATCTAAATTGTAATTGTATGTTGCGCTCCAACTTAGGGATTTTAAAAAACATTTTGCTAAAACGTCGTTTTTATTTGTAGGACTGTAAAATTTAGGAGCAACATGTACATAAGGTGCATCAATAATAAATCAAAAAATCGATTTTGAATTTATTGTAACTTATGGCTTTTTTGATTATATGACGATATTTTCATTATAAATGTTAATACATTTTGAAGACAACTCAAAAATACTTTTTTAAAGTATATTTATAAATAATGCTGGGCTAAACAATGCTGCATTTTTAGATAGTATGTTGTACTATTTAAGTCACAGTGATAAGTTACGATACCATTACATTTACCCTTGCTTCACAAGTACTTTTCAATAGGTATTCTTACACTCAAAAAATTTTGTGTGTAAGTATTACTAATAACTGCATCCATTCTATGAATCTTGTTCGTAGTTTTCAGTCACAAATAGGATTCGTAGATTGGACGTAGTTTGGGACATATTACAAAAATTTTATTTTATTAAACAAATGTATATTGTACGAATACATTTGTAACATTTACCAGAATTGTAAAAGATTTGATCAATTTGACTTCATCCACAAAAAAGTGAATCAGTAAATAACGAAATAAGAATGCATTCAATGAATGCAAAATTGAGTTATAAACAAAATTTTTATTTCACATTCATTTGTAAAATAATGATTAATTATTCATTTTCGTTATTCAGAATAATAAATAATTTTTTTATTCGTTTGAAAGAAATTCACAAAGAATGCTATTCACAAAGAATTTCAGAATATTCAATTATTCTTTCTTTATTCATTATTCATTTTTCATTCATTATTCATTATTAATTTGTTACTCATTATAAATTTTTTATTCATTATTTACTTTTTATTCATTATAGTAAGCCATTTTTTAGTGGCGGCCGTAGCCTAGTGGGTAGAGTGCGTGGCCCCTAAGCTAAAGAACCTCGGTAGCCTGGGTTCAATTCCAGCTCACACAAAAAGTTTTTTCAATTGAATTAAGTTTTCTGTTCGGTCTTCACCTCTCTGCAGACAATGGCAAGCTCTCAGAGAGTAAAAATTGCCATGTAGAGCTTCTTGAGAACATAAGCCGTTCGGAGTCGGCATTAAACACGTATGTCTAGTTCTCCATCATTTGTGGTCAAACATTTAATAACACGCACAACAAAATTGATCAATAGAAGCAAAGAAGAAGGGCAAAGTCTTTCCAAGGGCTAAAATGGCCAGTTCACTTTTTTTATTCATTATTTATTTTTTATTAATTATTTATTTGTTACTCATTATTAATTGTTTGTTCATAATTAATTTTTTATTAATTTTTTATTTATGGCTATTTTTATTTAGTCCTAAAATTAATAAAAAATGAACAAGGAATAACAAATGAATAATGAATAAATAATGAACAATGAATAAAAAATTAATAGTGAATGAAAAATTACTAATGAATAACAAAAAAATAAGGACAACAAATAAATAATGAATAAAAAATCAATAATGAATAAAAATAGAATAATTGAAAATTCTAAAATTCTTTGTGAATTGCATTCTTTGTGAATAGCATTCAAATGAATAAAAAAATTAATGCATTATTCTTAATAACTAAAATGAATAATTCAAATGAATAATAAATCATTTTTGAAAAAAATGAATGTGAATTAAAAATTTTATTTATAAATCAATTTTGCATTCATTGAATGCATTCTTATGTAGTTATTCATTTGTACTTAAAATTCCAATATGAATGCTGAATTTACAGCCCTGACATTTATTTATAACAAAAAAAAACATTCTATCTTAACTGGGGTTTGAACCACGGTTTTTTAGCTTACGGGCCAAGTACTCTTTCAGTAGATTTCGGCCACCTTGCAATCATACATTTTCTTATATTTGGTATTTGTTCAACAAACCAGGCTGAAAGATTTCGGTTGTACATTTTTGAACTCAATTAATACTAAATAGTACGAAGCCATTAGTAAATACTACGAATGCAATGAAAGAAATTACAATGTTATTCTTACGAGAAATAGAGGAATGATAATGAATGATATCCGTATTAGTCGAAGATCATTCTTCGAAGCAACAGATGGTAAGGGGCATTTAAGCCAATAACGCATATGAACTTGGGCGATAAGCAAATTTATGTTTCAAAGTAATTAAATACAAGAAGAAAACAAATTAAAATAAATTTAAAAAACTTAATGTTTTCCCAAAAGTCGGCTTAAAAAAAATCATTTTTCTGTCATAAAGAAGATCCGATTTGGATAAGTTTTTGATTTTTCGTAAACTTAATTAAATTGCTAACAATCTTGCAGCATTTAAATTTGAGAAAATTGCTTCTCATTCAAAAGCGAAAAAAATTAAGAGATTCTGAATAAAGTAGGCCAATTTTAAATCATGCACTAATTTTTAAAAAGATTTTGCCATCAATCTTTTTAAGAAAAGGCTTTTACATTAGAATATTTTATGGTCAAAAGTTTTTTATGACTAAAATTTAAATAGAAAACTCGATTTGAAACATTTATTTTATATTTCTTCAAATCACGTTTTTGAACAGACGTCCACCCATTTTGAGAATTTTATGGATTTTTTCGCGTCACGTGCTTATATTACATCCAGGATTTAAAATCAAGCCTTGCAGGGAGATTCTTTAATATGTTTAGAAAATGAATGGACCCCAAAACCCATCTTCACATGTGCCTCTTTATATCTGTGGTCACAAGAAATAACGACTAAACTCAAAGTATCATAAAAACGATATTTTAATTTTCACGAACTACGACTCATTTTTTTGAAATATATGAACCGTTACAAACAAAATATGTGCAGACATAAGTGATGATCAATTCTGGGCGAAAAAGGGATATCTGCATACTTTCTAAAATAGGCAATAAAGTAAATTCCATATCGCTTTTTTACGATATTTTGAGTTTAGTCATTATTCCTTGTAACCACAGATATATTTGTTCATAAGTTTTGAATTAAAAAAAAAATAAATTTTTTTTAATAGTTCATATAAAAGGTATGTTTCCAAACTCGATTTTAGTAACTTGCATGCTGCTAGAACTGATGCAAGTTGAAAAAAGAAATAAGTCAGTTAATGTCCAAGCGGGGAAAATTTCAAGAATAGCAATTTTTACCTCCTAATTGCAAATCTGATTAATTTTGGGCCCCTCGCAATGTGTTTATGAGTTATAGGGCTCCAAAACTGGAAAATTTGTCTAAAAATCTTGCTGGTTTTATTCATTTAAAAAAAAATATTGGAATATTTTTGTATTCTTACACTGAGGGAAATATGTGTTAAAATAAAATGAAATTTTGTTCGTATTAAACGAATTTATTTTTGAAATAGAGCTTGAAACAATTTCATTTAAGCTAAACAAAAATTCTTTTAAAGTTTAATTTAAAACAAAAGTTTTTGTTTTCAAAACAATGTTTTTAATTTTTTTTTTTTTTTTTTTGACTTTATATGATTTAAATACAAATTCTTAATGTTTGATAGTTTAAATCATACTTGATTTTAAATACAAATTCTAGTTGTTTGAATCTTCTACGTCTAACGAATCTTTCCAAAGAAACAACAACAACAACAAAGTTTTTCAATATGAAAAGGAAAAAATCACTAGCTGATCTTATTGCAATTTCGGCCTGGCTAAAGGCTTCATCAGAAATCTTTGTGATACCCGTGCAAGCGCGCACTAACGCACTGCACCACAGGGGCGGTGAGATTTGAAGTGTCAATTTCTCAGTTTTTCTCAATTTCATAATTTCACATTTGTTTTTGTATTTTTGCTTTACTTTTTACGATTTTACGACTATCAAACAACTAGAATTTGTATTTAAAATCAAGTATGATTTAAACTATCAAACATTAAGAATTTGTATTTAAATCATATAAAGTCAACATAATAAATAAAGAGGTCATTTAGGAAAAAACTTTAATTTTAAGTTTAAACACATTTATTTAAACGAAAAATTTAATGCAAAAAACTTTAATATTTAAAACAAATGAATAAAAGCATAATTTAAATATATTGATATCAAATTTAAAACAAATAAATTAATTCGCCATTTTTTCGATTTTTTAAGTTTTTCGAATAAGAAATTTTTTGACTTAATTTGATAGAGTTGCGTTTCATTGTGGCTTGAAATATTTTCTATATCAAAATTATTAATAAGTTCGTATCTCAGCTTATATTCAATATTTGTAAGACTAATTCAAAAATATTTTCAAACATTCAGATATAAAATCGGGGTCTTAGTTGTCTGGCAATAATTTTCAATGATTCTACAGTGCTTAATTTTTTAATTCAATCTCTGATAGCGAAATATTTTTTGTTATTGGAAGGAAATAATAAGAAAAAAATATACAAAAAACAGAAATGAGCTTACAGTTGAAAATTAAACACGTTGTTTTAAATTTTGTTTTGTAAAAAAGCAAATGAGTTAAATTTCTCTTTTAAAGTTTTTTGTTTAATTTTAAAGTATATTTTTTCTCAGTGTGTTTGAAAAGAGGGAAACTTGTGGGCTTAATAGTAATTAATGCGATTTTATTTAAGGATAAAAGAGATCTCACATTATTAATTTATTTACCCAATTACTAAGAATATTTGTTGAGAAAAAAATATTTGAAATTTCATGAAAAAAAAAATTTAATTTAAAAATGTTTCGGGCATGATACGAGAAAGATGTCTACCTCATCTTTGAAATATATAAATAATTTTCTTATGTGTGCAAGCGCGTGTCAACCGGCGTATCATGATAACAAAATTAGTACCAAAAATTTCAGAAAATAAAATTATATAGATTACATTTTCTTTATGAGCATTCTAGACTCCTTTATGCTTTGGCGCCCCCCCCTAGAACAAATTCTGCGGACGCCTTTGTTAAAATGCATGCAAATAGTATGCCACAAGAGCAACAACAACAACCAAATGAGAGATGATGATGAAGCTGCATGCTGCTCGCACAGGTGCATTTAAAAAGCCTAGCGCCATTGTGTGTGAGTGTAACTTTGTTGATTTTGCATTTGTATTTGAAATGAATTTGATTTTCATACACAAGCATGCAGCATATTTAAACACATAAGCATACATATTTTAAAAATATATTTTATGCATGTTAGCCACTTGCTACTGCTTCTGCTGCTGCTGTTCTGGTATCTATTTCCATTTTCACATTACGTTTTCATTTCAATTTTGCTTATAATTAAAATACGTATAGCAGCTATTAGATTTTGTTTTTGTAATTGCATATAGTATTTGCTTATGCATAATTGTAGGCAGCAGCAACAACAGCAGCAACAACAGCAGCAACAGTGTGAGCTTGTGTCCATTTATTTATAATTCACCATTCATTCAAATAGTTGTACATTTTGTAGCATTTCGGTTGAGTGTTTTAGAAATTATTGCTATTTCCGCTTCCGTTTCATTACACTTGCATGCTTGACATTCACCTTTAGTAAATTATTTTTATTTATTTTTTGTATTGTAAATATGTATTTATCACTCTCACAATTTATTCTGAAAATTTTAAGCAAAATATGTATGCATATTGTTCGGCAAAATGTTAACAAATGTTTTATATTTTCATCAGATTTATTAATAAACAAAAAAGTTTTAAATAATTTTTGTTTCAGAGCAATAATAAATAAAGTTTTGAAAGCTTAAAATTGAAGTTGATTTGTTGTTTGGAAGTGAGGCGGATACTTATATAAAGTTTATTGAATACTAACTAAAATACACGGTGTTACTGTGGAATGTATTTTGTTAAAAATTTTTTTGAGAGACAGTGAACAAATTAAAAAATATAACTCGTTTTCCAACAAAACAGGACTTTCTGCGTATACCAATTATTAATAATTTCGTATCGCCTACCGAAAAAGTGCTGCTCTTTTCTGAAAAGAATGCTGCTATTCATAAAAATTTCAAACTGTCATCATATCCAGAGCTGTAAAAGAATGCATTCAATTTGATTTTATTCACAAAAAAGTAAATCAGTCAATAACGAAATAAGAATGCATTCAATGAATGCAAAATTGATTTATAAATAAGATTTTTAATTCGCCTTCATTTTTAAAAAAATGGTTTATTATTCATTTCAATTATTCCTTTTCGTTATTCAGAATAATAAATAAATTTTTTTTTTTTATTAATTTGAATGCTTTTCACAAAAAGTGCAATTCACTAAGAATTTCTAAGTTTCAGTTGTTTTTTATTTATTCATTTTTTATTCGTCACTCATTTTTTATTCATTATTCTTTTGTTATTTATTGTTCATTTTTTATTCATCATTCATTTTTTATTCTTTATTTATTTGTTATTCATTATTCTGTTTTTATTCACTATTCATTTTTTTTATATTTAACCTTGAATTTCAGTAGTTACAGTAATTTTTTATTTATTCATTATTTATTTTTTATTCTTTGTTTCTTTTTTATTCACTAATCTTTTGTTATTCATTATTAATTTTTTATTCATTATTCATTTGTTATTCAATATTCTGTTTTTATTCATTATTCATTTTTTATTAATTTTTTAATCTTTACTCATTTTTTATTAACTTCTTATTCATTATTCATTTTTATTCATTATTAAATTGTTATTTATTTTTTATTTATGGCTTAGGACTAAAATAAGTAACAAATAAATAGTGAATAAAAAATTCATAATGAATAAAAAATTAATAATTATTAAAAATTAATAATGAATAAAAAATTAATAAAAAGTAAAAACAGAATAATGAATATCAAATGAATATCAAAAAATGAATTATGAATAAAAATTAATAATGAATAAAAATTAATAAAGATTAAAAAATGAATAATGAATAAAAAGGAATTATTGAAAATTCTGAAATTCTTTTTGAATTGCATTCTTTTTGAATAGCATTCAAATGAATAAAAAAAAATTTATTATTCTGAATAACGAAAATGAATAGTTAATCAATTTTTAAAAAAATGAATGTGAATTAGAAATGTTATTAATAAATCAATTTTGCATTCATTGAATGCATTCTTATGTAGTTATTCAGTTGTACTTAAAATTCTGAATATGAATGTCAATTCTACAACTCTGATCATATCAATGATTCTGTTTTCATGCCAAATATGATATTCGTTACATAAGCTAGAATTTAAAAACCATATTTGTTTGGAGAAACGCGACATGTGATAAGCACTTAAAATAAAAATCATTTTACAAAACTAACCTCGGAAGAATTTTTTATATGCAGTATTTCTCCTATGTGGAAATATTTCTTTTTTATTTTTTTCTCTTTTCAGATGTTGATGTTGTTGTTGTTCCAAAACTGCAAAGATAAAGCAAAAATCAGAAATGTAAAAGTCATTTAAATAGATATTAAATATTTTGTATTTAAATTAAAAATATTATAAATTCTCTCATCCTTAAGCTATACTTCAGTCTAATAAATGAGCACCTGCTCTACTTTAGGATGATGGCCTGAAACAACAAAAAAAAAAAGTCGAGTGCCCTTTAAGTCAAATTAAAAAACAACAACAATAATAGCACCCTGACACCGAAGTCATTGTCAGAAAACAGCTCATTTCAACAAAATAAGCTGAAGCATGAAACATTCTCTTCATGGCAGCCAGTCTTTTCACCTTTTGTACTATGTCCAAGGTAGCATTTTTGCTAAAATAACAACAACTATTTCTACTACTATTTTTAACTACTATATTTTGTTGTTGTTGTTGTGTTGCTACCGTTTTCTGCCACTCATTCAGAAAATGAGGTTAACAGCATTTAGCCGTAGACACTTGCTCTAGTTGTTGGCTGAAATACAAACAAAAAGTTCCTACATAAAATAAAAAATAAATGACAAGAGGTACAACTGTCAAAAGCCTCTTCGCCATTTTTTATTTAAAACTGCCATCGCTGTTGTTGTTACCAACTTCTATTTATAAACTGCTGCTGTATATAATTGCTTTGTTTTTCTGCTAGATTTTGGTGTGTATCTTTTGGACTGTGTGTTTGTGAGTGTGTGTGTGTGTGCGTGTTCATGTCTCATCATGAGCCGGACACTACACATAAATGAGAATGCTTGCCTTCATGTGTGTGTGTGTGTGTGTGTGTGGCTGAGTGAGATGGCATCATTTTAATTGAAGCTTATTTAGTTTTTTGAGTGTCCATTCAACAGTTTGCTTTCGTCTAAACTGTCATACTAAAAAAGTTGAAGCTTATTTTAAGTTGGCTTGCATCCATCCATGCAGCGTGCCATTTTTGTGTTTATGAAAGTATCTGTGAGCATTTTTCCATGCAAGAACATATTCATTTAATTTAATGCTTGCATTCTTAATTGCATTTTCATAAATAAGCATATTTATGTATGCATGTATTTAACAACATACATAAGTATGAGTGTGTCAACCTATGACTTTTGTGACATTAAATAGCACCTTGTGTGTAAAACTTTATAGCAAATTAAAATTATTTTTGAATTTGAAAAATGATACAAAATATTTAACGCTCTATTCTTTTGTGACCCAAAAAGAAAAAAGTCCTACCAAACATTATTCGAAGCTATTTTGGCGTCACAACGTTGTCTTAGCACGTGGTTTCTAAAAAAAAAATTTTGCCAAAAATAGTAAAAACATTAATTTCCAAAAGAGTCCAAAACTTTTTTCTGATAGAACACACTGCAACTAAAAGAGTCTTAAGAGTTTTTTTTTTTTATTTTAGCTACACGGAGCTGTGAAAGTCAAATTTAAGCTAAAACTGATAATTAAAAAACCTGAATTTTGGTCCAACTTTCGAATCCCTCAATTCGATTATTTTAAATACAACCCTAGTCAATGGCACATACGAGTATTTTAAAAACATGTAATATCAACATGCAGCTACAAAAATTATTCGCGGTTTTTTCATTACAAATTTCATACAACGATTATTTTCAAAGTCGTATTGATCGTTCAAATGAAAAAAGTATAAAAGAAAAGTTTTTACTTAATTTACTGAAAGTATATATTATCGTATAAAAAGGTCCCAGCTGAAACTGTCTGCAATTCGTCACCTGTTCCATAGCGTATGAGAACAACGTAGCACTCAGGTGACGAATTATTGACGAAATTTTGGTTTTTATAATTGCAAGTTCTATGAAAATTTTTTATATCTTCTCTGCATGGTTTGCAAATAGCGATAAATCTGACTGCTTTGGAAATATGTTCTTTCCAAAATTTGTTTAGAGATAAATCATGACTATATTAACCCATTCCCGCCCACTGTATTCTTAAAAGTGCAGGTGAGGTTATGTGAGTTTAAGCTGATTTTCCTTAAAATTATATTTTTTACTAGCCCTATGATATGCTTATTTTAAAGTAAACAAATTAATTGACGGCGTTAAGTATTTGTTTTCTTGGCTAAAATGTTTTAAGTGTCATTATGTGTAGCGCCCAATTTATGTACTAGCAATAGTAATTGCTTTTGCGAAGTTGCTCCAGAATTTGTAAATTTTAAAGCGAAAATGTATACTTTTAATCTGCAATAAATAAAGAAAATAGTAGCTAAAAGGTTAGAAAAAATTAAAAAAGTACTAATCTAGAATTTTTTGTTTATAAACCAAATTTCTTTAATTTTTAAGTTTGTTGTACCTTCCCATCAGTACCCATAGAGCATTCCTATTTGGCGATTGCCAACCGATTACCGAAGTGATTACCAACGCACTACAAATTACCGAAGCGATTACCAACCGATTACCAATTACAAAAGTAATTACCAAAGATTACTTCGTTTCTCATTTGGCTGAATGGGCTTAAATGAGTCATTTGACCCAATGTTAACGTAGCATCCCACAGCGGATTTGCCAGTGGCAACCATAGAACTAATACAGAATAAATTTCCAGCTAAGGAAGCATTACTTTTTTCAAAAAGTAATGCGTCTGCATATAGCAGAAGTAGTTAACTCATACCTCATTACCTGTAATGTAGCATACAAGGAAAAGTAATGTAGTGATTTTGCAAATATCAAATCAAATCAAATTGTCGTGATGAAAAGAAAAAGTATTATGGAATGAATAAAAAAAAGAGCGCCTTACTCTTTGTACTCTTCAAAATATGTTTCTTTATAAATAAGCTTATTCTTTATATTTACTTTAGAAGCCAGTAAGAGGGAAGGATATGACGAAATGCGTTTCATTAAAGAGGTGCGTCATTCATTTAAGTTGTTCAAAAACGCACATTTAAAAAAGTTTGCATCACAAACAAAGCTAAGCGCCAGTCCATTAAGTTGGAAAAACCCTGAAAGCAACAAATTGAATCAAACATTTTTATATAAAAAAAAAATCATTTGTATTAGTATAACATATGTAACATACATATTTATAAACAAACATTTACAAACATAAATAAATGAAATTCAAATTTAAAATGTCTTAAACGGAATTTACATATCACCTTCAGAAAGTTTTCAGCAAAAATTTAAATTATTCTAGTCCAATCAAAGAGCATGTAGCAATTTTTTGTTACTCTCTCATTGAGTGCGGAGAGGGATAAAGTTCAAAAACTTACAATTAAATACTTATAGAACTTGCTGAACGTGGTCAGTTATTCCGCCTTTACACTTTCCTTTCAATGAGATACAAATAAAGTGATTGCCTGCTTTCTGCAATACCAAGAAGTGCTCAAATAATTCAATACTTGTATTGTGCTAAGAATCAGATGCTTTAATCTTGTTACGTGGCTATTTTTTTTTTTCATAATAAAGCAATTTATTATTAACTGAAAAATTGAACAAATTTCTGAATTCATTACTTGTATTGCCTTGCAGAACTGGTTTTTTCTTTCTCATTGCTAATTACTGTTACTAGTAATTCATTCCATACTTGCTTCCAAAGAGTACATTCGAATAACTTAATACAAGTGGTATGTTACTCCATAACTTCTAGGTAATGCTGAAGGGAGGCGATCACTTACCTCCTGTCTCATTCAATGTTAAATGTTAGGCCTTTTATGCATAGTAAGGTAATATAGTCAGAAGTAGTGGTCATTACAAGGTAATTGATGCTTCATATATTCGGAATATATTCCATCCGCTACTGGGATAAGACTAAAATTTGATAGTGTAGTTCGTAATATTTGAAATTTTTTTCACAGAAATTATTTTTTAAGCTGTAGAACATTGTAAAAAATATAATATTTTGAAAAAATAAAATTTCATACAAAACATAATAGCCCATTATTTTTAATGATAGAAATTGTTTATTGAATTTTGTGTCAAAATTAAGCAATTTTTTCAGTTAAATGATATGAAAGAGGGGGGAAAATGGAAATTGAAAAAAAAAATTGCAACAAAAATAACTTTTGGCCTATTTTTTTGAGCACAAATTGAATATTTTAAAGGTTTTGTGAAAACAATATAAATTATTGAATTGGTGAAGTAACGGTTAATCTTTTCTCATCTCTCCAAAATTCACTTCATTGGCCTTTCTGGCAAAGAAAATTTTATGAACATCGATTTGTAAATGGCCGAGATGTTTGCTTGCAAATTAAAAAATTTAAAAATCAATCGTTTTTTTCTCATTCTAATTCTAAAGAAAATGTGTTATATTGAAAAAATCTGCAGTTTTCAGGATATCACAATAATTTTGATGTCATAATAACGGAAATTTTCAATATACGTATAAAATATTTTCGAAAAATTTTTCGTTAACCGTTATTTTTATTAATTAAAAAAAATAATAACGCATAAAAAATGCGTTGCACTGAGAAAATCAAAAAGTTCAATGCTATAATAATGGAAATTTTTTAAAACTTATGAATCTATATATATAAAATGGAATGTGTGTTTGTTTATTTGTTTGTTTGTACCTTATAGGAGACCAAACCTCTGCACCGATCTTCCTGAAATTTTCACAGCATTTAACTGGGACTCTGGCATGATTAATAGGGTACTTTTTTCGGCCACTCCCACTTTTACGCCTACTTTTTTAAAATTATGTAATTGCTCCCATATAGTTTTTAACAGATTTACTTCAAATTGTGTACACATTATACCAAATTTAAGTTTTAAACTTTTTGTTCTCAGTACAAATTTGTTCCTTCCAACGGATTATTTTTTATTTGGTAGTATATTGCTCTTAATACTGTTAACGTCGCCATATTACTATGAACCACGCCCACTTCACCGCCCCTTTTTTAATTCAGATACTTACTTATACCACTAACAATGTTTGCTATAAAAAATACTTTTTTTGTAATATGTATTTACCTAAAGTTTTATATACTTTTTATCTACAGGTAAGGTAGCCATAGATTTTTTTTATTACCAAATCCCCCTTTTTCGCCCCATTTTACTTTAATTATAATTAATCTGCTTTCAATCTACACATATATATAAAAATGAATGTCTGTCTGTCTGTTTGTTTGTTTGTGCTTTATAGGAGGCCAAACCCTTGGACCGATCTTCCTGAAATTTTCACAGCATATTATTATGACTCTAGAAAGAATAATAGGCTTTTTAAAGTTTTCATTGGACAAAGGGGCGTGGCACCGCCCATATAACCCAAAAATTTAAATCGCCATATTTTGGGCATTTTTTGACCTACGTCGATGATATTTGGTACATATGGTATTGGCATAGTTAGAAATACGTACCAGGAGAAAGTGGGGGTGACCACGCCCCTTTTTGAGAAAATTAAAGATCGTTTTATAGGTTTAACTACTGGACCGATCGTCATTAAATTTTCACAATAGGATATTCTTACGAAATAATAAATTCTTGACTCAACATCAAGGGCTTCCTAGACTGCTGTTCAGCGCGAAACACGCTTAGAGATTCAGCGATCTCGAACCTCAACATCAAGGGCTTCGGAGACATCTGTTCAGCATGAAACACGGGTACGAAGCGACCGTTCTAGAACCTTGACATTAAGGGCTTCCGAGACTTCTACTCAACGTCTAACACGCATGCGAAGTGACCAATCGCTATCCTCTTTATCAAGAGCTGTCGAGACACTAGAGCAACGTGAGGCACACCGTCTACAAGATCGTAGTCGAAGAGCACAGCATCGCCGAAGCCCTGAATCATATCAGCTGATTGCATTCCACTACACATCAGAAATTGATTGCAGTGAAGATGAGTTAGTTGCCATTGCACCAAGGAATAAAGTTTGCCAATACTACAATGCTAAGAAATATAAAAATGAAGCACCTGGAATGTGCTGCGCAAATGGTAAAATTGCTTTACCCGAACTGCTACCACCACCAGAACCACTACTATCGTTAGTTTCAGGTAAGAACAGATAAATAATTTGCCCCTAAGGCATCAAACAAGGAAAAGGAAAAAATAAAATGATTATTATTCAAAATAATCCTCTAGAAACACGTCGCAGACTTGTGGTTCAAATGATTATGCCTCATATAACTTTCTCAGACGTTGTGTATAGCCAGCTTGACTCACAGTCGCAACATAAACTTCTTGTTGCGTTTAATAACGCTGCTAGATATGTTTATGATGTTAATAGATTTGATCATATTTCTGTCCGAAGTAGAGGCATTTTAGGTTGCGGTTTAGTGAATTACTTGAACGTTCGAAGCATTATATTTTTACATAAACTTATTAACTGTAAAAGCCCTGAATATTTATATGAAAAACTTCAATTCTTACAATCTTCTCGATCCTCAAATTTAATCGTTCCTAGGCACAACTTTTTAAACAGCAGTAGATTCTTTTTCATAAGCACCATTAGACTTTGGAATTCACTACCAAATTATTTAAAACAAATAGTATTAAGAACCAGCTTTAAACGTGCAATATATAATCATTTTGATATACAATTTAATCTATAATTTTAATCTATTTTATCTATCGTTTTCTTTTCTTTTTCTATACATCTCTTATAAACTTATCCCTAAACTATATTCAATTTTTGCTGTTGTTTATCTTTTTCTTCTACTAGTTAAATAAGTTACTTAGGATATTTCGTTCCTGATGTTTCATACATAATATTTTTGCTAATAAATAATAGTTAATTTTGTCTACTTTTGAAATTTTTTCTGATTTGTATAATTGTAGTTTTAATCTAGCAAGTTAAGTTACGATTCTTAATGTACTTTATTTCAATTGATGTACTATAAAAGACCCAGTCTTAGTGTACAATATTATAAACATTAAATAAATAATAATAATAATAATAATAATAATAATAATAATAATAATAATAATAATAATAATAATAATAATAATAATATTCCACTTCATAGGAACAACAGCGGATTCCCAACATTTCTTAAGCAACATACGAAAATACAATTCGTGTTTTCAAATGACATCGTTTGGTGCGACTAAAGTGGTTCGAGACAACTTCATGCCAACATTTAGAGTTCATGGCCAAATTTTAAACCGAATGGGATCAATATTGCCAATTCCAGATGAAGATCCTAAGTTCTTAAAAATTTATTTCATGGGACAAGCGGATGGTAACGACCAAGTGCAACAGCGTGAGGGGGGTAGCGAAGCACACCGGGTTCAGCTAGTATATTTATATTCATAATCTAAATTAAAAAATGTAATTTTTTTATTACAAATTTAAAAAATATTTTACCCATATTTTTTATAATCCTGTTGTGCAGGACTTAATAAAAAATCAAATAACAGAAAAAGCCAAGCAATTTAATGTTACCATAACAATTACTGTAAGGAGGAAATTCAAAGTAAATAAATTAATTTTTTAATATTTATAACATTTTTTAATTATTAAACATACACAAATTGTGTTATATTTCACATTTAAAGTTAAAAAAAAATACTTTTATTTTAAGATTTAAAATTTTTACATGGTATTTAGTATTTTTATCGCAGGCGATATTTGCAGCGTGTATTTGCTAGTTTATTATAAATACTAAAAAATGTACGAAGGCTTTAATTTTTAGCGTATGTATGTTAATAAAATCAAAAGATGTAGTATAGTTAAATGCTATGAAAATATATATTTATTTATAGCTTTTGATTGGTAAAACATATTAAGGAAACTTTTTCACCAAAATTATTTTTTAAGCTGTATAAAAAAGTATAAAACAAGATTTTGAAAAAATTTATTTTCGCCAAAAAAATCCATGCTTATGCCCACACGGAGAGAAATAATATTCTTATATTAAGCAAATATTTTGCTTGATTTTTTAAAATTTAAAATTAAGCCACATTTGCTTAAATCATATTTAACGTTTAATGTTAAAAATTAAAGTTAGGAAAACATATTTTATAATAAGCATTTATTTTTAAATTTGAGTAAAATAAGTGATTACTTGAAACAAGAATAAAAAACTTGATTCTAGAAACTGGAACAAGACTTAAATCAAGAAAATATTTTATAAATCTTAAGAAAACACAGAGTTGAGGCAGATTCTATAACTGTGAGTTTTAAAGTGAACTCTCAGTTAGAGAAACAGCTCCTTGGTTATTTAAAATATTGTTGAATTAAGAACTTAATTGAAAACATTCCAGCATTAAGAAAGTTTTCGTTCTATTTTATGTGTAATACTTTAATGTTTGATGTGTTGTACTGTGTAAAGAATAAGGTTTTTCATTTAAAATTTTTTTAATTCTGCAAAATTAGTGGAATTCTTTAATTTGAGCAATATTTGAGATACAAAAAAAAAAAAATAAAGCGCAAAAAATGGCTTCATATTAAAAAAGGGTCCAAATAAATTACATCGACTTTGTCCTAAACGATGGCCACCCTGATGCCACCCTTTTTGCATCTGATGCGTTTAAAGAGGGTTGTCTGCCGTAGTTCTTGTTGTTGCTGTTGTTGTTGCAGGGTTTGAGGAATTGGCATTTTTATGGTTTATTAATTGGGTTTCGCTTTTAAAACAAATTCTTAGTTGTTTTTGTGCTGCGCTGTTAATAAAATTGATTTGCTTTGGCGTTTTTTTTTATAAGCTGTTCCTTTAGTAATTTTGTACATTTTGTTTTTGATTTTCAGCATTTTTGCCATTTTTGCACTGCTGCTGTTTGGCTTTATTCCTTTAGTATTCACGTCGTTGTTATTGTGATTTTTTTTTTTTTTAATTGCTGTCACTCTGTTTGTATTGCGTAGTTATTTCAACGAAACTCATTTATTTACATTTAGTTACCTTTTTTGTTTCAAGTCTACACTTTAGCAGTGGTTGCTATTGTAGCTGTTGTTGTTCAGAGCACCGCAAACTGTTAACGAGATATTATTAACATTCCTTGTCTTTTTTTACAATTTATGCCAAGCAAAGCACTGAGTACAATTCTACTTTTTGTGTTACGGTATTTTTTTCAATTAAGTCAAACAGTTAAAAATTTCAAGTTTCTGTTTGGCTTTGTTTTATTAATGAACTTAAATTAATTTACATAATAATCTTT
Organism: Dichetophora obliterata; assembly: GCA_963920525.1. NCBI lineage: Eukaryota > Metazoa > Arthropoda > Insecta > Diptera > Sciomyzidae > Dichetophora > Dichetophora obliterata. The sequence continues at coordinate 210,908,599 of OY986436.1, read as the reverse complement.
TAAGCTTTTCAAAAACACTGTAATTATATTGTTTTGTTTTTTATATTTTTTTTTATTGGCAGACTTTGTTTGAGTAATTTTATTTTCCATTGCCTTTAAATAGCCTTCAAGGGTTTTTAGAAAGGATATTTATCGATATTTAATGGAAATGATTTAAGACAGTAATAAGAAATAAATTCAATTCTTTGCAGTTATTGTTAATATAAGGCATTAAGGCTGATTTGCAAAAGGTGATTTAATGAGCTTATATTGATTGAAGTGAAACGTAAGTAAGAAATGTAAGTTCAGAAAAAGGGAAGGAAACTAAAATAAACCACTTTAAGTACAGCTATAATTATAATAAATCTAAAAATGTAGACTTAGCAATGTTCTTGTGAACCTTACTTCGAAGGTTTTCTTAGATAATGGAAGCGACTCGTCTACTTATGCAATCGTAATTTGTTGTTTTTTATTGTTGTTTATGAAGTAGAAAGAAACTGTATTTTTTCATAAAATAATTAATTTGCTCTTATTCGGGGTAAAGACTCATAATGAAATATTGCAGAGTTTTCTTTGGAGATGAAGACTTTATCAGAAAAAAAAAAATAAATTTAGTACTTTTTTTTTTTGTAAAAGTTTCGGGCAGTTTCTCATGGTAAAAACTTCTTGCATCAGTCATTTAATTCATATAAAAAAATATTTACAAGCCATTGTACAAAACAAACGTTACTAATTCGTCTATAATTTGATTTCTCGTGTTAACGAAAAATATTTTGGTTAATTATGTGCGTTCGATACTATCTTTTTCGATTGTATCATCTCGATTGCAATTAATAGCTGTATTCCTTTCGCCTTAATATAATCGCGACAGCAAATTTTCTCAAATGAACGGCAAGAAAAACGACTCGTAGAGGGCACTACCGTTGCAGTCAAAATTAAATTCAAACAAGCAATCATGATACAATAACTCTTAGGTGTCATGAGAACGTGTGTCGTTCAAAACTGTTGGTGCATTCCACTGGTACGTACAGACAAGTTCAACTAATTTTACGGTTTATATTACATATAGCACTTAATTGTTTTATCAGATATATACTTTTTTTTCTCTAATTTAATAGATTATATACTAGTCTTTAATAGTGCGCAGAAACATTTTAAAAAAGTCATGAAATACTGAAGAAAAATGCAAACAACCCACGTCACGTACGGGACACATCAAGTCAACCAACATTTGAAATCGTTATAGTTTTATTCAGATTTCAGCGAATATATTACAGGTGCATAAAAAGTGTCTTCGAAGGAAATTATAACTAAGAATCATGCTTGCTACTAGCGAAAAAAAATATTAATTAAAACACCTATTTATAATTCAAAAACATTTTTTTATATTTGTCACGTACAGACAAGTCGTCACGTACGGGACATAGTTCAACTTAAATCTATAATATATGTAAAAATCAATAGGTAAATACAGTTTTGTCTTGGGAAAGGCAATGTTTTCTGCACTGCACAACTTTCTCCTCAGTTTTAATAAAATGGAAGTTGGAAATTCCAGTTATCGCTTTGGCATTGTCCCACGGCGATGCACTATTAATCCTTTCATAAATTTCAGAGGATGGCACATAAATCATACGGGTTTTTGTGACTAATTGAGAAGCTAAATCAGAAAAGTCCTTGGCTGATTGGACAACAACATGTTCATTTTGGCTCATCATTTTCTCTCTTACCAGTCTTTTGATATTTCCGCCAACTCCGTCTATCACACCTTTTCCATGCGATATAGCAAAATATTTCCAATAAAAGGGCCTTTTGTACTTTTCACTCAACATTGATGTTAGTTTAACCATATAACGGTTCTTAAATTCCGATGAAGGGCCGTCACTCTAAATAATTTCCGCTGAAGGTAAGTCTTCATTTTCTTTATGCATCAAGTCAAACAACTTATTGATGAAAACAAAAACCGTATCCTTGTCTTTCGAATTTGAATCTGAGCATATAAGATATGTTTGGCAATTGCCTTTGTAAAAACTTGCAGCAGTAAATAAAAGAACACTTGTTCGTGACCAGAGTGCGCTTTGAACTTCATTCTGGTATTCACAGCCAAAAGACATCGCAAAATCAACTTGAAGGATTCGCACATTTTCATTGCGTTGGTCTTTTTGAAATTCACCGGCTTGAACTCGTTTTAAATTAACATGCTTCATCATAATATGGATAGAATCAATCAATTTTTCTTTAAGTTCACCTGAACTTGTTTCGTGGTTTACTAAACGTAGTTTATTTTCTGAGTTTTTTTCCCATTCTTTCCATACACAGATTGTACTTAAATCCATAGAAATTAATATTTTTTTGCCATCAGAACAAGTATCACATTCATTTTTCCAGCACTTCGAATCCAAAGAAGGATCACATAAAATCATAGTCCACTAGTCGTTACAATAATTTTGTTTCAAACCTTTCAATTTGAACATAAAATTTTCATGAGTTAAACATTTGCACTGGTCTGAAGGTGTGTCTTTCATTAGCAAAACATTTTTCGGTCTTAGACTACAAAATTTTGAAAATCCAATTTCGATATTAGGAAAAAATTCTTTAAAAATGCAAAAGGCTTCTCGTAGGTACAAAGTCAAATAATGCTTTTGACACTTCTTCTTAATGCCGTTTTCCCAAACAACGATGAAATCATTTGCGCCTGGGCAGGTATACACAATATCCGGACGATAGTAAAATGCTTTCACATCGTCATAACGTGTATCGTCACCTGATGTGCTAATGTTTGGGCTTTCTGCTAGAGCAATGTTCATTTTACGCGCTAGTTCTGTAACAACCGCTTTTCTCTTTCTTGGTGATTGAGGCAGTGCTTTTAGAGCCTTTTGAACAGCTTTAGATAAAGTCTGTTTCGACTTGTACGGAGATTCAGTACTTACTGGAGAATCAGTAGGATTTTTAAGTTCCACCCGCTTTTTTGCCCTTTGCAATCTCTTCTTATCCCTTTCCTTAAGTGAAATTGCTTTTAACTCACCTTCAGAAAGATTTTCTGCTTTTCGTTTACGAAGCTCACGCAATCTTTTAGCCTCATAAGCGGTAAAATTAGGATCTTCCTCTTTTTTCTTTTCTCGAAATTTTCGCATGCGGCAAGCACTGGTTGATGGTTGCTGGTCGCTCATTTTTGCGTTATTGAGATTTGCAGTACAAAAAAGGGCTTTGTTTATTACAAACGCCAGTAAAAGTTGAAGATGTCAGATAACTTATTCTTCGGCGTCACGTACAGACACTTTATTATCACCAAGAATATATTGTAAGCAAAGCGATTTCAAACAAAATTGTTTCACCAGTTTTTAGACCGCTAAAAGTTAGCTGTTAACAGAAAAATTCAATTTGTATAGTCGACTTGTTTTACAATTATTAATAGAAAAAGGAATTAAGCGTCACGTATGGGACATCGAAACTTACCTTTCCGTTATGATTAATTTCGTCAGAAAAATTGTAAATTATTTAATTTAATTATTAATATTATGCAATTATATAAATAATTTAGGTGCAATTGTTGGCTCCGCTGAATGCGTCCAATGTGTGTGACACACGCGGTTTGTTTTGTTTTCTTTTGTTTAACATTCTATGGTCGCAGCTCGTGAGAAAATAGGTAGCTGTCATGGCTAACTAATAGTCATTGTATCAAACAAACAAATAATTCAGGTGCGGCATCTGTGTTTCAAATTTGTTAAAGGCTATATCACAATTTTATATGGATAGCAAAAATAATCCTATTTGCTATAGGATTATTATTTTTGTTTTTGCTTTGCATGTAAAAAAAATAATCTGGATTATTTTTAAGCGAATGGAACGCAGCTAATATTTAAGTTTCATAGGTACTGAAACCAAAGAATGATAATTTAACTTCCGAACGTATTCTGTGTGAGAGGAATAAAGGAAAAAATAAACGAAATATTTCCGTTTTTATAATACTAAACCCTTAAAAAAAAAAACAAAAATACTTTGTTTTGTAGTTCTATAAAAATGTACATGGTAAGTGCATACTATTTAGAGTGTGTACTGAAGATATAAAGTATGCAGATACTGAAGATACAAAATGCAATGCTTTTGTAATATAAAACAAAATAAAAAAGTTGTCTCATTTATTATAATAGTAAACTTCAATTAATTGTTATAAACTTTAATATTCAAATAATACTTTTTTGATGTTAAATTTTTTTCTTATGTGTATGAAAGTACTTTAGTTTCCTTTTAATAAAAAAGATTATTTGTAAAAACTTACGTTTTCATAATAATAACCAGTTTCGGTTTTGGTTTCGGCCAAATATTATAAAATGGCCGAATATTCGGTTTCGGTTTCGGCCAAAATTCTGGTTTCGGACGGACACTACTGATGACACCCATGAATGTAATTTTTTGCTATACTTCCGCTTATAACTCGAAACAGGGGAAGATGCACCCCTCCTGCCAAACAATTTTTTTTTTGTCTTGATCCAAGGAATCAACCAGCATCGGATTGAAACTTTGATCTGGGACACACAGAAGAAAACATTCCAGAGAGCGCACTGTCGCAAAATTTACGACAAATGCGCTTTATCGCTCTCCCCATTTTTACCACTTAGTCGCCAGCCTCGAGCCCAGAGCTATTCGATGCTCAGTGCCTCTCTACACCCAGAAAAAATATCTGGTCAATTTTACTAAATTTTAACCCATTATGTACCAGTGGTGAATAATTTTTTTAATTTAAAATTAAGTTTGGTGTATTGGCTTTCCGACCTAAAGTTTTTTACCACCCCTCCCTTTTTTAAAGTTCCACCTGGGAGAACACAAGAATAGACTAAAAAGAGCCTTTTGTTAAACTAATTGTAACTACTTGCATAAAATAGAAAAATAAAAATGGGTTATGGATTTATATAGCTAACAGTTCAAATACATTTCAATATATACAAACTAGTTATTACAGCTACTCTTGTATCTTGTATACTCATCGCCAGACAGCCTTGAACATGGCTGGTCAAGATCTCGACCGCTGGGATAATTATCGCTAAAAATTTGTTCAATGTAGCCAAATTAACAACCATGATTGGAGAGTTAAAATGTTAAGATTTCGTTGCCTTTTGTATGTCGGTACATTTAATTGGCGTGAAAATTTGACATTCAATAATAATGTCCAACTAACACATTGAACAAATACGTTATTTTAAGTATGTGCTAGTGTTGAGTCTACACCGAAATTTCGCGTGTAGAATTAAATGGCTAAAAATATTTGATCCTATAGCATACTAAGCTTTAATAAAAATGTCGCGAGTTAAATATATGAGTACAAATGAAATAATAGAAATAATTGAAAATTGCAGTCATGATGACAATAGTGAAATACAATTGGATAATTAAGTCAACGTTGTGTGCTTACCATCGCCTAACGATGACGAAGTTTCAGATGAAGAGTTTCTTGATGATGAAGAAATTACTTTCAATGCGGCAACTGACCAAAATCAATTGAATGAAGTTGCAGGTAGGCAATTCTTTGATATGATATGATTGATTTTTATTGAGTAGGTACAGTCAAAGTGGAATACACGTCAAACACACATGATTTTGCAGCGGAGGTAGATGAAGTGACTGTTTCCACTGTCTCTAAATATCGCCCAAAATCTGACTTCGTGCCGTAATGGAAAAGGTCCAAGCGTACTGCCTATACTTGCGCTAAGTATAATATAAATTTACATGTGGGTCATTGCTTCGAAGTCTACCACACAAATTTAAAATAACTTTGTTTTACCTACCATTTTTGAATAAAAAAAAACATACATCAATAAATAAAAACAATATCTAAATTCCTCGATCATCTGTAGCTTTAGCTCTCATATTTGCGTATCTTATTTAACCCGTTTTTATAATGAAATTTATTTACCATTTATATTGTTATATTTCATATCATATTACACAGAAAATTGATTGCTCTAATTATCTCAGCGGTCGAGATATCGACCAGCAGTTTTCACAGGTAATCACAGGTAAAAAAAAACATCCAAAAATTATTTTTGGCCTATTTCTATTAAGATAGAAAATTTCATTAAGATACTAACATATTTATGTTGTCTGGTACAAAATGGGTTAATTAAATTTCAGGTTAAAATTTGATAACATGAATCTTCAGGTTAACATTACCACATGTCATTCAGGTTATTTAGCTTCTGGTTTATTTCTTGACGAATGGAAGGTTGCTTTAATAACAAAAACTTTTCAAAATGGTAATAAAAATATATGGCTTACTATAGACCAATCTCTAAACTACCTACTTTCTCGCATCTTTTTGAAGGTATATTTTAAGAAAAGCTATATTTTTTTAATTAAACGTTTGATCTGTCCTAATCAACGCGGATTTGTTACAGGACGTTCAACTGTATCTAATATTGCTATTTTTTCCTAAGGTTGTATCTCTGCTTTTCGAAGTGGTTATCAGGTTGATTCAATATAAACTGGACTTCTCCAAAGCATTTGATAAGGTATCTCACAATATTTTATTACTAAAACTAGCTAAACTGGGCTTTCATTCCCTTTTATTACAAATAGAGATGCAACATCGTTCTAAAAATCATCGATGTTTGAAAACATCGATGTTCACTTGACAATTATCGATGTTTACATCGTTAATAAGACCGATATATCGATGTTTTTACGATGTTTTCGTTTTCGTATTATGCCTTGTAGTCGATTCGAAAAATATAAGTATTATTTTTATAGATAACATATTTTTTATTTGCACTCCATTATAATATATGAAAGAAAGAATAATTTCTTACAATATATGGACCCCAAAAACCCGCCCTACGTACGCACCTGTTCCCAGCTCGTATCCGGATTAGGTTAGGTTAGGTTAGACCGGATGCCCTCGTGAGGCTCACATAGACCAATTCAGGTCCTTAGTGGTACCGGTAGCGAACAAAAGAACCTTTGTGTTTGTTTTTTTTTTTTTTTTTTTTTTAAAGTCTTTAAAGATTTGCGTTGAGTTCGCAAACCTTAGGAGGAATTCTAGAGACACCCTGGCTACATCTTTAAGTGACGGGAACGTCGATGAGCCTAGGTATTTTAGTCTCGATCTAAGTAGGGCGGGGCATGTGCATAGTAGGTGCTCCAGGGTCTCCACTGTGCCCAGTTCTTTGCATTTCCTGCAGTTGTCATCCGTGGTGATGCCAAGCTTCCTCGCGTGGGCTGCCGTCATGCAGTGACCAGTGAGCATGCCCACTATTGTCCTGCAATCCTTGCGCGGGCGTGCCAAGATGAACAGAGTTCGTTTTTCGCATTGTGCATTGCACATGATTTTCGAGATTTTGCACGTTGTCGTATCTCTCCATCTACGATTCACTGTTAGTGTGGCTCTTCTTTCGAGGTTCCTGTACAACTCTTGTAGCGGAGTAAGTACATGTTCTGCGAGTTCTGATTCCAGCCCGGCGCCTTCCTTTGCTAAACCATCTGCCATCTCGTTTCCCTCAATGCCCTGGTGGCTAGGGACCCAGTAGATGCGCACTCTCTTAGAAGCGCATAGAGCATCTAGTGCATCTCTGCCAGCCAAGACACTTTTGGACTTGATGCTAGCGGAGCGCATGGATTTGATCGCCGCTTGACTGTCAACGAAAATGTTGATGTTAGAGTGTTGTGTGTCCATGCTGAGGGCTATCTCAGCAGCCTTCCTTATGGCAAATATTTCCGCCTGGAAGATACTGCAGTGGTTCGGCAGTTTATATGGCTGCCTTATATTAGGCTCTGCGCAATACACCGCCGCACCTACCCCCGTAGGCATTTTGGAGCCGTTGGTAAATATGTTGATCGCCCGCTGTGCTTGTTCTATACCTTTGCACCAGTCGTTTGGTCCCAGAAGAGTTCGTACTTTGGAATTGACTATCGTGCGAGGTACCATGTAGTCCATGCTACTAAGTAGATCCTTTCCGATTGTACAATGTCCAAAATTTTGAATGTGCATGTTGCCTGCTGCCGTGAGGCGTTGTGCCGTTTTTCCGGCTATTAGTTTTGCGTGTATGTCCAGGGGGTCCATACTTAGAATCGTTTCAAGCGCTTTAGTTGGAGTTGACTTCAGTGCCCCCGTGATGCATAGCGCTGCCTGCCGCTGAGTTTTCTCCAAGTGCCTGAGGAATGTTGATTTGTTCACAGCCGGCCACCACACAATTATCCCGTAGAGTAGAATAGGACGCACTACCGTTACATAGATCCAGTGCATCAGAAAGGGTGAGAGACCCCAAGTACTGCCTAGCATCTTTTTGGATGTGTATAGTGCAATGGTGGATTTCTTCACCCTTTCTTCCACGTTGGTTTTCCATGACAGCTTGCTGTCCAGGACGACTCCTAGATATTTTGTGTGAGTTTTCGGTATGAGACGTATATCGTTCAATTTCGGTGGTATCCACTGTGGTATCTTGTACCTTTTCGTGAATAGAACCAGATCCGTTTTCTCTGCGTTAATACTAAGACCGACTGAATTTGCCCATCTAAGTACATCTTTGAGTGTGCTCTCCATTATGGAGCTTACTGTTGATAGACATTTCCCTACTATAATAATGCTTATGTCGTCTGCATAGGCAGTTATCCTCGGGGCTCTACCTGCGAACTTTTCGAGTAGTTCATTAACTACAAGATTCCATAGTAGTGGCGAGGGGACCCCTCCCTGGGGTGTCCCACTGCGAGCTTCCCTTTCCATGGATTTGGTGCCCCACTCAGCCCGCACCTTCCTGCAGCCAAGCAACTTGTCTAACCAAAGGTGTATTGCCGGTGGTGCCTCTATTGCACGTAATCCACTAAGGATTGCGGTGGTTGATACATTGTTGAATGCACCTGAGATATCTAGAAACGCCCCGAGTGCGTATTCCTTGTGGTGGAGGGCTTTTTCTATGGTTACTACTAGGGAATGTAGTGCCGTTTCAACCGATTTCCCTTTCGTGTATGCGTGCTGGTTGGTTGATAACTGGATTGAATTGTTTCTTAGGTGCAAGTCAATCAGTTTCTCGAGCGTTTTGAGTACGAAGGAGGTCAGACTTATTGGCCTTTAGTCTTTCGGACATGGATGGCTGCTCTTACCTGCCTTCGGTAAGAATACAACCCTCGCTGTCCTCCAAGCCACAGGTACATAGTTTAGCCTTATGCATCCGTTAAATATATTCTTCAGCCATGGGACGACTCGCGATTCAGCCGTTTGCAACATGGCAGGAATTATACCATCTGGTCCCGGAGATTTGTATCCCGAGAATGAGTTTATAGCCCATACGATTCCATCCGACGTTATTAAGTCGTGTGGAACCTGTAACGGGGTTGTCCTGTGCCCTCGTATTGTAGCAGTGCTAGGAGCTTCGGTACAGCCAGGAAAATGCGCCTTTAACAGCACCTCGAGGGATTCCTGACTGCTCTCCGTCCACTGGCCATTGTCTTTGCGTAGCTGGCTCTGAGTGGAGGGCTGCTTTGAGAGTAGCTTCCTGAGCCTTGCTGTGTCCGCAGTTTTTTCTATGTTTGAGCAGAAGTTCTTCCACGAGTGTCTTTTTGCTCTGCGTACGTTTGTTTTAAAAAGTCTGAGCCTACATTTGTATTCCCCCCAAATTTCCTCTTGGTCAGCTATTTTAGCTAGTTTAAAGAAATCTTTTAGGTCGCGTCTTTGCTCTGTAAGATTCGGACTCCACCATGGTGGTCTGATCTTACGCTTTGTTCGCGTGGGCTTACAAGAGGCATGATAGGCCTTGAGAAGATGGGCCGAGAGAATCTTCAGTGACCTTTCGATGCCCTCTTCCGTATTAATTTGTTTAGTAGCTGGTAATTTGCTCTCAATGATACTTCTGAAGCGGTTCCAGTTCGTGTTTCTGGGGCTTCTAAAGATCTTTTGAGCTGGAGTGTAGTTAAAGCTTATACTAAAGCTGATATAATTGTGGTCCGAGAAGGAGGGCTGTGCTAGCACCCTCCAGTTTGTGACCAGAGTGTTGTTATCTGAGGATATTGTTAGGTCTAACACGTTCGACGAGGTGGGGCCTACATACGTGGGTTCCTCGCCGATGTTAGCTACGCTAAGGTTATATTGTAGAATAAAGTTAAGTAGGGACTCACCTCGATCGTTGATATCTGGGCTGCCCCATACTGGGTGGTGTGCATTGGCATCTGCTCCGATGACCATTGCTTGGTTCTTTCCGCCGGCGACTGCTACCATTCTTTGTAGCTCGTCTGGTGGTGCGTCGACGTCATGCGCCATGTAGCATGAGGCGACCAGAATCGGCTCGTCCGCGTCGCCCTCTAGCGCCACAACGGTAAGATCGTCAGTGCTGTAATGAGACATTAGATAAGTATAGATGCCTTTCCTTATAAGGATGGCTGTTCTTGTTCTACTTACTGTTGTTGCGAAAAACGTATTAAAGTTTCGTGACTTTAGGCCAGATACCGCGTTGCCCGAGGCAATCCACGGCTCCTGTACCAAAGCCACATCGTAGCCTCCTTCCTCCAGTACGAGAAGGAGTTCTGCGCTGGCGGTTTTGCATTTATGCAGGTTTATTTGAAGGACCTTCAGCTCCATTAGGCTGAAGGTTCCTTTACGGGGTCGACTTTTGTTGGTGTGCCTCCGTCACCCGCATCTACCAGACTGAGTCCTTGGGCAGCGTCGGTTACGGCTTCTAGGCCGAGGTCTTTTTCCACCTCTCCGGACTCTAGTGTGTTGCTGTTGTTGTCCTTGGGGTGGCGCTTTTTGAGGCGCAGATAAACACTGCCAACGCCCCACGCCATCTTCCCGTAACGCGCGTAAAGGATATCCTCTGCCTCCTTGTTGATCTGGAGGATGTAGTGCTGCCCCCCGCTACTATCAGGTATCGGATCAGCAACCTTCAACACCCTCCAGTCAGCCGTTGGCACGTCCGGATTTTGCTTCTGTAGAAGCTTCAGCGCGGACTCCTGCGGCACTACTCTTGGGAAGAGTACCTTCGCTTTTGGTAGGGACGGGATACTAGTCCTGTCCACTACTTCCAGTTGGGCACCCTCCCATAGGCCTTGGAGTGTCGGGGTTACTGCTTTCACCCAGTGCAGAGTTGGATCGTCGTTGCACTTTAGGATCTTAACCCCATTGAGCCAGCCTGCTCCATCGAATGTGGGCATGGGAGCGTCAGGTTGGGCTTCCAACCTCACGAACATCACCTCGAGAAGCTTCATCTCTACGGATTTCCATCTCTCAAGGGTCATTTTGCCTTGGGGATCACTCCGGTCGATCAGTGCCACGATCAGGTGTCGTTTAGTCACGTCACTGGCCTTGGTTTTTACCTCCTGTTTAGGCTGCGGGATTGTGTTTGTGGTCGGTTTCTGCTTCTGTCGTTTGCTTGCTGGAGCTCCGACTTTCGCACTTTCCACCGATCTTTGGCGTTTTTGAGCAGCCTGCTCTTCTACTATGTTCGCGAACTGCGAAGTCGTAGGTGCAAAGCTTGGTCTGCTCGCGAAGTGTAAGCGACCCTATTCCACCTTTAGCTTAGCCCAGGCGAGCGACTCCTTCTCTTTGGAAGAGAGATCCATCTTGCCTGACAGCCGGCTGCAGATTTTAAGGGCCGCTTTGTAGTTGGCCTTGGCCTTCAGCCCCTCCTTTGACTTGGTCTTGGGCCCTTCCTTGCGAGAGGAGCTGGAACCCGCTGACTTAACTATCCGGATTAACCTTAGTAGCAAATATCTCTGCCATTATCAATAGCTTTCTCTCAAATTTTCTATAACTGAAAGGTTAATTAAATGTTCATTAATTAAAAAGACGAATCAAAAGACTGTTGCATTTTTTGCTTGCGCTGGTCGTGTTTTTTGAGTGCGCTGATAAAACAACCTCTTTTAAATGAAATTAATATAAATTATACTTGGAAATGTGTAAAGACTATGTGTAAAACAGCTTAATAAATCACAGTTTAATAAATATATGTTTTAAAAATTAATTATTTTAAAAAATTAACTTGAAAAATAAGTAAACGACAACTTTGTGAGCATAAATATTCGCGGTAACTAAATTCAAAACCCAGTAAAAAAACATGCGATCGCTCCTATGAGGAGCAACAACAGAGCGCTCTTTTGCTGTTTTATTCTATCAAAAAGTGAGCAGTTGTGCTCTTGGGCTCCTTTACTGTTTTAAAAAAACAAAAGGCGAGCTATCAATGAAGAAAAGCACATAAAGTGAGGCATTTGCTTTGTAAGAAATTCCATAATTATTTCCTGTAAAAAATCGGCCATTGTAGTCTAGTGGAGGGTGCGCTAGACTAACAATCCAGAGGTCCCTGGTTCGACTCCGGGTTCGGGCATGGTTCTTTTCACTTTCTTTGTTCTTTCCTTCATTTAAGAATAATGGAAAACTAAAAATCCACAGCTAAACTGTGGGAAAATGTGGAATTAAAGGACAGGCACAACTAAGGGCTGAAAATGCTTGCCGAGGTTAAGGCGGCATAACACACACTAGCCTCGGTTAAAAGCGATCAAAAGCATTGTCTTTCACGTCTGTTTCATCTAATCAATAATTCACGTATGGTTCTAATCAATTCCTTTAGCTAATCTATCCCTTTCCTTTCACGTCAAAGACCAAACCTTGTTTGAATAAGGCGCATGTTGGTTCTTTGATCTTTAAAAAAAAAAAAACATATTTTAAATGTGGAAGAAAGACTATTGTTGCACTCTGAGAAAATCTTTACTCGCCTTTCTGATGAGCTCTCTTCTCTTGAAGCTAAGCTCACCTCAAAAATAGACAGTGAAAATACTCTAATAAAGAACAAAGTGAGTGATATTGAGGGCAAAGTGAGTGTTTTTGAAAACAGACTGTGCAGTATAAATAAGCTTAACGCTGAAATTGAGTGTTTAAAAGTTAACCTTAATAACATTAAACAACTCAATAAAAAAACTGAACTGTCTTCAGATGCTATTGTTTTTGGAGTTCCCTTTTTGGAATCTGAAAATTTAAAAAGCATTTTTAATTCTGTCTGCCGTTCCATTGATTTCTTGGCTACACAAGTTCGGGATATTTTCCGTACGAAGCCAAATATAAACAACACAAACACAGCTGTAATCGTTAAATTTTACACTCCATCGGACAGAAATCGCGTACTCCAAGCATTTTCGGGCTATAGAAAACGAACCAAAGCCAATATTACTCTCCGAGCTGCCGGCTACAACTCTGATAGTCCAATTTTTATTCATGAGAGTTTAACAGCTGATAATCGCAAAATTCTACAAACTGCAATTAAACTTAAAAGGGCAAACAAAATATTGAGTGTGTTCTCTCTCCGTGGTGTGGTTCATATAAGAACACAAGAAAATAGCGTTGCCACACCTGTCAAATCTGAAGAAGAACTAAACAACATAATTCTACGTGAAGCCGCTGCTTAGGTTTAATCATATTTTAATTTAATAATTAATTAAATAATTTAATTTTTAATTAATTTTTATAATTAATTTAATAATTTAATTTTTAACTGTTTTTTTTTTTTTACAAATATGTTTAAAATTTCTTATTTTGTACTAAAATTTGTAAAGATGTTTGGCTCTCTCTGTTTTTTGTTTTTATACTTTAATTATATTTGTTGTGCTACGATTTTTTTTAAAGTATCCAAAGTTCTTTTTCATTTGTACTTTACCTATAATCTCAAATGATTTAAATCCTAATGGTGTTAATGTCAACTGTGAAACTTTAATCAATATTCTATGTAAGCAACGGCGTGGTTTAAAAGTAGTGCACTTCAATTCAAGGAGTTTGAATGCGCTGAAGCTTGACTTTGTTAGATATGTTTTTGAAAATTCGTTAGTAGATGTCATATGTGTTTCTGAAACGTGGTTTAACGTTGATATAAACAACTACTTTTATAGTATCAATAATTATAATCTCTTTAGAAATGATAGAAATGGTAAAAAAGGTGGTGGAGTTGCAATTTATGTCAAATCCTGTCTGAATGCTACTCTTGTGTGTAAATCTAGTGACTCAAATGTAGAATTTATAATTGTTGAAATTTCTGATAGATGTACTAAAATTTTGCTGTCGTGTGTATATAATCACAATAAGTTATTTAGTCTTGATCCTTTTTGCAGTGAAATGTCGACACGTCTGATTGATTTTGACTTCTATGTTATATGTGGAGATTTCAATGTGAATTTACTCAATAATGATATTGCTTTTCAAACAGCTACAGCTGGGCTTTTTATTGTAGACTCAGGCATACCTACTAGGTATGCTGCAAACAGTACACCTAGCTTGCTTGACTTTTTTCTTGTATCCGATTTATCATGCCTTCTGTTGTTTAACCAAATATCTTTTATATCAGATCATGATTTAATATTCTGCACATTAAATTTGCACCTTCATCATGACTGGATTCCTAACTCCTATTCATACCGTGATTTCAAATCTATCAATTTTAATCTCCTATTTCAAGATCTTCCTACTTTTGACTGGAATAATTGTTGGTACCAAAACTCTGTTGATGATAAATTAAATGTGTTCAATGTGCAAGTTATGGATGTCTTTGATCATTATGTTCCATTTCGTTCTATTCATGTAAAAAATGTGTCATGTCCGTGATTCACTTCTTCAGTAAGAGCTGGAATTAAAAATTGGAATAAATTATACTCTAAGTGGAAAAACAGCCTTCAACCTTAAACTGGCAAAATTATAGATTAGCCCGTAACCAAGTCACACTCCTGATAAGAACAGCTAAAATTAACTTTTTTTCGGCCCCACCTAAGCAGCTGTGGGCAAATCTAAAAAAGTTAGTCATTGGAAATAAGGACAATGTCATATGTGATATTGAACCTAGCATTTTAAATGATTACTTTTCCATCAATACTAACTCCAATTTGAATTCGAACTTAAATATTCTTGACTTTCCTGAGCTAAATAGTAGTTCTTTTGAGTTTTCCGTAGTTAATGAAAATGATGTTGCAAGGAGTATTTTGAAGCTACGATCAAATTCCATAGGAGAAGATCAAATTTCTATAAAGTTTATAAAAATTATATTGCCGTATATTTAAAGCCCGTTGACGCATATAATAAATTACTGCTTTACTACTTCATGCTTTCCTAAAATGTGGAAAGTAGGAACTATAATCCCTGTTCCAAAAAAAAACATCAGCTAGAGAACCAAATGATTTTAGACCCATAAGCATCCTCTCATGTTTATCAAAAATATGTGAGTCCCTTATGGTAGAACAAATTACTAATTGTCTAGGCCTAAACAAACTCCTTTCACCACAACAATCTGGATTCCGTTCAGGACATAGTTGCTGTACTGCGATGACTTAAGTTATTGATGATATACGAATTGAGTATGACCAAGGTTTTATCACTATTCTTTGCCTTTTAGATTTTTCTAAAGCATTTGATACGGTAGATCATCATATTCTTTGTAAAAAGTTGTCATGCTTCTTCGGATTTTCAAATAGTGCTGTGAAGCTTATGTGGAGTTATCTAACTGATAGATCCCAAAGAACAAAGGTTGGGTCTCGCTATTCTGAATTTAAATCCATTAAATCTGGAGTACCACAAGGATCTGTTCTTGGTCCCTTACTGTTCAGTTTGTTCATAAATGATATCTTTTTGATATGTAATAGTGTCACCTTACACGCATACGCTGATGATATCCAAATTTATCTCTCTAGACGTGTTGGTCTTATTGATGATCTGAGTTGCAGGATGAATGAAGATTTAGTAATAATTCATAAATGGGCGGTAAAAAATTGTCTTACTCTTAATCCAATAAAATCCTATGTTTTGCCAATATCAAAAAACAAAATTTATATGCACGACATTCCTCCTATCTACATTGGTAATACTCCACTTAAGTTTGTAAGTAAAGTCACTAATCTTGGTTTTGTGTTGAATTCTTCACTTACATGTGTTGACCATATTAATAGTGTAGTTAGTAAAATTTATTGTACATTGCGTAATCTAAGACTATCTGCCCCCTTTACATCTACTGAAACAAAAAGAAGGTTGGTGGTTCAATTGATTGTTCCTATAATCAGCTACTTTGTATCTGTTTATAGTAAACTTGACTCTCAATCACTTCATAAAATACAACTCGCTTTCAATAATGCTTCTCGCTATGTTTATGGTCTACGTAAGTTTAGATAGACCATAAGTAAGTTTCATATCTCGTCTTGGAGTAAAAGCATTCTGGGTTGTGGCATTGCCTCTTACATGAATGCAAGGAACTGTATATTTTTACTGTATCATTTATTCAAAAACTCCAATGTATCTTTATGTAAAATTGCAATTTAGCCTATTAAATAGAAGCCGAAATTGAATGCTACCGAATTTTAATTATTTGAATTCAACAAGATTTTTCTTCATTAACGCCATTAGATTATGGAACTCTTTACCAAATAATTTAAAATGTGCTCAAAAGAAAGGGAACTTTAGACTTTTAATTTTTAAGCATTTTTCTTCTTTTTTTTTTACTAAAAAGATCAAAGATCCAAGGCATGCGCCTTATACAAACAAGGTTTGGTCTTTGACCTGAAAGGAAAGGGATAGATTATTTAGAGGAATTGATTGGAAAGCATACGTGAATTATAGATTAGGCGAAACAACCGCGAAAGACAATTTGAATTGCTTTTTAACCGAGGCTAGTGTTATGCCTTAACCTCGGCAAGCATTTCAAGCCCTTAGTTGTTCCATTCCTTCACATTTCCACAATTTAGTTGTGGATTTAGTTTTCCATAATTCTTTAATGTAGGACAAAGAAAGAACAAAGAAAGTGAAAAGAACCATGCCCGAGCCCGGATTCGAACCAGGGACCTTTGGGTTGAGAGTCTAGCGCACTCTCCACTAGACTACAAAGGCCGAGTTTCTTCTTTTAACTTTTAAGTATATTTCTTTTTTATTACTGAGATAGCCAAAAATCTATTGCCGCATTATTTAGACATAAGATTTAATTTAAAAAAAAAAATAATCAATAATAATAATAATTAAATTAAGATATTATTAAGTTTGGAGTTAATGAATTCTTAGTTTTTAAGACAGTATGCCACTAATTTCCAATTATATATTGTACTATAAAAGAAATTATTAATCTTAATGTACTAATTACTATCGGAATAAATCAAATCAAATCAAATTGAAAATTGTTTACCGTTGCCTCACCGTATTTAACTACCATCTTAAGTAATTTATAAAAGTTTTTGTTAAAGTTTGTAAAAAATTAAGGTCCAACTATCTAACTTTTTTGTTGTAATTTTTTTTCCAAAGTGTTTTTCGTAAAGTTTGTGCAAAATAGTCAAGCAATTCAAATAATTTACTCTTAAAAAAAAACCAAAATATCCCCTTCTTTTTGACTGTCGTATATAAAATAGCGGGTTTATTTACCAAATTGTTTAAAAAACTAACAAAAACTTGCAACTAGCTTCGACTGTAAAGAATAAAAACAATAAATATACACGCATTTCCAACCACTAGCTAAAAAATCTTCCAAACGTGCAGCGTTTCCATGCAATGCAATTCAATGCAATGTCATGCTTTTAGTGGCAAAGGGCAAAACGTTCAAACTTGCTTTGGTGATGCACAGCATGCATTCCCTTAACCTCTCATTCACTCGCTCACTCTGTTTGTCTCACACTCTATTGCACTGTTGCCGCATAGCAAAAAATATCAACATCTCGCTTGCTCACTAAATGAAAATGCATGAAAAATGCGAATCTGTTTGGTCATAAATTTAATCCGGAAATTCGAATTGAATTTATTCAACGTACCGAAAGTTAACGAACCGCGCTTCCTTCGAAGTGGTTACAATTTATGTTTTTTGTTTTTTTTTTTTCTACCAAAACTGTTCCACCTTCTTCCACTATACTTCACTGACATTCTCCTCAAACATATTTATTGCATTTTTTTTTTATTTTAGTTTTTGTTTTATTTTTCTCATAACTACTTTTTTGTCGCTTATTTCGTTTTTGGCAATACATTTCGTTACGCTGCTCCGATTTGCATTTTCCAAATCTTCTTCTATCTCATGAAGTTTCTACTGCAGATTACTATTTTCACCGTTGTTGGTGTTGTTGTAGTGGTTTTTGTTGTTGTTTCAGTAACTGTTTCAATTTTGCAGTTTTGGCTCTGTTGGTGGTGCGCTTTTCTTGAGCAGGTTTGAATTTATTTGCTGCTTAATATGCGTGAAGTTGGCACACGTATTCAGTTGGAAACAAATTCGATGCCAAGATTTTTTGTTTATTTTAACTAAGTTCGTTTTTTTTTGCTGCATTTCAGAATATTTAATTGTTTGTTTGAAATGTGATCTGAGAACTATTTTATATCTTGAAATCAAAAATTTATTCCATAGTTTATTTCTGACAAGTTATTAGATGATTGATATTAAGGGAAAACAGACTTAAGGCTTGATTACTCAAGCGTAACGTGAGGTGGCGCAGCGGGACGTAGCGTTGTGCGACGTTGCCACGAGAATAAACGATTACCGAAATCGTACTCCAACGTAGAGCAGGCGCCGATTTGTAGCCCGCAGACAATTTGTTATAAAGGCACTCTTTTTTCTAGTAGGCTTATTAACTTCTCCTCTTCAATAAAAGACTGCATCCTTTATTATATAGTTGGTATTAAAATTTACGATTTTGTGAAGTTACACAAAATTTTTAGCTTGTCCTACAGCTGTCGAACTATCAAAAATCGTAACGTGGCATAGAAATATATTTTCTTCAGACTTCTATGTGGCGCACAGTGGCCCCAAATGGACTTTTGCTTCTCAAAATTTTTTTACTTTTTTGTCTCTTGGTATAATTAAGCTGAACTTAAAATATATTATCTATGATATTCAATAAATCGTTTGAACTATTTTTTTTCAAATCCATGTTGTTTTTATTACTAAAATTTTATTTAAAGTTAAGAAATATACGATTATGGCTTGACTTGTGCGTTTCAAAATTCTCCAACTTTCGTGTCTCTTGCAACAATGAAACCAAATTTAAAATATATTTTGTATGATATTCGATGAATCATATTTTCAAATTTTAAAATTCATTTTAGTTTTAGCACAAAAATTTTGTTTTAAATTTTAAAAAATACGATTCTGGCTTTAAAAAATCTGTAGCTTTTTTGTTTCTTGAAATATTTTAGCCCAATGTAGAATGTATTTTCTTTGGTATTCAATAAATAATTTGAAATACTTTTTTTCAAAATCCATATTAATTTTTAGTACTCATTTTTTTTCAAGTAAAAAAATACGATGTTGCGTTTCAAAATTGTGTAACTTTCTTGTCTCTTGCGACAATGAAGACAAATTTAAATTATATTTTCTATGGTATTCAATAAATCAATCAAACTACTTTTTTCAAAATCAATTATTTTTATTATTACAAGCTTGTTAAGATTATTCCTACAAACTGATAGAAATTTTTATAATTTTTTAAATCTTAAAATTAAAGCTTTAAATCTAAAATTTGAATTTAAAGTAGTTTGTATGAAAGTTTTTTGTTGTGTGTGGTAAAAGTGGGGCACCACATGAATGAAATTATGGGACTGACTCCATACTCCACATATATAACCATGATCACGAAAAAAAAACACAACAACACAAAAATTATTTGTTGGAGAATGCTGATATAAACCAGAAAACATATGTTATAAAATAAAAAGATGCAAGACAAAGGCATGGGGTCCATAAAAAAATGAAAGAAATAGTTGGATTGTGCAAAGTTACAATAAAAACCCCAAAAACACAGGTTCATAATGTGTGATGAGTTAGAAAGGGCAGCACGGTCCCCTTTTGCATTCCTACGCCACTGGTTTCTTCTAGACAAACATGATTTTGAGAAATATGCAGATTTTGATGGAGCAATCAATTGCGACTGCATCAACAAAGTTTTATAGAAGAAAAAATATATAAAGTTTATGGTATATTTTTTTGCCTACGTTATGAAAAATTGAATTTCTCAAAAAGGGCAAAATTGGAGCAACTTATTTTTTTTTTTGTCTTGTTACCAATACACTTAGGAACCCAATGCACTATGAAAGAAAACAGCGCAAGAGAGCGCAACTATTTAAACCTTAATCAAAGATGAAAAAAAGTAAAAAAACTGGTTGATAAAACTATTAAATTTATTAAATAAAACAATTTTTTGTTTTCTTTTTTTATTTTTTCAAAAAGCCTGAATATCAAGCTTTCCAACAGCATATAATACTTGTATGATCAACTTAAAAGTAGTTGAAAAAAATTCGATTAAAAACGTTCTTCATTTCGCTGCTTATATAGGACTGTGTCTTCAGAACACTTTAGCAAGCCATGTAACTGAATCGTGTCAATTTTTTTATAAAATGTTCATTGCAGTACAAAATTTGACCTTTTCTCAGATTATTTTCGTAATGACACAGACTGCAAGATTAATTTTGAAAAAATCATTTATGAGACGGAAACGTCCATTTGGGCCCACTGTGAGGCGTCCCGCCACGTTACGATTTCGTAATGACTTGTACACATTTATCATTGTAAATTTCATTATAAATAATCAAAACAAATAAATAATCAAACAAAACAAAACAAAACAAGTCAAAAAATTAATAAACAAACCACCGAGTCACAAGCAATTTCAGAACCTTGAAATACTGAGTACATGTGAGCACCATGGACTGGTTAAGTAGTGACAAAAATATTTAAAGAAAACGTATAAAGAAGAATGATGAATGAATCATAAACTACGAAGTCGGTTTTGCGCGAGCGGCCACTATAGTTTGAAAATAAAAATAAAAAGACAAGATCATATCGCAGTGTGCACATGTGGGTCAGCATGTGAGGAAATCTGTAGACATGCATTTTCATAAAAATAATTTAGAATAGTCGGCCTTTATAATCTAATGAAAAGTGCGCTAAACTATCAACTCAGAGTTCCCCGGTTCGAATCCGGGTTCGGGCATTGTCTTTTTCGCTTTCTTTGTTCTTTACTACATTTAAGAATTATTGAAACCAAAAATCCACAACTAAATTGTGGAAAATGTAGAATAAAAGGACAGGAACAACTGAGGGCTGGAAATGCTTGCCGAGGTTAAGGCACAACACTAGCTTAGGTTATAATTAATTTAAATTGTCCTTTACGTTTGTTCCGCATAATCAATAACTCACGTATGGTTCCAATCAATTCTTCCTCTTATAATCTATCCCTTTCCTTCCAGGCCAGAGACCAAACGGTGTTTGTATAAAGCACATGCCTTGATTCTTTGATCTTTAAAAAAAATAGAGTACAGTAACTGATGAAATAATTGACTTCGTAGTTGGTTTTTTTTAAATATAGAGAAACTAATATAAGAATAGAATCAATCAGAGTAAGAAAGAAGCACTGAGCTTTTAAGCTATGAGATTTGAAAGTACAAGTCTAATTATTTCTTGTGTAACTAAAAAATTCTGATTGATCAAAAACACATATTGGAAAAATGACTGAAAGTAAGTTTGTTTTAGATTTAAGAATTCATTGTAAAATCTATATATTCAATCTATAATTCAGTATGGATTTCTGAGATGTCAGGATTGGCGGGGTGCAGAATGATGAATAAGGTATCGAATGAAAGAGCTAGATGCGTAGGTGCGCACAATTTGGTTGGTTTTTCGATTGATGACCTTTGACCTGAAAAAGGAGCGTTTTAAAAATTCCATTTAATTTTTGTAATAACTCCTTAGTTATTAGAGATAGAAGAGCATGATGTAGGAGGGAATTTTAGATATTGCTGAGATGTACAAATAACCAGACATACAGTTTTCATCATTACTTGTGGATACAATATAATAAACATTTTTGTATGTAACATACAGTGGTGGTCACGAATTTAGCACACTTAAAAAAGTAAAGTGAATACTTATATTTTCCATTTATTTGTTGTAAATTTTTAATTAACTTTTTTTTTTGTGTGTATATTATGTCTTCTTTATTTCTTATATACATTTTTTTACTTCAAAACTTTTTCTTATAGGACTTAAAACCAAATAAAAATTAAAAATAAGCATTTCAACTTGGTCATGAATTTAGCACACGAGCGAAAAAATGTCTAGAATGAAAAATATAATCAAAATTGATTGCATAAAACTCAATATTTCGTAGAAAATCCCTTATTCTTAATTATTGTATCTCATATCCTTGGTAAACTTTTGACCAAAGCCTCACAACGGTACTTTGGAATACTATACCGAATCCTTTGGATTTCCCTAAACAAATCTGGCAAATTTTTGGATTTTACTGTTAGTATTTGCTGCTCGACATCCCTCCACAGATTCTCAATCGGGTTTAAGTCCGATGATTGCGATGGCCACTTCAAAATATCAATATGTTTGCCTTCCAAACAACTCTTAACTATGTGAGCACTGAGCTTTGGATCATTATCCTGCATAAATCGCCATTAAAGTGGCAAATTATCCTCTTGAAACGGTATCATGGTATTGACAAGTACGTTTTTGTAAGCGTGCTGATCCATTTTTTAGTAAATTTTAACAATCGGACAAACTCCGAGCCAAGAAAACGCCGCCCATACCATAACATTTCAGCCACCCTGTTTAATCGTCTTGAGCGTGTACTTTGGATTGTGTTGCATGTTTTGAGGACGCCACACATATTGTTTGCTGTCAGATGCGAAACGGCAAAACTTTGATTTATCCCTCCAAAGCACATTTTTCCAAAAATTTGTTGACTATTTAAATATTCTTTTGCATACGCAAGACTGCATTTAATATTTTTTTGCGACACATGTGGTGTTTGTTGGGCTATAAAGCTACGGAAATTGTTTTCATTCAAGCGTCTTCTTATGCCTTTTGAGGATACATTTATGCCATATTTTAATGAAATTTCATTTTAAATTTTATTTGAGGTCTTAAAAGGATCACTAAGTGAAGCTCTATAAATCAAATAGCCCTCTCCTGCTATTGTTTTTCGCGCTCTTGGTCGCTATTTTACATTTTTAATGCTCTAATACTGCTCTACATGTTGTAATGCGTTATATAATAACTTTCACGAACATCTAAGAAGCAGAGCAATCTCTGAAACTGTGCTTCCACCATTTTTCATTTGCTGAATCAAATGCCGCTGAGCATCTGAACATCAGTAGCATTTCGCCATATCTTTCCAAAATTTTTTGTTAGAACTCAAATAGAAACTTAATAAATTTAGTATATCTTACTAGTAAAGTTTAATTAACGAAAATAAAATAAGATATGGAACAGTAATTCTAACCTGTGCTAAATTCGTGTCCAGCATTTAAACCACATTGATTTATACTACTTTAAATATGCCAGAAAATTTAAGAATAACTAAGAAACCAACTAACGGTACATAGAGTAAACTTCATAAGCAATACTCAACAAAAAATATTTGGTAACAATTCTCAAGCTAAGATGTAAAAAATTTCAAATTAGAGTTGCTAACACAGTGTTTGCTAAATTCGTGACCACCACTGTATGTGAATATATACTGTGATGGTGAAATTTTTTCAATATAGTAAACTTTTAACGAATCAAATAAACTGCCCATTTCAGCCCTTGGAAGGACTTTGACCTAGCTTCTATCGATCAATTGTGTTGTACATGTTATTAAATGTTTGATCACAAATGACCGAGAACTGGAGCTACGTATTTTATGTCGACTCCGAACGGCTTATGTTCTCAAGAAGCCTTACATGGCAATTTTTACTCTCTGAGGGTTGCCATTGTCTGCAGAGAGGTGACGACCGAACAGAAAAATTAATTCAATTAAAAAAACTTTCTGTCTGAGCTGGATTTGATCCCGGGCTACCGCGGTTCTTTAGCTTAGGAGTCACGCACTCTACCCACTAGGCTACAGCCGCCACTTTGGCATCATTTTGGCATCACTATCACGATATCTCGAAAACTATAAATTTTCTCAGTACAACGTGTTTTTGAATGAAAAGTCGTTGGTTAGTAAAAATAACGGTTAGTGAAAGCTTATTCGAAAATATTTTGTAAGAAAAGTTGAAGTAAAAAAAAAGCCCGTTATTATAAAAACAAACATTTGTGTGATATCTTGAAAACTATTGATTTTCTCAGTATAACGCATCGTTTATAAAGAGGATATCGTCACAGAATGAGAAAAAAGTTTGAAATTTCAAGTTTTGACTTTGCAAGCAAATATCTCCGCCATTTTCTAATCGATTTGAATCAAATTTTTCTTGTCTGAAAGAATAATTAAATGATTTAAGAGAAATTTTAAAAAAAAAATAACTGTTACCTCACTAATTCAATGTTTTATATATGAATCAAATGACCTTTAGAATTAATACTTTTTGCTCAAAAAATAGGCCAAAAGTTGTTTTTGTTGTAAAATTTTTTTTCGAAAATTTTCATTTTCCCCACTCTTTCATATGACTGATCATTTATGTGCAAAAATTGTTTTATGTTCAGCAGAATTCAATTAACAGTTTCTATTATTAAAAATCATGGTCTGATTTTTTTACACCTATAATTTTTTTGATGAAAATTAATTTTTTCAAAATCTTGTTTTTATATTTTTTACAAAGTTCTACAGACTAAGAAATAATTTCTATGAAAAAATTTTTCAAATATTTCAAGACTTTCCAAAATTATAAACATAAAACTATGTTTTAAACTGTTTCCGAGTTGCTTTGAATAAAATTCAATTAACTTTTTTTCTCATATTATAATTTTTGATCAATTTATGCATTATTTTTTCAGTGTAGCTGCATTTTTTACTTTAAAAGGCGCATATAAAAACAATTATACGGTGGAAATGGATAAATTGGATTTGTTTTTAAAATTTAATAAAAGCTTTTTTCGCATTTTATATTTCTGCTAATTTTTGGCACAATTTTTTTCTGTGAAATTCTTTCTGTTATTGTCTCCATTCTATATAAGGGAAAGAAGTTGTTTATGGTATTTTTACGATAAAATTGAAAGTTTTATTTCAGGTATATTTACTTTAGTTGTTCTGCTTTTTTTATAAAGCCGATTACGGCTTACGACCGGCAATTTTCTTGGTTTCATGATCTTTTTGAATCTGGCCATAGCCTCAAATCATATTTTAAATTTGGAACTATGTAACTTGAGGCTTTGTCCCGTCACCAATTAGATAAAAGACTGTTCATTGGGGGTTATTTCATTCATTTTGGAGACAATTTCATTTTAAGTTTAAACTTTTTTATATGGGCTTATTCCATTTTTTTTTTTTTTTATTTTCATTGGGGCTTATTTAATTTTTTTCATTGGTATGTTTTACGTTGCTTGTAACTTCTATAAGTTTAATGCAAATTTTATAAGAAAATACAAATATGTATACAAAAAATTTGTAAAAAGCTATTAATGACTTCAATTGAGTAATTATATTAGCTGTTATCTTTAAATTGAAAAAAAAATTATGTAAATTTGCAAACACGGATTTTTTATGTCGCATTTGTGAATTTTTACTCTCTTCGGGCAGGCATCACTGATAGTACTATGTTTGCTGGAGTGAAATTTCGCTGACAACTTTCATTTATTTGTTGCGTAAAATTTTTGACACATTATGTTGCGAGGAGTTGCGTTTGCAACGTTTCTCAGAGAGACTCAGAGAGTGAGTTGGGAAATTTCATATGATATCTCTCTTTTCACTTCAAAGTAAATAGGTAGTACAATCAGCGTTGCCAGATTTTTTTTTTTAAAAAAGTGTAAATTCCAAAAAAAGCCAAATGCATTTTCAACAAAAAACTGTAAAACTAATAAAAGCAAGTTTAATTTTATTAGTATTTATTTATTTACTTAAATGAAAATAATAACAAAAAATTCATTAACAAACACATAATCAATCACATAAACGGTAAAAAAAATGTAAATAGCATTTTTTCTTTTGAAGTTCTCTTCC
Source organism: Dichetophora obliterata (assembly GCA_963920525.1). Lineage (NCBI taxonomy): Eukaryota > Metazoa > Arthropoda > Insecta > Diptera > Sciomyzidae > Dichetophora > Dichetophora obliterata. Next base: position 210,882,796 of record OY986436.1, on the reverse strand, counting down.
CATGACATTTTTCAGTATTTTTTTGTGACATGCTGCCTTATTTTGACAATTGAAAGGGTTTCATATAAAAAATTTCAAATGAAATGCTAAAATAAGGCAGCCTATTTTTTCTTACATTGCGAATGAGAATACCTTATTATAATTACACCCATGACTCAATTACTATAGGTTGTCCATTCATTTGACGTTTACTCACAAGAATGAAGATATACACTCGTAAAATTGAAGAGGAGAGCAAAAGAGTAATTTTTTAATGCCATCAAAGTAATCAGTTGCAGGAATATCATATTTTTTCGCAGTACTAAATACCTAAGGATACATTTCACTGCTGCTTTTTCTACTACGTCCTGCACTGCTTGTTTGTTTTGATAGAAAATTTAAGTGAGTTTTTAAAAAACTAATTTCAATATTTTGTTGTGAAAATCTATTCACACCGCTGACGGCTTATTGGATCCACTGGCACATTATATTTTCGAATTTTATCACAAAAATACACTGTTTTGCAAATACCGCACGTTATTATAAAAATTACGACTTAATAGTAGCGATTTATATTTCAATTGAAAAAAAAACGACTCGCAACAAAATTTAAAAACAATTTTCAATTATAATTATCAGAGCAATAGTTATTATAAGCGCAATGCACACTATTCTTTTCCTGCTAACAGCAAAATATAGAATAACTACTTTTTATAAAAAAAATACACAACAAAACACTGAAACATAACTTTTCTTATGGAAGACCACAAAACCCTTGTTGTCATTTATATTTGAGAGAGAATATATTTTCTTTACAAATTTACGGGTGTTGTCAAACGAATGGACAACCTATAATAATTGAATCATGAATTACACCATGCTTTTGAATATATCACATTTTTTTCTTTGTTTTTGGAATTTGATTTCATTAATTTTCGTAAATTGGCTTGTCAATTTTTTTGTAAATTTGGTTTGATTTATCTAATTGAATATAATTTGAATCATTATTTTTTAAAAGGTATTTTTAGAATACCAAAAGTGTGGTATTTTTCGACTTATTCTGTCTACATTTGCTGTGGCTTTTGGAATGTATAAAGCAGCAGAAATCATTTTTCTTAAAAAGGGAAATGCTTGACTACCATCGCTTTTTTTATTTTTAAAATAGCTTTCCAAAAAACTTTTATATTACTGTCAGGATTTAAATTTAAATCATTTAAACCATCGTACGTAATTCTCGCCATTCATCATAAGATTCTTGCTATTCAACAATGCTTACAACATTTGTCAAATGTCGACTCAATTGTGATAAAGGCTAATAAGTATATAAAACTTTTGTTGGAAACGGAAGTTCCACATCTTTTATAAATGCATTTTCCCATTCAAATGCATTTATAATTTGAATTTATTTATTAACTATTTATTACGTCGTTCAACATAAAATTTTACGCATTGTTCTCTAAAGTCGATTTTCTCCGATTGTGGTAATTAATGAGTTGAATGTATTATTCATTTTTTCAAATCTGAAATTTAAAAAACCTGCAATTTGTCTGTTAAAAAAGTCTGTTTAAAAAACTGTTATTTACTGGTAAAACTATGAATATGCAAACGCTGAGTACAATTAAATTGTAAATAAAATGTTGCTACAAACATGTTGCGATAATTTCACGCAGTTTAACAGAGTACTGCTCTGTTGTGAAAATTTCCACGTTTGCTTTGCAGCTGTTTTTTTTAGTTTGATTTGATTTGATTTTATTTAATTTGATTTTATTTAATTTTATATGATTTGATTTGATTTGATTTGATTTGATTTGATTTGATTTGATTTGATTTGATTTGATTTGATTTGATTTGATTTGATTTGATTTGATTTGATTTGATTTGCTTTGATTTGATTTGATTTGATTTGATTTGATTTGATTTGATTTGATTTGATTTGATTTGATTTGATTTGATTTGATTTGATTTGATTTGATTTGATTTGATTTGATTTGATTTGATTTGATTTGATTTGATTTGATTTGATTTGATTTGATTTGATTTGATTTGATTTGATTTGATTTGATTTGATTTGATTTGATTTGATTTGATTTGATTTGATTTGATTTGATTTGATTTGATTTGATTTGATTTGATTTGATTTGATTTGATTTGATTTGATTTGATTTGATTTGATTTGATTTGATTTGATTTGATTTGATTTGAGTTGATTTGATTTGATTTGATTTGATTTGATTTGATTTGATTTGATTTGATTTGATTTGATTTGATTTGATTTGATTTGATTTGATTTGATATGATTTGATTTGATTTGATTTGATTTGATTTGATTTGATTTGATTTGATTTGATTTGATTTGATTTGATTTGATTTGATTTGATTTGATTTGATTTGATTTGATTTGATTTGATTTGATTTGATTTAATTGGATTTGATTTGATTTGATTTGATTTGATTTGATTTGATTTGATTTGATTTGATTTGATTTGATTTGATTTGATTTGATTTGATTTGATTTGATTTGATTTGATTTGATTTGATTTGATTTGATTTGATTTGATTTGATTTGATTTGATTTGATTTGATTTGATTTGATTTGATTTGATTTGATTTGATTTGATTTGATTTGATTTGATTTGATTTGATTTGATTTGATTTGATTTGATTTGATTTGATTTGATTTGATTTGATTTGATTTGATTTGATTTGATTTGATTTGATTTGATTTGATTTGATTTGATTTGATTTGATTTGATTTGATTTGATTTGATTTGATTTGATTTGATTTGATTTGATTTGATTTGATTTGATTTGATTTGATTTGATTTGATTTGATTTGATTTGATTTGATTTGATTTGATTTGATTTGATTTGATTTGATTTGATTTGATTTGATTTGATTTGATTTGATTTGATTTGATTTGATTTGATTTGATTTGATTTGATTTGATTTGATTTGATTTGATTTGATTTGATTTGATTTGATTTGATTTGATTTGATTTGATTTGATTTGATTTGATTTGATTTGATGTCCCAAGCATCTACAACTCAATGCCAGCAGATCTTATAAATATTCAAAATAAATATAAACTTAAAAATATTGTTAAAAAATATTTGATAAAATCGCAATGAAGCGAACAAAAAATGTACAAAATATGTAGAATATATATCTTCTTATTAACATACTTATTTATTTACATAATTTACTCTGTATATTCTGTATATACCCTTGCATACAAGCCTAAGGCTTCGCGGGGAAATAAGCTATAGTAATAAAAATTCTAATTATATTTCAATAAAGATGAAAAGATGAAAAAAAAAAAAAAAATTTGATTTGATTTGATTTGATTTGATTTGATTTGATTTGATTTAATTGGATTTGATTTGATTTGATTTGATTTGATTTGATTTGATTTGATTTGATTTGATTTGATTTGATTTGATTTGATTTGATTTGATTTGATTTGATTTGATTTGATTTGATTTGATTTGATTTGATTTGATTTGATTTGATTTGATTTGATTTGATTTGATTTGATTTGATTTGATTTGATTTGATTTGATTTGATTTGATTTGATTTGATTTGATTTGATTTGATTTGATTTGATTTGATTTGATTTGATTTTATTTGATTTGATTTGATTTGATTTGATTTGATTTGATTTGATTTGATTTGATTTGATTTGATTTGATTTGATTTGATTTGATTTGATTTGATTTGATTTGATTTGATTTGTTTTTATTTGATTTGATTTGATTTGTTTTGATTTGATTTGCGAACAAAAAATGTACAAAATATGTAGAATATATCTTCTTAATAACATACTTATCTATTTACATAATTTACTCTGTATTTTCTGTATATACCCTTTAATACAAGCCTCAGGCTATGCGGGGAAATAAGCTATAGTAATAAAAATTCTTATTATATTTCTTATTATATTGATTTGATTGATTTGATTGATTTGATTGATTTGATTGATTTGATTGATTTGATTGATTTGATTGATTTGATTGATTTGATTGATTTGATTGATTTGATTGATTTGATTGATTTGATTGATTTGATTGATTTGATTGATTTGATTGATTTGATTGATTTGATTGATTTGATTGATTTGATTGATTTGATTGATTTGATTGATTTGATTGATTTGATTGATTTGATTGATTTGATTGATTTGATTGATTTGATTGATTTGATTGATTTGATTGATTTGATTGATTTGATTGATTTGATTGATTTGATTGATTTGATTGATTTGATTGATTTGATTGATTTGATTGATTTGATTGATTTGATTGATTTGATTGATTTGATTGATTTGATTGATTTGATTGATTTGATTTGATTTGATTTGATTTGATTGATTTGATTGATTTGATTGATTTGATTGATTTGATTGATTTGATTGATTTGATTGATTTGATTGATTTGATTGATTTGATTGATTTGATTGATTTGATTGATTTGATTGATTTGATTGATTTGATTGATTTGATTGATTTGATTGATTTGATTGATTTGATTGATTTGATTGATTTGATTGATTTGATTGATTTGATTGATTTGATTGATTTGATTGATTTGATTGATTTGATTGATTTGATTGATTTGATTGATTTGATTGATTTGATTGATTTGATTGATTTGATTGATTTGATTGATTTGATTGATTTGATTGATTTGATTGATTTGATTGATTTGATTGATTTGATTGATTTGATTGATTTGATTGATTTGATTGATTTGATTGATTTGATTGATTTGATTGATTTGATTGATTTGATTGATTTGATTGATTTGATTGATTTGATTGATTTGATTGATTTGATTGATTTGATTGATTTGATTGATTTGATTGATTTGATTGATTTGATTGATTTGATTTGATTGATTTGATTTGATTGATTTGATTGATTTGATTGATTTGATTGATTTGATTGATTTGATTGATTTGATTGATTTGATTGATTTGATTGATTTGATTGATTTGATTGATTTGATTGATTTGATTGATTTGATTGATTTGATTGATTTGATTGATTTGATTGATTTGATTGATTTGATTGATTTGATTGATTTGATTGATTTGATTGATTTGATTGATTTGATTGATTTGATTGATTTGATTGATTTGATTGATTTGATTGATTTGATTGATTTGATTGATTTGATTGATTTGATTGATTTGATTGATTTGATTGATTTGATTGATTTGATTGATTTGATTGATTTGATTGATTTGATTGATTTGATTGATTTGATTGATTTGATTGATTTGATTGATTTGATTGATTTGATTGATTTGATTGATTTGATTGATTTGATTGATTTGATTGATTTGATTGATTTGATTGATTTGATTGATTTGATTGATTTGATTGATTTGATTGATTTGATCGATTTGATCGATTTGATTGATTTGATTGATTTGATTGATTTGATTGATTTGATTGATTTGATTGATTTGATTGATTTGATTGATTTGATTGATTTGATTGATTTGATTGATTTGATTGATTTGATTGATTTGATTGATTTGATTGATTTGATTGATTTGATTGATTTGATTGATTTGATTGATTTGATTGATTTGATTGATTTGATTGATTTGATTGATTTGATTGATTTGATTGATTTGATTGATTTGATTGATTTGATTGATTTGATTGATTTGATTGATTTGATTGATTTGATTGATTTGATTGATTTGATTGATTTGATTGATTTGATTGATTTGATTGGTTTGATTGATTTGATTGATTTGATTGATTTGATTGATTTGATTGATTTGAGAGATTGATTTGCAGAGATTTGGTTTTGATGTCATAGGAAAAGACAATTGTACCCAAAGATATTCCTTTTCCCTATATTTGAACTAGATTCATTTTAAAAATGTTCAAACTAGTACTTTTTCCCAAAGTCTTGAAGTAAATCTTAAAGTGATTTCTAAGTATTCAAACTTTAGAGGAATTTTTTTTCTTTCAATTGTTATCAAGAAAAGTGCATCACGTAAAAAATGATTCATTTTTTATTTTATGTAGTAGTTTTTTTATACCTTTATAAAGGTAAAATAATAATATAGTATACAATATATATTGTATAATTTATACAAATAAATACATTTGTTTAGTTCCTAAAATTGATTTTCCTCAAACAGTTTGAAAATAAAAAAAAAATTGCCACAACACGTGTTCATATATAATTTATGGTTGTCAGTAAACATTTTGATAGGAAAACAGATTCGTTTTACTTTGAAAATTTTTTGTACCATACCATAACTAGCTGGAAATGAACTAGTATATTTTTTCAATTGACTTCAAAATAACTGCTGGGATGCTTCAGCGCACATGCTATGAGTATTGGGAATAAGATCTGCTCTGAATTCTCTCCATTAACTTTCAAATAAATCTCTTCTATAATTTACTCTCGAGAAATTTTTATCTTTGAAAATTGATTTCATTAATTGCTAACATTAATATGATTATAATATTAATGAAGACAACAAGCTATATGTATATAATTCTTATATGTTATAAATCATAAATAAAATTATAAAAAAAGAAATGTATAATTATTGCTATCAAACAAGGATTGGCGAAAAGCGATGATCCCTGAAGATCTGATTTTGAGCACTTGCCGCCAAAACAAATTTAAGTTTATAATTCGAAGAGCTCATGCCCTCACTCAGTTACTACCCCTTAAATTTTTTGCTACCCTTTAAATTTTACGGTTTTTTCATAAGTAAATCGACTATGTTTTCTGCATCAATGCGTAGCAGTTGCAATTAGTTATTTACAATCTGATGCCGCTGTAACAAACAAACAAGCAAACGTAAAAAAGTGATGAAAAAAATTGCATTTGATTGAGGTCAACGAGCGGAAATTACAAAATTTCTTTGTCGATTTGTGGTTGAATGCACAATCAGAGTGTGCAATCAGTTTATTGTTTGTAACAGCAGATACTAATTAAAATTGAAAGAATTAATTTTTACATATTTTTACGAAAAAAAAAATAAATTAAAAATGCGAAAAGAAAAACAATGGCGAATAAAATATTTAGGCCAACGCAACATTTATTTACACAAAAAAAGAATAAATTCAAAAGAAATTCAAAATAAAACATGTTAAAGTAAGCTTTGCTTACATGAAAGTAAAAAATTCAGTGTTGCTTATTTAATCACTTTTTAGATACTGTATTGTGTCATCACATCATTAACTATATTTTTCTCACAAGTCATAAATTTTGCCCAACTTTCTACACATATTCAAACCTCTTCTCTTCTGCCCAAAGGGTGCCCCCAAAGTGTTAAACCAAACAAACACAATAATGTGTTAGTATATATTTTTGCATGTTTCTGAGCTTTTATTGGGGCTGGAAGAAAGAAAAGTTTTTGGATAAATATAACTTTATTGTCAATATCCTTGCAAGCCATCAGATGCTTTGGCTGTGTGCATGAAAAACAACATAATATGAGACCCAAAGCACATACAGTAAAATCTAACTACAAGAAAACTACCAACCTCATTTTAGTAGTTGAGTTAAAGAAAAGAACAAATTCTAAACACACACAGAAAAAAGTTTACCCTTTAAGGTAGAAATAATTTCTGCATTAACTTGGCTAACATGACCGCAAAGAAGAAGCAAAAAATAAAACTGCAGAATTGTGCAAAAAAAAGGTGTTTCTTTTCTACAAGCATGTTGAATATGTGGAAAAATTTGTTAGTTACTCAATTAAAAGGATACCCGGTTAGCTTAAAGCAAAAAACTGGAGAAATTTTCTGCACAACTTAATTTAAATTAGTTTATGTTGGTTGTGTTGCTTTTATTATTTAGCTGTAGCTTTATGTCGCACTTAGAAACCAGCTGAGTTGAGTTGTAGTTGTTGTTGTTTTTGTTTTTGTCACTCTGACAACTTGGTTGAGTCAGGATGTGCTCATTATGAAGCTCATTGAGATAATGAAGTAAAAAAGGTACTAAGCGAGAAACACATGATAAACAAACTCAGCAAAATAAAGCCAAACAAAGAGATACAACTAAGAAAAAAAAACTAAAAAACATGACCGACTGGCAGATAGACAGACAGCTAAATCTAATCTATGCTAACGAACTCACTTACCACACAGACGCACACACTGCACACACTACACATACACACACACAGCCACACATAATAAAGGACTTGCACTGTGAACACACATAGCTTGTGGAAGGACTGAAGTAAGCAAAAATAAGTTAAAGATAAAAAAAACTACTAAATGATGCCACAGCCAACCGCACCGAAGGGCATCACATTTATTTGTGCCCATTTAAATGAAGACCTACAAAGGAGCAACGCCATTAAATATGGGTGGAACTAATAAGTAAAAAAAAACAACCACAAAACAAAATAAGTAAAAAAAAATAACAAAGATATTTTACACAGAATAGCAACATAGTTTAAGTGAAAAAACTTGCATTGTGCTTGTAAAAGTCAAAAATAGTCAAAATATGAATGATATAAATTATATCTAAATATATATATAGTATTAGCAGCTACATGTTTACAGCTTATCGTTGTAGGACAAAAACTAATAAATGATACACAACTCAGTAAAAAAAAAAAAAACATGTAAACAAGGCTTGCTGCAAAACGTACTGTACAAAACTTTAAGTAAATGATGATAATAGAATAGAAAGAACGGAGTATTTTTTTTTCTAAAGTGGTTAGGGTGCTTTTTAGTATTCATGAGTAAGGGCAGGTTCTTATGAAGCTCAACCAAAAAACTCAATTAATTTTTTTAATTCTCGATAGCTTAGGATGTGTAGTATATGTTCCCAAAGCGGTTTGGCCAATAACGATTGAATAGAAAAGTTATCGCATACGAAAGGAACCCATATTTTCACAAACGCAACCGAAAAAAAACTGTTAACCGCATCTTAAAACGCGTTTTCTGAAAAATAATGTTTTACAAACGTCATCTTCCCACGATATCTCAAGAACTTCTTTATGGATTGACTTGGATTTTTTTTTTATTTTAAAAAGATAAAATTTATTGGATCCAAAACCTAAATTAAGATAATATTGGCCGGTTTTTTTAATAGTACTTTAACCCATTTTCTGCCACGCTGCAAAAATGTTTGAATTTTTTGATATAAAGTTTATTCTAGAGTAATAAATGGCTAATAATTCCAAATCAGTCATCAAAAACTTTTAAAACCCATCTTTTTTTTTGTTATGTCAAAAAATTAAATGTTATATTAATCGAACGTTGGTGCTTATCCCATTTCTATTTTCATGTTAACACAATAGAAATGGATAAGACGCTGTCATTTGCTGGTAAAATTTGACATTAGTATTTGTATGGGATTTTATGGAATAAGCGAAAACGTTCGATTAATCGAACACTAACTTTGACTCATACCTATGCCATCCAGGTGTTGCCAGATCTTGATTTTTTATTGCAAAATATAGCTTTGTCTTTTGACTAAAAGACCTCATCATTACTTTTTTTTCTTTAACTATACATATTCATTTAATATTATATACAAGAAAGGTCTATTGGCAAGGTATTTTTCAACCACGCCCCCACCGCCTTGAAATTACGGGTGGTAATGGTAAATACTATTTTCAAATAGCCAATGATACAAAGTAAAATATGATATCAACGTTCTTCCTGATATCAATTACATTCATAGTTAAAAAAATTATTAAAAATGGACAAATTATGCGTTCGATTAATCGAACAAAGGTTGGAAATGCGTTAAAGAGCGAAAAATGTGGAAAAAATGCTACTTAAAATTCAAATGACCGCCATTTTTGTTGTTATAAACTATTTATTGACATTTAGGGTTCAAGCTCCAATATAAAATAATATTATTTATAAGTGTTTGCTTTTTTTATATCAGACTAGCTGAACCCGGTGTGCTTCGCTACCCCTCTCGCGCTGTTGCACTTGGTCGTTATCATCCGCTTGTCCCATGAAATAAATTTGCAAAAACTTAGGATCTTCATCTGGAATTGGCAATATTGATCCCATTCGTTTATAAATTTGGCCTTGAACTCTAAATGTTGGCATGAAGTTGTCTCGAACCACTTTAGTCGCACCAAACGATGTCATTTGAAAACACGAATTGTATTTTCGTATGTTGCTTAAGAAATGTTGGGAATCGCTGTTGTTCCTATGAAGTGGAATATTATTATTTTGAATAATAATCATTATATTTTTTCCTCTTCCTTTTTTGATGCCTTAGGGGCAAATTATTTATCTGTTCTTACCTGAAACTAACGATAGTAGTGGTTCTGGTGGTGGTAGCAGTTCGGGTAAAGCAATTTTACCATTTGCGTAGCACATTCAAGGTGCTTCATTTTTATATTTCTAGGCATTGTAGTATTGGCAAACTTTATTCCTTGGTGCAATGGCAACTAACTCATCTTCACTGCAATCAATTTCTGATGTGTAGTGGAATGCAATCAGCTGATATGATTCAGGGCTTCGACGATGCTGTGCTCTTCGACTACGATCTTGTAGACGGTGTGCCTCACGTTGCTCTAGTGTCTCGACAGCTCTTGATAAAGAGGATAGCGATCGGTCACTTCGCATGCGTGTTTGACGTTGAGTAGAAGTCTCGGAAGCCCTTGATGTCAAGGCTCGAGAACGGTCGCTTCGTAACCGTGTTTCACGCTGAACAGATGTCTCCGAAGCCCTTGATGTTGAGGTTCGAGATCGCTGAATCTCTAAGCGAGTTTCGCGCTGAACAGCAGTCTGGGAAGCCCTTGATGTTGAGTCAAGAATTTATTATTTCGTAAGAATATCCTATTGTAAAAATTTAATGACGATCGGTCCAGTAGTTAAAAGTATAAAACGATTTTTAATTTTCCCAAAAAGGGGCGTGGTCCCACCCACTTTTCTTCTGATACGTATTTCTAACTATGCCAATACCATATGTACCAAATATCATCGACGTAGGTCAAAAAATGCCCAAAATATGGCGATTTAAATTTGTGGGTTATATGGGTGGTGCCACGCTCCTTTGTCCAATGAAGACTTTAAAAAGCCTATTATTCTTTCCAGAGTCATAATAATGTGCTGTGAAAATTTCAGGAAGATCGGTCCAAGGGTTTGGCCTCCTATAAAGCACAAACAAACAAACAGACAGACAGACATTCATTTTGATATATATATAGATTGAAAGCAGATTAATTATAAGTAAAGTAAAATGGGGCGAAAAAGGGGGATTTGGTAATAAAAAAATCTATGGCTACCTTACCTGTATATAAAAAGTATATAAAACTTTAGGTAAATACATATTACAAAAAAAGTATTTTTTATAGCAAACATTGTTAGTGGTATAAGTAAGTATCTGAATTAATAAAGGGGCGGTGAAGTGGGCGTGGTTCATAGTAATATGGCGACGTTAACAGTATTAAGAGCAATATACTACCAAATAAAAAATAATCCGTTGGAAGGAACAAATTTGTACAGAGAACAAAAAGTTTAAAACTTAAATTTGGCGTGAAAAGGGGCGTGAAAGGGGGCGTGGCATAAGAAATGTTTATTTCTACCTCGCCTACAGTATAATGTGTATACAATTTGAAGTAAATCTGTTAAAAACTATATGGGAGCAATTACATAATTTTAAAAAGTAGGCGTAAAAGTGGGCATGGTCGAAAAAAAGTACCCTATTAATCATGCCAGAGTCCCATTTAAATGTTGTGAAAATTTCAGGAAGATCGGTCCAGAGGTTTGGTCTCCTATAAGGTACAAACAAACAAATAAACAAACACACATTCCCTTTTATATATACATATAGATGACATAAACGTGCTGTGGGATGCAGACCGTTTAGGTACCTTGTTTTTCAACGTGACTTTTGACGGCGTGTTGACACTTCGCCTTACAATTTTATGCAACAAATTGCCTACACTTTTTGCCTACACTTTAAGAATCAATAAATAACTGTCAAGAAACTCAAGGTGCTCATTTACGTCCTTCTATGAAAAAACAAAAAATCTAGAACATCACCGTGTTTTCGGGAGATTAGATGAGATCCGGCCCTAAAGCAATTAAAAAGTTAATAAGATTTTTATTGTTGGAGGTTTCAGCAACAAAGCTTCAAATGATAAAAGGAATTGTTCGAAAATAGTTGAATAAAAAAAAGGTATTTATGCGCAATAGAAGGTAAATTATTCATATTATGACGTCGAATCTTCGGTATAGTTTTTTAATAAAACTCTGCACAGGTGTTTCTTATTGTCCGTCTCAAAAAAAAGGTGTTGCTCCATTCCTTTAAATCCACCCTAACTAACAAATGATCTAAAGGCACTAAAATATTTAAAAAATCCATACATGGGCACACTGCAGTAAATATTTACTGCATTACTAGAAGCAGTAATCAGTAAACTTTTACTGATAATGAAATTCAATTTGCATTACCAGTAAATTTTTACTGATTACTGGAGAAAATTGCAGTAAAAATAAATTTTTACTGATTACTGAAAAAAATTGCAGTAAAAATAAATTTTTACTGATAATGAAATTCAATTTGCATTACCAGTAAATTTTTACTGATTACTGAAAAAAATTGCAGTAAAAATAAATTTTTACTGATTACTGAAAAAAATTGCAGTAAAAATAAATTTTTACTGATTACTGAAAAAAATTGCAGTAAAAATAAATTTTTACTGATTACTGAAAAAAATTGCAGTAAAAATAAATTTTTACTGCTTACTGAATAAAATTGCAAAAATAAATTTTTACTGCAATATTTTCAGTAATCAGTAAAAATTTATTTTTACTGCAATATTTTCAGAAATCAGTAAAAATTTATTTTTACTGCAATTTTTTTCAGTAATCAGTAAAAATTTATTTTTACTGCAAATTTTTTCAGTAATCAGTAAAAATTTACTGGTAATATAAATTAAATTTCATTATCAGTAAAAATTTATTTTTACTGCAATTTTTTCCAGTAATCAGTAAAAATTTACTGGTAATGCAAATTGAATTTCATTATCAGTAAAAATTTATTTGTACTGCAATTTTTTCCCAGTAATCAGTAAAAATTTATTTTTACTGCAATTTTTTTCAGTAATCAGTAAAATTTTACTGGTAATGCAAATCGAATTTCATTATCAGTAAAAATTTATTTTTACTGCAATTTTACTGGTACTGCAAAGTGCCCATCTATGAAAAAATCTTTTATTTAAAAAATAAAAAATATCTGGTTCTAGTTTAGACTTTCCTTCCTATTCTTCTTGTCGTTATAGATATCAACTATTTAATAAACAATGCTATTAAAATAATTTAATTAAAGACTTAGACTAAGACTAATTAAAGACTAAAATTGAGATAGCCGATGTATATGATACATCTAGACTACAAATAGTCTTACACGAAAAAGTATATATGTAATCATTATGAGTTGTGACTCTTTCGAAGAGGGTGTGCGATATGTTGTGCCACTAGGCCAGCCCAGAATAGCACTGATAATTTCAAACTAAATTTAGCGTTTCCTTTGGTGACTAGAAATGTTCCAATGGCCGATAAGATAACTCTCCAGAAATTTTATCCAAATCGGACACCGATAAAGTAAGACTCATTGCGATTTAATCTCATTACATAGGTATAAAGGGCGAAAATGAGCTGTTTCTTCATTTAAATGTGTATTTAAATTCTGAAAACTGATAAAATAATTCTAAACTTTTAATCAATAGCAGATTCAAAAACCTTTACAACGTGTCATCGTTGAGAAAAATTGGATGAAAATTACCATAGTTGTGATATTTTACTTTCGAAAAAATGCTACTTTATTTCTTGTTGTAATAAAAAAAAATCGTAAAAATCCAAATTTTAAAAAATTGCAATGAAATGTTGTTAAACAATTTTTTAAAACAACACTTAATATAAATACAAAAAATTGTATAATCAATTTGAATAACTTGGTCGTTATGGAATTTTTTATTTAAATTGTACCCTTTTGAAAATGTCCAGTTTGAGTCTTAAGCTATTTTGTGCACAAAATTAAAAAAAAACAAAATCCTAAGAAAAAAGATATAGCTGGTGAAACTTGGTTTTTTTTAAAAAACCCCCAAATTGCCTGTTTCTGGCATTTTGAGCACAAAAAAAATATAGAAAAATCATAAAAGCGTTATATCTCATTTGAAATGACTTTAAATGCTTTTTAAGTATTTTTGATTTTTGTATTACAAAAATTTTGGAATTTCAGGACTGCCAACATATTAGACCTTTGTTGTACTGTTGCAATTTAATTTTTTATACACAGTAAAAAATTTTAGGGTAAATTTTATCTTTTTTATTCCAAATATATTTTATTCCAAATCTATAGTAATAAAACTAATTTTCTGTTTGTTTGTTTGTTTGTTTGTTTGTTTGTTTGTTTATTTGTTTGTTTGTTTGTTTGTTTGTTTGTTTGTTTGTTTGTTTGTTTGTTTGTTTGTTTGTTTGTTTGTTTGTTTGTTTGTTTGTTTGTTTGTTTGTTTGTTTGTTTGTTTGTTTGACCTTTATACAAATCTAAACGGCTCAACGGATTTTCATCAAACTAGGTATACATATTAAGTACATCCCAACTTAAAATGTTACATACTTAGTTTTTGCCACGCCCCCTCTGAAATTTTTCAACTAACGGTAATTTTGTTTTTATAAAACTTTTAATGATCGGAGATTTTTTTGTATTTAATTTTAAAAATTTTTTGTTATTTTGACATCAAAAACATTCACATATCTTCAAAATTGGAGAAAATTTCAGTATAACGACTTTTTCATAAAACATCGTTGCCTAAGAATGAGAAAAAAAAACGACATGAAAATCAAAGTTTGGTCTTTCGATGCAAATATCTCCGCTGTCCATTAATATATTTAATTCAAATTTTTTTTGTTCAAAAGTTCAATAAAATCACTTCACAAAAATAGGTTGAATTAAGTCAGTGTATATATGTTTTATGATTATGTCAAAAAAGGTCAAAAATATTGACTTTTTACTCAAATGACTCAAAAATTGTTGTTGTTGTAAAAACGAAATCAATTAAAAATTGCACATCTGGCTACCTTTCATATGACATAGCATTTATTTGCAAAAATTCTTCCAGCTAAGCGCAAAAATTATTTTACTGTTTTTGTCATCAAAACAACAAGGGTACCCCC
This sequence comes from Dichetophora obliterata, assembly GCA_963920525.1. Lineage (NCBI taxonomy): Eukaryota > Metazoa > Arthropoda > Insecta > Diptera > Sciomyzidae > Dichetophora > Dichetophora obliterata. The sequence goes on along the minus strand of OY986436.1, from coordinate 210,867,674 downwards.
TTTGATTTTTTTCGCGAAATTAATTTTTTCCAAAATGTTGTTTTTATATTTTTTACAAAAAAGTCTCAAAAATAATTTATGTGAAAAAATTACCCCAATATCTCTTTCCAATCAAAAGTAATGGCTAAAAATCTATTTTTCATACCAGACTATTAATAAAACTTAGTTTTGTGTTAAAATTCTCTAAATAGTTTGAACGTCCCCATATATCTCTAAGAATGCAGTTGTGTGTCTAAAGTAATTACGAACATTTTGGATTATACAAAATTTTCTTTATAGTAATCATCTACTTATATTTTGCCTCACCACCCCCCGCCCCCCGCCCCCCTGCTGTTAAATTTGTTTTGTTGATGGCTCTATTTGTTCTCACTATTGTGTCACCGTTGTCAATTAGTTCTTTATCAATGGTACTTTAAATGTTGTATACATATCACAATTTTATCGAAAAGATGACTGTGAATAAGAATGCTGTAAAAGTTAATATTTCCATGTAATCAGTTTAAGCTATATGGCGATATAAAAAAAAATATGCGCATGTGGTCAGCACAATTATTTCATTGGTTTTGATCTGTGCGTTAAATTTACAGATAGATGGCGCCACATGTGTAAGATGTGTGGGTACAAACTAAACGTACACCTTGCGTTGAATAGCTGAATTATGTTTTTGCAAAAGTTTCTTCAAATTTAACCCCACACGATTGGGATTACAGACAGGTGGCGCTATTTTCTGCTTACAGAAGAATATCTGACAACACTTTCTAATCGCTGCGCCCCAGTTATCGTGCCTTTATACTTTTGCAGACCAGTGTGAAAACATTCTTCACTTCCTGATTTTCAGTGATGGGTAGAGTATCAAAAATAGACAAAAAAAAATCTGTGGTCATCTATGACAAAATAAGTAAGATTTCCAAATGTCTCTTATCCGAAAAACCTTTCATGGGATGCGTACAAGGGAATATCAAAAGGCATTACGAGAGTGTGCACAAACATAATTTTGACGATGCTTCATCATCAAGATCATCAAGAAGTAATAATACCATCAAATCATATAACAACAATCATAAAAACCATCTTTTTTCATTTGATTGGGCAAATCAAGTTCATTTACTTTATTAAAACATTATTTTTTCCTCATATGCATATGCGCAGTCAACATCTGTATTTTGGTTTCATCTTTTCATGTCAGCGCAAGTGTACAAAAATACAACAACAAACTTATATTTTGTCTAATAACTCTACGTACAAACGAACGTTTGGGAATTTTTTCTTCAAACGCTCATTTTGAATGAACAATTCCAAACGAACGTTTGTTGCTTTTTGTTGTTGTGTGAAAAATTCGTTCGAAAAAATACAAAGCTTACAAATTTATCAGTGATAAAAAAAACGACGCAAGCAGAGCGTTCCTTTTTCGATTGCGAACGTTCGTCTGCTTTTAAATTTTTCGTTTGAAAAATTCTCACACACAGCAAAAAACGAACGATAAGATCGTATTTTAATCAATTGCGAACGAATTTTTCCGCACCCTGGTAATTATAAAATAAAAATGCTATCTGAATAAAAATTATTTTGAAAGAAATAATCAAAGGTTGAGGGGGCGAAAATATAATAGTTTTTTCCGATTAGCATTAAAATTCTTATATAGCAGTAAGGCGGTCCGTGGCAGATCAAAGTCTTCCAGGGAATACTAATATTTGACATATATGTTTTTTGACGAAAATTATTTAATAGAAAATTGACACGTACCAACCTTTTCTGGTTAGTAAGGTTTTTATTTTATTTACAGAAGATTTTAAAGTTTTCTCTCAATATGTTTTATGTTGATCACCCAAAACAGATACGAACTCTTTTTTTTATTTTTATCGCTAAGGTATCGCATTTTCGGGTTTGTGTTTTTGTTTTTAAAGCACTGTGGTTCTTTTCATACCAATTTCTTTTTTCTCCTGATTGAATTGAAATTTTATTGAGCATTTTAAGCAGGTTTCAAGCCAAAAGCTGCACAAAGCATCAACATTTGCTTTGTGCTTAAAAGCGGTAAATATTTTATAGGCTTCATTTTAGTAGCTCGATCAGACACAATCACGTACACTCACACACACATAAACAAACCATACACAGCTTCTATTCATTGCATCGCCATTGCGATTGTTTTAACTAACACATGCTCGCTATGTGTGCTCATTTCGAGCGTGTTTAAATATCCTGCAGGGTTAAATAAGGAGTTCATCCCTGTTTCGGTACTACTCCTCTTCAGCAGGAATTTTACTTCACTGCATAAACTAAAGGCTGTCAAAATGGTTTGTCGTCGTCCTCATGCAAATGAAGCAAACATACACATCACCATCTATCCACCCGCACATCACACCTACCCGCACTGACCCACACATGCGAATGCATGCTTAAGCCTTGGCATAAAATAGCACACTTAGAACAATTGCAAAATAACGGTTTAAACAATAGCCTCCAGGTACCGCAGCGAGTTTCGCAGTTTTACCCGAATTTTATTTTGACGTTGTTTTTTGGAAGGGTTTCTTGTTCTCTTTGGGACAGAGTTGCCAATTACACTGCAACTCTTTAACAACATGTCGAACACACATCATTTTATACGTAGCCTCTTCATGTGGGTGAATGCGTGTGACACATTGAAGGACAGTGAAATGCACACAGAAGGAGCAGCCAACGAGAGATTTACCAGCAGCGCCAAATAAGCTGAAAGTGATGCCTTCCCCCCGCAGCCACTCAGCGACGAAGCTGCTCGAAGCACTGCAAATAAAAATAAGTACTATAAAGAGTTCGAATGCATGGTTTGGAGCTGGCAACATTGAAAAAATTGTTTGTTATTTTTGTATTTGTTTTTCTTGTAATAAAAACGCCATTGGACTCAATTGGATTTTAACCATATATTTTTGTTTTTTTTTTTGTGGGTTGTATTTAGGCGGTTATTGTGTTTTTGCCTGCAATCCCTTTCTTATTTCAGGGATTGGCTTCAACGTTTTAATATACACACATACATACATGCAATAGTTTTGACTGTGAGGTTGAGTTGGAGCATATAAATATTTGTAGTTTGCTTGTGTAAACATTTTTATTTGTTGTGGTATTTTGGCATTCAGTACGTGTTGCAATTTGTTGGTTGAGTTCTTTTTGTCAACAAAAGAATTTCTACAGTGAAAAACCTAATGGCATAAAATGGAAAAATTTTGTGCTCAAATTAAAACTAACAACAGATTTGGTCAAGGCAAAAACAGATATTTTTTTTTTTGTTATATCTTATATGATAGTGAATATAATTTTTTAATTATATGCTATAAAAACATTTTGCTAAGAATGAAAAGTTAACACATTTGTGGTCATCTTTAATTTTTGTAAACTTTTTCCCGTGTACTAATTTCTATTGGAGACCTTTTTTATATAAACTTTATGCTTTGTTCTGTTTTTTTTTCCTTGCTATTTCTGATAGTACTTTTTGTTTGATAATCTTCTTTGATGTTTGCAGAGTTGTTATGAGTAGCCGAGGATATGTGGGAAAAGTTAACCAAAAAGGTTGCTTTTGTTGAACCTTAATGCGGTGCAGATAACCATATGGTATGCTAATTCAGGAAATCTGTTCAATGTGTGCAGATGCGTGATGAAAAAAAATAGTGTTCCAGTTTTTTATTATGATTATTGCTCTATTAAGTTGGCTTTTCATAAGATATACAACTGAAACACATCAAAAACCTTTTAAAACTGAGCTCGCAACTTTTTTCAACCCATTTCAATTAGCTGGCCTGTTTTCCCTTAAAAAACTGTGATACAAAAATAAAATTGAGCTTTTTTATGTTTTTGTTCAACAAAGCAGTATTGTCACAATATTTATAAAAAAAAAAATAAATCTCGTATACAACATTGCCAGCAAAAACAAAGGTCAGATTTAACATTTTGCAAGTTTTGGGACCAAACCACGATCAAAGTTTTGTATTGAATAATTTAATGGTAAAGTTTTCTAGGAATGAAAACATTTTATAAATACTAATTTGAAATTTACTAAAATAAAAAAATTGAAATTAAATTTAATTTAACAAAATTATTCCATGTATCAAATTTCATCATTTTTCATATACAAGCCTACAAACATAATGCTACGCATACGCAACACTGAATTGCACGCTAATTAACAAATCAACTGATTTCAGCTGAAGGCGAAAAATTTTAAAAATTTGCGAAGAAATTTTGTTTTAATTTAAATTTTTAAATTAAAAATTTTTTATTATTTTATTATAAAAAATCATTAAATTATCAAATCTATGAAACTGCGAAAAAGCTTCGCTTCTCTCGTGTGTCCAACAACCAAGATTGCCAGTATTTTGGGAAATTTTTTTTTAAATCTCATTGTATTTTTTAATCCAGCGTAGTATTTTTGAATTGGCGTGGGAATTTGGCGTTGTATTTTCTAATTGCATATTAATTTGAGAATTTTCTTCTTAAAAATTTATTTTCACTTTTATTTAGCAAAAATGTTATAATGCTATTCAATGAACGACGTATATATGCAGAAACGTAAAGCTATAAATTTACGCTGTACATTTTCTCGAACTTACTCTTAATAAAAATGATGAAATTGCATATTTGGTTTAAGGTACTATTACAGTGTGCCAAAAATTAAAAATCAATTTTTTTTTAGAATATGTTTCTTTTAGGTCTTAAGAACACGTATACAAAGTTTTTGAAAAAAATATCAAATAGAAAAAAGTTATAACATATATTTTATTTGTATGTCGCATAATATTCAAGAACCTTTAAATCTTTAATCGCGTTTTTCTCGAAACAAGGTTTTTCGAATCGGCTTCTAAGATATCTGGAGTTCTACTTGATTGATTGCGATGAATCTTGATTCATTGTGATCCTTATAGACTTTTTTATGCACTAGACCTATAAAAAGCCAAAAAACTTTTATATTTTTTTCTTATGGCTGAAAGTTTACCGTCGTGGGACGTAAAAAACGAATGCTATTCTGGTTGCTGTACAGCGTATAGAAATGTTCTTTGGCCAAATGTAGCAAATATTTTTCGAATTGGCGCCGAAATTTGTTACATTCAGCCAAAGAACACTTTGCAGCGTATTGAAATATACAAGGTGGCGCAAAAGTAACCTTGCGATGTTTTTTGGCTGTAATTTTAAAAAAAATGAAAAACTTTGATTCTTCTTGTGGATTATTTTTATTTGATCTTTTAATTTTTTTTACATCAAGTCGAGAATATGATGTCATGTAAATGGCCGCTGCCACAGTTGATTGTCATTTGAGCCCTTTTTATGGCATTTTTTATCACTTCGGCCAAAACTTCCGGCGATAGGTCCTCACATTCTTGACCGATATTGTCTTTAAGAGCTGCAAGAGTCTGAGGCTTGTTGACATAAGCCCGCGACTTCAAAAAGCCCCACAAAAAGAAGTCTGGAGTGGTCAAATCAGGCGATTTTGCTGGCCAGTACAAATCGCCAAAACTGGAGATTGGGCGCCCGGGAAATGCATCCTTCAGCATATCGGTGGTGGCACGTGCAGTGTGTGCCGTTGCATCGTCCTATTGGAACCACATGTTTTCCAATCCCAATTCATCAAGTTGCGGCAAAAAGAACTCGTTGATCATTGCTCTGTAGCGCTCACCATTCACAGTAACCGTTTGGCCCGCGACGTCTTCGAAGAAAAAAGGTCCGATGACTCCTCCAGCGAAAACAGCACACCATACAGTGACTTTGAGCGGGTGTAATGGCTCTTCTTGGGTTACACGCGAATTTTCAGTGCCCCAGAAGCGTTAATTTTGCTTATTTACGTACCCGCTAAGATGGAAATGGACCTCATCACTCATGATTATTTTTGATGAAAAATCATCTTCCTCTTGGTGGTGATTAAGGATGGCTTGAGCGTATGTTAGACGCGATTGGCGGTCAGCAGCTGACAGCTGATGCACCGTCTGGACTTTGTACGGAAACATCTTCAAATCTTGTACCAAAATTCGCTGTAAAGACCGTCGACCGATACCCATTTGCGTGGCACGTCGTCTGGTCGATGTCGACGGCGCACAGTGATGCGATTGGTACAAGTTAGATGGAAAATATTATTTTTTGGTAGTTTTCGATGTTTTTGGTACAAGAAAGTACAAAAAAAAGTATTTCAGAAATTTTGGACAAGTGGGCGTGGCAGCTGCCATACAACTTAAACACATTTTACGCCATATCTTAGGAATGAGATAAGCTATGATAACAAAATTAGCCATTGACGTCTAATATAAGATTTGAAAAAAGTTAAAAAAATTTCACCGCGATTGGACAAGTGGGCGTGGCAGCTGCCATACAACTTAAACACATTTTGCACTATATCTTAGGAATGAGATAAGCTATGATAACAAAATTAGCCATAGACGTCTAATGTATAACTTCAAAAAAGTAAAAAAACAGTAAAAAAAAAGGACAAGTGGGCGTGGCAGCTGCCATACAATTTACAATTTAAAAAGTACGATTACAAAATTACGAATAGACGTCTAGTATGTGGTTTGCGAAATTTACTTTCTAAATTGAAGAATTTATTTATTTTTTCTTATATTAACATTATTAAGAATTGGATGTTCATCTTTAATTCGACGACCAATAATCGCCCTCAGGATCGGACCATTCATCACTAGTTGAATCATCATTAACAAGAGGAAAACGAGATTGTCGTATGGCGGTTATTTCTGATTCACCAGCAGGAATAAGAAAAACTAATACGTCCGGATGCAATTTTCTAACATTAGTTAGAGGCTTTTCTCGGTAGGAATCAACCAAAGGATCAGAACTGATGAGAAGCATATTCAATAAATCCGTATTTGTATTGACTCTTGAGCTTTTACGTGTGTTTGTCAAACGAAAACGTCTACAGTCTTTGTTACGAGCCTCTTGTGCCTCTTCAGATAATTGCCCTATTCCAACGATGCATTGTTGCACTATATCTTTAGCATGGCAGAGAATTTTATGAACTGTTACCGGCATAAAATACCAGCTATAAAGTTGAATATATAATGCCTTAGTCTCATTAATATAAATGAAGAAATATCTATATTATAACCAGAGGAGATACAGCTTAAAATTATATAAAATCTTTTTATAAGCTTCTCGTCTACTCCAGTTATAGAAGAGCTTTTTTCATGGCTTTTAAAAAATCGTCGAGCAGTGTTCCCATCGTTTGAAGAGCCATAGCCTGGCTTGGGCTTATCTATAACTAGACCAAGTTCTTTTTTAAAACGAAGTTGAATTTGCTTTTTTCTATTCTCGACAGATAACTTATCATTGATATCGCGGATTGCCCATTTCTTTACATCTAGCCTGTACCCTATATGTAAGATACAGTCAAGCGTTTTGATCCAAGCATGTAGAGATGATAAGCCATAAGAATACAATTCTGGTCGAGGTTCTTTGAGGTTTTGGATTTCATTCATTTCAGTTGGCTTGGCACCACATATATAACACGACTGTGTTGACTTGTGAGACGAAAGGTGATTGGCTATCTTACCGTCGATCATGGTGCAAACATATTTGAATTTAATTTTTAATGATTTTGATGATATGTTAAAGTCAGCATCTTTCAAACTTTCAATTTGATGACGAATATTTTCAAATTCTTCTTTTATTATTTTTTCGGTTTCTTTAGCGAATACAAATTTGATTGGTCTACAAAGCCGAGTGGACGATGGATGTTTATTTTGCCATACCACTTCATTTAAATTTTCAGTTAGCCGCAACTGTATAGGAACAAATGACATTACAAATAAATACTCATCAGTGCTATCCTCTTCGTTAAACCTTTGCTTATAAGTACTATGACCACAACTACCATCACCACCCCATTTACAAATTAAAGTCAATGTACTAAAATTTTCAATATTGCCAGCAATAACCGACTGTATCACATTAAACAGCCTTTCCGTAGTGTGATTGACAATGTCTTCCATATTTATGGAAGCACTACTTTCAGTCACAGTGATTGAATTTTCTGAAGGAAAACAGTCTTTCTTTGCTTTTGCAAGTTTATAAAGAGAAGGATATAAATTATGGCCCGCTCGTAATGCTCTTTTTCGAAGATTGTTGTAGGTATAGGAAGTTAACCTACTGTCAATGTAAATGGCTAGCGCCTCCACATTGGTGTAAGTGTGTTGTGCTTCTGTACTATATTTTAATTTTTTAATTTTTTTCGCCTCTTCGGGAGATTCACAAACAGATTTTATAATATCTGCAACAGTACGGAGTTCACTTGCCCGTTTAGACATTTGAGCAGCATATGAGAGCTCATTTACAGTTCTTGATTTCAACAAATCACGTACTTTATTTTGCTTTGAACGTTCTCCGCAATCTGCAAAAAGTTTTGATGGCCTACCGAGCGAGCCTTTAGACGTAGTAGGGAGCCCTTCTAAGACGTTTTAACCAGAGGCTTGATCACTTTTCTGTTGAACTCATACAATATCTTCCATTTGTAACCAATCTGAGTTCTTCATCAAAAATCTGAAAAGTATTTTCAATTTATTCTTACAGGAAGACAAAAATATTATCTTTACACTATATGACAAATTTCAAAACAGTCTTGCTGTGTAGTAGAACTTCAAAATTTTGAAACTTAAAAATTTGCCGCATAGTGTAGTAAGCAAAATAGCTGCATTTATACCTATCCTTACGGCGACCAGCTGACTTCCACTTTTGTTGAATTTTATTTGCATAAAAACGAATGTTCACCTTCATCTCATTAACAATTTCATCAGATAAAATTTCATTTGAAGAAACAAAATTTATGACCGTATCGTAAAAGTCATCACTTTGTTGATCGCACCATAACTCAAAAAACTCCACACGGGATATTGAAATAACTATTCCTACGCAAAATATTTTTAAAGCCACTTTTTTAAAGCAATGAATGTTTTATTAAATAAACCTCCAGTAAAATCTGTCATTTTTAATTTTCTTAATCTTCAAATCAATTCAGTAACTTTTAATTATTTAACTATTTTTGTTAATACTTTTATCAACTTTGACTTCGTTTTCACTTGCTTGTTTTGTTTACTTTTTGCTTTTTCGTTTTTGTTATTTTTTTCTCACAAATCAAATAACTGTACATAAAATGAGCGAGTTAGAAAAATGCATTTAAAAAAAAACAATAAGAGCCCAGAGCAAAGAATATAATTTAAAGATATTGCATGTTGCTCCCTCATGTAATTATTGCAAAATATATTTTTTTAATAACTTTTAATTAATTTTCATGTCAGTTTGAGCAGAGTGTATAGTTTTCTTAATATATATTTTTTTATACCACCACGTTTACTTTCTCGATTTTACCCATTTTTTGAATTGAAGAATTGCATAAAAAATCAGCGAGTAAGAAAAATACATTTAAATAAAAACAAGAAGAACAAACAGCAAAGAATATAATGTAAAGAAATTGCATGTTACTCCCATATAATATTAGCAAGACATATTTTTTAATATTTTTTAATTCATTGTCATTAAGTTTGAGCAGTGTTTTCTTTTCGTAATATATATATTTTTATATTGATATATATTATATATTTTTATTTATTTCATGTATACCATATTTTAATACCGAAACGTGTACTTTGTAAGGGAAATATACTTTTTTCTGTCTGAAATGCCAAAAAATAGGCGTGGCAGGTGTAGAAAAGTATATATATTTTTGATCAGCATCACCTCCTAAGTAGATTTAGCAATGACTGCCTGCCAATCTGTCGTCACGATTACAGCCGTTATTTGAAAAAAACGGTCAGAATCTGGTTTTTCAATTAAAATAAATAGCATTTTTAGGTCCATCAAACAGGTTAAATAACAAGACAACCATACATTTGCACACCTCGGCACTCTTATAGCTTAAAGTACATTTAATATTGATTAAACAAAAAAAAAAATTTTGGAAATCTGAGGCAGTCCTTTTTTTATTTTCAAAAAGGTTTTACCAAATTTTCTGTTTTAACTAAGAAAAAACCTTCGTTTAAGAAATTTTTTTTTATTTTGTATGTATTGAAATTTTTTTTTTATGTAAAAATATTTTGTGATGTGTTGAAAATATTTTAAGCTCATCATACATTCTCATTGACCTCAAATTCGACTTTTTTCATACAAAACGGTCAGAGCACGGTTTTTACAGCCATTTTTAAGACCATCATATACATTCGAACAAAAAATTCAAAAAAAAAGTTGCGCACCTTGGCACTCCCAGGGCTTAAAGAAGATATAATAGTTATTAAATAAAAAAAAAAATTTGCAATTCTGAGGCAGTCCTTTTTTTATTTTCCAAAATATTTTACCAAATTTTCCGTTTTTATGCATATTTATCCTTAAATACTGTTTTATAGCGCCTACATTTTATAAGATACGTTATTAAATTTTTTTTTATTTCAAAAGACCATATCTTATTTATGACGCCTGCCAAAATTGTTTAAAAAAATATTTTAAACATATAATTAAATTTAACTACAAAACTCATGAACTAAAATTTCAAAAATATCACTTTTTGGGTCAACATTCAACAATTTTAGTATTTTTTGTAGAAAGTGGAGGTAAGTAAAATTTTTTTCCTGATATCAGTGGACAGTTCTTCAGAGTTCTACATATTCAAAATTCAGAAATAAGATTTCGACTTTTTTCCGTCTAGCATGCCCTTTCGAAACACTGTGCGGCGCTTCCATGACATCCTCGGCTACAGCAGCAATATTCTCTGCAGAACGGCTACTCCGGGGTCTGCCACGCCTGGCAGCATTTCGTGTTGTGCCAGTCTCTTCGAGGCGAGCGGCTAAACGTCGCAGTGTTTCACCAGTAGGCGTTGGACGGCCAGGAAATCTGCGACGAAATTCACGTTGTGCCAAAGTCACCGACCGATTATTGGTCAAATAAATAGTCACCAATATTCCGCGTTCTGGAGCAGTGTAGCATAACATTGTTTATTAACGTGTATTTCGCTTGTGTTTACTACACAAATGTCAAAACAGAACTGACATTAGGGGCCAATCGCAAAATTTATAGCATTTTCTGATAGGAGGATTACTTTTGCGCCACCTTGTACTACAATAGTTGTAGGCAACAGGTTAGCTACCATAATTGTAGTAAGCTGTCGCACCCTTATTTAATTCCACATGTTGTTTGTTTATTGATGTGTAGTGAAATTAATAGTGTTTAATAGTGTTTAATTTTGATAAAAATATATAGTAATATTAAAGAAATAATATTGATATTGTAGCAAAATTAAACAGAAATTATTCAATGTTACTATAATATATGTAGACCTATTTTAAAATTACTACCCTTATGTTTGTAAAATTCAACAAGTTTTACATAGTTTTAATACAGTTAATGTAGTATTTACAAATTTCTGCTGTTATTCAAGCGAATATATTTTTTTTAAAACATTCCTTATAACATTATATATGTATTAAAACATACTTTAATATACCTTATAACTTAATAGTTTTGGCGGTAATGCAGAGATATATCATATTTTGATTTTTTTTTTTACTTATAATTCTCAACTAAATTGGTACTTGAAATACCAACACGCAGAACAGACACTTGCAAACAGAATTTCTTCTCAATGAGTATTTTAAAGAGGTAGAAAAATTAAACCCAGGCATTTTTTAACGGTCTTTATTTATTTATTACCATGTTGTTTTTATTTAAATGTTAACAACTTAACAAACTTCTATCGAAAAACGTATTCTTACTAAAATTTTTTAAATTAAAGCCAGAAAATTTTTAAAAAGCGATCTTCACTCACTGACTCGAATGAGCATGTGTTGAAAATATCTGCTCAATTTTAATTCAATATATGAAGTAATATAAAATATTGCAATTGATATTGCAGAAAACTTCAACATTTGTTCTTTAATTTTGCTAAGAATTGTGTTTAATGGTAACAACTCAAAGATCAATATAAAATTAATAGTAAAATTACACATTAGTTTGATTTTCAACAAGAAATTAGTATGATATTGATAGTAAGTTTGCAATTATTATTTAGAGTGTATGTATGTATCAAATAATTTCGCATTTTAGCCAAACAAATAAACGTACAGACAAGAAAGTAAGTGATTACTGTGTTGTCATTCAGTTCTGAGCTACATTTTAGCCACATTTATCTACTTTTAGTTTCAAAACTCTAGCTTATCGGAAAGTTGGTTAAAAATGGATTCGAAGATTTGTACGTTACAGACAAGAAGTGATGCTTACAAAAACACATTTGAAAAAAAAAAACAATTTTAGTGTTATAAAAACCAAACACTTAATTTTTTGAAAGATAAAAAATACATTTTATCAGGTATGCGTGAAAACAAAACCAAAACCAAAAATTAATTATGTTATAATTTTCTATTGGTATTAAAAATAGCCATACAACATTTTGCGCACGTTTGCGCATTCTGTCATAGTCTGGGCTTGAAAAAAGACACATTTAAGATAAAAAAGTTCAAAAATTACAAAACGTTACTATACCATATTTTGTAGATTGTCAAAAATGTTTTCCAAATTTCAGGATTAACTAAAAACTGTAATTTTAAAAAGCCCATTTCAAGAAAAGAAAATTTTAAATACGAAACTTAATTTGATACTACTTTAAAGTACATATTTACGTGATTTCTTTTTCTAATTGTTCGAAATTTAGGAACTATAAGTCCGCCTTTGTAGTCTAGTGGATAGCACGATAGACTATCAACCCAGAGGTCCCTGCTTCAAATCCGGGCTTGGGCACGGTTATTTTCACTTTCTTAGTTATTTCCTACATTAAAGAATTATGGAAAACTAAAAGTCCACAACTAAATTGTAGAAAATGTGGAATTAAAGGGCAGAAACATTTAAGGGCTGGAAATGCTTGCTGAGGTTAAGGCATAATGCTAGCCTCAGGTAAAAGCAATTAAAATTTTCTTTTAGGTTTGTTTCGCCTAATCAATAATTCACAAACGGTTTCAATTTCCTTCAAATAATCTATCACTTTACTATCAGGTCAAAGACTAAACCTTGTTTGCATATGGCACATTCCTTGGTTCTTTGATCTTTTAAAAATAAAAAAAAATCTGATTTAAACTCTTATGTTAAAAATGCAGTGCGCTAGTGCGCGCTTGCACGGGTATGACAAAGATTTCTAATGAAGCCTTTAGCAGGGCCGAAATTGCAATAAAATCAGCTAGTGATTTTTTCCTTTTCAAATTGAAAAAACTTTCTTGTTGTTTCTTTGGAAAAAGATTCGTTAGAACAATTAATTGTTCTAACTTTGACTTAAAGCTCAATAAACGATTTTAACCCATTAAAAGCCAGCAGTCTTTAAAATTAAAAATTATTCATTCTGTTTATTTAGTATAAATGAAAGGAACATAAGGAACTTAAAAAATGTGAAAAAATAAAAAAAAAATGTGTTTATTGAAGGTTTTTGAGGCTGTACCCAAGCAGGTACAATGGTCCATCTTGTTCGGTTGTGGCATTCACGGCAGCGTAACGGTTTTTCAATTCTCTTAGGAAAATGGTTTCCAGCAGTAAGTGTTACACTAGGAACAACCGATCGTTTAGATATTGCTGGTTGCGTGTAGTTTCGAAGGTAGTGCCGGACGATGGCACGATGAAACTGCAGTAAGTACATTTTTGAGCTGTTGGCTTCCTTGTACAATTTCCATGCGTTGACGACGATTGAACTCATCATTGCAGTGAAAAGCGGCCACCACCACTTCTTTCTACGAAATTTTATTCTGTAATTATTTTGTGCTTGATCATGTAGGTCAACGCCACCCAGTCCTGAATTGTAATCTGCAATCAATTTTGGCTGTTGGACTCTTATCTTAGTTTTCGCGGTCGAGCACCAGCGATTTACGGAATTCATCGGTTCAATACCTTCAAAGTTCGATCCGACGGTTACAGCACTGTTATCATTCCACTTCACAAAAACAATTTCATTAGCTGTATCAATGAAATCTGTATCGTAATCATAAAAACCTCTTTGTTCCTTTTTGAATTCTGCTTTGGATTTCAGCGGACATTTCTTTGTTCTCGAATCCCGTGTAGTACCAATAGCTCGAAATTCTTTTTGTTTCAGCAGAACCAACAGATCATGAGATGTAAAAAAATTATCAAAGAAAACAACGTGATCAGTTGGAATAGGTACACTATCTAAAAACTCCAAGACGACTCTAGATCCGAGTGGCAGTTTTGATTTGTCCGTACTGACATTTTTGGCTCCACAATATGTATCAAGCTGGTACACATATCCACAACTGCTCCTCAGCATCCAATTTTTGAAGCCAAATCGTACGGGTTTGCCTCTAATAAATTGTTTTGAAGAGTGACTTCCAAAATATTTAACCATTGATTCGTCAATTGAAAGCTTTTCATGCATATATCCAAATTGGGAAAATTTTTGGCATAGTAGTGTTTGCAAAGGTCTTACTTTTGCCATTTTGTCAGATAGTATCAAATTGCTGTTGTCAGCAAGATGAAGAAATTTTTTTATTTCCTTGAATCTGTTTCGGGACATATTGTTACAAACGACTGGTGAACGGGTGTCTTCCGATAATTCCCAGTACATATTCTCTCTTGGCATAGAGTGATATCCACTTAACAACAGAATTCCCAAAAAAACCTTCAAATCGTTCTCTGTGAATGAAAAATTAAGCGCATTACATTGTGAAGCATAAAGTCGCGTTTGATCGACGATATAATCGACCACTTCAGAGTCAAACAAAGTTTCGAACACTTCAAGCTCTGACTTTCCTCCTAACTTCGATATCATTTCGTTCTTGTTGTGCATAAAAAAACTTGTATTTGGCATTTCAATGGAACATTCTCTTTTTGACCATTTGGGAGAATTTTGAGCTGGTTTTGAGTGCTGGATTCTGTGACGCAGCTCTTGAAGGGGTACATCGTCTTCGCTATCGCTGCTAAAGAAAACCTCAATATCACCCGGAATATCTTGCGGCATGATGTTAGCGATAAGATCCTCAGCATCACCGTCCTCCTCATCTGTATTTATATCTGCATCTGGTGGAATATACGCAACATCAAAAACATTATGATTTGAAGCCCCTTCCACAAAATCCAAAGCGCTCTCTAGATTGTTAAATCTTCTGCCATAAAAGATTGATGGGTTGATGCTTTTAAACGCCATGTCAAATCAAAAAATACCTAAGAAAAATATAATAATAAAAAACTTATCAAAATATATACGTTATCAGCCATTGTACCCAAGCGAGTACACTGTTTTTCAAACTTACCTTTCGCTTGGAAAATCACTATTTTATGAACAAGTTTTTCCAAATTAGAAAAAAACAAGCCTGTTTATTCGTAAATCAAGTGCAAACTTTTTTAATTTTTATGCGACACACTTTTTACAGAGTCAAACGATCACTGATCTACCCAAAATGCACAAATCTGGAAAAGGCTAAACAAAACAAAGCAAAATTTGAAGTACCGTTATTTGCTGCCGCTGCTTTGTCAATGTGCTTTTATTAAGCAGAGTACACATAACACAAAATCAAAACAAACACTGAAAAAACTTATTTCTTAGTGAATTTATGGCATTTCAAATATGAGTGTTTTGCTGTACCTGTGCAAGTACAATGGCCAGTAATGGGTTAAACTATCAAACAACTAGAATTTGTATTTAAAATCAAGTATGATTTAAACTATCAAAAATTTCGAATTTGTATTTAAATCATATAAAATCAACAAAATTTTAAAAAAACTTGTTTTTTAATAGAAATATTCAGAAAAATTCAGTTCCACCAATTTTTTTAACCCGATATTTTTATAATAACAAAAAATAAGTAAAAATAAATATTATTCTTGAGGTCAGCCTACTTTTGTTAATAAATCCTCATTCAAAAAGATTTAAAATTCGATTGACTTTTATCCCCCTAGCGTGTGCTGCTCAATAGATCTGTGTGGCCTTGTATATTGTTGCTGTTTTTTATATGGCCAGAAAAGTGTTTTCATTTTCTAATTTTTACCTTTCTTTATGACAAAGCATTTTGGTAAAAATTTAATTGTGCACTTGGTATGAACTAGAGCTTTCAAATGATGTAAGTTTTCTTCGAATGTGTTGCCTAAATGTCAGTAAAAAATGGGCTAAATTTTTTGTTGTTGCTGCTGCTCTTGTTGTTGTTATATTTACGTATTATTATATAGATAGGTATTTTATTAAGCATTTTGTTAAACTACATATTTCTTAAATAAAAATATGCAATCAAACTCTCTGAATTTTAATCCATCAATTCAAAACAAGTCATACATTTTTATTGCGTTTTTATTTACATACATTTTTTTTACAGATTTTCTACTATCATTTTTGTTCACATGTTATTTTCATATAAATTGAAGTTAGGTACATTTAGTTTTATTGCACATTGTGTGTGTTTTTTTTTTCTTTTGTAGGCATGAATTTAGTTGCATACTTTATGTTTTACGAGTACTACATTTTTATTCTCTTAAAATTGCATTTTTTATTTAAATGCTATGACTATTTTTTGGCATAAAACTTTGTTATCTTGGTTATTTAAATGGCAAAACTTTATCATTTAACTAGAAAAATAATTTAATCTCATGAGATATGAGCGAAAATTTCTCTCATTTCCTGTATTTAATGCATATATTTTTGTCTTCTTTTATGATGCGACAAAGATTTGCAAATAAAAGTTTTGCTCATCTAACGTATCTGTAGTTTTTTCTTTTGTACTGTTTTATTTTTGTCTTTAAAAAGTTTTCATTTAAACTTTTGCACTTAACTGTGTGTTGTTGGCTTTTGTTATCCTGGTAGTGGCATGTGAGTGTGCGTTTGTAAATGAGTGGGGGAGTAAGTCATTGCATATGTATGTATGAATGTGTGTCTTAAGATGCTATTGTTTTAGTTACAATAGATTTTTTGTTGTTGCTGCCGCTTTTGTTGTTGTTGTTTTTGTTGTTGTTACTGCTTTTCAAATTGTCATTGTCTGTTGTGTTTTTGTTGACTTGCTTTGTGCTTGTAAAGTCGGTTGAATGTCCTCAGTAAATAAATCCAGGGATCAGGATCAACGTTAACAAGTTTTTTTAGTACACTTTTAAGATTATATATATATATATACATCTTTATATAACAATACCGATATATATATATTAGGACGGGTCGATTTGTGGGGAGGCAAAAAAAATCACCCATTGCTCAGTGAAAATCGTATTCCAGGGATCAAAATAAGAAACTTTGCCCGAGGAACTATACATCTAAAACGAACTCTAATGCCCCAACTTTTGACTTTTGTCCCGTAGGGTCAAATTTTGAAAAATCTAACTTTGACCAATTTAAAGTGCCCCAATCGAGTCCAAATGTATAACCGACACCCACTTTGGAGGGCCGATCCACCCATGCCAGTAGCACACCCCCTGGAACCTCCTGGCTGATTTTTTCATGTAAAGTGCCAAAAATGGTGATTTTTTAAAATGTTTGTATGGGGAACCCCCCAGGGGGGTTACAGGGGTGTGCATTTGGCATAGGTGAATCGGCTCATTTAAGTTAGTGGGAGTCGGTCATACATTTGGACTCGATTGGGGCACTCTAAATGGGTCAAAAAGGGATTTTTCAAAATTTGACCCTACGGGACAAAAGTCAAAAGTTGGGGCATTAGAATTCGTTTTAGAGGTATAGTTCCTCGGGCAAAGTTTCTTATTTTGATCCCTAAAATACGATAAATCACTGAGCAATGGGCGATTTTTAAATCGACCCGCCCTAATATATATATATATGTATATAAACTGCTTTACACTTTCATCTGACTTTTTCGAAAATAATCAAAAATAATCATAAACAGTTGCTTTGGCTTTGCTTTAAAGCTCTATGAATTTTCTGTAAAATTTGTTGCCTTTTTGTACAGGTGCCATTATGACCTAGATTTCAAGCCAAACACTGTTAAACTCAGCAAGCTGCAGCTTTACAAGTGGGCGCAAAAAAACTGCACCAGCATCACATTTCGGAAGCTATAGTGCATTTTTTATTGTGTTTGAATTGTTTTCCGTTTGTTTTTTGCTCTTATTTATAATTTCTTTTTCATTTTTATTTTTATTTTTATTTGTTTTCTACCTTGCTTCTCTTTTAATCTCTACCTTTTGCATTTTTTTCGTTATAGTTTTAGCCAGGTTGTGTTTGGTCGTCAGTCGTTGGCTTGTAGTTAAAACTCTGCAATTGTATTTATTTTGTTTTTGTGCTTTTGCAACGATGTTTCAGCCTCAGCAGAATTTAATGCAACACAACGGAAAAAAAAACAACAAACACTATACCGACTAGTGGTTGCAGTGCTAAATTTTAGGTTAACAGCCGCAACAAGAACTCTAAAAGAGTGTTTACAGTAAGTTGGGACAAATAAAAGTTAACCGAATTTAGTTAGTCGAATTTTCAAAAAAGGAGGGTTAGATTAAAAAAATGGACTCAATAAAAAGCAAACATTAAAGGATGCAAAAACACTTACAAACTATTGTATTGCCTTAATTTTTTTTTTATTTGATTTTGTATTCTTTGGAGCCTTTTATAATATTGCTAGGTAAAGAGTTGTACAGAACAGTTTAAATGCAGTC
This sequence comes from Dichetophora obliterata, assembly GCA_963920525.1. Taxonomy (NCBI): domain Eukaryota; kingdom Metazoa; phylum Arthropoda; class Insecta; order Diptera; family Sciomyzidae; genus Dichetophora; species Dichetophora obliterata. The sequence goes on along the minus strand of OY986436.1, from coordinate 210,849,098 downwards.
ATGAAAAGCTTCAGACTAACAAGGTTAAAGTTGTGACAGACCATTTAAAATTAAAAGTATTCGAAAGTTATATTAAGCGAATAAATGATATTGAAACAGTTAGCTAAGTAGTAGTTGACGAAGCAGTTGATTTGTTAGATTTAAACAAGACTTGTAAATTTAAGAATTCACAAAATTTTAATTCTCAATTCAAGAAATTTGGTGAAATTTTTTCAAGGAAAAAAATCAAATCACAACAACAACGATCTTTTTAACATGAATCTCGAACAGACTAGACAATTGTTCGTAAGCCATTATACAAAAAATTACCAGCAGTATCTTGCTATTTCCGATGTCCACCATCAATTAAAAACGTTATTCTATACAATATTTGTTTAAACCTATGACGAGGCTTCATCCGCAGTTAAGTTGTCAAAAAAAAAGGTTCCTTTTATCGAAGCTAAGTTCATCTCTACCGTCTAAGATACTATGGAATAACTTAAAAAAAATTGGAATTGGAAACATTAAAGATGGAGGTTGTAACTTAGACCCCGATCTTTTAAATGAATATTTCGTGTCTAGTCCATTCACTGAATCATCTAGTACGTTTAGTATATCCACCCCTACCTTGTCGCAGTCATTTCAATTTACTGCGGTAAATGAGGTAGATGTTGTGAGATGCATCTTAAAGATAAAATCACATGTTATCGGCATAGACGGGATAGATATCAGGTTTGTCAAGCTTATTCTGCCTTATGTTATTAGCCCTCTCGTGCATATATATAATCATTGCCTAACAAGTACTAAATTTCCATCAATCTGGAAAATTGCGACGATAATACCTATTGCTAAAAAACCGTCAGCAGCTATACCTTCTGATTTTCGCCCTATCAGTCTTCTCTCGTCACTCTCAAAAGTTCTTGAATCCCTTATGGCTGAGCAGATTTCTTACCATTTTAATGCAAATAACCGTTTGTCGCCTCTACAGTCCGGATTTCGCCCCGGACACAGTTGTTCCACTGCTGTTGTGAAAATTTTAGAAGACATCAGAGCATATTATGATAAGGGTCATATCACCTTAGTCAGTGTCTTAGATTTCTCGAAAGCCTTCGACAGTGTAAGCCACCCTTTGCTTTATAAAAAGTTAAATACACTCTTCAGTTTTTCGGATACTGCTGTTCAACTCCTGAAAAGCTATTTAGACGGTAGGACTCAAAGGGTTAAGGTAGGAAATAGACACTCGGGATTCCGATCTATTTGTAGTGGGGTACCCCAAGGCTCTGTACCCCAAGGGCCGCTTATGTTCACAATGTTTCTCAACGACATTTTTTCAATATGAAAAAATGTTACAATGCATGCGTATGCAGATGATCTGCAACTCTATCTATCCCGACCAACATGTCTTATTGAGGACCTATGTGCCAGGGTAAACGAAGACTTGACTGAAATCAGCAAATGGGCAACAGAAAATAAACTGAGGTTGAATCCTAATAAATCGTATGTTCTACCAATTGTGAAATCCAGAAACCCGTTTAATGATCTGTCTCCTATCTTTCTTAGCGGAACAAAACTTGGACTTGTTCACAAAGTCGTTAATTTAGGATTTGTTATGAACACTTCACTTCCGTGTGAAGACCATATTAATAGCGTGATTAGCAAAGTTTATTATTCCTAAAGAAATTTGAGAAAAACTGCTTCGTTTGTAACCACTGAAACAAGGCGAAAATTTGTGATACGTGAGAATCGTGCCAATAATAACTTATTCCGAAGTAGTATATAGCAAGCTAGACTCAAGGTCATTACATAAACTATTAGTGGCATTTAACAACGCAGCTCGATATGTTTACGGTATTAGTAGATTTGATCATATATCTGAATACAGTTTCGCTGGATTGCATACTTGGTTGCAATATCATTAATTTTCTTAATGCAAGAAACTGTATTTTTCTGCACAGACTTATTACTTCGAAAAGTCCTAATTACTTGTTTGAAAAACTCCAATTCTGCAGATCCATCAGAAATGTTTTCTTCCTAGTTCCCCAGTTCAGATATAATGAATCTAGTCGGCTGTTTTTCATTAACGCAATAAGGCTTTGGAATTCCCTACCAAATAACTTAAAACGCGTTAACAATGAAACAAACTTTAAGCAATCAGTTCTTGAATACTTTTCTTAACTCTTCTTTAACTTTCTCTTTTTTACTCATTTTTCCCATTTACTTATTTTTCTTATTTTACGGATTACTTACTTTCAAATTAAAATCATTTTTATCTTCAGCCAAACAATCATTTGCATAAAATTTGTTGACTAGTTTTTCCTCTTACGTTACGTTTAAATCTCAATAGTTTTTAATTTTTATCTTTAGCCACATAATCATAAAAATTTGTTTATTATTTTTTTTTTTTTATTTTTAAGCTGTTGTTATGCCAGTTGTTGTTATTTGTAATTTTTATTCAGAATATCTAAATTGTTGCATTTAAAAGAGCTTTTTCTTGTATGCTAATATTCTTTTTCAATAAATTACTAAAATTACTATGTGAAATTATAAGAGTATTTTATAACAAAGCAATGTTATAATAATTTTTCACAATTTCTTAAAATTTACTATATTGATTTTTTTATAGAATAGTTTTTTAATATTAAAAATATTATAAGCAATTTTACGAATGCTATAAGTGAGTGGATTTTTTGGTACAAACTCAATACATTAAAAATGTTCTCTCGTTAACTCATATATACTACTTTAAATAGCGTTTAAACGTTGAGGGTTTTATTAAAAGTGGGCGTATTTATGAGCGAACTACGCCTATTTCTTGCATATTTCGCAGTTTTGATTACTGATAGATTATTTAGAAGAATTGATTGGAGCCATACGTGAATTTTTGATTAGGCGGAACAAACGTGAGAGACAATTTGAATTGCTTTTAACCGAGGTTAGAGTTATGCCTTAACCTCGGCAAGCATTTCCAGCCTTTAGTTGTCCCTGTCCTTTCATTCCACATTTTCCACAATTTAGTTGTGGATTTTTTTAGTGTTCCATAATTCTTATATGTAGGAAAGAAGAAACAAAGTGAAAAGAACCATGCCCGAACCGGGATTTGAACCAGGGACCTCTGGGTTGATAGTCTAGCGCACTCTCCACTACACTACACTACAAAGGCCGACTAATTTCTTCTGTTGTGGGTTGTAGGAGAGGTGGACGTATTCGTAAGCTGATTTAAAAAATATTAGTTTATTCAGGTCCTTGGGTCCATATCAAGTTTTATGTAATTATCTCAACTCCTGCCAATAATTCAACTCTTACGGACTACATCTTTCAGGTGATTGTTCAAGAGCAGGGTATAATAAATCTTTTTTGTTGCAATAATGCCCAAACAATTAAAAATTGATAATAACTAAAAAATTAACTTTTGTACAAACATTACTCCTTTTGTCTTAAAAAATGTTTACCCAAATAAGAAAGTGCAATTTTCTGCGTAAATTTTACCAAAAAATCCATTTACGAAAAATAACTACAAAAAAATGATCGCACAATCGCACCCCTTTTCATGTGAAAATAGACCCCTCCCTCCATAACTTGACATTACCTTTAATCTCTGAAAATAGTTACACTCTACTGCGAGACACCCTGTTCATTCCTAGTTAAATATAAGTTTGTTATGCTGCAACATAAGCCAATACAATAAATTAACAGAATATTTTTACATAATATAAAACAAATATATAATTGCAAGAATGGAAAGAAAGAATAAAAACAAAATTTGAAAATTTATGGATGTAAGCTTATACTTGGGACTTTAAGTAGTTCAAGTAAGCGTAAGTAGTAGTAAGCGGGAAGTAGTTCAAGCATTACTTGAGGTGCTTCTTATAATGAGTGCTTCTTGTGTGTAACAGAAAATAAAAATAATGCTCATGGCAAATGTACCATTTAGACTAAGTAAAGATATTTAGTAAGCAAGTAACAAAATTAAAGAAGTAAAGAAAAAGTGGTAAACTCAAAAACTTTATCCAATAAATGCATGGTATTTAAAAATACATATACATAATACATATTATTTTACAAATCAAAGTTTAATCTTGACTCTTTACTCTTAATAATTCAATCATTTTTCGCTTTTCTACTGTTATTGTATTTTGAAGAACCTTTCTCAGGTAGTTCTGAGTACGTAACATTTTAAAAAAAATTCCTTAAAAAATACTTCTGTATTCTAACAACTTTTAAATTGTCATGTTTTTTATAGATGATGTTTTTATATATGCGAAAAAATTGTAAAAGAATCGTATCTCTTAAAATCAACTTACTGTTATTAAAACCTAATAACATTTAAAATTTTTAAACTGAAAAGCTTTTTCTTAACTACTCACATGAACATGAGTAATACTCATTGAGTATGTATGTATATAAGTTAGTTGCTTTATCCTTTCCATTGCCTTAAATAAACTTGAAACTTAGATATTAAGAAACACCCCGGAGGTACTCATTTCTATGAAAGCGCCCTTAAACATGCCATATACTCTACGAGAATCCTCTCAACTCCACTCGTTTAGTTGTAAAAGTTCAACAAGCCACAATAACAACATTTTAAGCTGATTTATGACAGTGCTTTGAAATAGACTAATTTTCTACATATGAGTTTATATGTATGGGTGTTGATGTGTGCGTGTATGAATATGTGTATGAGGAGAGTGCGAATGTTTTTGAGTTTACATGAATGTGTGTGTGTGTATGTGTGTGTATGTGTGCGTGTTTTTTACTAACATTTTCTGTTGAAAGACATCTTGAGCTACTCTTGTTTTGAGTTTTTTCTTACAAAGTTGTTGCTGCACATCTTCTACATTGCTGTAGCTGTTATGATTGTTATTGTTGCTGTGTTGGTATTTTGATATTCAAAACTTTTAAATTGTTTTGAGGCTGTAGTTAAAAACAGAACTTATCTTATTTTCTTGCATACTCCTAGGCATTCAGCAATTAGTTGAATCAGTTTTCATGAGTATTTAATTCAAAAATGTTCGGGCAAGAGTTGGTTTTATTTAGGTTTTTCCCGATATTTCGTGGCTATGCTGAGAACTTTGAGCATTTAAAGTACTTTTGTAAAGAGTTTTGTAACATTCAAAGTTCTTGTATCACTAACAACTTTCCCTTTTAAAACGCTTTACAATCTTAAAACTTAAAAGATTTTAATTTTGTATACTTAACTTAAATATAATATCAACAAAATATAAAATCAAAATAAAGCAGTTTTGAAGCATGTCACCGAGAGGCAATAAAAAAATTTAACCTTGAAAAGTTGTATATGCTTTTGAATTTTTGACACAATCATTAACGATTGCTTCGTTCAAATATTAATAAAAAACATTATTAAGTTTTTTAATTTTTTTACTTTCATCCTGAATATTCAAAAATTTACTTCAAAATATTTAAAATTTTGTAGAACACTTTTGAAAACCTCATTTAGTATAGTTAAAAGCTCTTTAAAAATTTTATAATGTACTTTAAGCCTTATTAAACGTTTTTAAAATCAAATTAAAAGTTTAAATTAACTGCTAAGATTGTGAAGATATACGTGTGAAGAGCTTTTGATATAATTTTAAAAAGTTTTTGCAAAGTTTTTAAAATATATTAACATACTTTTGAAGCTTAAATTTTTAAAGTCCTTTAAAGCTGTTTACTTGGGAACTTTTTGAAAAGTCTAAAAAATTTTCAAATCTCTTTGAATCTCTTCTCAAGAGCATTTTTATTTTTATTTTTATTTTTATTTTTATTTTTATTTTTATTTTTATTTTTATTTTTATTTTTATTTTTATTTTTATTTTTATTTTTATTTTTATTTTTATTTTTATTTTTATTTTTATTTTTATTTTTATTTTTATTTTTATTTTTATTTTTATTTTTATTTTTATTTTTATTTTTATTTTTATTTTTATTTTTATTTTTATTTTTATTTTTATTTTTATTTTTATTTTTATTTTTATTTTTATTTTTATTTTTATTTTTATTTTTATTTTTATTTTTATTTTTATTTTTATTTTTATTTTTATTTTTATTTTTATTTTTATTTTTATTTTTATTTTTATTTTTATTTTTATTTTTATTTTTATTTTTATTTTTATTTTTATTTTTATTTTTATTTTTATTTTTATTTTTATTTTTATTTTTATTTTTATTTTTATTTTTATTTTTATTTTTATTTTTATTTTTATTTTTATTTTTATTTTTATTTTTATTTTTATTTTTATTTTTATTTTTATTTTTATTTTTATTTTTATTTTTATTTTTATTTTTATTTTTATTTTTATTTTTATTTTTATTTTTATTTTTATTTTTATTTTTATTTTTATTTTTATTTTTATTTTTATTTTTATTTTTATTTTTATTTTTATTTTTATTTTTATTTTTATTTTTATTTTTATTTTTATTTTTATTTTTATTTTTATTTTTATTTTTATTTTTATTTTTATTTTTATTTTTATTTTTATTTTTATTTTTATTTTTATTTTTATTTTTATTTTTATTTTTATTTTTATTTTTATTTTTATTTTTATTTTTATTTTTATTTTTATTTTTATTTTTATTTTTATTTTTATTTTTATTTTTATTTTTATTTTTATTTTTATTTTTATTTTTATTTTTATTTTTATTTTTATTTTTATTTTTATTTTTATTTTTATTTTTATTTTTATTTTTATTTTTATTTTTATTTTTATTTTTATTTTTATTTTTATTTTTATTTTTATTTTTATTTTTATTTTTATTTTTATTTTTATTTTTATTTTTATTTTTATTTTTATTTTTATTTTTATTTTTATTTTTATTTTTATTTTTATTTTTATTTTTATTTTTATTTTTATTTTTATTTTTATTTTTATTTTTATTTTTATTTTTATTTTTATTTTTATTTTTATTTTTATTTTTATTTTTATTTTTATTTTTATTTTTATTTTTATTTTTATTTTTATTTTTATTTTTATTTTTATTTTTATTTTTATTTTTATTTTTATTTTTATTTTTATTTTTATTTTTATTTTTATTTTTATTTTTATTTTTATTTTTATTTTTATTTTTATTTTTATTTTTATTTTTATTTTTATTTTTATTTTTATTTTTATTTTTATTTTTATTTTTATATTTATTTTTATTTTTATATTTATTTTTATTTTTATTTTTATTTTTATTTTTATTTTTATTTTTATTTTTATATTTATTTTTATTTTTATTTTATTTTTATTTTTATTTTTATTTTTATTTTTATTTTTATTTTTATTTTTATTTTTATTTTTATTTTTATTTTTATTTTTATTTTTATTTTTATTTTTATTTTTATTTTTATTTTTATTTTTATTTTTATTTTTATTTTTATTTTTATTTTTATTTTTATTTTTATTTTTATTTTTATTTTTATTTTTATTTTTATTTTTATTTTTATTTTTATTTTTATTTTTATTTTTATTTTTATTTTTATTTTTATTTTTATTTTTATTTTTATTTTTATTTTTATTTTTATTTTTATTTTTATTTTTATTTTTATTTTTATTTTTATTTTTATTTTTATTTTTATTTTTATTTTTATTTTTATTTTTATTTTTATTTTTATTTTTATTTTTATTTTTATTTTTATTTTTATTTTTATTTTTATTTTTATTTTATTTTTATTTTTATTTTTATTTTTATTTTTATTTTTATTTTTATTTTTATTTTTATTTTTATTTTTATTTTTATTTTTATTTTTATTTTTATTTTTATTTTTATTTTTATTTTTATTTTTATTTTTATTTTTATTTTTATTTTTATTTTTATTTTTATTTTTATTTTTATTTTTATTTTTATTTTTATTTTTATTTTTATTTTTATTTTTATTTTTATTTTTATTTTTATTTTTATTTTTATTTTTATTTTTATTTTTATTTTTATTTTTATTTTTATTTTTATTTTTATTTTTATTTTTATTTTTATTTTTATTTTTATTTTTATTTTTATTTTTATTTTTTATTTTTATTTTTATTTTTATTTTTATTTTTATTTTTATTTTTATTTTTATTTTTATTTTTATTTTTATTTTTATTTTTATTTTTATTTTTATTTTTATTTTTATTTTTATTTTTATTTTTATTTTTATTTTTATTTTTATTTTTATTTTTATTTTTATTTTTATTTTTATTTTTATTTTTATTTTTATTTTTATTTTTATTTTTATTTTTATTTTTATTTTTATTTTTATTTTTATTTTTATTTTTATTTTTATTTTTATTTTTATTTTTATTTTTATTTTTATTTTTATTTTTATTTTTATTTTTATTTTTATTTTTATTTTTATTTTTATTTTTATTTTTATTTTTATTTTTATTTTTATTTTTATTTTTATTTTTATTTTTATTTTTATTTTTATTTTTATTTTTATTTTTATTTTTATTTTTATTTTTATTTTTATTTTTATTTTTATTTTTATTTTTATTTTTATTTTTATTTTTTTTTATTTAAAATTTTTATTTTATTTTCTACATGATTCTTTTTTATTTTAATTTTATTTTATATTTTATTTTTTATTTTAATTTTATTTTTTTAATTTTTTTTATTATTTGGTCTATGAAAAAAAGATAAACCATAATGATAAAAATAAATTTACAGAAATATTTGAATTTAAGTCAGTTGGATTTTCGATTTTGTGCCGAAGAAACAAACGAACTTTTTATGAAAAAGTCAACCTGACAAAAATTAAATCTATTTTTTTGTTTTTTTTTTTTTATATATAGCTCTAATGATAATAATATTAAGAGGGTTAAAAAAACGAAGATTTTTAGAGTTGAAAAATTTTCAAGGGTTTCAAACAGGACCAAAAGAATTTTTTCTTTGTACAAGCTTACAAAACGTAAGTAGTGCAGGTAATAATCAAAGGTATGTTTTTTTCATCTGCTTAGAACCTAAGTAAAAGAAATATTACCTACAAAATTATTTTGTTCTTAGTTTAGCCAAGCTATTAAAATTATTAAGTAGGGTTAAGTTTAAGTGACTGTCTCTTTACAGAGGCACACTTAGGACAATAAACGCCTTTGTGATATCACGGGGTTAATTTCCTTAGTCATTCATTTAATTTCCTTATGTATTCATATTTGTAAAGTTTTAAAAAGATTTTTTTTCTAACAAAATATATCGAAAAGATATATTTTACTAAAATAAATATTTTAAAAATAAAAGCTTCCAAGAAAACTTTTAGATAATTTTTAATTTCAAACAATTTAAATTTATTTAATAAAAAAAAAGCTTATCAACTAACTGCTGAAGTAAGCTTATGCAAATGACTAAAAAACTTGTTTGTTAACGCTTGTAGCATATAAACTGAAATGTGATGCCATACATTAAAAACAGAATTCTTACACAGAAATGAATCAGAAATGAAAGGTGGGAAAAAAATTACTGGAAAAAACTACAAAAAGAGCAACAATTCTGAAATCAACAACAACAATAACAGAAACAACAGCAAAAAACAATGTAGACGTTTACGCCAGTGTAGTTTCATCGTCCAATAATGAGCTGAGGATATTAGCACCTGCTAAAGCCTATTAATGGTCCTTCAGTGACATAGCCGGCAACGACAAAAAAAAAGAACGGTACAAAACTACAGAAACTACCAAAAACAACAAATATAAACACAACAACACCAAAAACCTGAACAATTGTCGCTGACGTTGTTGCCATGCTCATGAATAACCTTTAATCCTCGCGCTGCTTCCTGTTTTTTGTATTGCTTCCTTCATTTTTTTTATGCACCTCTTATCATCTCGTTTCCTCACTTTTATTCTTCAACCTGGCTTGTTTTACTGTAATACTGCTTACTATTCTGCTTTTTGTTTCTTTGAGTTTTTTTTCTTTTATGTTTTTTTTACTGCTTTATTGTTGTTTTTATTGTTATATCCCAACTTCAGCCGCTTAACAGCGATTTATAACGACAGTCGTAAGGTTGCTCTAAGCACTTTGCCTTAGCTCCTACCCTCTCTTCACCCACCATCACTACTACCATACAAGCACATTCTTGGCATGCTTTTTGCTAGAACTCGCTTAAAACTCAAAATTATATTCTGAATTTAGCTTGAAAGCTTGTTGATAATCAAAAACTTTCGAATAATTTTCAGCGTCAGACAATTTAGCGCAGCTTTGCGGAAGACTAAAGCTAAAAAATTTCTACTTATATCTGTGCCAAATTCTCAGCTTTTTGTTAGCCATAAAACTTTGCACTTAGAAAGATTTTGCGTTACGCTTTTCTTCTTTTAGCAACTTTAAGCTTCTCGCTCAAATTCTTCTTGCTTCTGACTAGCTGCGCGCATAATTAATGTGAACTGTGAGAGTGTTGGAGTTGAATGAAGATAATCGTTACGCTCTACCCACAACCATCGTCTCCCGGACTTTGCGTTCTTCCTTTTGTTTGTTGGCCAAAAGTTTTTCATGCGTTTTGATTGCTCTGCAGGCGCGCTCGCTACTGTCTTAGCACCTTCCATGGCAGAGCACAGACAGCACATCAAGGCAGCTCTAGCTTCAGCTGCAGCTTAGCAAACAGTCAGCTTCAAGTCAGCGTCAAGGATTAGTCGCTTAGGGATTAAAAGTTGCATAATTAGTATAACGAGCGAAATCATGTTTAATGTTTGCTGTTTTAATTTCATGAAACAAGCTTTTGCAAAGTTTTTCTTCTTCTGCTGCTGCTGCATACCCAGTTGGATGAAAATAAATTTTAAATACAATTAAATGTTGCTCATACGCCAGGGTGATGTTAAAAACACTACGAGCGCAGCGCATTAGGGATATATTTATAGATGAATATTAATTGAATTTTGCATAATTGCAGACAAAACAGTACTTAAAATTTTTGCTTAAGTGCCCTTCTTTTTTCGTAAGAAATTTCTTATTTTAAATATGAGAAGCTTAAAGAATTCAAAAATGTCATAATATCTATTGTGCATCAGTTGAGCGATGCAGTAACAAAAATTTCTTATAAACAGTTATAATAATATCCTTCAAACGCTTTGCTAGAGTTGCTATATGGCTATAAAAAAAAGAACGCGTCCTTATGTTTATGTTTTTTTAAAAATTCTTTGCTATTTATATGACATTTAAAGAAAGTTATGGGACTTGTTAGTGTAAAATTTATTACATTAATGATATTCAGTGAACGATGTACAAATACTGAAAGCGTATAGGTATAAGTTTACGCTAAGCACTTCCACAAGCCAACCCTGACTAAAAACAGAGTAAATTGCGTAATTGTTTTAAAAATATATTGCCACTATTGAATACAGAAATTGAATACCACTATTATTTTAAAATTTTTAATGTGGCTTTTATTATTAATATAAGAGTTCTCATCATAACGTCCTATTTTTTATTTTATCATTGTAAATTTTAAGAAAAAGTTCATACTTTTATGATCTAATATATTTGCAAAATAAATAATTCATTAAAAATATGAAAAAAATAGTTCTAGAAGTTCTAGTTCTAGTTAAATTTTTTTTTAACCCAGTGCTTAACGCTCTTTTTTTACATTTGGCTTATTTTAATCGCACATAATTTTTTTTATTTTTGGAACGAAGTTCCTTTACGCGGCTTGCGGGTGGTGTGATTTGGTAGAAACCATCACGTTACAGTGATATTTCTGTGTGTGTGTGTGTGTGTGTGTGTGTGTGTATGCGTGCGAATATCAAGCAGACTACGACCAACCCAGTGGGCAATTGCAGGAGTCCGAAGGCCATCTAGCAGGCCTGCGTTAGGTCTTAAAAGGCGTTCCACACTCCTTGCAAACACCATTGTATTGCTTGTATGAAATGGGAAAATTCGTCAGGCCTTTCGCTATCCTTGCTCAAAAGAGACCTGCCAGAAGCGCTCTTTTGAGGTCACGTTAGAAGGAAAAGCAATATAAATATCAACTTCAAATAAAAAAACGAATATCAACGATTTCAGATTTGAACCATGGTCTTCTCATGCGGCGGTCCAACATCTTACCCACTAGTCTACCGCGGTTGTTAGGAATCAATTGTTTATTTTGCATGAATGCAAATGAAAGTAAACTTTCAGGAGCCCGGGTTCGAGACCCAACTAGGACAAATTTTTTTTTTAATCTACATTTTTTTACAGTCTTTTTTGTGTATTTAAAAATTTTGTTGGAATTTTTTTTTTTGTAAATTTGAAAAAACTCCAAATGACGTAGAAATTTTGCTAAAACGTATTCCCAGTGGCCAAAAGCAGGGCTTTGAAGTGCTTCTAACAGGCCATCATATGGATTTTTTAGCCCTTCCGTACTCATATCCAAGCCCATAAACTTTTTTATATATAACGAGAAAATTTTTTGGGCCTCCCTCTCTTGCAACTTTAAAGAAGCCTGCTAGAAGCCTTTTTTGAGAATGCACGTCAAAAAGAAAAGCAATATAAATATCAACTTAAAATAAAAATCTAGTGACAAGTTCAAGATTTGAACCAATGTCCTCTCATGTGCCGGTCCGACATCTTATCCATTCGCCTACCGCATTTGTCAACAACACACAGCTTACTTTGCATCATTAATAATGAAAGAAAGGTTTCGGAGCGCGGGTTCGAGATCCAACTCGGACCAAAAAAAATATTTTTTTGTGTTTTTTTTTTAAATCTACATTTTTTATAAAATTTTTCTGTTCAGTTAAAAATTTTTTTTTAATTTTTTTAGAATGTTTTTGTAAAATTTCTTTATACAAAAATAATAGAAAACACTAAGAATTTTTCCATATAAAAGTTTCCATATAACGTGATTTGTTATGTGTTAGATTTCGGAGACCTGGATTCGCGACCCAACTCGACAAAAAAAAAATTTTTTGTTTTTTCTTTAAGTTTTGATTTTTTTTAATTGATCTGATCATTTATAATTTTTTCTTAATTATGTTGATTTTATATGATTAAATACAAATTCTAAAAGTTTGATAGTTTAAATCATACTTGATTTTAAATACAAATTCTAGTTTTTTGATAGTTTAAAATCGTTTATTGAGCTTAAGGTCAAAGTTAGAACAATTAATTGTTCTAATGAATCTTTCCAAAGACCAACAACAACAACAAAGTTTTTTCAATATGAAAAGGAAATAATCACTAGCTGATCTTATTGCACAATTTTTGCCCGGCTAAAGGCGTCATCAGAAATCTTTGTGATACCCGTGCAAGCGCGCACTAACGCACTGCACCACCGGGGCGATGAGATTTGAAGTGTCAATTTCTCAGTTTTTCTTTAATCATATAAAGTCAACATAATAAATAAAGAGGTCATTTAGGAAAAAACTTTAATTTTTTCTAAACTTTTTTAAAATTTTTTTTATATAAAATAACATGAAAAGACTTCAAACCTTCAAAGGGCAGGCCTTACTGAAGCACTCATCAATACAGCGAGCTATATTGACGCCAATAAGAGCACTACTAGCATGCTTTCTTTTGCGTATCGCTAGCTTAAATTCCCACTGGGATATGTTGTAAAAGCACTGTATCACTGTATATAACTTTTAAGTTTTTAGATGTGCATACTTTCAGGCTGAACATTTTTCAGGACAGCTTGAGCGATATATGTAGATGCTGAGCAACATGCTTGCCTTTTATGTATTAAGATTGTGATCTGCTGCAACAAAGCTTCAGTTAGTACTTAATATTGAATAAACCAACCTACGGAACAAAGGTTTTGGATCAGTGGGCAGTGTGTAGAACTATCAATCGAAGGGGTATGAGTTCGATTCACACTGCTTACTGACAGAAAGAAATATTTTTAATGTTATATATTCATTTGTGGTAATAGACGAAAGCAAAAATCAACAACAATTCTAAGAAAAAGTTGTATGAAAAAAGTGTCGTTTTTGAGATTTTACTCAAGCAAATCACAAAAAAACTCGTAAAAAACTTCGCTTCAATGAAATTAAGTCATCATATCTTCGAAAAAACTAAAACATGGTCGTCGGTGTATTTTAACAAGAGCCCAGTTGAAGATAATTCCTTAATACAGCGTGAATCAAAGTAACTGTCGCACCTATATTAATACCAAATACACAAAAAGAAGCAACACTGGGAAACATATGTTTTTTTTTTGCGACTCTGGCATTAATTGTACATTTATTGCATGAACCGTTTCAAAAGTTTTGTCAATAATAATAATATTGCGAAAGGAAATAAGTGAAGAGATCCTTAGCTGGCACGCAGGTTGCAGTATCACATTTTCTGACGAAAAACTCTTATTTTTGCAAGCAGGCCACAACTCGCAAGATGATAGAGTGTACGCAGCTTGCATGACAGACAATTCTAAAGAAAAAAAACCATTACAAGATTTCAAAATGTTTCGTCAATCACGGTTTGGGGCGTTTTCTCAGAAAAAGACAAAATTCGGAATATTAGAACATGTTTTAAAGAACTATCTTATGCCGCATACCAAGCAAATTAGCAGAGAGAGTCACTTTTGTTTTCAACAAGATTCTTTTTCAGCACACAAGGCAAAAATCGTTCAAAGCTGGTGCAGAGCAGCTTTGCCATGTCTTATTTCTGTTGACGAATGGCCTCCGTCACTCCCTATCCTAAGCCCCCTGGACTTTTCTATTTGGGGTATAGTGCTGAGCAAATTAACGAACATAAACACATGACGGTAGATAAATTTAAGCGATGTTAATAAAAATATCAGATGCTATACCTGAAAACCAGATGTGTGCCACATGCTCGTCTTTCACAAATTGTTTTAAATTTTTAAAAATAATTAATGTTAAAAGATTCGAATATAATGATGAAGAGTTATGAAGAATGCTTAAAATAAAAAAATAAAAATTTTTGTTTTATAAAGTTTACACAGTGCTTTTGATTTATGGCATAAAATAAGTGCGACAGTTATTTTGATTTACGCTGCAGTTTGTACGCACAAACAAAAAAGTCAGACAAACAAAAAGAAATGCCAAAAATTTTTCTAGTTTTTTTTAGTTTTATCAAATACATAACCAGACTTTTTCGTATGCAGAAGGCAATACGATCTGTGTGCAAAGAAATAACGACTGCTACAAATTTAAGCAACTTAAGTTATAAAAATATATTTTTCTCAAAAAACATATTTTATTCTCATATTATAACACATTCTAGCAAATATTCCATATTATTAAAGGATATTGAAATAAAGTCCTCAAAAAAAATGTTTACAAAACACATTCCAGAGTAACACCGGGTATATCGGTTTTTTTTAAATAATTAACATAAACTTACAATTTAAAGAAATTGCTGGCTCATCTTGCACGCTGCACAAACAGTAAGCTTTAAGTTGATCTCTGGGAATTATCCATATATTTTGTTCAACTTTTGCTAAACAACAAGATTTCGCTGAACTAATTCAAGCAAACATTTGTGTACTTTTTTGTATAAAGCCAAAAATTCTTGGTTATTTAGTTAAACTTCTGACAAAAGTTGCACGTCATAAATACCACGCATACAAAACACACTCACACACGCACACACAAAGTGCAAATTTCGATGTTATTCCCACTGCGTTACTGTTGCTGTTAGTGTTGTTATTGCAGCTGCTGCTTATGCCAAAAACTCTGCTCTGCTAAAGCGCAATCTTAACCACAAGTTTAAACATTCAAATTATTGTGTTGGCAATGCGGCCAGGCGAAGCGCTTCAAACAAGAACTTGAACAAAAACAAGAATAAGAAGCACTACAGAATTAGATGAAGATGGTGATGATGATGATGAAGAACAAGCAGAAGAAGCTGAAAATTTAGAAGATTTTTGGAGGCTCATTGCTATTGTTGCAATTTAGCTGCGGCTCAAAACCTCCAACAACTCTCGCTGTCGTTGTGGCTGCTGGGATGTTTTGCAACATGTTCGGTTTAGTTTATCATTTCCGCTTCCGCATGTTGATGTTTGCTGTTGTCATAGGAATTGTTGTTAATGTTGATGTTGTTGTTGTTTTTGTTGATGCTGCTGTCATTGTGCCGCTGTTGTTCTTGTTCTTACTATTTGTTTGTCATGCTGCCAAGTTGCTTTGGAATTTCTTGGCAAATAGCAACATCAACATTATCAAGAAACTTCTTAAGAGTGAAAACTGAGCAGCTACAAAAACAACAACAAATTAAGCGCTATCGCTGACATACTAAAGGCCCGCCTTGCTTGCAAATGCAGGAACATTGAAGCAAAAGCAGTGACTAAGAAAGTAGTGCAGCTACACTTCCGTTGTGTTGATTTTTAATGGTAATGAAATACACCTGTATTTAATAGTATTCCTTCCAAGAATATTTGTTGTTGTTGTTGTTTTTGTACCAATTGCTAAGCAAGCCTTTATTTACATAAAAGAGCTTTTAATGTTTTCACTTAAGCTTTGGCTAACTTTTGGACTAAAGTTTCATGTACTTTAAGAATAGAATTTAGTAAAATGTTTAAAATTAAACTTTGTGAATAATTAACAACTCTGACTTGGTTAAAACAAATTATTTAAAAAGTGCTTAAAAAAAGAATATGACGACGGAAATAAATTGAGCTTTCAAAAAAGTTTGAGCATTCATATGGAATTTACAACTATTTAAAACTAGGTCATGAAAACAACATGATTTTTAACGTGCAAATATTTGGCAACATTTTTGATTGAAATATTCAGTTGCAGCTGCAAAAATTGTAAATTTTTGCCAAAACATACTATTAAGCTTTATGTACTCCAATTAAAGCTCAACAAATAAGGGTTCGTGGCAAGCTCACGTATAAAAAAAAAAAATGTTGTCAAGCGTTAAATTTTCTAATTAAAGCGCACAACAAAAAACAAACGCGTCAAATTCACGCAGTGACGATTTTAATACCAAAAAAGCGTAGGTATAACATTCAATCATTTAATCGCTTTGCTAATACAAACAGCAATTACAGAAGCAACAAAAGTGGATACGACAGAAGTAGAGACAACAACAATATTATGTTGCGTATAACAACAATCGCATCTATAAATGTTGACATTAATTTTGTTACTATAAGTAAAATATAGTACACCATAAAAATAACAATAACACATAAACAACAACAACAACAACAACAATAGCAAAAGCAGCAACACAACAATAACCACAACAATAACATCAACAACATAAGCCTTGATTGCATTCCCCCTAAAACAATTTAAAATAAATAAAATTTGGCAAGCATTTTCATTAAATGCAAAAATTTATGTAGCTGCTATGATAGACAAATTCGAACAATAAGCACAACAACAACAACGTCAGCTACAACAGATTATCAACGTAAACCAAAGATATAGCAATAACAATAATAACAATAATTATAAAAGCTAAATCAAAACATTTAGAAAGTTAATCGAAGGCATTCACTTGAAACAACAATGCTTTTGTTGCTGAAACGTTAAAAATACTGATATTGTTATAATTAGAAATTGCACTGGTTTTGATTGGCTGCATTTAGGAGAAATTATTTAATTGAACGCTGAAGTTTGCTAAAATTGCTGTTTGGAATGCTTGTTCTATATTGCATAAAATCGTTTGAATTTATGTTTACCGTTCAGCAGCAGTATTTGTATTTTTGTGCAAAAATTTTTATTTTTTGGTTATTCATTTATTTCCATATTATAATTTAAAGCTCAACATTATAACACTTAGAACCATGTTCTTTTAAAGTACAAAAATAAATTTATTAATAGAAATTATAAACACCAAGGGCAAAATTAACTTAAATAAAGTCATTTAAAGATTTGATAATGATAAAATGAAACATCAAAATTAAAATATGATAGAAGTTAAAAAAAACCGAATAGATTGAAAGCAGCTTCCTGTGGAGAAGTACAGGGTGGGCCAGAAGTTACAATGGGGCTTAAAAATTTAATAATTTTTTCGTTTATATATTTTTTTTATTTTTTTCGGATTATATAAATAACACTTGGAGAATAAATAATGCAGAGACTCACAACCAGGCTTGCCACTTGTAAAAATATTTAGTTACCAAAATTTGATCAAAAAGTTACCAAAATTAAATAAAAATTAATTAAATAAACAAACATTTTTTTAAAGTAAGAAAATCAATAAAATTATAATTTTTGTTAATAAAAAAATGCATTCAACATTAAAATGCTTAAAATTAATAAACAGAAATAGTGGAAAAATAAATTTAGTAATATTATTAAGTATTACATTTTTCTTGTTTAGAATTGCTTATTTTTAATAACTAAAAATCACAAAATAAGTAAGATTCATAAACTCATCTATAGTAATAAAACTCATTTTCTGTTTGTTTGTTTGTTTGTTTGACGTTTATACAAATCTAAACGGCTCAACGGATTTTGCTCAAACTAGGTATACATATTAAGTGCATCCCAACTTAAAATGTTACATACTTAGTTTTTGCCACGCCCCCCCTGAAATTTTTCAAGTAACGGTAATTTTTTTATTATAAAACTTTTTAGTATCGGAGATTTTTTTGTATTTAATTTTAAAAAATTTCTGTTATTTTTACATCAAAAACCTTCACATATCTTCAAAATTGGAGAAATTTTCAGTATAACGACTTTTTCATAAAACATCGTTGCCTAAGAATGAGAAAAAAAACGACATGAAAATCAAAGTTTGGTCTTTCGATGCAAATATCTCCGCTGTCCATTAATATATTTCATTCAAATTTTTTTTGTTCAAAAGTTCAATAAAATCACTTCACAAAAATAGGTTGAACTGTACCGTTAAGTCAGTGTATATATGTTTTATGATTATGTCAAAAAAGGTCCAAAATATTGACTTTTTACTCAAAAAATGACTCAAAAATTGTTGTTGTTGTAAAAACGAAATCAATTAAAAATTGCACGTCTGGCTACCTTTCATATGACATAGCATTTATTTGCAAAAATTCTTCCAGCTGAGCGCAAAATTTATTTTACTGTTTTTGTCATCAAAACAACAAGGATTTGATTTTTTCTCGAAATTTATTTTTTCCAAAATGTTGTTTTTATATTTTTTGCAAAAAAGTCAAGTCTCAAAAATAATTTATGTGAAAAAATTACCCCAATATCTCTTTCCAATCAAAAGTTATGGCTAAAAATCTATTTTTTCATACAATTGACTATTAATAAAACTTAGTTTTGTGTTAAAATTCTCTATATAGTTTGAACGTCCCCCATATATTTCTAAGAATGCAGTTGTGTGTCTAAATTAATTACGAACATTTTGGATTATAGAAAATTTTCTTTATAGTGATCATCTATCTACTTATATTTTGCCTCCCCACCCACCTCCTGTTATTTGTTTTGTTGTGATGGCTCTATTTGTTCTCACTATTGTGTCACCGTTGTCAATTAGTTCCTTATCAATGGTTCTTTAAATGTTGTATATATATCACAATTTTATCGAAAAGATGACTGTGAATAAGAATGCTGTAAAAGTTAATATTTTCATGTAATCAGTTTCAGCTATATGGCGATATAAAAAAACATATGCGCATCTGGTCAGCACAATTATTTCATTAGTTTTCAGATCTGTGCGTTAAATTCACAGATAGATGGCGCCACATGTGTAAGATGTATGGGTACAAACTATACGTACACCTTGTGTTGAATAGCTGAATTATGTTTTTTCAAAAGTTTCTTCAAATTTAACCCCACTCGATTGGGATTACAGACAGGTGGCGCTATTTTCTGCTTACAGAAGAATATCTGATGTTCTTATGCAGCTAGCAGATAAGTTTTGCGAAATATTTTGCGAAAGTAGGTATAATCATTTTTAGCACAACGAATTTTCATAAAACATTGATAGCTAATAATGAGAAAAAATTATATGAAAATCAAAGTTTCTACTTTTAATGCCAATAACTCTGCTGTTTTTAACATATTTTTAACATTATTGTTTTTTTGTTAAAAAGTTCAATATGTTTTTTAATATAAATCTTTGTTTAGACGTTAAAATGTCCATATCTCAAGGACGCATTGAGTCCCACCATAATTTTTATTTTGTTGAAAAGGTAATTGTCCTTGCTTTAAAATTGAGTAAATATAAAAATTCTTTTTAATTTTTAAAATCTGTTTTTCGTACCGCTTCTTTGAATTCAATTAGCTCACCGCAAGAGATGGAACCACCAACAACAAAAATTTTCCTAAACTTTTTTGGATCAATGTTCGTTCAATTACCTAGCAAACGGTGGATAAATAAAATTAAATAAAAAAAAATTCAAATAAAATTCAACATGTTTTTCATTATTCCCGATTTTAAAAAACATTTAATCGAGAAGTGTATGTTAAAATGTTTATATAAATGACTCTCGAGTAACACCGGGTATATCAGCTAGTATACTTATAAAAGTGAGACGTATATCTTTTTTATTTAAATAAGATAAAAACATATATAGAAAAAGTACAACTTTTTTCTTGTTTAAAATTTTATTATTAACTTATTATATTATTATTATTTATGTTTATATAAAATGGAATGTGTGTTTGTTTATTTGTTCGTTTGTACCTTATAGGAGACCAAACCTCTGGACCGATCTTCCTGAAATTTTCACAGCATTTAACTGGGACTCTGGCATGATTAATAGGGTACTTCTTTTCGACCACACCCACTTTTACGCCCACTTTTTTATAATTACGTAATTGTTCCCATATAGTTTTTAACAGATTTACTTCAAATTGTATACACATTATACTCCAGACGAGGTAGAAATAAACATTTCTTACGCCACGCCCCATTTCACGCTCCTTTTTACGCCAAATTTAAGTTTTAAACTTTTTGTTCTCTGTACAAATTTGTTCCTTCCAACGGATTATTTTTTATTTGGTAGTATATTGCTCTTAATACTGTTAACGTCGCCATATTACTATGAACCACGCCCACTTCACCGCCCCTTTTTTTAATTCAGATACTTACTTATACCACTAACAATGTTTGCTTTACAAAATACTTTTTTGTAATATGTATTTACCTAAAGTTTTATATACTTTTTATCTACAGGTAAGGTAGCCATAGTTTTTTTTATTACCAAATCCCCCTTTTTCGCCCCATTTTACTTTAATTATAATTAATCTGTTTTCAATATGGTATATTTATATAAAAATGAATGTCTGAAACCCTTGGAACGATCTTCCTGAAAGTTTCACAGCATGTAACTGTGGCTCTGGAAGAAATAATAGGCTATATGAAGTTTTGATTGGACAAAGGGGCGTGGCACCGTTCATATAACCCAAAAATTTAAATCGCCATATTTTAGCCATTTTTTGACCTACGTCGATGATATTTGGTACATATGGTATTGACATAAAAAGGAATACGTACCAGGAGAAAAGTGGGTGGAACCACGTCCCTTTTTAGGAAAATAAAAAATCGTAATATAGTCTTAACTACTGGACCGATCTTCATTAAATTTTCACAATAGGATATTCTTACGAAATAATAAATTCTTGACTCAACATCAAGGGCTTCCGAGACTGCTGTTCAGAGCGAAACACGCTTAGAAATTCAGCGATCTCGAACCTCAACATCAAGGGCTTCGGAGACATCTGTTCAGCATGAAACACGGTTACGAAGCGACCGTTCTCGAACCTTGACATCAAGGGCTTCCGAGACTTCTACTCAACGTCAAACACGCATGTGAAGTGACCGATCGCGATCCTCTTTATCAAGAGCTGCCGAGACACCAGAGCAACGTGAGGCACACCGTCAACAAGATCGTAGTCGAAGATCACAGCATCGTCGAAGCCCTGCATCATATAGCTGATTGCATTCCACTACACATCAGAAATTGATTGCAGTGAAGATAAGTTAGTTGCCATTGGACCAATGAATAAAGTTTGCCAATACTGCAATGCTAAGAAATATAAAAATGAAGCACCTGGAATGTGCTGCGCAAATGGTAAAATTGCTTTACCCGAACTGCTACCACCACCAGAACCACTACTATCGTTAGTTTCAGGTAAGAACAGATAAATAATTTGCCCCTAAGGCATCAAAAAAGGAAATAAAAAAATAAAATGATTATTATTCAAAATAATAATATTCCACTTCATAGGAACAACAACGGATTCCCAACATTTCTTAAGCAACATACGAAAATACAATTCGTGTTTTCAAATGACATCGTTTGGTGCGACTAAAGTGGTTCGAGACAACTTCATGCCAACATTTAGAGTTCAAGGCCAAATGTATCACCGAATGGGATCAATATTGCCAATTCCAGATGAAGATCCTAAGTTTTTACAAATTTATTTCATGGGACAAGCGGATGATAACGACCAAGTGCAACAGCGCGAGGGGGGTAGCGAGGCACACCGGGTTCAGCTATATTAATATAAAAATCACAAATTAGAAGTATATTCAGGTAAACATAATTTTTTGTAACGAAACAAAACAAAAAATTGTAAATTAATGGTATAAAAATGAGATCCTTTTTTTTTATTTGAAATAAGTAGGAATTAAAAAAATAAACCGCATTCATTGGCAATGAATATTGATTTTAAGAAAGTAAGTGAATAAATACAAATATATGGCATTTAATGCTTTAAAAATTATCGGTTTCCTCAAGTTTTTTAATAACTAATCTATCAACTAAATTTTAATCATTTTTTTAATAACTAAAAATCCTAAACTACTCAGTTCGTTTGTTTAATAAGATATCAACTCTAACTACGGGCACTGATTTTAAATAAAGGAAATTTTTTCCAACATCACCTCAAGTGATATGATAGAGAAAATATGATATACATTTCTTTTCAGAATAACTGCTCCTAAGCGCAAACTCTTGCAAAGTATTTAAAGCTTTTGCTGATATCTTTTTAAGTTTAAGAAAAACATATTCAGCCCAATCATGAAACATTTTCTCCCGGGAGTTGTAAAAGGGAGTTTCCGGTTTTAAGATAGAAGATAAAAACATCTCATTTTTTATTTTACACTAATGAATATTGGCTGCTGTTAAACAAAATTGCATTAAAAATTTCCAAAAAGTTTTTAAACTTTATCTTAAAAACGGAAACTCCCTTTTACAACTCCCGGGAGAAAATGTTTCATTATTGGGCTGATTGTGAAAGAAACGAAAATTTTATTAAATTTATTCAAAGCAATTGCAAGCTGCTGGAAATCCCTAATTTTTCAGTAAGTTACTTTAGAAATTTTTCCTATAAATTTTTCATGTAATCAATTTTCGTTATTTCAAAATATATCTGGAATTATCCACAATATCTGCAAAGGTCAAATGAATGCTTAAACTTCAAAGACAAAAGATATTTTTATGATTCAGACATTTCACGGTAGCAAATATGTTTATTATAAAAAATTTTTAAAATTTATGATTTTCAAGGCCATTATCTTCAAAACAAAAGCTGAAAAATAATTGTTTACAAAAATGTTTAGACCTAATCAGCCGTATTATGAATAACTTTTCAAGTAGAATTGAAAAAGAGAGTTTTTATTATTAAGATAAACCTCAAGAACATTCACGAAACTTAACAAGAAGAAAAATATTAAGGAAAAAATTACTTAAAAATGTACATAATATTCTAGAGCTTTATTTTAAAAAGAAAAACAACCTTTTCCGATACCACGTAAAAAATTAAACATGATAGGGCTGAATATTTACTAACCAAAGCTGTCAAATACTATCGAAATTGACTGATGCAGTTTAGAGATATTATGCTATTAGAACATTATAGGTTTTTACATTTTTGCCTGTAACTCCTAAACTAGAGCTGATGGCGAAAAAAATCTCAATTTTATATCTAAAAATCTTTTTCTGGTGACCACACATAATGAGGCTTGTCTCTCCTTCGCAGAGTTCCTTTGAAATCATTATGCTATTTATTGTATTAAAACCCAACTTGTTTTGTAGCTTCGTTTTTATAAGAGACTTCTTTGTTAACGTTAAATTTCAAAAATGAAATATTTTGACATTTTTTTTTTGACATGATTCGCAACATTTTCAGATGATGCGTTCGGAAAACTTAGAGAAATGTTCAATACAAAACATAAGGTTTATGCTGCACTAAAAAATGTTTAATGTAACATTAAACTCAATTTTTTATGTAAATTTTTCAAACTGATTATTTTGAATTTTTTGGAAAAAGTAAAGGAAAAAAGTTACCAAAACTATAAAAAAATTACCAAATTACCAAGTCAAAAATTATCTACCAAATTTGGTAATTAATTACCAAACTGGCAACCCTGCTCACAACTGAACAAAGAACTAGAATAATAGAATTTTATTAGTTAAATCAGAGTTCAATTATTTTAACGCAAAGAGCACATTGTCGACATTTTATCGTCAGAATTTACGTAGAATAACGTAGAATAACGCCCTCTGAAGCAATGATTCGTTGCTTAGTTGATCGTCATCACCAACATGGCACCGTAACAGATTTGCCTCGAATCGGTAGACCATGTCTAAGTCGCACTGCCGAAAATATTGAACGAGTATGGCAAAGTGTTAACGAAACACCAGAAACATCTGCCAGAAGGCGTTCTGCTCAGCTAGGAATGTCTCGTACGTCACTACGGCGCATTTTAAAAAAAGATTTACAGTTAAACCCATATGAGGGGCAACTGGTGCAACAACTAAAACCCGCAGATCATCGGCAACGTCTAAATTTTGATGTTAAATTTCAACAATTGGCCAGAAATGAAATCAACTTTATTGAAAATTTGATTATAAGCGATGAAGCTCATTTTCATTTGAAGGGCTTTGTTAATAAGCAGAACTGTAGGTTCTGGGGTTCTGAAAATCCAAGAGCCATTCATCAACGCCAATTGCACCCCATTAGGTGTACAGTATGGTGTGTGATCACATCTGAAAATATCATTGGGCATTACTTCTTCGAGAATGAAGATGAAAGTGCTGTAACCGTAAATGGAGAGCGGTATCGGTTTAAGATAGAAAATTTTTTACGTTCTGCTCTTGAAAACAGACCTGATATGTGGTTTCAGCAGGACGGAGCCACTGCCCACACTGCCCGAGACACAATGGCACTTTTAAGTCAAATTTTTGGAGAGCGAATAATTTTCAGAAATTCGGAAATTATTTGGCCAGCGCGATCGCCAGATTTAACAGCATCCGACTATTTTCTTTGGGGTTATTTGAAGGAGCGAGTGTATGTGAACAAGCCAGAGACATTGCTTCAACTCAAGGCAAACAGTGTTGCAGAAATTCGAACGCTACAGCCACAAATTTTGAAAGATGTTATGGAAAATGCTCTAAAACGAGCCCATCAGTGCGAATCTGAAAACGGTGGTCTTTTAAAAGACATTATTTTTCATACTTAGTGAAAAAAAAATTCCATTTTGTATATTATAAATCTGAGAGAAAAATAAAAAAAATTTATGAACGAAAAAGTAAGGAAATTTTTAAACCCCATTGTAACTTTGGAACACCCTGTAGATAAAAAGTTACAATAGATTGTCTAAATAAGCCTCTACCTACGATTTCGTTTAGCCTTCAAGGCTGAGTATTACACATTCTAATGGCTAGAACGAAGATGAAGCGGGAGGTGTTTATCGAATTTATTTATTTATTTCAATTCAGTCAATGAACAAAGTTCTTATATACTAAGCAATTAATATAATAGGAAAAAAGAGAGAAATACATAGTATGTATACATAGCAGAATAACCAGGTAGATGCAGTAGAAATACGCTCTCTCCGACAACAAAACAATAACAAAGGCGTAATTATAACAACCAAATGAGCTGTTTTGAAAATGTTATAAATTTTTACTTACTTATTTATTTAGTTTTGAAAATGGATTTTCTGGACTGCTTATAACTTCTTCCCGTCGCGATAATTCGAAAACAGTTAATTTTTTGTTAGCTTCCGTTCCAGCACGATAAAATTAGCAAACAATCATCGATTTCATTAAATGAATTTTATGTTTTCCAACAGCAATTTCACTTGTCAAAATATATTTTGACAATTGATATCAGCCGTTTAAAGCTACACAAATAAATTGGTTACTACACAATCGAAATAAGTAGTCGAATGAAAATTATATTAAAAGTAAACTTTCATTTGCTTCATTTAAGGCCAAACTACAATTAATTCTGTATTATATCTTAAAACATGGCTCATTTTATTAAATTTTGAAGATTTTTGTTTAGTTTTTTTACATTTTCATACATAAAATCTGGGTACTCAATTGATTTATACGGTTACAAGTAAATTATACATCCCTATGGCTGAACGAATAAACATTAATTGTCAATAGTGACATTATAGCTACTCCAATGTTTTGCCCTCTCGTTTTTTGCTCTCCGAATTGCATCTACCTGGTTATTCTGCCATGGTATGATATAAAAACTAAATAAAAGCTATCAATTTGGTAAAAAGTAAAACATTTAAAATAACAATTCAGTAATTGCTTCATTACACATTTAGGCACAGAGAAATCAACATTACACTTAGTTGCTAATAAATTAAAATTTGACAATGCTCTGTATATAGGAATGTTCATAGCACAATTTGTCCTTCATGTATCAAAGTAGAATAAATCTGATTTTCTTAAAATTCTTGATGGGACATTAAACTTTATTAATTCAAGCAAGGAGAGACAATCAATAGCCCCCGATATAAGATCAAAAATGGATAAAAGTGACGAAATTATTCGTCTGTTTTGAAGAGATTTAAAATGAATCAGTAAAAATCGTGCATTACACGGTTAGAAATCTTGGACTAAATTTTAGTCCCACTAAAATATTACTGCATGTTTTTAAACCTTTCGGTTTCAAATTGAAACTTTTCAAATACTAACTCATATTTAAAACTTTTCTGTACTAGAATTCAAACCATAATAAATATTGCAGCTTCAATTTTAATTTTTTAGTTTAAATTTTACCTTTTTTTGGTTTCAATTTTAGTCTTTTTGGTTTCAGTTTAAGTACAACTCTGTATTACTTTTTGTTTTTAATGCAAATAATACTAAATTCTAGTACATGTGGATACTAAATTTGGATTAAGACCCGTAAAAAGTTGGCCTGGCAATGCTGCGACTCAATATTAGGCGACTTGTTTCATATGTTTGTTTATCGCGCTTTTTATGTATAAGCCAATAGCTCTGTGGTTAGAGAAGTAAGTTTACAAACTCAATGTCGTGTGATCGAATCTCGCGTTGTTTGTTATTTTTTTTTTTAAATATTTGAATCCAAGCTTGTACTAAATTTGAAACCAAAGCTGTATAAGACCATTTTTTAGTATTTTGTAAATACTTGATTTGAAACCAAAGCTGGTGTAGACTTATATGTAGTACAGAAAAGTTTCAATTTTAGTACACTGTTAGAAATCCTGTGATTTCAAACAGTGTATAAGAGGGAATAGGATCCTCAAAATCAAGAGCTCTTAGAGCAAAGCAAATGAATTTATTTTGGATGCGTTCAAGACGTAAAATATGAGTATCGTAAAAAGGACTCCAAATGAAAGAAGCGTATTCTAGCTTTGACCGCACTATAGAAGTATAAATTGCTATTAAAGTGCAGGCATCTAAAAAATTTGTGCTGTTTCGCCGAAAAAACGCCAATAAAGCATAGGCTTTGGGAATTATGTAGTCCAAGTGGGCTACAAATGAAAATTAAGCATCAAATATTACGCCTAGATCCTTAACTTCCAAACAAAAAAACAAATTAATGGAAGGTTAGATAATGCGTAAGAGGTAGGTTGAGGGCAACTTGACTTGAAGAAAGTGGCATAAACACATTTATCAATATTAAGACGAAATCGGTTTCTTACACACCAATTATAATCAGCATTTATGTCAGACTGCAGTAAAAATGAATCAGACTTGTTGTTAATTTTTAGAAAAATTTTGAGATCATCTGCAAAAAGTAAACGTTTAGAGTGCAAGACAACATTTGTTATATCTTTGGTGAATAAAATAAATAAGAGCGGACCCAGAATACTTACTCGAGAGACTCTTGATGTCGCTATAAATGCAGGCGAGCTGAAATTTTAAGTTTTACAAAACTTTTTCTGTTAATCAGATAAGAACCATTTAAGTATGTAACGAACCCTTTTGCTCGTTACTGATTTTTGCTAAGGCAGGCTCAGTGAGTAATCCAGGGATTCTTACAAAATAATTTATTTACCAATGATTCCGTTGTTTTAAATAAGAAATCCAGCGTTTAAGTTTTAAACTGTAGAGTGAATCTTTATTATTTTCATTAGTCTTATTTATTACTTAACGAATACGTTACTTAATTATTATTAATTATTAAGCATTATATAAATTAAATTGATATAATTAATCCTTGCTTATTCATATTTATTCCGTTGCTTGCTATGATCCCTCTCGCTGTGAGTGACTATGATAGAACTCAGATTAAAAATATGTTCGAAGGGTGGAGGTACCTTCGCTTAAGATAACTACGTTTTGATCTTAGAGGAAACAATGTTGAAGGGTGAGGACACCTTCGCCTAAGATAACAACGCCTGAAATTAGAGTAAACTATGTTCGAAGGGTGAGTACACCTTCGCTTAAGATAACCACGTTTTGAACTTATAGTAAACAAAGTTTGAAGGGTGAGTACACCTTCGCTTACGATAACTACGCCTGAGCTTAGAGAAAAACTGTGTTCGAAGGGTGAGTACACCTTCGCTTACGATAACTACGTTTTGAACTTATAGTAAACAAAGTTCGAAGGGTGAGTACACCTTCTCTTACGATAACTACGCCTGACTTAGAGTCAAACTGTGTTCGAAGGGTGAGTACACCTTCGCTTACGATAACTACGTTTTGAACTTATAGTAAACAAAGTTCGAAGGGTGATTACACCTTCGCTTACGATAACTACGCCTGAACTTAGAGAAAAACTGTGGTCGAAGAGTGAGTACACCTTCGCTTACGATAACTACGTTTTGAACTTATAGTAAACAAAGTTCGAAGGGTGAGTACACCTTCTCTTACTATAACTACGCCTGACTTAGAGTAAAACTGTGTTCGAAGGGTGAGTACACCTTCGCTTACGATAACTACGTTTTGAACTTATAGTAAACAAAGTTAGAAGGGTGAGTACACCTTCTCTTACGATAACTACGCCTGACTTAGAGTAAAACTGTGTTCGAAGGGTGAGTACACCTTCGCTTACGATAACTACGTTTTGAACTTATAGTTAACAAAGTTCGAAAGGTGAGTACACCTTCGCTTACGATAACTACGCCTGACTTAGAGTAAAACTGTGTTCGAAGGGTGAGTACACCTTCGCTTACGATAACTACGTTTTGAACTTATAGTTAACAAAGTTCGAAAGGTGAGTACACCTTCGCTTACGATAACTACGCCTGACTTAGAGTAAGCAACGTTCGAAGGGTGAGTACACCTTCGCTTAAGATAACTACGCCTGAGCTTAGAGTAAAACTATGTTCGAAGGGTGAGTACACCTTCGCTTAAGATAACTATGCTTGAACTAACTACTCAGTCTCAAAGCATGTGCATGCTACTGCGCCTTCGATAAGAATGCCTGTCCTAAGCAAACGCGACTGCTTTATATTCTCCCGTTGCCTTTCTGTTCCGTGTTCACTTGTTTTGTTTTCCCTGCCTGTGTATATGTGACATTTCATGTTTTGGTTGTTTACATTTTCCATATTTTAAATTCAGTTAACAATTCACTTATATACTTTGTGAGACCCAAATTGTGTAAAAATTTGAATCCTCTCAAGTATTTTAGAATGGAGACCGAGTTTAGCTAATTTATTTATCAATAAAAGATGGGAAACTTTGTCAAACGTTTTAGAGAAATCTGTGTAAGCTTTTGAATTATGCCTGAGTACAAGCAAAATACGACTTTTTCAAAGTACCAAATCTGCGGACACCAATGGCCATATATATGTACTATCGCAACAAGCCATACTAATAAGGACGTAAACATCTTTTTTCTCAATATTATGGAAAAAGTGGAATTCGAAATTTCAACACAAAAAAAAGTTTTGAGAACGTTTGCAGATTTTTTGAAAAAAAAGGAAGCTCAATGTCCTTTTTTTCAAAAAAGTAACTCTTTAAAATAATACTTGTACTTTTTAACCAGAATGATTGCCTAACTGCAAAATATAATGTTCCAGCGATCTTTTTTGGAAAGAAAACTGTTTAAATTATATTTCCTTGGGCTTAAAAGAGGGGTTTTGACTGTATTTCTGGACAGGAGAGTCAAAAATGGGAGCTTTTTTAATTTTGCTGTGTTTTTTAACCTTAAATATGTCAAATTTTTTGCTTTTAATGGAGTGTTCCTGGTTGGCAAAAAATTTTTTGATTTTTTTTTTTGCGTATGTTTATAGCTTGGATATTTGACAAAATCGTCCTAAAATGTTTTTTGAAATTCGAAATACTTTATATGTGTGCGGAGATATGGTGTTTTTTGTCCAGCAATGTTTTCGCCAAAATGCGATTTGCTTTTTCAATGCAACGCTTTGCAGCAACCAACGAATTTCGTTCAAGGCGTTCTTTAGTAGGTTATAACTTGTTTGTATACGCATTTTAAAAATAAATTAATACACATTTTAGAGCTTAGGAATCGAATGTTGGCAGCGTTTAGTTCACTTTGAATTGAGTTATAAACCGGACGCGCCCGCGCATACAGTTTTGGAAAGTACAGTTTTGATAAAAATTTTTGTGCTAAAGACAATGGATAGAAAAAGTAATAGAAATAAAAGAAATACCGGTAGCAATCGAAAAACTCGTCCCTTGAAACGCCAGTTTCAACCAGTAACCAACACGAAAGAGATGAGGACACCGAATTCACAAGTACATCGGCAAAAAAATTTAAAAATAATGAAAACGAGGACATACGCACTGACAACAAAACGGAGAATTTTGGAGTTTTATATCGGTTTCTCGGCGATTGCTAATCTGGTGATATGTGCCAACTGTGAAGGAAAAATCGAGTTTAAAAAGCATTGCCATATGGAATTGGCTCCAAAATTGGTGTTCACTGCGCTTGCCCGACCACTACATACATTTTTTCGTCGTCTTTGGATGGCAAATCATATTTAATTAACCGGCGCTTGATTTTTGCCATGAGGCTTTTAGGCATTGAGTCAAAAGGCATTAACACGTTTTGTGGCCTCGTGGATAGCGACAGTGGTGTGGGAAACTCATTATGCTACACTGCCCTGGAGAACTTTCATACAGCTGCAAGCGCGATCTATGGATACACTCTTTCAAAAGCTGCGAAAGAAGAGAAAGATGCTGATCTACAGTGAGACCCAACAATGTTTACCGTATCAAGTGGTGGCACTTCCCTTAAAAAACGTGACTTTTCTTCACTATACGGCGCTCAACGTTGATCGGCAAATACAGTAAAAAAATAGTCGACTCTGTTGTAAAGTCCAGCGTATGCAACTGTTGCAGTATTGGTAAGCTTAGAAAGAAGAAGACCCACTGGCATATGAAATTTGGATTGAAGACCACGAAGAGGAATGCCGTGCCAACCATCAAAGAAGCTCTGGGAAGATGGAGGTGGATGCGATAAAGGAAATGTTCGCCATATCAATCCAAAAGCATGGCGTAAAATACTGCAAGTATATCGGCGATGGCGACTCAAAAACATTCAAAGCTATTATAAATGACGATCCGTACGATGGCGACCCAATCGTTGAAAAAAAGAATGTATATCGCACGTGCAAAAAATAGAACAGAGGCATTGGTGGCATATTCGTCGTCATCCAGAGTCGACTGACATGAATAAGGCTGTTTGAGCAACGTTTTTGCACAAAATCTCGACTGATGAAGCACCAAAACTGTCCGACCGGTGCGTCAAGCTGGTGCGCCTGGCAAAAAGCGGTAGCAGAAGGGACAATCGAGCAAACGTATTTTTTAAGCATACGTATGCACCAGAGATCTGCAACGAGTAATGTTTTTGCGACTTATAGTGATTCATGCAAAATCTAATAGTTATGCGTGCACATCAAACAACAACCACCACTACCACTCGAAGCACTTTTGCTTCAGAGAGTAACACATCGTTCATTGTTTGATCCATCAATCGAACGTCATAGTTCAACCTAATACTGACTTCAACATCAAACCTTGTTATCAATCATACCAAATACTCATAGCTCAAACAGAAGTCCCATAGCTCAACTAGCAGTCCCATAGGTCATTACTAGCGTATTTTGTATCAAAACGCTCTGGCTGTTTCAAACTAACGCTCTGTTTCTGCCGCTGTTAGAAGATTAGAAGAGTTACCACCGAACTTTTTTTAATGAAATAAATATAATTCGCTCGCCTTTATTTAAGGGAACATTACACACCTGGATTATTAAAAAATAAAATTATTAAAAAGCAAATTTTTTTAAGAAAGAACAAGATATCTTTTTGAAACTTTGCATACTTATTTTCATAGTATACCTAAAAATTTTCGGATTTTTTCCATCAAAAAAGTCTGAAAAAAAAATAAGAACAGGGTTTTAATTAGCATCAAAGCCGCTATAGATTGAACTAAAAGAATTTTTTGGCAAAATTGACAAAATGGCGGCGTTTATTCGAAATTAGCCGATTTTTTGGACCAAGTTAAATCTATAGACTTATGACTATAGACAATCAGTGTAGTATATTTTTTTTTTTATCACGCCCGCCAACTCAAAAAATTTGATTTCTAGAAAAAGCGATTTAACGTTTTTGACACCGATTATACGGCCTTGACGCGCTCTGCGTTTAAAACCTTCACTATATAACATAGAAATTAATTTCTAATTTTATATCATTAAAAATAGATTCTTTGGGGTCTTTTGAACAAAAATCAATCATAAAAAAATTTGATTTTTTGAAAATTCAGGTGTATACTGTCCCCTTAAGTTGCTGTAAACATTTCTTTATGGAACTTTTCTGTGCGATTTATGCCATGGTGCAAAAATGAAGACAACACACCTTGTATATAAAGGGAGCTTCTTCGAAAGAAATAATAAGAAGACATATCAATTTAATGAGGTTTGTTTATTTAAACTAACTAAAATAATTATATTCACACACTTCAAAATCATGAAAATCATAAGCATAAAATAAAAGCTTAAAATAAAAAATTTTAATTCAGTCATTAAAATCATCAATAAGTGGTAAACTACTATTGTTAAGATTATGCATACAAAAATATTTATTTTCTTAAATTTTTTATAAATGTTTATAAACACGCTGAACTAAAAACACGCTATATAAATTAGCGTTTGAATATTTATTTAAAAATAATAAATTCATACAACAAATTATATCGAACCGAGAAAACCGAATTACATATATTTTAAAAAAAAATGAACATGCGTATGAATCGATAATAATTTCTGAACTAATATTTTCATGAATATTTTTTATGCTAAGCCAAGCCTGATTTGATTTTTTATTTGATTTTAATTTTCCTGGGTTATTTTATATTTTCAGGTGTTGACAACATATTTTAAACTTACTTAATACGCTTTGATGCAGTCAGCAATCGAAAGAATAGTGGCGCACTTAACTCCAAAAAATTATATAAAACAAACCCGTTGCTCTTCATATTGTACCGTTATGTATAGTGCTACGACACAATCAATAACATCAGAATAATTCAATAATAAGATTCAAACTAAAATTCTTAACTTACGCCAAAGCTGGCAACCCTACAAAAGTCACGATAATTCGTTTGAAGGCCATTAACATGTTGTACGCAACTTGTTATCGACTACGTACGACTGGCCGTTGGAGTATGGCTTATGAAGCATTACAATTAAGCTGCATGTTATACGTATAACAACATGTTGGAATGAGTCCGAATATGAAGCAGAAGGCAAATTAATACGTATATACTCGAGTCAACTCAATTTATAACTACTCGTTGCAGGTCTCTGGTATGCACCACTAAATCAGAGAGTCTACGAAGCAATGAAACCTCTTTACTGTCCGTAATGAAACCGGCACTGTCAGCCGATGATTTGTTGAACAGATGCCTTGGCTCCGAAACTCAAAACAGCAATGAATCTTTCAACGCAGTGCTGTGGTCATTCGCACCGAAACATATGCACACCGGCGCACGCACTATTGAGATTGATTGATTAACCAGGAAAGTTTGATAAGGTCCGAAGCCAGAGCTCTGGCCGCATCAAAAGAAGGTAAAACTGCCCGAAGAGCGCAAAGAGCCGCTGAGTCGTCGTGTTTTTAAGAAGAGAAAGGAGTTATTTATGAGGCTGGCATTGCAGATTGATATATCGAGGGCGATTTTTCAAAACGTGCTATTTGCACTTTTGTTGAAAATGAGTTTTTGATGGCAATGTGTTCGCTGATTTAGTTGTCATGTATTATATTTATTTTAAAGTGAAAAATTATTTCTACAATCATTTTATTGTAAAATTTGTGATTGTGCTATCTGCAATACGTTAATTTGTGCATAAAAAAAGTGCTATTTGCATAAAAAAAATTTTTTTGGTATTATTATACTGAAATTTGTTATGATTGAAATGAGTATTTATTCAAAAAGTGAGCAGCATAAAGCCGTGTATTGTAATTCCCTAGAACGTATTACAATTGATTATGATTCATCCGACGAAGACGATGTTGGGCACGATCTCATATCAGGTTTGTTGTTTAAAATTCGTGAAA
This sequence comes from Dichetophora obliterata, assembly GCA_963920525.1. Lineage (NCBI taxonomy): Eukaryota > Metazoa > Arthropoda > Insecta > Diptera > Sciomyzidae > Dichetophora > Dichetophora obliterata. Next base: position 210,814,612 of record OY986436.1, on the reverse strand, counting down.
ATTATAATTGTAAACAATAATTTTATCCAGATTCCGAGAATGAACAAATCAACAACAATGTAGTCGCTTGCCGTAGAAAAAAACGAGCCCATTACTTTGCAGAAATTCGAAAGGAAAATAAGATAAAGCGGATGAAGGGTCAACAATAATTGGGATTTCGACGGTAGATAAAGTTGTCAAACAAAATGTACCAAAAGCAGTAAGACAAATTGGACCAACGTGTTTATCGGCAATTTGTATAAAAAGGAAGGTAATGTACTGCCAAAAATTTGATGAATTGACCAGAAACAATATTTTCAAAATGTTTTGGAACATGTCTTGGGAAGCTAAGCGAGTGTTTTTAAAGGCCTACATATCACAGATACCTACAAAAAGGACCATAGTGGAAAATTCTAAAAAACAGAAAACCTTTGTATATAAACTTCCTTACAATCATGAATCGCTTCAGGTGTGTAGATCTATGTTTCTTTCAACACTTTCTATAAATAGAGGAATACTACGACGTTGGTTGGTCAATGACAAACCAGTTTCTTCTCCTCATGTCAAAAAAAATGATCGGCACACAGTTCATTCTAAAAATGCTGGTTGTAGAAGATACTTAGGAGAATATTTCGAAAACCTAGATAAAATGGAAAGTCATTATTGCCGCAAAGACAGTAGTAAGGTATATATCGCAACAGCATTCAAAACTAAAGCCGATATATATAAGGATTATAAATCTAAATGTTTGGATAATCAAGTTCGTCCGGTGTCAATTTCTACGTTTAAACATGTTTTTGCAGAACAAAATTTGACTCTATATATGCCTCGCAAAGATGAATGTGATACGTGTGTTGGATTTAAAGCCAAACAAGTTGCAGCGGATGAATATAACACCCATATATTTAAAAAAGAACGTGCTCAATTAAAAAAGCAACTGGACAAACTCGCAGCTCAAGAAGGACGATGTTACGTATTTACGATAAATGCACAAGCTGTAAAACTTTGTCCCGACATAAACGCATCCGCTATTTTTATTATAAACAGCGTCTTTAAGTGCACAACTTCACAATTTATAATCTCGCAACACACCAATGTACAAATTACTGGTGGAACGAAACTAATGGAGATCTATCCGCGTCGACGTTTATTTCATGTATAATATATCACTTAGAAACCCATTGTTTATCAGACACCTTACCGATCATAATATATTCCGATGGTTGTGGCTATCAGAATCATAACCACTATTTATCAAACGCATTGTTCATTTTTGCTATCGAAAATAGTAAGATAATTGAACAGAAGTACTTAGAGAAGGGGCACACTCAAATGGAGTGCGACAGTGCACACGCTAAGATTGAGGTGAAGTTAAAAAAGCAGACAATATACTTGCCAAATGACTATGTAAGAATAACAAAAGAAGCTAGAAAGACCGTCAAAATAGATAACAAAATAATAAATATGCCCTTTGATGCTCTATATCTGGACTATAATTTCTTTAAAAACTATTCCGATGTAAAACTTATTCGTTTTACAACTATTAGACCCGAGCGAAATAAGAATGATCCCACCGTATCACAAATAAAATCTCTTATATATCTACCAAGTGGCGACATTAAATATAAACTCAGTTTCGATGAAGAATACATGAACCTTCCAACCACAATCAAAACATACGAAGGTTATAACGAACCAAAACCCTTACTATCTGCTCCACGTCCTATCCAGCCAAGCAAATGGAAGCATTTGCATGCATTAAAACTTGTTATTCCGCTAGAATATCATTATTTTTATGACAACTTAAAACAGGCGAAGAAAGACTAATCGTAAAATGATTGTTATTTATATTAATAGGTACCTTTTAGTTTAAATTCTATGACTTCTAACATTTTTATATGTATTAATATTGTTATTATACAACTTTCCAATAATGTTTTACATTAAAACCCCATTAACTTGAATAAAAAGCATGAAATTTAAATAAAAATCATTCAATAGTATACAATATAGCATTGTTGTATTTTTGTACAAAAAGTGCTATTTGCTTATTAGAAAATATAATTTTATCAAATTTAAATTGTAAAAAGTGCTATCTACTATATCTGCGCAAATAATAGGAATTAAAAAAAAAACATATATGTATATAACTTCGGTGTCATTTTTAAATAATATTGTAGAAGAAAGATTAGTTCTTACTCTTTACATTAACTAAAGAAACAGTTTTTTTGCTCTCCTGAAAAATTGTGATTATGCAAATAGCACGTTTTGAAAAATCGCCCTCGATATGTAAGTATTTCACAAAAAAAAAAATGTTTTATTGCCTAAAATTTTCTTTGACTTTTTTCAGAATCACGTTTTTGAACTTCGAAGTCTTTTTTCTTCGGTTCTACTGAACTGGTTTTGATGAAACCAAGTGCAATCGACGCGACTTTGAAATTGTTGACTTTTTAAAAAAGCATGCTCAAATTTTTCATTTCAATTTTTTTTTTTTGCAAAAAAATAACTTCAAACTTAAACGCGTTTATCTAGAAACCACGTTTTTCGAGCTTGCGACTCAGATTGCGCCCGTAGTTCTGAACTGATTTTGATGAAACAAAGTGCAATCAACGCTGAATTGTTTCCATTCTAATTTCTTTCTCAGTCACAATTTTCAACAATTTTTTACAATTTTTTTTACACTAAACTAAAAAAAAGACCCAAAATAGGTATTTCATTTTTCAATGACCGCCATTTTGTAAAAAATAATTGCAAAATTATGATTAAGGTAGAGACTAGAATTACATTTGTACTAAATTTAACGCCGTTTACTTTTTATTTCAGATGATCCGAAGTCGAATTATCTGGGCCACAAGCAACATACCTTTTTTTTCGACGTCCTACTTTGAAGGTCAACTTTTTGAACAGCCCTCGTAAAAAGGAAAAAAATGTTTTATTTAATTTAATATGTTCTTAATACAATAAAAAAACCAGAGTTTAAATAACTGAAAATTTTTTGCGTTTTCAAATGAGACGTTTTTCAAAAAGGGTCCAAAAACAGCCTTCCAACCAGGAATACTCCCTTAATATAATATCTTTGTATGCAGTTTTAAACAGCATTCAATATTACGTAATTACAGAAAAAACAGTAATAAAGGCTTTGGTATGAAATAAGCCATTTATCAAGAGAAGAAAAAGTTTAATTTAAGTCAAAAACAATTAAAAAATATAAATATTTTTACAAGATTTTATTCGTTTTAAACTCTTTTTTGCAGCTATACTAAATCACCTGTGCAAAATTTGATTTTACCTTTAAGTAAAATATCGAATAGTCTCTTGTTTTGCTGGGAAGTCGAACGACTTTAAAGCAGGAATAGTTTCTCCAATAAGCCACATCTCTATATTTTTGACTGAAGCCATATTCCTGCTTTAAAAAACTGTATGATAATGAGAAAAAGAAGAAAAGAAGAGAGTAACATGGAGTTAATTGAATCTTTGGCAACACAAAAGCCTAAATAGAAAACGATAAAGCAATGCGTTGCATCTGGGATGATTTCTTAAAAACTCAACACTTCAATTAAATGTACTCAGCACAAAAATTTCGAAGGGAAAGTACTCCTTTAACGAGCTGTATCGCAAATAAGATATTATAAAAGTTCTTCATTAAAATTGACCCAGTACTTTTGGAGTAAAATGATAAATGCAAAAGAAATGCACTTCAATTTTATATAATAGTTTGATATAGAATATTTTTTCAAAATGTTTTTCAACTTATTTGAATTTAAATTATTTTTTCTTATATTTCAATTGATCTGTTCTAAATTTCAAAAAGAATTCTGAATTTCAATAAAGACGTGCTGAATTTAAATTTTTTTTTAATTTCAATCAACTTATTTTGAGTTTTATTTGATGTATTTTGAATTTTAAATTATGTCTTCTAAAATTCCATTAATCTTCTCCGAATTTCAATTTCTCTATTCTAAATGGAACTAGTGATGGGAACTATCGAATGAAAATATTCGAATTATTCGATAGTTCAAAATCATTCATTTATGCGATAGTTTTTTTTATTCGATAGTTTTTTATTTGCACTTCGTTTGCTTACCTTCAACTGAATGAACGAATCGTGGGTAGCGAAAATTTAACTGAAAAAATACGTTTAACTAATTGATTTGTTTTAAGAATAAAATTATAATGAAATCGCACTAGTTAATAGCTACTAAGAGGTTTTTAAGTCGAATAAATGAATACTTGAATTGATAGCAAAAATTATGTGCTTTGTACTAGCTACAATTTTTATAATTTGAATGAGTAAATAATTTATTCGATAGTAAAAATTGTACGATAGTTCTTTGTACTAGTTACTATTTCCTTAATTCGAATGAATGAGTGAATTATTCGATAGTTTTGTGCACTATTTACTATTTTTTAAAGTAAATGAATGAACGAAATATTCGAACGAATTGTTCGATAGTTGAAATCATTAGATAGTAAACTATCGATAGTTGAAATCATTTGATAGTGCCCATTACTAAATGGAACATTAACTTTTCTGAATGTCAGTTGATATTTAATGCATTTTTTTATCTTCAGAAGTTATATCTTCTAAACTTCAACTGATTATTTCAGAATTTTAGTTGACCAATTCTGATTATCAAATAAAATTCCGAATTTCAGTTGGTCTATTATGAATTTTTATTAATATACTCTGAAATTCAATTGGTTTCATTTCAATTTGAATTTATCTAATCTAAATTTTAAATGATCGTTTCTAAATTTCGGTTAAAATTTTCTGAATTTTAATTGTATTTTCTAAATTTCAGTGGTTCTATTTCAAAATTCAATTGATATTTTATGAATCTTAAATTAAATTAAGAATTTCAAGTGATCTATTCTGCAATTCAATTGGTTTTTTCTGAATGTCAAATAATTTATCTTAAATGCAATTGAAAATGGTATAGTATTGATATTTAAAATTTTTTTGGCATTCTGGATATATACAGCTGCGAACAAAATAATAGCAGTACTCTTATATTAAGAAATGTTTGGATAAACAATGCTTGTTTACAAATTTCGTATCCGATAAACCCATTATATCTTAAAACCATCACAAAAATGTACTCAGTTTCCTCCTATATTGTAAAATTTTCCAGATACAGGGTGTTTTACGTTTTTGACAAGTGTTTCGTATTATTGATCTAGAATAAAAAAATTATATATTGTTATTTAGAAAAAATATCAATTTGTCAACCTATATATCAACCACTATCATGTCATGTGCAATAGCGGAGCAAAAATTTTGAGATTATCAAACGAAATATCAACAAATTTTGTATCTTTTGTATTAGCGGAGCTGTAATCGTCCAAATTTAAAATGTCTTTTATTCATGTAAAAACACACTTAATCAACAGTTTTTTTCTAAATTCTAACTTTGGACAGTAACAGCTGCGCTAAAAAAAAAGATAAAAAATTTGTTGATTTTTCATTGGATAATCTCAAAATGTTTGCTCCGCTATCGCACATGACACGATAGTGGTTGATATTTTGGTTAAAAATTGATATTTTTTCTAAATTACAAGTACTGCTTTTATTTCGTTCGATCAATTTGCAAGCAGAAGAAAATAGTCAGCCGGATACTAACTAAAAAGTTAAAGGGACTATTAAATACTATGTCTGCATAAGTTTTTTTTTGGATTAGAGAAATCCCAATGGAGCGATTTTTGTTCTCCTAAACCTGTTTTAGTAAAAAAATCATGTTTTTTGCATGTAACTTTTTTTTCTTCTTCAGAGTTCTACCATAATTAAGCAAAGTAATAAAGATTTAGATCGCATACAAACTTTGGCTAACAAAAATTTTGAAATTTTTTTCTTTACAAACTCTTTTGAGACCCCACAAAATCGGTATTTCGTAATTTTCAAAAAGGCAGTATTGTAAACGCATGAGGTTTTTAAAAAAAATTATACTATTTTTGAAGCAAAATTGTGTGTGTTTTGCATGCCAGATGTTGCCTTAGAACAAGAGTTTTCGTAAATACTTAATTTTGTACTGGAGCACGCACTTATGGACACTTAACTGAAAACCGGTTGCCAGAATTTGATTTTGCTTACCTAAAACTTCATATAAGATTTGTAACAATCGAACAGTAGTTGTGCCAATTAAATAATAATTAAGCTAAAAAAAGGCCTTTGAATATTGATTTCTTATGTTTTATATATGTGTGTGGCACTCCATGTTGGTTACGCAACACTGTATATCACTATATATCAATGGAAAGAAGAACTTAATACCTTTTCAATTAGCTTTAATTCATGAGAACTCCACAAAAATATTTGTGTTATAGACGTTTAAAAAAACATCTTTCCTAATTACGAAGCATCGATATTTTGCGGTCGCAAAAAGTTTTTAAAGAAAACAGAATTTTAAATTTTTGTTCAAAGCCCGGGTTCAATTCCAGCTCAGACAGAAAGTTTTTTCAATTGAATTAATTTTTTTGTTTGGTCGTCACCTCTCTGCAGACAATGGCAAACCTCAGAGAGTAAAACTTGCCATGTAAAGCATCTTGAGAACATAAGTCGTTCGGAGTCGGCATAAAACACGTAGGTCCAGTTCTCGATCATTTGTGATCAAACATTTAATAACACGCACAACACAATTGATCAATATAAGCTAGGTCAAAGTCCTTCCCAGGGCTGAAATGGCCAGTTTATTTCTTTTATTTCAGTGTCAGAAGAAGTTTTTATTGATATCTTGGGTGAACATAAATTTTTTCCAATAATTTTATAGTGAAGAATCTATATTTTTGAAGTAAAAAACTTCTTTAGGCATGTTGAACGATTTTGGTAGAGGGTAAATCTTTGGTTTGCGTCATTGTGTTTTTCCGAGTAACTCTCGTCATCAATGCAGACAGCAAAGATAACAAGATAATAAACTTAGAAAACATAAGCAAGCAACCATCAGTAAGTGCCTCTGCTGACGCATCGTTCTTTCCCCTCCCTTTGCTCCGCTGCGAAACAGTAGCTGCATTCCCGTGGCACTAGAACAGATCAAATCTCAGTAAAACAACGTTAGTTCAACTTTATATCAATTTGTCATCAGAGTCTTGAAACAGCTGTTTTAAGAACAATACCAAAACGCCGATTGAGCGGTGAAACGTCAAAATAGGAAAATGAATAGTTATTTAGATTTGCCAACTATGTTCGTTTTGATAAAAAATGCTTGAAATTTGGCAGCATTTTAAGATCAGAAATAGAGCTAGAAATCGAGCTCTGTATAGAAATAGAAATGAATAAAATAGAGTCGGGCTCTAGATCAACGACCACGGGAATGCAGCTATTGAATGTTACTGTTTTTTTCAATGTGTATGTAGAGCTAACTGTAGGCAAAAATAAAATCAATTTAAAATTTTTGATATTTGTTTTTTGTTTGACTGGCCGTGAAGTCTCTTTTAATGCCTCCACTTGAGATCTTGCTACCAGGCAAACAAAAAACATAGCAAGCAAAGTGCTGTTTATTTTCCGCCGCCAATTCGGTTCATCCCCTCTAACGTTGCGCAACCGATGTGATACTGCTCTTCTCTGTACATCATTGTAGTAGATTTGCTTGGTAATTGTTATTGTAAATGCATTTTAGTTCAGCAACAGATCTACATATACATTGACAGAAAAACAGTAAATATCCTTCATGATTTCCTTATGAAGGAACGATTTGTCAGCAGATAAACTTATTGATGGTTGCTTGCTGCCATAGTCGAATTAGACAAAGTAGTGTTAGGGCTGAATGTGTTCTCTTTTTAAGTGACCAGAACTGTCAAACTCATCCATTTTGATATATTTGCCAATTCTTGCTTTCATATTAGATTCTCATTGGTTGCAGATTTTGTATGAAATGTCAACTTCGTTTTGACAGTTTCGGTCACCGGCTCTCCACCCTAACACTACCTTGTTTAACTTCGCCATGCTTGCTGCATTTGCTGAGCGCCTGGAAGCCAATATGTAAGAGCGTGTATTTGAGTTTCATGACCAACATAAAAACATTTGTAGTTTTATAAATGTCGCCAGCATATTCTCTTACTGGGACCATGGTATAATAAGTAATAGATAGGAGTGGCATTTCGTGTTTCGAGCATCGAATGTCAAGTAAAAGAAAGCAAAATAGAGAACGTGTGTCACACACATTAGCCGCATTCAGAAGAGTCACCTGCTGTGAATGGATCATTAAATTGCAAAGGTTTCTCACTCAAATTTAAAAAAAAAAAACAGTTGCCAACTATTGACTCAGCTGAAAGCTGCCAATGCGTGTGACACACGCACTTTGTATTGTTTTCTTTTGTGTGAATTCCGATGGTAACAGCTCGTAAGAAAATAAGTAGTTGTCAAGGCTACCTAATAATAATTTTATCATGAGTGGGACTGCATCGTCGAAAATTTTTTGTTTCTTATTTCAGCTACCATAAGCCTATAATATCTTTTTTTAAAATATAATGCAACGATTAATGACGCAAACAGTGAAAATAATGTAAATGAAATTTTTATGAAATGTATGTAAATACAAATTTTATGTATGTGTGTATTATTATGTATTTTAAGTGAATATTAATTATTTCAATAAGTTAGCAATAAGTTAGTTGTTTTTTAAATTAAAACCCATAATTTAAAATATAATGAAATGATAAATGTGAAAGTAATGAAAATAATGTGCATTTATAATAAACCGGATGTACGGATGAACCGAATCGGGGGTAGAAAATAAACTGCACTTTGTTTGCTATGTTTTCTGTTTTCCTTGTAGCAAGATCTCAAATGCAGGCATTAAAAGAGACTTCAAGACCCATCAAACAAAATATCATATATAAAAAAAAGTAAATTTATTTTATTTTAGCTTCAGCTCTACATATACATTGAAAGAAAAATTATATATTCTTTTTGAGGATTATTTTTCAATCAATAGTGCTCCATGTATTTTATTTTTACATCAACAATATTCAATTTAAATGTAATAATATAGTTTAGTGTAATTATAAAATAAAAATGGTATCTGAATAAAAAATATTTTGAAAGAAATAATCAAAGGTTGAGGGGGTGAAAATATAAGATTTTCCCGATTTGGATGAAAATTCTTATATAGCAGTAAGGCGGTCCGTGGCAGATCAAAGTCTTCCAGTAAATACTAATATTTGACATATATGTTTTCGCTTCGGTCGGCAGTCCCCTCACTTCTATACTTTTTTTTTTATTCAAGGAAAGACATATTTTCATTGGGGTTTCTGTTTATAAACTCTTGACAGAGAAATTTTTTTAGAAATTTTTGAAAATATCAATAAAGGAAGAAGATATTTACTAGGTTAAGCCAAAAATAACAATATGTTTCAATTGTTAATATGAAGATGAGCTTTACTTAACTTTACCTTTTGCAAGTAATAAAAACCTTTCATTCTGTAATCTATTACATAAACTCTTCTTCTATGGCAAAGTGTATGCATCAACATCAGTTTTAGGAGTTTAAAATTCAACAAAAATTAATTTTTTTTTATGCATCAAATTCCATCACAGTATGCACAATCTATCTACGTTTGCTTTTATAATTCATCATATCTGCACATGCTCTAAAGATCAACTTGGCAGCAAATTTTCCAAGTGTAGTGCATCTTTAATGGTTTATATTGTAAAATTTAAATTTTTTTCCCCATTTTTTACAACTAACTTTATATGAATTTTTCTAGATTCTCTTGTTTTTGTTGCTTTTGTTTCGAAAAGTTTACATAGTTAATAATAAATCCATTTGAAAAGATAACAACTTGGCGCGAATCCGGAGCAGCTGTATGTAGCGCAGCTTCACAGTCAAGTGCTAACGGTAAGTGAAACGCTATTTAATTTTGTGCTGCAGCAGCTGCTGCTACTGCTGTTGCTTTTCTACTCGGAAGTGGATAGCATGTAGAAGCAGAAGGCAGAATGCAGAAGGGCAACAACAATGTCAGCAGCAACACTTGGAGAGATTTTTCTATGCACACAATATGATTCTTTACATGCCAAACCAAGCCGTCAGCCAGCTTTTAGCCGAGTGGAGTAACCTGGTTCGACACACTGTTTGAAGCCAAACAATGACCTCGTTCTATGGTTAGAGTGGTCAGCAGTCAGCTATCAGTTGAATATTTTTAAGCATTACTGCTCTTATTTTTTAGAAAAATGGAGGCTAGTTTTAGGCAAATGTGTGTGTGAATGTATGTTTTGGCTTGTAGTGGTGGCAGGAAAGAAGCATTATATTAAACTGTTTAAATATTTGCAGACAACTAAAGCACTTAATTTCGCTAATGCACAAAAACTACTCAATTAAATGAGTTATACGAAAAAGTGATGTTTCTCTATTAAGGGCCAATTTTTCTGTGCGAGCTTAAACTCTAGTCAAATTTAGCTGAGGTTAACTCATCAAAATCGGATGTTTAAACTCGGTTTAACTAGATATTTTAGCATTCTTTGAAGTTAAATTGACTTAAATGATCCGAGTTTAAACGTCTAATTCGAGTAAGTTAACCTCAGTTTAATTTAACTAGAGTTTAAGCTCGCACTGAAAAATTGGCCCTTAGACTAAAAAATAATTTAAACTCAAACATTATCAATATTTTTAAACAGTTTTTCTTTTGCCTGAGAACTGTATTTGAGGCACTATGAAAATTTTTACAATACTTTTTTATAATATCTAAATACCCAGACCTGGCTGAGTAGTGAGCTTGAACCCACAATTATATTTTTTAAATAAGAACAAATTTTTCGGAAAAAATGTTTTTAAGGCATTTTGAAATTTTATTAGTTTTAAATTTAAAATTTTGAAGAGTAAAAAATAAATGAGCCGGACTATTTAGTCGGGTCTAAGACCTTGCCAGGTGTTTGCAAAATTAAATATTAAAAAATAAAAAAAAATATATTTGAGGCACTGCAAATTATTTACAACTAAAAATAATTTTCAAAAGAACAGATCAGTTCGACATTCTCTCTGCCAAGTGATGAAGAATGATAGATTTAAGTGAGAGTGAAAAGCGCTTATATTTAGGTTTAACAGTGAGTGAGAGATTGCGAAACCGGAGGCGAACCTTTACAAGCAAACATGTCTGACTGTCTCAATCCGGCGAGGACAGTATAATCCTCGTGAAATAGCCTCAAGTCGACTCAAACCTCCACGTGGTGTTTCCTGGGCAACGTCAAAACTGACAACCGTGGCGGCTAATCTGAGCGGAGCGCCCCATAGGCTTAAAACAGGTTGTGCGTCGGGTTTGAAGCCCACTCGCAAGAAACCATTCCAATGAAAACAATTAAGAAAAAAAGAAAACTGATTCTGATATTTAATGTTTATAATATTGTACACTAAGACTGGGTCTTTTATAGTACATCAATTGAAATAAAGTATCATAACTTAACTTGCTAGATTAAAACTACAATTATACAAATCAGAAAAAATTTCAAAAGTAGACAATATTAACTATTATTCATTAGCAAAAATATTATGTATGAAACATCGGGAACGAAATATTCTAAGTAACTTATTTAACTAGTAGAAGAAAAAGATAAACAACAGCAGGAATTGAATATAGTTAAGCGATAAGTTTGTAAGAGATGTATAGAAAATGAAAAGAAAACGATAGATAAAATATATTAAAACTATAGATTAAATTGTATATCAAAATAATTATATGTATTGCACGTTTAAAGCTGGTTCGTAATACTTTTTGTTTTAAATAGTTTGGTAGTGAATTCCAAAGTCCAATGGTGCTTATGAAAAAGAATCTTCTGCGGTTTAAAAAGTTGTGCCTAGGAACGATTAGATTTGAGGATCGAGAAGATTGTAAGAATTGAAGTTTTTCATACAAATATTCAGGACTTTGACAGTAAATAAGTTTATGTAAAATATAATGTTTCGAACGTTCAAGTAATTCATTAAACCGCAACCTAAAATGCCTCTACTTCTGACAGAAATATGATCAAATCTATTAACATCATAAACATATCTAGCAGCGTTATTAAACGCAACAAAAAGTTTATGTTGCGACTGTGAGTCAAGCTGGCTATACACAAATCTGATGACGACTTCCGCAAACAAAAAACTGATAACTGATTTACGGATATGCAACTGGAATATCCGAACCCTTAATTGGGAAGGTTCCTCTATCCTACTGACTGATGTCTTGGAAAGATACAAAGCTGATATCACCGCTATCCAATAAATGTGATCGAAGGGACAGAGTTGCATTTGGCATGCACCCTGTGATATCTACTACAGCGGCCATGCGGAAAAGCACGAGTTTGGATGCGGATTTGTAGTTCACAAGAGACTACGGCCCCACGTCCTGCGATACACACTTGTGAACAAACGGCTTGCCATAATCCGCATCAAGGTTAAATTTTTTTTTATATAAGCCTAATATGTGCGCACGCTCCGACAGAAGACAAGGATGATGAGACCAAGGAAATTTTCTACGATCGCCTTGAAAATGCTTACGAGCTGCCCCCGTCACGACGTAAAAATCGTGCTTGGTGACTTCAACGCTAAGGTGGGCAAGGAATATATATTTGGTCCAATAGTCGGAAAGTTCAGCCTCCACGACAACACCTTCGATAACAGAATGAGGCTGATTGAGTTCGCCGCTGCTCGAAACATGGTCGAAAGTAGCACTAGATTCAAGCATCTCAATATTCATATAGCCACCTGGATTTCCCCTGATAAAAAAAACACCAAAAATCAAATTGATCACGTTTTGATCGACGGAAGGCACTCTTCCAGTGTATTGGATGTACGCACGATCTGTGGTGCAAACATTGACTCAGATCACTATCTTGTCGCAGTCAAGATCCGTACACGTCTGTGCGCAGCTATGAATGCACGCAACCCTGCACAGAGAAAACTAGACGTCGACAAGCTGCAATCGAAACAGACAGCCCAAGCTTTTGCTACTCGACTCTCACTTCTGCTTCAAAGCACAACTCCAATCGATGATACATGTGCGCAGTGGACATACATTTCCAACTCCATGCGTGCTGAAGAGGTCGTTGGCTACCACCGCCCTCGCCGAAACCAGTCGTACGACCAGGAGTGTCGCAAAGCCACCCTGCAATCGGTTGTAACGCGCGCTGCTAAGGAGCGATACAAAGATAAGAGGAGGGAAGAGAGTCGTATTTTCAGGCGAAAAAAGTGACAGAAATGCGCAAGCAGGAGAAGATTGAGATGTATGGCGACACGAATGAAGCCCGAAAAATTATCGAAAAAATAAAGCGCCTTGCAGATGGTTTTAAAACCGAGGCCTCTTCCTGCAAGGATGAAAACTGGAATCTAGTGACATATATCCAGAGTACACTGACGTTATGGAGGGAACACTTCTCTAAGCTTCTTAATGGCGAAGCTGCCAATAATCCCGCCAATACCTTTGGCCTAGTTGACCTAGTTTGTCGAGGTACCACCCTGTCAAGCCAGGATCTCACCGGCTTCAGGAAGACAGAACGATATATATTATATATATACCTATTGGCGTGGTGTTTTATTGGGTATGAGACCTTGTTTGTCACACGACTCCGCCGTATACAAAAATTGTTGCTAACTTGACCTTGTTTGTTTTGAAAACGCAACCCTGCTTTGCTGTCTGATATTATCGATTTTGACTTAACTTTTTTTTTTGTTATTTCTATACTTTAATAAAATTATATACTTTAAGCAATTTATTAAAACTTTTTGTTTTGTTAATAATACATGATTTCATTCAAAATCATACTTTATATTTTTGAATTGTATTAAATATCTTATTTTATAATTTTAAATTTGCTATAAAACCTGTTAAGGTTTAGCAATCAAGTAAATAAATAAATAAATAAATAAATAAATAAATAAATAAATAAATAAATAAATAAATAAATAAATAAATAAATAAATAAATAAATAAATAAATAAATAAATAAATAAATAAATAAATAAATAAATAAATAAATAAATAAATAAATAAATAAATAAATAAATAAATAAATAAATAAATAAATAAATAAATAAATAAATAAATAAATAAATAAATAAATAAATAAATAAATAAATAAATAAATAAATAAATAAATAAATAAATAAATAAATAAATAAATAAATAAATAAATAAATAAATAAATAAATAAATAAATAAATAAATAAATAAATAAATAAATAAATAAATAAATAAATAAATAAATAAATAAATAAATAAATAAATAAATAAATAAATAAATAAATAAATAAATAAATAAATAAATAAATAAATAAATAAATAAATAAATAAATAAATAAATAAATAAATAAATAAATAAATAAATAAATAAATAAATAAATAAATAAATAAATAAATAAATAAATAAATAAATAAATAAATAAATAAATAAATAAATAAATAAATAAATAAATAAATAAATAAATAAATAAATAAATAAATAAATAAATAAATAAATAAATAAATAAATAAATAAATAAATAAATAAATAAATAAATAAATAAATAAATAAATAAATAAATAAATAAATATATAAATAAATAAATAAATAAATAAATAAATAAATAAATAAATAAATAAATAAATAAATAAATAAAATAAATACAGAGGATATTCCGGAAACCCCAATTACGGATGACAGCGTCGAGGTTCCGCTGCCCGACTATGATGAAGTTCTGATAGCTATAGATAGGCTTAAAAAAAAACAATGCCGCAGGAGCTGATGGATTACCTGCTGAGCTGTTTAAGAACGGAGGCGAAGCTCCATTTAAATGCATTCACGAGCTTCTATGCAGAATATGGTCGGAAGGAATGCATTCTTTGATTGAAATCTCAGTTTGCTCTGAGATCCACAGAGAAAGGCGATCTCTCTATTTGTGCCAATTACAGTGGGATAAGCCTTTTTAATATCGCATATAAGGACCTGTCGAGCGTTTTATGTGAAAGATTGAAGTCCATTGTATTCCAAATGATTGGACCTTATTAGTGTGGCTTCAGACCTGGAAAGTCCACCATCGACCAGATTTTCACGCTACGACAAATCTTGGAGAAGGCTCAAAAAAAAACAAGTCGACACGCACCATCTTTTTGGCGACTCCAAAGCCGCCTTTGACAGCCCAATAAGGAAGCACCTGTACTCCACCATGTCTGAGTTGCAGGAATACAAAACTTATACGACTTTGCAGAATGACTATTTGTTATCAAACGAGGTTTCAGACAAGGTGACAGATCGTGCGACTTTTTCAATCTAATGATAGAAAAGATCATCCAAGCTGCTGATCTGAAACGTAGTGGCACAATATTCTACAATACTGTTGTAGATTAGATAGTGTTCTACAAATGCTGATAACAGCGATATCATTGGCCATAATACGCGCGAAGTCAGCGCCTTGGAACCCATGTTACAGTTGACAATACCTCCTTCGAGATTCTGAAGGACTTCGTCTATCTGGGATACAGCATAAACTCAAACAACGGCATCAGCATTGAGATCAAATGAAGAATAACTTTTGCTAACAGGTGTTACTTTGGGCTCAGTAGGCAATTGAGAAGCAGATCCCTCTCTCGACGAACGAAAATCACGCTCTATAAATCGTTCATCATGCCCGTCCTACTTTAAGCATCACAAACCTGGACGCTGAGCAGTTTAGATGAAAAGACTTTAGGAGTTTTCGAGAGAAAGATTCTTCGTAAGATCTACGGACCAATCTGTGTCAGTGGCAAATACCGAATACGGTGGAATGATGAAGTGTATGAGCTGTATGCTGACATCGACATAGTCAAGCGCATTAAAATCGCGCGGCTTCGCTCTCTAGTCATGTTACGCGCATGAAAGACGATACTCCTGTGAAGAAGACATTCAATTTGGTACCCAGTGGCGGTCAACGCAGAAGAGGACGACCGCACCTTAATTGAAAAGACCAAGTAGAGGACAACCTGACAAAGCTTGGAATTTCCAACTGGCACCAACAAGCGAGGGACAGAAATGGCTGGCGCAAATTCTTAAATGAGGTCAAGACCGACATACGGTTGTAGCGCCAACTAAGTAAGTAAGTAAGTATGAGAGATTGGCCTTGCCAGAGGGCCACATGGTTTATTTATTTATTTATTTATTTACTAAGTCAATGAATGTTTACAGTTCTTACTGAATGCGAATAATTATCACTAAAATACATAAAATATATAAACATTATATAGCAACTTGTGATATACATTTTAGAGACTTCTTTGAGGAGGCAAAATCGATATCACATATTCTACATATATTATTGAATTCACTTTACGCTCTATTGACTGGCGAATTTATGGCATAGTTTGTTCGGCAAATGCCTAAATAAAATATATCAGAATGACGGAAAAATCTGCATGGCACATTGAAATTGATTTGTCCTAAAAAGCTTGGATAATCTACTGTGCCTACTACAATATTATAAATTAATAATAAACATAATAAAGTCTTTCTTTTATATAAAGGTTTCAAATGTAAAAGAAAACATCTGGCATCATATGATGGTATTGGTTCCTCAAAAGTAAAGAACCGCAAAGCAAACCTTAAAAATGATTTTTGTACACGCTCCAATCGCATAATATGTGAGACATAGAACGGATGGCATACAAAAGAAGCATTTTTTAATTTAGAGCGGACAAGTGAAGAGAGTGAAAAAGAGTCTTAAGCACATATGGATTCATAAAATTGAGACTATTTCGACGAACAAAGGCCAACATTTGGTAGGCCAACATAGGGTTTACAGTCTCTATGCTGTTGTCAGTAGAAATTTTGGTGAAGTTAGTTATTACCTATAAATGAAACAAAGTATTGTTTATCAAAAGCGCAACGACGATGTATTGTATGAATCTAATTATAGAAAATAAATTCAAAAATCACTCCAAAATGTTTTTTGCAAATATAGTTTTTCATTTTCGTCAGTGATGCTCCATGCAAAATTTTCGCCAAAGCGAATATGGTCATGCCTTAATTTTTATTTTTCCGATACGTTTAAAATGGCCTTGCTGTATAGCTATTCCAAAATTTAAAAAAAAATTTTATGTATCTTTCCCAATGTAAAAATTTTCTTTATTTAATAAACAGCCTAACCAAAAAACTTTTTAGTGTCGACTCTAAATTTAGTGGGAGCTTTTCTGACATTATTTCTATAGAATTTTGTTGTCAAAAAGCTTATACTAAATTTAGAGTCGACATTGAAATTTTTTTTTTGGTTAGGCTGAAAGTTTACAAATCTCGCATTTCCTTTTTAATACAGATTTTTACAAAATTACTTCTTATTTGGGACCATTGAATTATTAGCTTTTGCAAATTTGGCGCACCGATTTTTGTGATTTTGTATGCTACGACGTTTTTGATATTGTATCTTAATTTAATGCTTTTCTACCAGAATACTTTAAGCGAGGTTTAAAGTAACTATTACATTTTTGGCTATGTAATAAAACTTTTTAAATTAATCTCATTCTTAAACGCATTATATCATTTTCAATTTTAAAATCACTGTTCCTTACTATTAAAGTGTAACAAAATCAGCCACAATCAACTCTTGAAATCTTTGCCAAAGCTGCTGCTGCTCTTTAGTTATAATTAATATTACTCATACGTAGCGAGCCACTCAACTGAACTCTACAGCAGACATAGTTTACACCAACAAAAACAGCCTTTTTGTTTTTTTTTTGTTTGTTTTTTTTTTCATTTCTTAATTAAAAAAACGCCACTAACTGCATAAGTAAAGTTGCATTATTTTGCATTTTCACTTTCCACTTTTAATTTTCCGCATTTTCTTTGCTTTTCATGCTGCTGTTGCTGCTGCTGCTGATATGCGTTGAGTACTGCTTTTTTAGGGGAAAACAAAATATTACAACAAAAAAAAGCGCACCACACATAAGAAAAAGTAGTCAGATTTTTATGCATTTTCCATGTTTTAATTAAACCACAAAAGATTTTTTTAAGCTGATCATGGGTAGAGCAGTGAATATGATATGATGCAAACTGTGGCAACATTAAAAACTTTATCTTTTATTCATACTACTTTTTTACTTTTCTTTTTTTAATTTATCTTTTTTTTTTTTTATAACGCTTACAAGAAACAAAACTGACAAATTTTCAAAGGAAACTTGAGCTATATAACTATATATGGGCCATACAAGTGCAAGTCGAGCGGAAGCATTTTGAGTGTCTGCGTGTGTGTGAGTGTGCCTGTGTGTGAATTTAAGCAAATTTTGCTTGCAAATATGAAAAATTCTGCACACTTGCTTCGATGCTAAGTTGCTTCAAAAGCACGCAACTATGTTGCTTTTACGTGCTGGCATTTTTTAGCCTAATGCCGCATATGTTGTCCTTGATAAAGTGACAGTGACAAAAATGAGGCTAAGT
Organism: Dichetophora obliterata; assembly: GCA_963920525.1. NCBI lineage: Eukaryota > Metazoa > Arthropoda > Insecta > Diptera > Sciomyzidae > Dichetophora > Dichetophora obliterata. The sequence goes on along the minus strand of OY986436.1, from coordinate 210,796,287 downwards.
TATGAGTTGCCATAAATTATTTTTTATGTTTTTATCCAATATCCACTCTGTGTCCTTGCACGTTGAAGTAGCTGACATTTTTATAAGTAGAAGTGTAGCATAGTTTTAGGGTGCTCAACAAAAAATGTTAGCAAAAAAAAATACTACAAAAAAAAAACATAACTGTAACAACCAGAAAGCAGTTAGCTGTTAATATTTATTGCAGAAAGATTTTTACTTCATTTCGCATGTCAAAAAAGGAGAAGCATAAAAGAATGTGTTGAAAAAAGCATGGCAACAAAGGATATCCTGTTGCAGTTAGCAGCAGCACAAACAAATTGCCTGTAAAAAATGCACCATTAAAGTTAGTCAAAATCGTTGAAGTAACAGAAAAAGTTTGGTTGTTCTTATTTTTTTTTTGTATTTTAATTTCAATTGAAAATAAAAATCAAAATAAAAAAACAAAGAAGATTTGTATACTTGTAGAAAAAAAACAAACAAAAAATGTAGTTGGTGTTTGTAAAGTGCTTGACAAGACAAACAAACATGCAGACTAGCCACAATAACAGCAAAAACTAACAAAATAGTTTTTGCTGCTGATGTTGTTGCTGGCATTTTTGTTGTTGCCGGGACTACAAACTTCAGTTTGCTTTTGCTATTTTTATGCATTTAAATGCAACTAAGTCCTTCAACAAAATGTGTGCCATAAAAAGGACATTCCAAAGCTTTTACACACTCAAACAAACACTCACACAAACTAACGCAAACACACACACACACACACACACACATTAAAACAGAAAACCACTCTGTCACTGTTACACATGCAATGTTTTTGTGTATACATATATGTAGTATAACAGCTAGCTGCTAGCTGATGTGCAAAAAATTGCACTTTTCTCTAGCATTGTTATTAAGTTGCATGTGTGCGCGTTTATGTTTGTAAGTGTGTTTATGCGTGTGGCTTGTTTTAAAAACATTAAAAACAAACAACAAAAATGCCAAATGCCATACTAAGGTGTATCACTCTGGCTTTATATATAAATTTGTCTGTTTTTTTTGGTGTGTGTGTATATATAGGTGTTTTATATGTCTGTCCGTGACTTGTTTGTATGTGTTGGTATATTAAATGAAATGTCAGCGTATTTGTGCACATGACAGTTGCAACTGTCATAGACTTAGTTTAGTTACTCTTTTTGTGCTCAACTGTTCTTGTTGTTTTTGTTGCCTCCAAGCATTCTATTGTTGCTGCTGCATAGAGTTGTAGTTTGGCAACGCTTACACTATAAATTGCAAAACTTTACAGTTTATATGAACATCTCTTTCCACTATCCCAAGAAAAATTTCCGTTTTTTTTTCCGCAAATTGTGCGAGCGCGAAAATATTACAATTTTAATGGATTTACACTCAATTGAATGAACTCATAGTTTTTTGCTGTCAGCGGTCAGCATTCGGATAAGCAATTGTGTGATAACATTTTTTAATAAATCAAGGATCTACAATGATCAAATCTATTAATTGAAATTGTGAAACATTTAGATTTGTTAAACAATTGAAAAAAACTTTTTTTAGTTTTTAAGCCCCTGAATTTGAGAAATTTGGCTTACAGCAGTTGGGTTTTGGGACAACGATATTTTTCTGATAACAAAATAGTCATATTTTATCTTAGGTTAGGTTAGGTTAAAGTGGCTGCCTCAAATTGAGACACACTTAGGCCAATAAGGCCCATTGTGGTACCACAGGGGTTGATCTCCTTTCTCTATTCAAACCAGCTTGAGCTGTTCACAAAGCTTAGGATTCGGTATATCGATATTTCCGAGAGTTCTTCGAGGTCTCTGAAAAACCAGTTGTTAAGGTGAGGAAAACGTTTTTGAGCCAGCGCTGGGCAGGTGCAGAGAAGGTGTTCTGTAGATTCCACCTCCTCCTCATCTCTACAGCTTCTGCAGAAGTCGTTGTGGGGTATGTTTAATCTTTGAGCGTGCCTGCCAATAAGGCAGTGCCCTGTCATGATCCCTATCATGGTGCCAATGTGATCTCTACTAAGAGATATGAGTTCTTTTGAACGCTTCAGATTGAGTTTGGGCCAGATTTGCCGTGCTATATTACAAGTGTTACCTGCTGACCATCTTTTGTTGGTGTTAATACAGGATAACTCATGTGTAAGGAGTTTACATGTGGTGAGAGGAATACCAAGGTTTGTCTTGTCTGAAGATAGTTGTTTGGTAGTACCTGTGCGAGCGAGTTCATCTGCTCTGCAGTTACCTAGAAAATCCCTATGTCCAGGAATCCAGCATAGGATAATTTTGAGCTGCTCTGCCATCTCGTTTAGAGATCTGCGGCAGTTGAAAACTGTTTCAGATGTTATTTCAACAGTTCCTAGGGCTTTCAGAGCGGCTTGACTGTCAGAAAGTATGCATATATCCATGGAAGATATATCATTTTTCTGAAGCCAAGTTAACGCTTCATGTATAGCTGCGATTTCAGCTTGAAATACACTGCAATGGTCAGGGAGCCTGAAGGCTATATTGATGCTTAATGTTTCTGAGTAGACTCCTCCACCTACTTTGCCATCTAGTTTTGATCCATCCGTAAAGATCTCAATGACATTGTGAGGTGAACGGTTTTCTTGTTCCCACTCTTCTCGAGAGGGAATGGATACATCGAACTTCCTCTCAAAGAGTAGTTTCTGTGTGATGTAGTCAATGGACCTAGGTAAAGGAGGGAGAAATTTTCTGATACAAGAATGTCCTAGTGTACCTTCTTTCCACTGGGAGGTGGCTACTAGGCGGATGGCTGTATTAGCGGCCATCTGTTTAGCTAGGATATCAAGTGGTGTAAGATGGAGCATTGTGTCTAATGCGTCTGTCGGAGTGGTTCTTAGGGCTCCGCTAATGCACAGTTCAGCTGATCTTTGAACTTTACAGAGAAAGTTATGGTGAGTCTGTTTTTCGAGTGCATGCCACCAGACAATAGCACCATATAGCAATATTGGCCTTACAACTGCTGTATAAAGCCAGTGAGTAACACTTGGCTGTAAACCCCATTTGCTACCCACCGCCTTTTTGCAAGAGTAAAGGGCAATGTTCGCTTTTTTGGCTCTTTCGAGCATTTTATCTTACTGGATGGCAAAATTTCAATTCAATTCAAAATGCAAATTTTTTTAAAATTATATTTTAATAATATAATTTTTTATGTGTGTTTTTGATTTATTGGATTGTTGAAGTAAAACTATAAAACAAAAACCTCTGATAAATGAGACTAAAATTTTATGTTTGCTCATAAAAATGGGTTTTGAGTATTATGGAATAGTTTTGCAACAGTTCGAGTAAAAAAAAACTTTTTTAGCTAAGGCCAAACAGCGGCCGAACAATGTCTAATTTTAAATATTTTTCTCGGCCGTATAAGGGTCATACAAGGGGGTCATTTATAGGAACTTTGGCCAAATAACTGTCATACAAAGGTCGAACAGCGGCTGTACAGAGGCCGTTTTAAAATAGTATTAGCTTTACAATGAGCGAATAGCGGCCGTACATCGACTGAACAGTTATTTTTCTACAACGGAAATGATCAGCTTCCCAATGAAAATTGAAACTTTATGCTGAAATAAATAAAAAATCAGCTAGTGCTTTCAAAATCAAATAAATAAAATCAGCTAGTGATTTTTTCCTTTTCATATTGAAAAAACTTTGTTGTTGTTGTTGTTTCTTTGGAAAAAATTCGTTAGAACAATTAATTGTTCTAACTTTGACCTTAAGCTCAATAAACGATATTAAACTATCAAACAACTAGAATTTGTATTTAAAATCAAGTATGATTTAAACTATCATACATTTAGAATTTGTATTTAAATCATATAAAGTCAACATAAAAACTATATATTTATAATTTACCAATTATATAGAAATTAATGTACGTTTGTTGGTTTGTTTGTGTGTTCTGAATACATTTCTACACCGTTCATCCGATCGCGATGAAACTTTCCAAATAGTTGTTCGCATTCATGTGCAGGTTTTAGTCATAGTACGGACAGCGTTGGAAAAGGGGGCGTGGCATCTCCCATATAATCTAACTTTGAGAATTCAAATAGCTTTTAAGTTATTATTCGCACAGCCTCGAAATTCAATATTCGACGACAATTTACGCATGCTGTTTTACTGATAACATTTTATGGGCGTTGGACAAGGGGGCATGGCACCTCTCATACAGCCCAAATTTGCGATATCGAATAGCTTTGGAGTTATAGACCACGCAGTCTCGGAATTCGGTATTCGAGCACAATTTACACTTGTCGTTTTACTGATAACATTTTATGGGGGTAGTACAAGGGGCGTGGCAACCTCCCATAATTTGCGATATCGAATAGCTTTTGAGTTATAGTTCACACAGCCATGAAATTCGGTATTATACTACAACTTACATAACGTTACCTTGATATAGAAAGGCCCTAACTTATTTTTTTCAAAATTAAAATTTTTACAGATTTTTGCAAAAAAAAAATTGCTATTAAAAAAAATTGCTGCAAAAATATTGCTACAGCATTGAATTGGTTAGTGTATTTAATAAAAAAATCCATTTCAAGAAAATTCGGACCCGCAAAATTATAATTTTTATTAAGTTTTTTCGATCTCCTGTAAAGTAGCAAAAAATGAGTTAGGGCCTTTCTATATTAAAGTAGCTATAAGCCGTTTAGGGGGCGTGGCACCTCCCACACAATCAAATATGGGATTTGCGATATCAAATAACTTTGGAGTTATAGGCCGCATTGGCTAGAAATTCAGTATTCGACCACGATTTACACATGCCGTTTCACTGATCAAATTTTATGGGCGTTGTAAAATGGCAAGTGACACCTTCCATACAGCCCAAATTTGCGATTTCGAATTGCTTTGGAGTTATAGGTCGCACAGCCTCGGAATTCAGTATTCGAACTCAATTTACACATGCAGGTTCACTGATAATATTTTATGGAAGTTTGGCAATGGGGGCGTGGCAGCAACGCGCCTGGTTTCAGCTAGTTTGTTAATAAATATGCAATAATTAGTTTGTGTTATTTATTTAAAGTTGTATAAATGCTTTACATTGGACAACCAGATATTAATATTAAATATATTAAATAAAATATCATACATGCAGTATCGGACAAAACTAAAGCACGGAATATTGCTTACTACTATGTAGTTCAAAAAAATTGGAAAACTTGGTTGGATTTAATTTTTTTTATTATTTTATAATGATTTTACACTAAGTTTACTAAAAAAAACCAAACATAACAATATTCTTTATTTTAAACAAAAAGAATCATATTTAATTGAAAATATTCGTTATCCTTACGCGACAAAACTAAAGCACAGGTTCAATATCTTAAAAAAAATTTTATTTATCTAATACTTAGTTGCGTAACCCTTATTTTTCATAACTGCTGCACATCTGCGTGGCATGGACTCAATAAGATTGGACAAGACATTCCCAGAAATGCCTTTCCATGCGATTTCTGCTTGACGGAAAAGCTCGTCCTTATTTTTGCAAGTTTCGCGTAATATTTTACGATCTACAATTTTCCATAGATTTTCTATGGGATTGAGATCTGGCGATTAGGCTGGCCACTTTAAAACATCGATCTTATTATTAACAAACCACTCTTTCACACATTTTGCAGTGTGTTTGGGGTCGTTATCCTGCTGAAATATCCACTTTAGTGGCATTTCCTCCTCTGCATGTGGTAGCATAACTTCTTGCAAAATATCTTTATACATAAAACGATCCATTATACCGTTTATCTTATGGATTGGTCCGATTCCATGACCCGAAAAACATCCCCAGACCATTAAATTCCCTCCCCCGTGCTTTACTGTGCCATTAGTATAGCGTGGGTCAAGGCGTTTTCCTCTTGGTCTTAAATTGAATTTCGATTCGTCAGAGAAAAGCACAGTTTTCCATCGAGAAGTAGTCCAGTTAAGATGTTCCTTTGCAAACTCAAGCCTGGCCTTTACATTTTTATGGGAAAAAAACGGTTTTTTTGCGCTTCTGTATGTTGCGAAGCCACCATCCACAGCTCGTCTTTGGATGGATCTAGGCGTTATGTTTAATTCCAATTGATTTGCAATAGACCTTGCTGATACAAAAGGATCCTTTTTAATAATCCGAATAATTGCCTGGTCTTCGCGTTTGGTGGTTTTTCGCGGTCGACCACCTCCATGTATGGTAGTCAACGAACCCGGAGAGCTGAATCGGCTTATAATCTGGGAAATTACGCTATGGTGAATGCTGAATTTCTTAGAAATGCATGTCACTGATTCACCATTATTAAAATCACTAATTATTTTTTCTCTGATTTGAGTTGAATACTTATTGCGAGCCATTTTGTTTGATAAATTTTAAAAAGATGCACGGCTACTTTGAATGATCAAATATGACTGATATCCACGTGTCAAGTTTTTCTAAACACTCAATGTTCTTCACAAGATGTTCTCCAAAAAACGGTTTTCTTATTTAACGGCACTTGTTTTTGGTAGTTTCTAATAATCAAATAAAACAGCAAGCATCAAAGATTATGTGCTTTAGTTTTGTCGCTAGCATTTCTTGGCTTTTGGCATAGCTTTGTAAAAAAAACATGGTTAAATTAAAAACAAAAGTATTTTAATTATAATTTTTGTATATTTAGTATGTTTTCCACATAAAATAAAGAATAGAAATTAAATAAGTGTTTTTATTTAAACTTTATTGTATAATTTGGGAACAAGCAGAAATCCGTGCTTTAGTTTTGTCCGATACTGTATAAAATAATAGTGTTTTAATTATAAATACACGGGGCACTGTATTCCAACGACTAACTTCATATACAAAAAAATCTTTTTGCGCCACACAGAAGCGACGTAACTATCAACATCAGCATCGCCGAGTGAGACTTGCTTCTTGTTGCGCATACTTTTCTGTTGAATAAGAGTTTTGAATAATTTGGTGGCACAAACTGGGAACCAAACAGCCGTTCAACTAAATGTAAGCCTTGTACGGCCGTTGTTCGGCCCAACTTTCAGCCATTAGGCTTTCTGGATTATTTTCAGGCCATGTTCGACTCTTGTAAAGCAGTGTGGCCCATGTTCGACCGCTGTTCGCCTGCTAATATTTTTACTCGGGAGGGGGTAGAACAGATCAGCATTTTCAATGGATAAATTTTATTTATTAAGTGTAACATATTATGGTGCGAGTCTTCTTAGAAAGTTTTTTATAAGAGTCTTCTTAGCGATTATTTATAAGGCGACATAAAAAAATAAAATCCAATACAGACAAATGTCAAGAACTCAGATACTTGCTAATTGAGACATACAGTGATGGTCACGATTTAGCACACACTGTGTTAGTAACTCTAATTTAAAAGTTTTAACATCTTAGCTTAGGAATTGTAAACAAATATTGTTTGCCGAGTGTTGTTTATGAAGTTAACTCAAAGAACCGTTGGTTTTTCAGTTATTCTTACATTTTCTTACATATTTCAAGTAGTTGCAATCAATGTGGTTTAAATGCTGGACACGAATTTAGCACAGCTTAGAATTACTGTTCCATTTCTTCTTTTATTTAGGTTGATTAAATTTTATTGGTTAAATTTGCTAAATTTATTAAGTTTATATTTGATTTCTAACAAAAAATTGCAAAAAGGTATGACGAAAGACTACTGGTGTTCAGAGGCTCAGCGCCAGTTAAATCAGCAAATGAAAAATGATGGAAGTACAGACCTAGAGCGCGAAAAACAACATAAAGAGAGGACCATTTTATTTGCAAAGCTTCACTTAAGACTCCTTTTAAGATCTCAAATGAAGTTAAAAATGTAATTTCATCAAAATATCACATAAATGTGTTCTCAAAAACCATAAGAAGAAGCTTGAATGAACACCATTTGCGTGGCTGTATAGCACAACATAAGCCACATGTGTTGAAAAAAAATATTAAATGTAGTCTTGCGTTTGCAGAAGAACATTTAAAAAAGACAATGAGTTTTTGGAAAATGTACTTTGGAGTGATGAATCAAAGTTCGGATCTGACGGCAAACAATATGCACGGCGTCCTCAAGACATGCAACACAATCCAAGGTGTTGCTGAAGACTTTTAAAGACAGTTGTAGAAATGTCATGGTACGGGCGTCGTTTTCTTTGCACGGAGTTGGTCCGATTGTTTAAATTGAAAAAAAAAAATGGTTCAGAACATTTACATAATCATACTTGTCAATACCATGATACCATTTGCAGAGGATAATTTGCAGCTTTTACGGCGTTTTATGCAGGATAACGATCCAAAGCACACTGTTCGAACAGTTGCGAGTTGCTTGGAAGACTCGTGTTAATGTCATGTAAATATTTTGAAGTGGCCAGCGCAATCACCGGACCTCAACCCGATTGAGAATCTGTGGAGGGATGTCGAGCAGCAAATACTAACAGTAAAACCCAAAACTTTTCCAGATCTGTGGACCCAAGTCCAAAGGATTTGGAATGGTATTCCAAAGTACCGCTGTGAAGCTTTGGTCAAAAGTTTTCCAAGTAGATGCGATGCAGTTATTATTAATAAGGAATTTCCTAAGAAATATTGAGTTTTATGCAATCAATTTTGATTTTATTTATTATCCTAGACATTTTTTTGATCGTGTGCTAAATTCATGACTAATTGTAAATTTTTATTTTTATTTTCTACTTGATTTTTAGAGTTCTTTAAAAAAAAATTTTTAAAAAAAGTGTACATTAGAAATAAAGAGGATTAAATATATATCTATATATATAAAATGGAATGTGTGTTTGTTTATTTGTTTGTTTGTACCTTATAGGAGACCAAACCTCTGGACCGATCTTCCTGAAATTTTCACAGCATTTAACTGGGACTCTGGCATGATTAATAGGGTACTTTTTCGACCACACCCACTTTTATGCCCACTTTTTTAAAATTATGTAATTGCTCCCTTATAGTTTTTAACAGATTTACTTCAAATTGTATACACATTATACTCCAGGCGAGGTAGAAATAAACATTTCTTACGCCACGCCCCCTTTCACGCCCATTTTCGCGCCAAATTTAAGTTTTAAACTTTTTGTTCTCTGTACAAATTTGTTCCTTCCAACGGATTATTTTTTATTTGGTAGTATATTGCTCTTAATGCTGTTAACGTCGCCATATTACTATGAACCACGCCCACTTCACCGCCCCCTTTTTTAATTCAGATACTTACTTATACCACTAGCAATGTTTGCTATACAAATTACTTTTTTTTAATATGTATTTACCTAAAGTTTTATATACTTTTTATCTACAGGTAAAGTAGCCATAGATTTTTTTATTACCAAATCCCCCTTTTTCGCCCCATTTTACTTTAATTATAATTAATTTGCTTTCAATATGGTATATATTTGGTGTTTTTAAAAAGTGTTGATGCACAAAACATTCTGAAATAATTTTTTTTGATTTTTATTTTTTTTTTTTAATTATCAACACAATTAAATTTGAATATTAATATTGCACTACTTTTCCTTCAAGTGTAACATGAGATGCGATTGCCAACGCGTGTTATAACGCTTACCATATCATTGACATACTTACAATTAAAATTATGTATATGGCAATTCATTTCACTAATTAAGAACGCTTCTGATTGGCTGCCGTAAGAATAAATACTATTTCACCAAACGGGAGCTATGTTTGCAGCCATCAAAGCTGAAACTTTCACAGCATGTTACTATGACTCTGGAAGGAATAATAGGCTATATGAAGTTTTTATTGGACAAAGGGGCGTGGCACCGTCCATATAACCCAAAAATTTAAATCGCCATATTTGGGGTATTTTTTGACCTACGTCGATGATATTTGGTACATATGGTATTGGTATAATTAGGAATACGTACCAGGAGAAAATTGGGTGGGACCACGCCTCTTTTCAGGAAAATTATAATCGCAACATAGTCTTAACTACTAGACCGATCTTCATTAAATTTTCACAATAGGATATTCTTACGAAATAATAAATTCTTAACTATATAAAGTTGTGAGTGGACAAAGGGGCATGGCCTCGCCCATATAACCCAAAATTTAAAATCGTCATATCTTGGGCATTTTTTGACCAACGGCGGCAGTATTTGCTATATATGGTATTGGCATGAATAGAAATTCGTACCAAAAGAAAAGTGGGCGGATCACGCCCCTTTGTTTGCGATATATTGGAGGCTGGACCTGTTAACCGATCTTAAGTTTTCACAGCGTGCAGCTTTGACTCAGGAATACTAATAACATGATAATATTTTTCAACCATGCACACTTCTGCACCTACTTTTTTACTACGTTTATTAACTCCTTTACCTTGAATTTAAAATACATAATAGTTGAAATAGTGGGGTAGCCCCATTCTCATTCTCTCACAACTGACTGCGAAACAGCTGATTGTGTAATTGGATGTTTTTGCTTAAATCTTAAAACTTTTTACTTTTTTCTTTTTTGCTTCTAATTCTTTGAAATGTCAGTTAACAAAACGTTCACTATTTCGAGCTGATCACTATTTCAGGGGTTCTTTATATTCAGATTTGACTGCATATATATATATGTATATTAGGGCGGGTCAAATTCTGGCTCAGCGAAATTCGTAAAATACATGTAATTTCAAAACTTTTTCTCCACTACAGCACATACAAATTCTGAAAAAAAGGTGTGCGGACTTTCGTAAATAGATTCATACACATACATTCATACATTCATATTTTATAATTGAGAACAAAATCTATTTACGAAAATCCGCACAGCTTTTTTTCAGAATTTGTATATGCTGTAGTGGAGAAAAAGTCTTGAAATTACATGTATTTTACGAATTTCGCTGAGCCAGACCTCCAAAAAATTCGTCCATACAAATTGACCCGCCCTAATGTATATATATTTTCGTGCCCAACAAAATATTTTTTTTTATTTTGACAAATGTCTTTTTTATTTTTATATCTAAAATTTAAGACCAATAACAATAATGAAAATGGAGTTTTTTTAAGAGATATTGATTTTTAATAAGACAATTTGTTTATTTGTTTGATTGGTCTAAAAGTAAAAAGGGGGAGCATGAAGCAAATTACACGCGGTTCAGTGCTGAATTCTAATTGGATTACAACAAAAAAAGGGGAGAAGCATTGCAATAATTAAATTAAAATTAAATACATACATTTTTGTAAATATATAAATACTTTTAATTTTATTTTATAAAGAGGGGGTAGCGAAGCACCCCCGGCAAATGCAGAAATATGAGCGAAAGATGGTGTTAATAATATCTACAATAAAAAAATATTTGCAAAAATCACACAAACGTTTTTGTAGGCGCAGCGACGATATATGTCTTTATAATAAAAGTTATAATTTTTTTATCCTTCATATGAATGTGGTCTGTATTATTTGCTTTATATAATATAAAAATTCCTTACATGAAATTAATAAAGCTTGAAATCACGTGAAAACGTGCAATCAAGACAACGATAAAAATGGCAATGCAATGTCTTGAAAAAAACAACTTACAGAAATGTCAACATAGGAATGTTTTTTAATAACATCCAAACAAAAACATTCACGTGTTCACTCAAGCACATGCTCTAAAAAACAGGACACATTAAATCGCAATTTCAGGATATTTTGAATTCAAAACGCTCTGTTCGAAAAAGCACACCTGGTAAACTGCGGAAAAATTACATTTACGTCACTTGCGACAGCAGTCAGCCAACCGCGATCCCTCATAAAACGAAAGTTACACACCAACTTTCAAAACACACACACATACACACACACAGACACAGCAACAAAAACAGGAAGGAAGCACTGACAACGCAAGGATATGACAGTGAAATTGATATAGCGAAAGGAAAAACGATTAAGAAAATAAATTTAAAAATAAATGTGCAAAAAAGTGGAAGGGGAAAAATAAATAAAACGCTATAAAGACTTTAACGCCGAACAAGTGAATGCTTCAAGCTACATGCTTAATGTGTGTGTGCATGTGTGAGTGTGTGTGTATGTGTGTGTGTGTGTACGTGTGCCTGTAATGTGTTAACCTGCTCTACTGCAGTCAGTGTTTGGCTTAATTAAAGCCAACAAAAGTTATTACATATTCATGTGCTCCTTGCTGTTGACGCTGCTGCCAAACACACACCATCAGAAATGAGCAGAAATAATTAAATTTACACTGTTTACAGCAATGCTGTAGAGAGCCGAATTTGCGCCCTGTCAACTGCAAATTTCTAAGAAAATTTTTTTATAATTTTTTTATATCGTCGATATAAAAAAGTACAGTGGTTTCGCAGTAAGTAAAAGGAAAAAATGTTGATGTTTAAAATACAACGACATAACTTGTCTTATTACAAACAATAAGACATATCTACTGATAGAGCAAAAAAGCACTAAGCATAACAATAACACATCGTTTCTCGCTCTAAAAGTACAGTAATTATCGCTTATATGCACTATGTTTATAAGCATATCCCGCTTATATGCTTTCGAACTTGAGATATTTAACTTTGTCATTTAAAATAGCGTTTTAAAATAGAGTTTTTTCGCTTATAAGCATTTCGCTTGTATGAATTTCTCTTTTATATGCATCAAAATTAGGAATTTGTTAAAAGCAAAGTCATAGAAAACTAACCAGTTTTATGCGGCCCTACTGAAATGTCATAAAAATTCCGATTATAGATTTCACATCTCTATTGAGCTGTCAAATATGAATTAGCACATCACTGTCTTTGAAAGTGTCAAAGTTTCTTATGTTTTTCCGTGCAGTTTTAAAATGAACAAAAATAACAGAATAACCTAAACACTCAAAAAAAAAATTCAATTGTGAAGGAAGTTAAGACAAATTAAATAAGATAGAAGAATACATAGTAGAACTAGACAAGGTAGTGTTAGGGCTAAATGTGTTCTCTTTCTTAATGACCATAACTATCAAACAAAATGGCTGATTTCGGTATTTTTGCCAATTTTTGCTTTCATACTGCATTCTCATTGGTTGCAGATTTTGTATGAAATGTCAACTTCGTTTAATTTTGAAGCTACTTAAGAAATTAATTGAAGTTTTATGTAATACGAGCCTGGCTGCTCTTAAATTTACTTTTTTTTACACATATTTTTTATATATATTTTTAAAACTTAAGACTTTGTTTTATTAAAACTTATTTTGTTTATATTTTTTAAAAAGACTGCTAGAAGCGGCAATTTAATTTAATTTAATCTATTTTTTATTCTTTAAAAATGCTTATTTGACAAAATGTAATTTCTAAATAAATATAATTAAAGATTAAATCATTTTATAAGACAATTTTTATTGGAACAATATTTCAATTTTTATATGTCTTTCGTGGAGGCCGTGGAACCGAGTTTTAATATAAGCACCGTGGATGCATACAACCTAGTTTATATATATGTGCTTTGCCGCTTATAAGCAGCAAAAAACAAGCAAACAGAGGTTATGCTTATAAGCGATAATTACTGTTTTCCCTACTCATAAATATTGGTGTGGTAAAAATTAATACATTATTTTTGCATGAAATTAAAGCTGATTGAATGCCGCTCGGATTCTACTATTTCCATGATTTTATCGACATTTTCGACAATCAGCTATCAAAAGCATTGGTTATCTTTGGCAAATTTCCGGATCGGAATTGATGAAAACAACATTTCGCTTGATTGGCTATTAAAGTATTAGTAGGTACCATTAAAAATATTCACATTTTCAGCCGTCGGGCGTGCGTTTTCACCTCTATCAAAGAAAGCCTGTAAAATATGGCATATTTTATCTTTGCTGGCATCCATGTACAGTGATGTGCAAGGAAATAGGGACACCTGTATTTTTTTATTCAAAGCAGCATGAATTATATACAAGGTGCCCCAGATATAGCTTCAATTCCCTCGGGTAGTGATTCTCTTTGATAAGGCGAGTAAGAAAATTCAAGGATGAGGGTGACCCCCTTCCCAGTTTGGGAGCTAGAGCGGAAAAACCACAAAATTGGTGTCATTACATTTTACTCCATTTTTAGTGTATCTCTTAGCCGATTTTCAAATTTTAAAACTTGTTGAGAAGAAAATCAAGTTGACATTTAGATTTTTATAAAACATTTTACACAAAGTCAGAATTAAAAAAGTTATGAGCAACTAAATTCTAAGAAAATTAGGAATTAAACTTTGATAATAAATATCTCGAATTTTATATACATTTTTTGATAATTTTTGTGATGTAATATATTTTTATGATAAAATTTTCTACTGACTTAGTTTTTGATCTTGCCATAGTACTTGAGTACTTAATGCAAACATAACTACTTTTTCATTTTAAATTGCCACACGTAGAACAGTTAGCTTTTAGTGTGGTACGATTAGAAAACGGCTTTTGTATCATTGGTTTGAAGGTCATATAGTCTCTTTTTCAAGATGCTATTGACTTTGGAGATCGGTTAAGAGTTACATTTAATACGGAGTAAAATGTAATGCCACCTATTTTTAAGTTTTTCTTCTCTTGCTCCTAAAGGGGGGAGTGGATCACCATCATCCTTGCATTTTATTACTCGCCTAATTAAGGATAATCACCACCCAAGAGAATTAATACTTTATCTGGGGCACCTTGTATATAATTCATGTAGTTTTAAATGTAAAAATACAACTGTCCTTATTTCTTTGCACATCACTGTATGACACGAGCTCAAACAAAACACACCGGCTAAAAAAGTGATGCATGTGGAAAAAACTATGAAACTTTGGCTTCAGAATACAAATACTGAAACAGTTTTTTAAGATAAATTTCTTAAGAGAAAAGTTGACAAAAAGTATGATTAACCCTCTACTGCCCCAATTTTTGATCACATTGAAAAATTATTTCTAAGAAATTTATTAGGTCATGAACCAAGAAATAAATCATTGATAAAATAAATAAAAAGTTACACGTTTTGGCAGGAGGCGGGCTAGAGCTGAACCCGCCTAAAGGCGGTATTGGGTATCCAAGCTTAAAAAAGACAACTTTTATTTTGAAGTTAAATTTTATTTAATTTTATTTCACATTCGATGTAAATAACTTTTTAGCTTCTGTTGCGTATGTTTTTGAAATTTTATATCTTTTTAAATTAATTATTAATATGGAAAGTATAAAAACAGCCTCTGTCCGGTGTGGAACACAAATTAATATTACATTTTCTGCATATGTTTTGAGTCTCAGCAGTACATCCCTGAAGTTTGCATGTTCGTTTTCCTGAACCAGGCAAACATTTTTGGAAATGCTCCATTCCATCGTAACGCAACATCAGGAGGTATATAAGTAACATTTCTAACTGTTTTTTTCTGAACGACCATACGTTGGCGCCCCAAATTCTTTGCTTTTTGGTTTGAACACAATACTTGTGCGATTTGAGAACGGAAACAAGGGAGTTGATTTTTTTTCATCCTCAGGATCCGGCTTATTAATGCGTTTGAATAATATATATGCGTTAACAATGGCCTTATCAATTTGGTGGTAAAACAATCTATTGGTATATTTTGATGATTTCACTCGGATGTGATAACGTGCGATGAGTTCATCCATCAAATCAACACCTCCCATATGGTGATTGTACTCCTCTTTGTATAACGCTTGGGCAAGGAACTTCGGTGTACTTTTTTTCAGCGCGAAGATATCGCGTAACCGTTGGTTTAAAGTTTGTGTCGCTTTGTAACGGTTCAATCCCCACATATGTAGACGCCATCCGAACTTGCTTGTTATCTTTTCAGACCACATTCGAAATGTCAACACCGTAAGCAGATCCAGTGTACTCAACTGAAAATCCTCGATCTTGTTTTTTCAATATCGAATCTGAAGGCAGCTTCGCATTTAGTATACGGTTGGAGCGTATTGTCCCTAAGGAATGAATTCCGCGAGTCTTTAGATAAACGAGAAGCGGTAAGGATGTGTAAAAATCGTCGAAGTACATTATATGGTTCTTCAAGCTTGGCACAATTTGACTTAAATGCACAACCACATTGGAAGAAGCTCCTAAGTCTGGAGCATCTGGTGGCACAACGTTATCTCCACCACCGCAATACACCTCAAAACCATTTGAAAATCCCTCTGATTCATGCCCCATTTATGAGGCTTATCAGGCATGTACTGTCTTAGGAATGTCGACATTTTTGTGGAACACATTTGTTCATCTACGCAGATGAGCTGGTTCATAGTAATACTTTGAAATTTGTTATTAAAGTGCTCGATTATTGGCCTGACTTTGTAAAGTTGATCATACTTTGACGAATCTCTAGGCGGCATTTTGCTATTATCATTTAAGTGTAAATTACTTCGAATTTGCTCAAATCGGTTTCTTGTCATTGTATCTTGAATTGCTTGAAATGAGTATTATGACCAGTACGATCGTATATTAGGATACCGAAAAACTGACATGTAAATCAATATACCAATGTATTGGTGAATCTCTGATGGAGTTACGAAAAACTTTGTGTTAATATTTTTCTGTGTGGCATAAAGATTCGTTTGCTCCGCGATGAGATCAAAGACGGGGCCATCAAGAAAATGCGAAAAGCATTTAAATGGCGTGTGAGGCATTTTAAAACCAGCGCCAAGAATCTTATTTCCAAGAAATGCTACTTCCGATTTATGGAGATTCAAATTGCTTTTCCGCCATAGTATCTTTTTGAAATCATTCGATTTTGGATTAATATCCATTGGGTTGACTTTTGTTGTATCAGATTTTTTTCTGGCAACTTTTCCATTATTGTATAGGTTTACCTCCGAGCGTTTCCTGAAAGTTTTGACCACCAGAAGACATAGGCGACTCACCTGTGTTAAATGTGGAGGAATCGAGGATACTTTCAATATTCTCAAATGTTTTACCAGAAATGTATATGATACCACTGTCCTGATTTTCAGGTAAATCAGATTTACTTTGTTGACAGTATCTTCGTCAAGGATAAAGTCCAAATCGTTAATGTCATCATTGCTGTAAAAACCATCTTCACAATCCGTAGGGCCATCAGTTTCCTCAAAATCGTCGGAATCCAAATCATCCATTATTTCTTTGATTTGTATATCGGATAACGCCGAAACCTCTTTTGAAAAATTTCGGTTCATTGCTTTAAAAAATCAAAGCACAAACACATGTAAACCATGAAATGCAAAAATATTTTTTCACTGTTCTGCCTGATACCGCCTACAGGTAGTCTGAGAGCTCAAGCAAATATAAGAACCGCAAACAAGTATTTTTTACTATAAAACAACTGCACTACACACACAGCAATATTATCAACTCACCAATATTTTTATCTTCTCAATTCGGACACTTTAAGTATTTTATTTGATTTTTCCAACTTTTCACTTTTCACAAAATAATTATTTGCTCTGTTTTACGCGGAGTTTTAATTTCAACTGACGATTGTGGAGAAAGTTAGTGACATATTTTGTTGTAGCAAGAAGTCAATGACTCTGGGAATTGTTTTAAATTCACTTAATTTTGTTCTTTAAGTTTTTTGCATTTCAAATTTGAATGCTAACGGTTTTTGTAACAACCGCCTCAAGGCGGTATGAGGCTGTAGAGGGTTAAGTACAAAAATCGCCCAAGTTAGCAGATTACATGCTTAACAAAATGTCAAACGCTTACAATATCTTGACAAAATTTTATAATAAAAAACGTTCAAAAATTCTTTATAAAATTTGTTAAGTAATACCTGTCAGCTTTTTCATATAAGTTTTTATGATTTTTAGCAATTTTTATAAGTTGTTCAACAAAATTGGGATCTGTATTAATTTTGAATAAATAAATTAATGTATTTATTTTCAATTGACAGATAAAGAAAATTGTATACATATCGTTGCTTGAGAAAATAAATGTCTTATGTGAAAATTTTCTCTATTGAGCTTATTGAGAATAGGAGGCTATAATTCCAAATCTAGTGGAGGAATATTCTTTAGAATTTCAGGCCTATTTGAAGCCATATTTCACAGTAGTTTAAGATATTTTTGTAGACTTACTTTTAATTTTTTAGAATTTATAGCGCCTTTTTCTCAATAATCACAAAAGTGAAAATTTTCAAATACATTTATTTTTTCAAGCGACGATATGTATGTTAAAAAAGGTTGCCATCAGCAAACACAAAACCATGGCTCATAAGCCATGGAAAACGCAAAATTTCACAGCTAAAGCCTAGTACTCTGTTCGTTTGCGTGAAATTTTGCTGGCAACATCTATTTATTTGTTGCGTGAAATTTTTGACTTAAAGTTTGTTGCGAGGAATTTCTATGGCAACGTTTTTCAGAGAGACTCAGAGAAAAAGTTGGGAGATTTCATATGGTATCTCTCTTTTCACTTCAAAATAAAAAGGCAGAACAATTAAATTGTCGTGAAAAAATGTTGCTCAGAAACATGTTGTGATAATTTCACGCAGCGGAACAGAGTACTGCTCTGACGAACATGTTGTGAAAATTTCCACGATTGTTTCGCAGCTGTCACTTTTTGTTTGGAGATTTGAGTGGAATTTCACATGAAACTGAACAGAGTACTGTGCTTAAGAGACAAAATTTTCCATGATATGCTTAAATATACACAAACAAAAAAAAACAATATTCTTAATTGAAAAAATTGTCATACAAATAGTAAATTTTTAATTAAACACGTTCTCAATACTGTTAGCAACCCTATTCTGCTTAGCAAATTACGATGTCAAGCGCTCTCTCTCAATTTCAAGAAGTGAACGAAAGTTAAAAAACTGAACGAAATTAATGCTTAGATTAAACTTGAGCGGCTTCATATATTGCTGTGTAAGTGCGTGCTTTTGTTTTCTTAAACATATTTTGGTTGGGCTTTTAAACACCGTTGTGATTTGAAACTCGACGAAACGAAAAACGACATTTTAAAAACACTACTTAGCATGTCCACAAACCAATTTTAAAGACATTTTAAACGTTGCAGTAGCTGTTGATCTATCAGACAAACTTAGAGTCTACTTTTATGTAATTTTGCTTCATCTAAGTTTCTGTCAGAGACTACGTTTGAAGGTGAAAGCTATGAGCATAAACATAGTTTATTTTTTTTTGAGTTCTCATTCTCGCACTAGATGGCGCCAAGTTCAGATTTTTACGCTGCTTTGTTCATTCATTAGCCTGCGAGAGAATGGTATTTAATACACACTGAGGTAAAAATTAAATGAGATTGTGTTCATATTAAACAAATTTGCTTTTAAAATAGAGCTTGAAACAATTTCATTTAAGTTAAATACAAATGTTTTTAAAGTTTAATTAAAGACAAAAGTTTTTGTTTTCAAAACAATGTTTTTTAATAAACGTTCATGGTAAAAATTTTCAGTTTAAACACATTTATTTAAACGAAAAATTTAATGCAAAAACTTTAATATTTAAAACAAATATTTTAAACCGCCATTTTTTTCGATGTCATTTTTTTAACTTTTTCGAGTTTTGAAAGTTAGATTCGTGACCAGCGACCCCTGGGACCTCCCGAATAAGAAATTTTTTAATTTTTTTGATTAAGTTTGCGTTTCATTGCGGCTTTAAATATTTTCAATATCAAAATAATTAATTAGTTCGTATCTCATTTTATGTTCAATATTTGTAAGACTAATTAAAAAATATATTCAAACATATTCAAATGTAAATATATTCAAATGTAAAATCGGGGTCTCAGTTGTCTGGCAATAATTTTCAATGATTCTACTGTACATAATTTTTTTAATTCAATCGCATAGCGACGTATTTTTTGTTGTTGTAAGGAAATAATAAGAAAAAGTATACAAAAAACAGAAATTAGCTTATAGTTGAAAATTGAACACGCTTGTTTTAAATTTTGTTTTGTAGAAACGCAAATAAGTTTAATTTCTATTTTAAAATTTTTTGTTTGATTTTAAAGTATGTTTTTTTTTTCTCAGTGCAGATATACAGGGCAAGGTTGCCAGTAATCCTGGAAAAATCCCATTCGTGTTAATTTTTAATTGGTCTTGGGAAATTTTTTTTTTGGAAATCCCATGGTATTTTTTTTATCCAGCATGGTATTTTTTAATTGGCGTGAGAATTCAGCGTGGTATTTTTTAATTACATGGGAATTCGGGAATTTTCTTCTAAAAAATGTATTTTTCACTTTTATTAAGCAAAAATTTAATAATGGTATTCGATGAACTACGAGTATATATACAGAAGCTTAAAGGTATAAATTTACGCTGTATATTTTCTCGAACTTGCCCTTAAGAAAAACGATTAAAAAGCATATTTGTTTTAAGAACAAGTTGCCATCATAAAAACTAAGTAGACATTTTTTGACATATTGCAGTACTGTTCTGAATTTTTGATTTTTTGCAAGCGTAAAGTTTACAAAAAGTGTTGTTAAATGCCAAAAATAATAAATATATGATTACTACCAAAAAACAACAAAAAATATTTCCAAGTTTGCTAATCAAATCCACTGGTTTTCAATTATCTTTTAATATTAAAATTAAATCTCAGTTGCCATTATATGATCTAATTGAACCGCATTGCCGTAAGCTGCGTATGAAAAATCATCCATAACATTTTTGTTGTTGCAAAATATGCTTCAGTTAATCAGCTCGATTCTAAATAATTTTTCCCGGGGAATCGGAAAAGGGAGTTTTCGTTTTTAAGATAGCAGAAAAAGACATCACAATTTTTCTTTTTTTTTGTTTACAGTAATGAATATCGACAGTTGATGAACAAATTTGCATTAAAAATTTCCAAAATGTTCTACAAAATTTATCTTAAAAATTAAAAAACTCACTTTTCCAATACCCCTGGAAAAATTGTTCAGAATCGGCTGAATAATATCGCCCTTACGCCATTGATATCACAAATACGCAGTTCTAATTTTTTTAATTTTTCATGCATATGGGACTTTTCATGCATATGTGGTACTTTTTAATGCGTATGCGATTTACTGTGTGATTTTTTAATGCATATGAGATTTTTGGTGGTATTTTTAAAACGAATAGTATTTTCGTGGTTATTTTTAATGATCGTGGTTTTTTTTTTTGTTTTATTTTTCCACTGCGGTGGGAATTATTTTTGTTTACCTTCACCATGGGAATTATGGTGGTATTTTATTTTTGTTACTGTGGGGAAAAATTTAATTTTCGTGGGAATTGTTCTGAATTTTGGCTGGCAACCTTGATACAGGGTTGCTATTGTCCATGTCTCTTCTATGTAAATGTAAATCGAAAACGCAAACAAACGACAAGTAAGACATCAGAAGCAACACTTTTTCAATACGAAATTATATTGCTTCTCGTGTCTTGCTTGTTTTGGGTTTGCATTTTCAATTTACAAAAACCAGGCGTTTAAACTGTCTACGTACATATATTATTTTATAAATTTATATATAATTTAAATTATATATATTTATGGTGGCGGCCGTAGCCTAGTGGGTAGAGTGCGTGGCTCCTAAGCTAAAGAACTGCGGTAGCCCGGGTTCAATTCCAGCTCAGACAGAAAGTTTTTTCAATTGAATTAATTTTTCTGTTCGGTCGTCACCTCTCTGCAGACAATGGGAAACCTCAGAGAGTAAAAATGCCATGTGAAACTTCTCGAGAACATAAGCCGTTCGGAGTCGGCATTAAGCACGTAGGTCCAGTTCTCGGTCATTTGTGATCAAACATTTAACAACACGCACAACACAATTGATCAATAGAAGCTAGGTCAAAGTCCTTCCAAGGGCTGAAATGGCCAGTTTATTTTTTTTTATTATATAATTTATATACTATATCCAGGGTTCAGAATATTCACACACCTTCACTCACAATTTTCAAAATTCGAAATCAGCGAAAACTCTTGAAAAGATATAATATTAGGTGGCAGCCCTATTATTTCAAAATTTTATAAGTTGGAAATCCTGACAACGGATTCGGATTCAGCGACCCATTTTTGGTGTACAATTTTTTTTTTTGCCAGCCCCGAATACTATTATATACCAGCGTGCATGCATACTATTATATAAAAAGATATAAATAAGATTTAAATTTTTAAATTAATTCAATAATGAAATAACTTAAATAAATTATATGAATTATATGTATATATTTTTGATATGGTAATACATTGAATTAAAAGAAATAGTTTCAGCTATTAATACAAAATTTCAAAAATTGATTTAAACTCTTATCTAAAAATAATAATAATAAAGTTGTCATATGCCGACTGTAGCTACAAAAAAGGCTAAACAAATTCCAGCTAACTGTACAACAGCAATTACATGGCAAATCTGCAACAACAACACAGTGAGAATGGAGAGGGGATGAACGAATCGGCGTCAGTGAATAAACCGCATTTTGTTTGCTATGTTTTCTGTTTGCCTGGTAGCAAAATCTCAAGTGGTGGATTGCCAAAATTAGACAAGGTAGTGTTAGGACGGAGAGCCGGTGACCGAAACTGTCAAAACGAAGTTGGCATTTCACACAAAATCTGTAACCAATGAGAATGCAATATGAAAGCAAAAATTGGCCAAAATACCAAAATGGCTGAGTTTGACAGTTATGGTCACTAAGAAAGAGAACACATTTAGCCCTAACACTACCTTGTCTTGAGTGGTTGCATCAAAAAAGACTTCACGGCCAGTCAAACAAAAACCAAATATCAACAATTTTAAATTTATTTTATTTTAACCTACAGCAGTTCTACATATACATTGAAAAACAGTAACATTCAATGTTTCGCAGCGGGAGGGAAAAGAATGATGCGTCAGCAGAGGAACTTATTGATGGTTGCTTGCTACATTTTCTGAGCACCTTATAGTCAAGATCCAAGAGCGTCATTTAAAAACCTACTCGCTGTCTGAATTGATGACGAGAGTTACTCGCAAAATGACGATGACGCAAACCAAAGATTTACCTACTACCAAAATCGTTCAACGCGCCTAAAGAAGTTTTCACTTCAAAAATACCTGTTGTTTATGAAAAAATTTATTAATAAAACAATGATAGTTGACAACTCTTAAAATAAAATGCCGCAGTGGTGTTTTGGTTGTAAACATCTTCTTGCAAACTAACTTAAGTATTTATATACTAACAAACAGATTATATGCATTAATTTCAGGAGTTGCCAAGTGATTTCTTTGTGAGCTTGCGGCCGATTAACAACCCTGCAGTGAATGGCACTAGTTCAAAACTAGTGATTTCACTAGCCCCTTGGTAGCCTGTACTAGTTCTACTTCAATCTACTTCTTTGTATTTAACTGGCGAATTTTACACGAGCATGTCATAGGTAGGGGTCAATTGCTACCTTTTACACAGCCATTCCCTAGTTACTTCACTAGTCAGGAAGAGCTAGCTTTTTCACTAGTTGATATTGAAACAACAACAAAATAAAACAAGGCAGAGTGACTGATATTCTTTATTCAATATATTTATACCTTTTCATAACGATATTTTATTTATGTTACTCAACGAAACTGGAAATCTTTATGTGTCATGTTTTCTCGAATAAGTCACTTCAAAGTAAGAGCTCGTCAGAATAAATTTTATGAGTCAGTCAAAATGTTAAAAAAATAAACAAGAAACAGTCGAGATGGAAGTTGCTTAAACTGACCCTATTATGCATTACCTTGGGTCAAAAAAGTAGCTAGTGCGTATAGAACTATTGAAGTAGCTAGTGTGAATGGGCCAATTGATATTTTCTATACTGGCAGAAACAAGAGTGACAATCAGGGTTGATTTTTTTATGCACAAATACATGCAAAAATTTTTTGAGGTTATGTTTTCTAAGTTTCCTATCTTGTTATCTTTGCTGTCAGTATTGATGACGAGAGTTACTCGGAAAATTACGATGACGCAAACTTAAGATTAACCCTCTACTAAAATCGTTCAACGCGCCTAAAGAAGTTTTCAATTCAAAAAATCGTACTGTCTCTCTTTTTTTGTATGGAGTTCCTTAAAGAAAAAAAATGTTTTTTGCTTTTCCTGAAAATTAAATTTTTTGAGTTGTAGCTTTGAATTTAAGCTCTTTGAAGAGAGTGTGCTATTTATGTATATAAAATAAAAAATTTTCATAAACGCCATTGGCGGAGGATGCAAAATAGTAAGCAATCAGAGAAAAATAAATAACAAACTTTTTCTCGCACTGACCTGATCTGACCTGCTCGCATTCACTCTGCAAGGATTATTTACTGAGCAGGTACCTGCCTGCCTGCTCGCATCAGCGTTTACTCTGTCCGTTTCTGACTAAGGCGCTTCTGACCGCTAAAATGATTGAAAAATTAACTATTCAGATGGCGAAGCACATCAAAGTACTCCATTAATATGCAGCGATGGGAAAATTATCTTTTCTTTCGGGACTAACGGTGACGGTGATGTACGAAAACTCAAAGGGACTCATTTTGATGCATAACTAATACTAATAATCATTTTTGAGCTATGTACTGCATTCTTTAACTAAAATTGTCTTTTTCCACTATTCATCCAATTTCAATAAAAATTTGAAAATACACTTAAATAACTGCCAAAAATTATGTGTTCGTCAGATTTATTTTAAATTTATCATTTAATGTGCTTAAAAGTTTAATTTATACAAATAAATATTAAAATTTAAAAAATATATTTCTGGAAAATACAGTCACGCACAGTTAAATCAAGACTTTCTTAATTTTTTTCGCATAAAATCCAAGTGTGCAAGTTACATTTTGGCAAATTGTGCCGACCTTGTCTATATAATTTTCATTATAAAGTAATAAAAGTATGCGCACAACATTCCTTTTTAGTATGATTAGATGCTTATTTATATCGACCATTAGGTCAGACGCTAGAGTCGCTCAAGTAGCATAATCTTTTAATGAAAATGGCCAAAACGCAAATGCAATTGTCTCAAAAACGGCTTCGTCGATTTTCAAATAGTAAAGGTTTTTGGAATAAGCGGGCCAAAATCTATTGAAAAAATTATCTAATCTGTTAGTGCGAAACGTGCTGTTTTGTAATGTAATTTAATGGCTTGAAAATAAATATTTGGAATTTTTTTTTCCCCCGATAAAGAAACTATCTTTTATTTTTAAGTTAAAAAACTCCTATAAATAAATTCATTTTTATTCGCTTCCAAAAAGCAGATAATTATATATGCTAGCCACGTGGAGAATATCAATAGTGAGCTAGTGGTTTTAAGCAATATTTTTCAGCATCAATAAAAGTTATTTCCTAAACTTTAATTTTCTACTAAAAGGCTGTGGGTCAGCGCATTTCTAGACACATCAAACTAGCAGCAGGGAGTGTAATAAAAGCCAAAAAATTTACTGTTAGCACGTGCTCTTTGTATTTGCTAAGTGTAATATAAAAATATTATTACTAAATTTCTGAAACAACTCAAAAATACTATTGATTTTTGTCTATTTTTGTTTTTTAGCTTTTTGTTTAATGCTTATTTTAGCCCATTCTATATGTTGTGACTATCTAGATACAATGTTCAACTTTCAATTTTCTGTGCAGCCAACTGTAAGAGTAAACATTTCGGCACAAGCGAGACGAATGCCACAAAGGAATCAAAACAAACTCAAATCGTAACTTCAACAGCTGCTACCATTTAGCATGGGAGCTATTTTTATAATAAACAGCTGAGTACTAGAGAGCAATCTGAGGACAAGAGTATCCTGCTGCTTGGCAAGCGATGCGTGACTCTGAGCGTGTCTATTGCTCGTTGCCGATATACTCGTATATAATTAATTCATTTAATTTCTATTTTTATGTTATTTTCCAGCTTAACGAATTTCGCCAACTTTGTCCGCAATTTACGGTTATTGAAGAGCGATCTTCTCCATTCCATTAACTCTGACCAAGTAAACGTAGTTGGAGTAAAGTGCTGAAATCGATACCAGGCTGAATTGTGGTTGTGGTATGAAATAAGTTTAATGAATGGCAGTTTGTTGGTGTATGTGTGTGTGTGTGTTTGTGTTTGGGCTTGGGTGGGGGTGTGTGTTTTTGTGGCATTTTATCTCGCAGATACTGTTACAGCTGCCATCAATTTTAATTGCAATTCTGTGTAAAGTAAAATTCTTTTCGGCAAAATGTTGCTGGAGGATATACAGCATCGAATGTTGCTGAAATATAAAAATAACAGTTTTCCGCTATTATTGTTGCATATTTGGGAAAAGTTTTTTATTTTTGCAAAAGCTTAAGGATTTCTCTTAAAACTCTCTCACATTCAAGAGGATGTTTGACATTCACTTTCGCTTGCTTATCTGCTGCGTACCTGCGCTTAATTGTTTCAATTAAAGTTGACGCTGTAAACCAGGGCCACCGAAAGTGGTGCTATATCAGGTTGTTTCTTCTTGGGTCTGTAGTTTCGAAAAGGTGCTTTTGCGCATTAATATACAAAATTCATAAAACCGAGTTATGTTTCAATTTTAAAAGTATCAGCAATTAAAAATGCTAAAAGATAGCGTGTGAAATTTTTTTGAATGCTTGCCACTTTATTCCTTAAGAAAAAGAGCACGTATATTAATTAAAACAAAAATTTTTAAAATATTAGGCGTGTTTTATTCGTTCTGGTTAAACCAAATAGGTTCTGGTTGAACCAATTAGCTATTAGCTGCGTTTTATTCGTTCTGGTTTAACCAGTGAACGAATAGATCGCATTAGTTAAAGTTTTGTAAGTTTTGCCTCTGACCGTTTGGGGCATTGTCGCCAAATGATATGACCAAACGGCTGATTGCAAAACAATACCATTACTGCTTCTGACCGCTTGGGGCATTGTCGACGATGATATGACTAAACAGCACAGATGTTTCTTTTGCCAGCATTGGGTGACTAAGAAGGGTTGTAAACCAAACTCTTACTTGCGAGTGCTGCCACAAACTAAAACAAATAGCGACATCTATAGAGCCGTAGCGAAAAAAAAATAGTTCAACGAGATGAACTAGCTACTGAGCAATAATATTTTTTCTATTAATTATTCTAGTAATTATTTAATAGTAAATAATATTTTTTCTCAGTTGCCAATCATCTCCCATCGAGTGCAGTCGGCTATTTTTCTTGCTCTTTTGTCATCGCGACTTTACTTTAATCGCTTTTGCGTTATATCTTTCATATTGTATTCTTTTTTCTTATTGCTTACAGTGAGTGAGTGAAAATAAAATACAAAAATCATTATGGCCTCCGACCCCGGCGGAGGCTCTCGGAATTATTATTCCATTTTAGGAGATAGTCCTCCAGCAAAAAGGAAATTTAATTTAAATAATAAAAATGATTTTCCAAAAATAGATCATATCAAAGTAAATCAAATCAATAACAAAATGTGCCCAAAATTTATCATAATGAAAAATACGAATGAAGACAAACCAATCAGCTCTTTCAACATATTTCTTGTGTCAAAAGCTCTCGAAAGTATTTCTTCTGAAACTCCTAATAAAATTTGTTATACAAGAGAAGGTCATCTCTTGATTTTAACAAAAAATAACAAACAAACAAATCTCTTTTTAAAAGCAAAACAGCTATCAAACATTTGCAATATAGTGTGCCAACTTCATCCTTCTTTAAATATTTCCAAGGGTGTCGTTTATGCGAGTAATTTGGCCAATTTAACTGAGAATGAAATAATTGATGGTCTTAGAAATCAGAATGTAGTTGAGTGTAAAAAAATTACAAAATTTAAGGACAACAAAATAATCAACACACCTTTACATATTCTATCATTTGATCTTTATGATCTTCCGAGCGAAATTGAGGTTGCCTGGGAGAAGTGCAAAGTAGAACCGTATATCCCATCCCCCATGCAATGTAAAAATTGTTTCTTAATAGGCCATACGAAAAAGCATTGCAAAAGCGACCAAAAATGCATGGTGTGCTCGACTAGCACGCATGACCCAATTCCATGTGAAAAGGTCGAATGCATCAATTGCCGACAACAGCACAGATCTAACAATAAAAATTGTCCTACTTTTAAAAAAAGGCAAGCCATTTTAAAACATAAAACAATTTTCAAATGCACATTTCGAGAGGCAACTCAAGAAATAAATCAGTCAAACACTCAAGAATATAATCACAACCTAAAAGAAGACCTTGAAGCAGCAATTTTTATAAAAAACCACCAAACAAAAAATTTCGAAGCAAAAACCGGTTCTTGCCAAAAAACAAACACACACTCAGGTACTATCTCGGCTCTCTCTTTAAAAAATTTTTCTCTCTCTAATCCCGATCTCAAAAACACATCTTTTTCTGAAACTGTTTCTACACACTCCATTTCTACTAACCCGAAAACAAAGCAAGCAATTTCTACACAATCAAACCAAACAATTACAAAAACTTTTGAAAGCAATAATCATGCATCTATCACTCAAAAAATTTCTCTCACTCCCACTACTTCAGCAGCCGCGAACAAAAACTCTACACAATCTAACCAAACAATTACAAAAACACCTGAAAGCAATAATCATACAACTATCACTCAAAAAAATTCACTCACTCTCACTGCTTCGGCAGCCGCAACTAAAAACTCCACAACCAAAACTCACTCTTATTCAAATATTTCTAACAAGCACTCCGAAAAAACAAATTCACACAATTCTCCACAAAAACTTTCAAGCAACAAAAACCCAAATTTACAAGAAAATAAAATATGCCTTCCAACAATAACATGCAGCCTTCTTCTACAGAACCACGTATTAAGAACATTAAAACATCTTCCAACAATATAGAAGAAATTAGCTCTGAATCCGATCATATGGAAACATAAACACCAACTTCTATTCTATTACATACATCCAGTATGTTAAATTTAGCACCGCAACTATGGTACTTAGAATTCTGCAATGGAATCTAAACGGTTACCACAATAATCTAAACGAGCTTTATCTATTAATTAATGAAAAGTTACCGAACATAATAGCATTACAAGAAACTCATTTAAACAATAATCCTAACCATTACTGTATCCCAAAGAATTTTTCTTTTCACAATAAAAATAACTCTTTACAGTCCAGACATGCAAACAAAGGTGTTGCACTTCTTATATCCAACAACCTTGAATACTCTATTCTCAACATTAACTCCAACATATTAGCCATTGCAGCAGAAATTCAAGCAAACATTCCTTTTATAATTATAAATATTTACATATCACCTTCAGATAACTTTTCAGAAAATGATTTTCACAATCTCATTAGTAACTTTAACAAGCCAATATTGCTGCTAGCAGACTTTAACGCATGGAGCCCTCTATGGGGGTCTCAAAAATACAACAAGATCGGCAGAATAGTTTCCAAATTTATAGAAAATACCAACATGCTCATTTTAAATGATAATTCTCCTACTCATTTTTCAACCCATTCCACTCTCACGAATGTAGACCTAGCAATTTGCAGCCAACAACTTGTTTTATCAGCATCATGGTCAATTGACCGCTTCCTTCATGGCAGCGACCATTTTCCCATCGACATAAAATTATTTGAAGAACTTCAATACGATCCACTACTAAAAAACACACGTTTCATCACTGACCTTGCTAATTGGGCAAAATTTCAATTTCTGGCTTCCAAATATATAAAATCTAATACAAATAGTAACAACATCAACCAAAAAGTGGCTCGCTTCCAAAAATCCATTATGCGCTGTGCAAATGAGTCAATGCCCAAAAAAGCAAACAGTTATTCTAAAAGACCAGTCTGCTGGTGGAACAGCCACCTTCAGACTCTCCAAAAAGAAAAACAAGAAAAATGGATGGTGGTCAAACGACAACCTTCAATAACAAACATTATTCTTCATAAAAAGGCAAATGCCAAGTTTAAGCGGGAGATAAAAATCGCAAAACGCATTTCATTTGTTAACTTTACAAAAGATATAAACCCGCAAACACCATCCAAGATCTTATGGGATAAGGTTAGATCCTTGTCAGGAGCACCGCCCTTAAATACAATTAAATACATAAAAAATGATATTGGCTTATCGCTAAGTAAACCAATTCACATAGCTAACTTTCTCGCAAAAAATTGGTCAGACTACTCTCTAGATTCCAATTTTACTTCAGACTTCATACAAACTAAGCAAAGTCTTGCTAACTATATAACAGTTAATTACAATTTAAGCAATCGCGCAAAGGCCATTGAAAAGGAAATAACTTTGATCGAATTACAATCTTGCTTAAACTCTGTAAACGGAAAAACTCCTGGACTTGACAAGGTATCTTATCCCATCATAAAAAATTTACCAACATCCTCAAAATACACTCTTTGCGACATTTATAATGAAATTTTTGAAACTGGCACCATCTCACAGCAATGGAAAATCGCTGTAGTCATCCCCATTAGTAAACCAAGCAAGCCAAAAAATTCTGCAGTCGGATACAGACCCATATCCCTTCTTTCATGCTTGAGCAAAATTTTAGAAAAAATAATAGCACGTAGGCTAACATGGCTTCTTAACCAAGAAAATAAACTTTCTAACAAACAAACAGCTTATCAAAATGGAAAAAGTACCCTAGAAGCGCTTTTATCAATAGATCACCATATTTGTAACAGCCTAGCAACAAAAAATCATTTTTCCGCACTTGCTATTGATGCAGAAAAAGCGTTTGATCGTGTCGGTATACACTCTATTATCGAACAACTAATTTCTTGGAAATTAGGCCCAAAAATAATAAATTACATTAAAAGTTTTATGTCAAATCGCAAATTCAAAGTCAGAATCAAAAATTCAGTCTCAGACATTTGGCCCCTTGTAAATGGTATCCCTCAAGGATCTCCTCTTTCTGTAATACTGTTCTTAATAGCTTTTAATAAACTAAGCATGATAATAGATGAAAATAAATATTTTAACCACGTCATATATGCTGATGATTTATACTTGTTCAGTAAATTTAAAGACCCCATCATCTTCATCAATAAATTAAATCAATTATTCGTACGTATCCAATCATGGTGCAATCACAGTGGAGCGAAAATTTCAGCTGAAAAATGTAAACACTTGCATATATGTCGCAAACAAAACTGTAGAAATTTAGATATTGTATTAAACTCAATTCCAATAGAAAATGTATCAGACTTGAAAATTTTAGGTATCATATTTAATACAAAATACATGTGGACTTCACATGTTGAACACTTATGTAAGACTTTAAACAATAGACTTAATGTAATAAAATGTTTATCTAATATAAAGCTTGAACCAAATACAAATTCCTTAATAAATATTACTAAGGCTACAATTTTGGCAAAATTAGACTATGGCTTGATCATTTATGGCAACACAACGAAGAGAAATGTACAAAAACTACAATCAATCATAAACTCTGCTGCCAGACTCTCTCTGGGTGCTTTCCGCTCCTCACCTATAAAAAATATTTTGACAGAAGCCGGAGTTCCTACTATAAATTACAGACATACTTACTTAATCGGACGACTGGTAGCAAAAATGGCTAATTTGGAAAGATCCGATATAGCGGACCTAGTAAAAAAACGACTTAAGCAGAAGAAAAACCCAAAAATTCCTTCTGCAATTTGCAGAACGGTTGACTTTGCCAGGAAAAACAATCTCATTATCAGCCCAAAAAAAATTTTAAAATTAAATGCTCCACCTTGGGATCTGCAAGCATCCACAATAAATACAACACTACACAAATGGCATAAAGAAAACATAAGCCATACTATTTTTTTGAAAGAATTCACTGCAATCAGAAACTTATACAGTGATTGGAAATTTATATTTACTGATGGATCAAAAAGCAACATAACGACTGGTTTTAGCGTTGTCCACGAAAATGGTGAAATTATTAAACTTGCAATACTTTCCAACTACGCCTCCGTTTTCTCTGCGGAAGCAGAAGCCATATTGACAGCAGTTAAGTACGCTCAAAAAGAAAACCAAAAAATAATAGTTTGTTCTGATTCACTTTCCACAATTGAAGCAGTACAAAATGTAAACTATAACAACTCAACTATTAACGAAGTGAGAGATATCCTTATTTGCCACAAAACGCGCATAAAATTATTATGGATTCCTAGTCACGTTGGCATTACCGGAAACACGTATGCAGATGATGCAGCAAAACTAGCAACCAGATCACCATTGATCCTTCAAAATTGTATCAACAAGAAAGATCTGTGCAAAATTACAGATGCCATCTGCGCTACTTCTAACGAATTAGACTGGGCAAACTACTCCCACATTTACAAATCCTTTAACCCTAACAAAATCCCTCCTAAGTACCCAGGGACTGTCCCACGCAGAGACTGCGTCGCTTTTACAAGATTTCGAATTGGACATACTAGATCAACACACAAACACTTATTCGAAAATTCAACACCAGCAATATGCCGTATGTGCCACGACGCTAGGATATCCATAAACCATATATTATATGAATGCCCAGAAGTAACTGCCATCAAAAACAATCTTCAAATACACGATATAACAGAAATATTACAAACAATATCAGAACAAAACATTATTAATTTCTCAACTCTTTTAAAACAAGCAGGTATTTTCTACGATATTTAAAAAACCAATTTTATATTCAAAATCTATTATTGTATAAATGTTATCACTTTATTTAAAACTGATAGCTGAAGGCCTTAGTTGCTATGCTGTTTAAACTTATTAAAATCTTTGTAATTTATTACTATATTTTAATTGAAATAAAAAAAAAAATATTTTTTCTTTTAAAAAAAAAATTATTAAATTAAAGTGCATGTTTATGTAAAACAAAACGAAGGCTAAACGTCGCACATTGAGGTATTTGCTCGTTCTGGGCGGCCAAAAGCCCAAAAGTCAAAGTAGGAATAATATTGAAAAAAATAGTCACTGCGTTAAAAGAGATTCCAAAGAACATTATACAACAACCAAAATTTTTTCCGCGCACCACGCGTACGTACGAGCAGTCGAAAGTTGAGTGTTTCACAGAGTTCTCGTAATAGTACACGGTTTCCCTACAAAACAACCGGTTTTCATAGTAAATATTAGCAAAACAAGTTAATCGCACAAGGAAAAAATTATGGATCCTACACTCTAAAAAATAAATATAAATTTACTATAATTATTATAGTAATTTTTTGTTGAAATTCAAACTGATGTGTAATTTTACTATAAATCTTATATTGATCTTTGAGTATTTACCATTAAACACTATTCTTAGCAAAATTAAGCTATAAATTTTTAATTTTGCTGCAATATCAACTACAATGCTTTATATTACTACCAAAATTGAACTAATGAAACAGATGTTGAATATTCAACATGGACAATATTTTCAACAGATATTTAGTCGACTTTGCTTGTCAACGTGTACGGATCATTATATAAGAGTTATATGATTTTTAATTGAAAAAAATTTAGTGTTAACTCGATTTTTAGTAAAAGTTTTACTATGTTGTAGTATCTTATGTTGTACAAAACAACAAAATGGGTAAATGTGGGCAATATGCTAATAATTAAATAAAAATCTATAAAAAATATCTGTGTTTCATTTGTTTATTTCTTTCGAGTACTAATCGGCAGGAATTTCTTTATGCAAGTGTGTATGTCTCATTTTGGTGTTTATAGTGTTAATTTAATGAAGGATAAACAGTAAATATAAGTCAAATTTATTTCTGCACGTGTCGTCAAGAGTGTAAAGTTTTAAGATATATTAACTTATGTTTTAAACTAAGAATGTCAAAACTAAGAATGTTGCCTTTACTAGAATATCAATAGATTACATCAATTGTAGTAAAAACAAATTCTAGTTGTTGAATTTTGCTAACATGAGAGTAGTAATATTGTTATGGTACTACACAGATGATAGCAAATGATGTTTAATTTTACTACTATATCAATATTTTTTCATTTATATTGCTACATATTTAACTCAAACATAACACGTTTTGTTGAATTTCACTACAAGTCAATAGTAAAAAATATGTTTAATTAAATAAGGGTGCGT
This sequence comes from Dichetophora obliterata, assembly GCA_963920525.1. Taxonomy (NCBI): domain Eukaryota; kingdom Metazoa; phylum Arthropoda; class Insecta; order Diptera; family Sciomyzidae; genus Dichetophora; species Dichetophora obliterata. The sequence goes on along the minus strand of OY986436.1, from coordinate 210,762,455 downwards.
AAATTTACTACAGAAACAGCCGCAAGACTGTTGCCTACAAGAGTTGTAGTAAAATTCAACAAAAACTTTTTAGAGTGTAGTACTTCAGATAATGGACTTATGAAAAATCATTTTACAACATATAATTAGTCATATCAATGCTGATTTTTTATTGATTGAAAGTAACCTTCTTTTTGTAGTAAATTTTTGTTGAATTTATTTTTAAAGAAGCTTTTTGATATGTTATCAAGGTAGATCAAGCAATAATTTTTTTGTTAAGCATTATTCAATCTTTCGTTAATGAAGTACCAAAAAATTTTTCCCGGATAGTCCCGGATAAGCACTTTTTTGATACTTTAAACATTTTGGATTTCAAAAGCTTTTTTATAATAAGTGGTAAATCTTACACATTATTATAATAAGTGTAGTGAAATTCATGTGCATAGCAAAAGAAACATTGATTGACCTGTACCCATGGCATCCTATGACTCCAACGTTGCACAAAATTTTGGTTCATGGGGCAGTTGTAATTGGAAAATCTCTGTTACCTATAAGACAACTTTCGGAGGAGGCGCCAGAAGTTCGTAATAAGCATTTTAGAAGTTATCGGCAAGACTTCGCAAGAAAATTTTCTAGAGAAAACGGCAATGAAGATATATTTAATCGCCTTCTACTTGTTTCGGACCCTTCGTTAAGCTGTATTAGAGCAATAAAGAATAGAAATACTAACGCGTTCTTGCCAGAAGCAATATCAATGTTCATATCTGACGAGCCATACACAAATGATAATTCTTCAGAGAGCGATGCAATATTCAATTAAATGTTTTCTTAATCTTTTATCCTGTTTTTGTTATTTTTTTCAATAAAACATGTTCATTATATATTTACATCATTTACATACCATTTGTTATTTTTTTTTTTATTTATTACTTTTGTGTAGGCATTTATTCCAAAATTTTGGTTTTATTAAAAGTTTTTTAACTCAGTCGATTTTTAACGGATGTTTTAAATCAAAACTGCATTTTACTTATAAATAAATATACTTTTATATTACAGTCTTAAATTATACGGTTCCTAAATGAAAAAATGTGTAAAAACATCTCCAAAGTTGAAAAATAGCCAATTTTTTTTTTGGAAAAGTTAGTTTGCTGGAGGAATACACACAGATGTTTTAATATAACTTAAATATCATTTCCATATCTTCGAAATGGCTTAGTTGCTTCTTTCTAAATCCACTGAGAAATTCAAAATCAGTTCATATTCAACAAAGTTAATAGCTTATATCTGCAAAAGGGCAGAAAACCCGGTTTTTTACCCGTAACTCAAGATTTTAGAGGGTTTCGCAAATTTCAAGAACAGAGTCTTGTTGTACTAGACCCTAGATCGTTGAAATACCTGTATGTGCGTCGTTGAAGAAACGAGCAACAATATTTTTTGATATGGAAAAATGTATTGCTTACCGTGTCTCGCACCACGTTTAGCCTTCGTTGCGTTTAGCATAAACATACATTAAGCCAAAAAATTTCTACAAAATAATATTTTTTACCGAGATTTCATTTACTTCTGTATGTACATGAGACCGTCCCACTTTTTTAACATTTTTCTAAAAGTTGATTTCTGATTCTACTCTTAAAAACATGAATTTTGGTATATAAGACTTTAATATAAGGTTAGGTTAGGTCAAAGTGATGCCTCAGTTGAGTCACACTTAAGCCAATGAGGCCCATTGTGGTACCACAGGGTTCATTCCCATTCTCTATTTAAACCAGCTTGAGCTGGTTTAACCAACTAACAGTGAAATGTCGCACAATCGGCTTAAAGGCTTTTTGGCTAAAAATGTATTTTTTAAAAAAAAAACAAGAAATTTCTTCTTCAGTATTTTGCAAATAACTACACAACTAATAAAACAATTTCCATCAATTTATACTTATTTAAAAGCTAATAAAATTTGTCATCTTATGTTATAAGAAACATTGCATTTCGTTCAGTACATTTTTCTTAAAAACTCTGCAAAGTGAAATTTTGATTAAAATTTTTTCAAAATTTTGACAACTTAAACTCACATTACCCCGCATTGCAAGAGCATGACGAAAAAATTTTGACTATGTTCATGAAAAAATTTTGACTTCTTAAAAGTGAACCTAAAAATTTAGGTTCACTTTTTCAACTTTTACTTTCCAAAAAAAATTTTGGTTTAAAAAATTTAAGTTTATAAGACAATGCACTCCTGAAATGAAGATAAAACATACATTAAAAACAAGAATTGAGCTGATAGCCATGGCATCTAAAGCTCATTTGTTTTTAATAGCTTTGTTATTTATTATAGAGTTTAAAAATAATAATAATAAATACATTAAAAGAAGATGGGAAAATTAACTTTAAAGTTTAAAATTAAGACCAAAAATTGAGAAAATGTAAATTAATATTGGAAATATGGAAGGACCTCTTCCCACCATTTGTTACAAAAGGTGGGTTTTAGACAAGGTGATTCCTTATCGTACGACTTTTTCAACCTAATGATGGAAAAGATCCGAGATGCTGATCTGAGACATAATGGCACAATATTCTACAAGAGTGTTATACTGCTTGCCTATGCTGATGACATCAATATCATTGGCTATAAAACGCGCAAAGTCGGTGCAGCATTTTCCAGATTAGAAAGAGAGTCAAGTCGAATTGGTCTGGCAGTGAATGCAGATGAGACGAAATACTTGGTGTCAACAAACAAACAGTCCTAGCGTCTTGGAACCCATGTTACAGTTGACAATACCTCATTCGAGGTTCTGAAGGACTTCGTTTATTTGGGATCCAGCATAATCTCAACCAACGACATCAGCATTGAGATCAAACGAAGAATAACTCTTACCAACAGGTGATATTTTGGGCTCAATAGGCAATTGAGAAGCAGAGCCCTCTCTCGACGAACGAAAATCACGCACTATAAATCGCTCATCATGCCCGTCCTACTTTATGCATCACAAACCTGGACGCTGAGCAGTTCAGATGCATCACTTTAGGAGCATTCGAGAGAAAGATTCTTCATAAGATCTACGGACTAATTTGCGTCAATGGTGAGTACCGAATACGGTGGAATAATGAACTATTTGAGCTGTATGCTGACATTGACATAGTCCAGCGCATTAAAAGCGAGCGGCTTCGCTGGCTAGTCATGTTAAACGCATGAAAGACTATACTCCTCTGAAAAAACATTCGATTCGGTACCCAGCGGCGGTCAACGCAGAAAAGACCAAGTAGAGGACAACCTGACGAAGCTTGGAATTTCCAATTGGCGCCAGCAGGCGAGGTACATAAATGGCTGGCGCAAATTCTTAGATGAAGCCAAGACCGACAAACGGTTGTAGCGCCAACTAACTAACTAACTAACTAACTAACTAACTAAACTAATATTGAAAATGGAACATTTTAAGAATAGCGACAACTAACTCTAATTTGAGTTTTTCTCTGGCTTCCGCACCTTAAGGTTTTTTTTTTTAATAAAAAAATATTAAGAAATAATAAAAAAATTTCTTTGAAGCTAAAGTTCGTATGCACTTGAACACTTTAAAAGCATGCCAACAAAAAATTATTCCTAATGGCGTGGTCAAAGTTAGTTCTAATTTAAGGTTTATTCTAACCCTATGGAAATTATAGCTTATTTATATATTGTGAAGCACGAACTCACACTAGAACCTGTATTAGAAGTCACGAGAACGATTAATGTTGAATTAGATGTTGACAAACTTTTTGATGAAGTTAACTTCATCAATAAAGCCTTGCCAACATATAGGAAAACCATTTCATGGGTAGCTGATATTTGGATAGCAATTGTAAAAACCAATCAAAAATTAGATATTAAACAACTTGGTATGAAATTGTTAGGCATACCAATAATCAAAGCATTCGTTGAACGGGTATTTTAATTGAGTCTGTTTGTAGAGACGACAGAAACAAAATGAGCACACATTTGCTAAAAGAGAAGCAATGCGTATGTTAAATTTTAATTTCGATTGCCAACAGTTTCTGTTGTATTTGCAACACTCGGATCAACCAGAACTTATTATAAGATTAAAATTGCAACTCAAATATAATTTTTGAATCAGATTTAGCCGACTTTTTTCAAAATATTATAATAGCATATAAATTTTTATGCATTTTTTGTAAAAAAAAAACAAATTATAAGAATATTTATTATATTTATGTATGTTTAACAGTTCAAAATCTTACATTGTTTCTTATAACAATAAAAATGTTTAATTCTAAAACAAATAAAAAAAAAATTAATTTGAGGAAATTAAAAAAAATATATATATTAAAAACGCATCCACGTAACGCATCTGTACCAAGCGGTACCCCTCGGGATGAAGTTCTTTCGCCTCTACTCTGGAATGTAAAACTGGAACTAGATGAGTGCAGGGTGATAGCTAATGCCGATGACGTTGGTATTGTTACCTCTGGAAAATGCATACCAACTCTACGAGACATTATGCAAAACTGCCTACATGCTCTAGTCAGTTAGGCTACCAGCTGTGGGTTCAGCGTGGGCACCCAAATAAAACTGAGTTAGTGGTTTTCAACAGAAAACACAATTTACTTCTGAACTCAGTTAAAAAATATCTTTTTTAAAACAGGAAAAGGCCACGATTTTTTTTTTCTTATTTTGATATTTAAAAAAACTTACTTCAAGCATGAAATGTAACAATTTTGTTCATATCTCCTTTATGGTTATTATTTCATTAAAAAAATTTCTAAACAACAATTGTGAAGTCAATTAAGATCCATTGAATGGCAAACTTAGGAACTCAAAATTTTAGTATAAAATTTTTGTGAATGCTGAGTTGAGGTGTTTTAACGAAATAATAAAATTCATGCTAGGACGGAAAATTTTTTAAAAAATCGAAGTAGAGAAAAAAATCGTGGTCTTAACCTGATGTTATAAATTGATTCTTTTGAACAGGGTGTTGTTCAGAAATATATGAAAAATCTAAATTAAGGAAATTATCTTCGGTACCACTTCTAGTGCCCGAGATATAAAACCTTATATTAAGTTTTTTAAAAAAGTTAAAAAGTTGCATTCAAGTTTACATTTCTCAGAAAAAGAAAAATGCATATGCAAAAAATATGCAAATTATTAATTCGCCAAATTTAAGGAAAACGTCAACACAACAATCAAAATCGCCAAAATTTAGACAATCAGATAGGATCCAAAAGTTCTGTGCTACCGCGAATGTACCTTTAGATTCGAATATCCTTCACACAGGACCTTTTGGGTAAAAATCGAGAACGGCATCGTGTTTGGCGGGATATTGTTAGTTAAAGTATTGATTTATTTTTACTTTAAGACATATGTAGTTTTTCTGACAAAAAGCAAAACATTTTGGGATCGTGATTTTTTGCTGTTTTTCTAAAAAAACAACTTTGTCATTGCGGGAGAGGAAGACATCATTATTTTTTCCTAAAATGTTATTTGGGATATCTTGACCACCCTATGCAATTTTTGAGACCTCTTAGAATACGATCTAAATTTTTCGATACGCCCTATTAGACGAAATGCTCCATCTTACACCACTTGATATCTTAGCTAAACAGATGGCAGTTAATATAGCCACCTCTCAGTGGAAAGAAGGTACACTAGGACATTCTTACATTAGAAAATGTCTTCCTCCTATACCTAGTTCCATCGACTACATCACACAAAAACTATCATTTGAAAGGAAGTTCGCTGTATCCATTCACTCTCGAGACAAGTGAGAACAGGGAAACCGTTCACCTCACAATGTCATTGAGATCTTTACTGATGGATCAAAGCTAGATGGCAAAGTAGCTGGAGGGTTCTACTCGCAAGCACTCAGCATTAATTCAGCCTTCAAGCTTCCAGACCATTGCAGTGTATTTCAATCTGAAATACAGGTACTACCAAACAACTATCTATAGATAAGGCAAGCCTTGGTATTCTTGTTACCACATTTAAACTCCTTACACATGAGTTATCCGGCATCAAAACCAACAACAGATGCTGAGCTGGTAGCACGTGTAATATAATGCGACAAATCTGGCCCAAACCCAACCTTAAGCGTTCAAAAGAACTCATTTCTTTCAGTAGAGATTACATCAGCACCATGGTAGGTGGACAGGGCACTGCCTTATTGGCGGACACGCTCAAAGATGGAACCTACCCCACAACAATTTCTGCAGAAGCTGTAGAGATGAGGAAGAATCTACAGTAAATTTCCTCTGCACTTGCCCTGGCTCAAAAACTCTTCCTCCACATAGGCAACTGGTTCTTTAATGACCTTGACGAACTCTCGGAATCTTCGGTTCACCGAATCCTAGGATTTGTAAACAGCTCAAATTGGTTTAAATAGAGATAGGAAACATTAACTCTTGGTATCACAATGGGACTTGGTATCACAATGGGACTTAGGACTCATTGGCCTAAGTGTGCCTCGTTTGAGACAGCTACACTTACCTAACCTAACACTTAAATAATAAAAATATATATCATTTACATATATTCATACAGGAAAGAAAAATAAATTGAAAACATATTGCAAAGTGCCAAGCGCACTCTATAGGGTTATATAGCGCAATTTATTTTTAAGGTTTTTTTTGCCACAATTTTGGCAAGTATTGATAAAAGAGGTGCATGAGTCACAAGATACTACGTGTTTAGTTCTTTGTTTTATTTTTTTCTGCGATATATACTTACCAAGTTATGCAGCTTTTAATACACTGAGGAATATTCGTTTAGACGCAATATAAATTTTTTTTTTAAAACTTATAATAAAATACACTTAAAATATATTTTAAACCAATTTTTTTTTCATTTATGTTAAAGAAAATTATTTATTTTGCAAAATAATGACAAAAACTTCTTGTTAACATTATGTTATATTTTTTTTTAATTAACCTAAAACAGAACGCTTGAAACAATTGGTATATTTGTTTAGACGCACTTTAGTTAAATCTTAAATTATAAAAATTTAGTAATGAGTATTCCCATAATGAGTATTTATTTTAGTTTCAAAATAAAAAAAATATAAATAAAAAATATTCAAATTTCATTCTTTTTAAAGGTTTTTCCAATCACGGTTGCCACTTGCTTATTTTTTGTTGTACCAAATTCTCCGTACCAAAAATGTACCAAATAGAAAAAATGTACCATTTTTTTAATATAATAATTTGATAACATTTATTATAATAATTCACTGTATATTTGTTTACATACCTGTATGTATATTTGTTTACATACCAAACCTAACAAAAATATAAAGTTATGTTATACGCTATTAACAAAATAATAAATACTTCAAAATAGTTCTTTTGCTGGCAAAATATAATTAGATTCATTGCGTTCGACACACAATTTTTTAGAGAGAATTATGTTGTTAAGTGTTTTATATTCCAATTTATTTCTAAGCTTAGGCTAAATTAAAAAAATATTGGTTCAGCAGCTGCTAAGCTGTGTGGAAGGCACATTAGACTATTTACAATGTTGATAAAATCATTAAAACAATTTTCCCCTTATCCATTCTTCACGACACAGACTTTTTCTCAAAATACCCAAATTTTTTCCCAACATCATTATAATTTTAAAAACTAATATTTGAAATCTGTAGCGGAATTCCCAAAATCTTATCGTGCTTCAATCGTCAACGTTAACTAACAACGTTTACAGCTTGCAGTAACGTTTGCAGTATTCTCATTTCGAGGCTTAGCTACAACAATAGCTAAGAGTTGCGTTAGAAAAGTTAGCGTAAATATTGTTAAAAATTGTTTAAAATATAACAGCACTGGCGTTTGACAGCAAAATTTTGGGAAAGGGTTGAAAGAAAAATATTATATTAGAAAGAAAAATCGAAAAAATGTTCATTGATGGCGCGAACTAAAGGCTACAAATTGGTCGCTGAATACGAATCCATGGTCAGAATTTTAAAATTATAAAGTTTTGAAATAATAGGGTTGCCACCTAATAATATGTATTTTTAAGAATTTTAAACATGATTTAAGAGTGTTAGGAAGTCACTGATTTCGAATCTGAGGTCAGAATTTTAAAATTCAAAATTGAGGATAGGGTTGCCACCTTAATTTTTTGTATTTTTATGAATTCGAGGCTGGCAAAAAAAAATGGTACACTATAAATGGGTCGCTGAATACGAATTCATGGTCAGAATTTCAAAATTAAAAAGTTTTGAAATAACAGGGTTGCCACCTAATAATATGTATTTTTAAGAATTTTAAACATTATTTAACAGTGTTAGGAAGTCACTGATTTCGAATCTGAGGTCAGAATTTTCAAATTCAAAATTGAGGATAGGGTTGCAACCTTAATTTTTTATATTTTTATGAATTCGGGGCTGGCAAAAAATTGTTTGGCTAAAATGGGTCGCTGAATCCAAATCCATGGTCAGAATTTCAAAATTATAAAATTTTGAAATAATAGGGTTGCTTTTACTTTTGAAAATACATATTATTAGGTGGCAGCCCTATTATTATAAAATGTTATCATTTTGAAATTCTGGCCACTGGCCATTCGGATTCAGCAACCCATTTTTACCTTTAGCTCGCACCAGCCCCGAATTCATAAAAAGAACTAAAGGGTAAAAATTAAGGTGGCAACCCTTATCCACCATCTTGAATTTAAAAATGTTGAGTACAGATTCGAAATCAGTAACCCCCCATTACGTTCCCTCATGTTTAAAATTCTTAAAATAAAACATTTTTAGGTGGCAGCCCTATGTGTAGAAAAATTTTCGAATTTTGAAATTCTGACAACGGATTCAGCGACCCATTTTTACCCTTTAGTTTGCGCCAGCCCCGAATTCGTAAAAATAAAAAATTAAGGTGGCAACCTTATGCAACATCTCGAATTTTAAAATTCTGACACCAGATTCGAAATCAGTAAACCCCAATACTGTTTTCCTATGTTTAAAATCTGTATTTTCAATATTTTGACACCAAGTAAATAAAAAATATTAAAATGAGAGTGATGAGAGCGAATTAAAAATCTTAAGTCACCAATTTTCACGAGTTAAATATTTCTGGGGTTAAGCTATCTCGCCACCATTTTTATCTCCAGCCTGAAGAGTTACATGCTTAACTCACTGTGAACAAATGAAAAACTGGAAAAATCATGGAATTAACTCGGGGATAAATTTATCTCTCTGTGAACAAAATGGCCTATGAGGCTGTGAATTGTCTCGGGGGTCAAGCGGTAAAGCTTTATAAATTTGGATTGATCCAAATCAAAGGGGCTGTCCATTTTGCAAAGATCAGCACAGTCCCTTGCGCTGTCGCGCATTTCAAGTTCGCTCTCCAACACAGCTGCATCCATTGCCAAATATTGACATGCCATTAAATATTTTTATTTTATTAAAAAACCACTCAAATTTACGAATAAAGTAAAAAAATATGGCACTAAATTTCTTAACGTTGTTATTTTTATAGTTAACAACGGCTAAAAATTCGTCGTTAAGCGAGCAACAGATATTGTTAAATAACTGTCAAAGTTATCGTCAAAAATAGCTTAGGCTTATTTTGGGAATACGAATTAACGATAATTGTAGCTTAGACCAGTTAACGTTAAAGTAAATAACGTTATGGGAATCATGTTTGGGAATCCCGCTACTGAACAGGATTCCTCTGATTCACAATAACATCAGGGTTGCATTCTATGAGATAATATTTAAATATGAATTATTGAATTATGGCAATAAAGAAATATTGTTTTCTGACATAACTAGTGAAGATGTTATTATATTCAAAACATTTAGATCTTCTTTACCTAAATCGAACTTGTCTTTAGTTTGTTTTAGAATATCTTTGGTAATAAGAGAAAAATTTTCTGATTGGAGATATTTTTCTGCTTTAGTGAAAATTCTCACAAAAACTTCTCAAGGCTCAAAATGAGTGATTTTTAATATATAAGACAAGAAAAGCACGTAAGCTTTCAACTTTTAGAACTTAATGCAGTGAAAGTTCCATTAAACATAAGTCTGAACATTTCTCCAGTGCTACCAAATTTCGCTTTTTGTAACAAGTTGTTAAATAGTAAATCTTTTACAAAATGTATCAACTCGGAAAATAATGTACCAAGGTACCAAGTAAAAATAACTGTACCAATTTTGGTACAATTGTACAAAAGTGGCAACCGTGTTTCCAATTTCGATATAAGAGATAATTTTTTAAAGGATATGGTAATATGAAAATATAAAAAATAATTGTTGCTTCTAAAAAGCAAGACTAGGTAATATCTCTACATGGTTTAAATGCAATGAGGTACAGAAAGTTATATGAATTTAAATTTTTCAAAAATGTTTCTTTTTATCCTTGCGAGAAACAAATTCTTCAGTTTTATCTTTGTATTGTAAATGTGTATAAGTGCCGCATGAGTGAGTCGTTTCTGTGTCATAGTTGCTCGAAGATACGTTTTAAGTCGTCTTAGTGCACTAAAAGAACGCTAAGATGAAGCTGCTGATGCAGTCAAACCCAAAGCAATAAGTTTTTCATCTTCATTTAATAGTTTTTTCAGTGTATCCGAATTTTTTCAAATTGGAATTGCAGTAGAAACTCTACATTTTGTACTATCTTTTTGCAAACACAGAGAAAGAAAATTGTTAACCGAAAGCATGCTTATGAAGAAGAGATAAAGAAGAGTAAAATATATAGTACAAAAATATTATCGTTGTAAAAAAAAAATGATATTTTGAATAACTTTTGAAGTTTTCTTTTTAAATTGTTTATCAAGCCAAATAAGTGGGGGGCTACTGCCCTCCTTGCCACCCTTGTCCACCGCTTGCTACACCAATTAAAGCCCTGCGTCGGTGCATCTATTTGAACGTACACACACTGTGATTTATTGCATTGCTCACAGTTGACTATCATATAATAACACTTGAGAGTTTGATTTGCTCAACAGCAAACGAAAGCCTACAACGACAAGCAATACACACTTTCTCTCTCGGCAATCCAAGCATGGCGTGTTTTTGTTCGTCAACACCACAAGCAATGAAATTTAATCGTTAAGGATAGGATGAGCAATAAAATAAATAAAATAAAAAAATAAAAAGCAATATATGGCAATAGATCATTTGGAACATTTTGATCATTTTGATCATTTTGATAATTTTAATCAGCGGTCGTCAGCACCTAACTAGACATTTTTTTACACCAACTTCAAGATTTTCAAGATTGACTAGGTTAAAATGGGTCGCTGAATCCGAATTCGTTGTCAGAATTTCAAAATTGTAAAATTTTGAAATAATAGGGCTGCCACCTAATAATATGTGTTTTTAAGAGTTTTAAGCATCATTTATTAGTGTTAGGGGGTCGCTGATATCGAATCTGAAGTGAGAATTTTAAAATTCAAAATCGTGGATAGAGTTGTCACCTTCATTTTTTGCATTTTTATGAATTCGGGGCTGGCAAAAAAAATGATACACCAAAAAGGGGTCGCTGAATCCGAATCCGTGGTCAGAATTTCAAAATTATAAAATTTTGAAATAATAGGGTTGCCACCTAATAATATGTATTTTTAAGAGTTTTAAACATCATTTATCAGTATTAGGGGGTCGCTGATATCGAATCTGAAGTCAGAATTTTAAAATTCAAGATGGTGAATAGGGTTGCCACCATAGTTTTTTTATTTTTACGAATTAATTTTTATTTTAAAAAGTTAAAGCAACCCTATTATTTCAAAATTTTATAATTTTGAAATTCTGACTACGGATTCGGATTCAGCGACCCCTTTTTGGTGCATCTTTTTTTTTGCCAGCCCCGAATTCATAAAAATGCAAAAAATGAAGGTGGCAACCCAATCCACCATCTTGAATTTTAAAATTTCTGACTTCATATTCGATATCAGCGACCCCCTAACACTGATAAATGATGTTTAAAACTCTTAAAAATACATATTATTAGGCGGCAACCCTATTATTTCAAAATTTTATAATTTTGAAATTTTGACCACGGATTCGGATTCAGCGACCTCTTTTTGGTGTATCATTTTTTTTTTTTGCCTATTACCTATTACCCATTTTGCCAGCCCAGAATTCATAAAAATGCAAAAAATGAAGGTGGCAACCCTACCCACCATCTTGAATTTTAAAATACTGACTTCAGATTCGATATCAGCGTCCCCCTAACACTGATGTTTAAAACTTTTAAAAATACATAATAATAGGTGGCAACCCTATTATAAAAAATTACATTATTTTTAAATTCTGACAACGGATTCGGATTCTGCGACCCATTTTTACCTGATGTTCGCACCAGCATCGCATATGTAAAAATAAAAAATAGGTGGCAGCCCTATTACCCATTTTTATTTTTAAAATTCTGACTTCAGATTCGAATTCAGCAACCTCCTAGCACTGTTCGCGCCAGCACCGTATTCGTTGTCTGATATAAATTATCTATTGCCAGTCAACAAGCTTTCGTTGCATTGACTGCTGTGAGCTCTCTGACAACGATATCTTAGATCAACAATATCAAGGATCTGTTTTTTATTGCTCTATCGTGTTTTGTTCGTCTTCGCTGCAATCACACACATGATTTCTTTGCAGCAAGCAAGACAGTGCAGTGTAGTGTGAAATGAACAAAAGTTTTGTAGCCCCAAACACCAATGGGGCTACATGCAGGCAATTCTAATATTTTAATTTCTCACTGCTCAAACCAAGCGATGGATGTTTTAGAGACAGACGCATGGTCCTATTGAAAAATGACACTATCGTCCATTTTACCCTCTATAAATTGATTAAAGACCTCGTTTAACATGTCAATGTACATTTCCGAGTTCATTCGGGGAGGAACAAAACACAAAGTTGACTTTCCTTCATTGGAAAAAGCGGCCCAGATCATCAGACTTCCGCCTCCAAAGTTTCTTTTAGATTTGGGAACATTGCGAATATCGTGGCCAATAGCAACTGTAACAGTCTCTGGGCCATCCAAAATTACTTTCTGCCATTCGGAAGTCCAGTGCATATGCTTTTTAGCACTATTTAAGCGTGCCTTTTTATGGTGTTCTTTAAGCATTGGTTTACGCGCTGGTTTTTTCGAAACAACATTTGGTGTTGTGCGTAGAACATGGGCAATATGTTTTTTGTTACTGCTAAACATAATTTGGAATGTATATTTGCTGAATTTAATTTATGAGGCTACTAAAACCTCCTCTCTAATTATATATGTCTGACGATTTGTCAGCTTTTACCTTTACCTTTTTTTGATTTCTTTATTCCATAACGAGCTCCATTTTTTTTAAGTAATTTCTTACAACTTTATCAGAACGCGAAATTTTTTGGCTAATTTCCCGATTGGAACACACCTGTTCTTTTAAAAAAATTTATTTGAAATTTTTCTTGATCGCTTAAGTAAGTTAAATAATGAATGTTAATTACTTCTCAGGATTTTCTTTAAAAAAAAAACAGAAGCTAGTTTACTTATTTTATAGTTATGAAAAGAACAAATTTTATTTTGTTGTTATTTCCTCTCAAAAATGAAATTTCTTCCACTGCCTCTATACGAATATGCTGCTACTACGAAGTGCGTTCACAGTCGTACTAAATTTTTACAATAACAAAACAAAAAAGGGCAAACAACCGTTACGTATTTCAAAAACAGACATTGTGGCTTATTACTTTATTACCACGGTTGCAAAAAGCTATGCCATTTATTTGCCCAAATTGAATAATTAATGGAATTAAAGTAGTGCGGCCAAGCGAATATGCCTTAGTGTAGTGCTCAAAAAAATGTTAGACCACAAAATCACGCACTTTAATTTTGTTTTTTTATAACTTCGACTTTTGAGCAAGAAGCGTGGCGAGAACTTGACAGCGTGTAAGTAGAACCACGACTGGCAGTTTATCGTGTAAATATATAGAGTTCTAAGAGTCGATTGTTGTCATTGTCTTATCTTAATATAGTTACGCAAATGAAAAAAAATTTTTTAAAAATTAGATTTTTTCATTTTTTTTTTTTTAATATTTCTTCATACAAAACGTACGTTACGCCAAAGATAAATAATAATAATTAATCATAATGAATTAAGCTTTGCTTCATTGAACTTTTCCATAATCAGGGAGTTCATTTAATTTCAAAAGTATAGTTCAAAAACCTTCTAAAGGGTTTGACCTCCATGCAAACGGGTCTGATAATCCGACACACATTTTACATAGTGAACCTACAGATAGATGTCAAAAAGGTTTGGAAATATGAAAGTCTTCAAAATATATATAAAGTGATAGAAGAGCTCTCTTTATGGTAGCCATAATATATTGTGGATAGTTCCCATAAATTTCTCAAAATTTTATCGAGACTTTTATTTATTTACCTTTAAAAATAAATTTTTTAAAATTTCTAATAAATAAACACAAAAAATGTACCTGTTTCTGAACTGCATCATTTCCTTGACATCACAATCACTTTGATGTCAAATGTTTGAAATTTTCTTGGTTTAACATTTATATGGTTGGTTTGTTTTCAACTGTTTATTATGTTTATTATATTCAAATACTTATTTTGTTTTTAACAAGAAATTCTTTTTTTTTTATTGTACAACAAATCAAGTATGCAAAAATATCTGGCGTATTTAAATGTTGTTTGCTTATGCAACATTTACAAGTACAACGTTTACAAGAGCTGCAGCAATGTTTTTATGTGCACCTTTAAGCTGCGACAATAAATGTGTATTTCTTTTTATGCATTTTTTTATGTTTGCTGCCGTTTGTTTTTGAAACCGGAAACACAGGCACATACTCATGCACACACACAGAGCGACTCAACACACAAAAGGTGAGTCGCATTATTTAACACAAGATTTGTAGCAGCTGCTGTTACTGGTGGCGAATTGCTGCATTTAACAGCAAAGTAAGTTGTATTGTTTTTGTTGTTGCTATTATTTTTGTAGTCCACATTGTTGTCTAGCACGTTGGATTTAATGGTTCAGTTGCTGTTTTTGCTTATAAATAGACTGAGAGAGAGAGAGAGAGAGAGTCTTGTAGTTATGCAAGTCGGTACCGGATGCGGAAGTTCAGACAATATTTTTTAATTTGTTGGATTTTTTAACAATTTTGATTTTTTTTTTTTATATGTAGAATAAATTGTGATTGAAAATTTATAATTCTTTTAAATTTTTTAGTTATTTTTTAATCAACTAGAGCACTTTTTAAATTTGACACTTACTCTTGCGTTGCTTTTTATTGAATTCAATTTGAATTTGTAAACATTTTAATTGCATCTAAATTCTAACATCAACACTCGTGATGCACTCGAGTTGGTTGCAACACTCACTCGCACTCGCATCCTCAACATATTGACTAACAAATATCTGGCATCAGCAGCTACAACAAAAACAAGCAATCCCTTCGCACTTGTATCTACATCACTCGAGATACTCACGTTGCCAGAGTCTGAGTTCTTGCCTACACGAAGCCAACCGCACAACTTTTGCATATAATTCAATGCATACACATACAAGAACACACAAAGTCGACTGAATGATGAGCTTGGTGTTGGTGTGGGTGGTGTTGCTGGCGTTGCTTAGATTGCTTCTACTTATTAGTCTGACGTTTCGCAAATATTTGCATACTTAACACGTTTCAAGTGTTTCTTTCACTTTCTTTGCTTGTTGTTTTTTTATTCTATACGTGTTGTTTTTCTTTTTGTTAACACAGTGTATTTTATTGTTTTGTTTAAGCGCGTTTTTATCGCGGTTGAGCGTATTTGCGAGGATGAGTTTTTAAGAGATGTGCGGCTGCTGTGGCGAGAAGAAAAAAATAATTTAAATAACGGTGAAAATTATTTGCACTACATTAACGCAAAAAAAATATTCAGTTATCTTAAAAAATTATGCACAACACTGCTGGGATTCATCTGGAAGTCAGATGAACCAATTCTCTTATTATTATTATTATTATTCTGCTTCTGCTTCTTGTGCGCGGCTGTTGTGAAATATTAAGAATTTTGGTTTTTCAATTTATGTGAAAACTGATTGCTTAAGTTTGTTAGCTTTAAGTTTTATTTTATGAAGCTCACTGCAAACGTGTCCTTGGAGAATATCACTGAGAACCAGTGGGCATGAAGTAATGCGTGCCACCATTTTGTGCCTGCTGTTTCACATTTTATTTTAGCCCAATCATCTTGGTAAGGATATGAATGTTGTTGCGGAAATTACTGGTAATATTTAGAAAAAAAAATTAACCTTTTTAGTTCGTTTGTTTTTGGCTTGCATTCACTTTGTGTCTGCTTGATTTTGCCTTTAATCTAAATATTACTCAGCAAAAACCATTTGCAAAAATTTAGACCTAACCCAAATTCGAAGTTTGTACTTAACATAGCATTAAGTTTAAATCAAGGCGAGAAAAAGCAATAAATGCTAGGGCATGAAAATTCAGTTACAGAGTTTGGTGAAATAAGATAAGCAAAAAATAAATTAAAAATCATTAAAGTTTTATGAAGGTTTACATAATTTTACTTTACTTTGAAAATCAATTGAAGTCCTTAAAAGTCAAAAACCGTAGACATGAAAAATTAAATACTTGAGAAGCTTGGATAAGATACAAGGGCGTCCGCAGGATTTGATCTAGGAGGGAGGGGCAAAGGCATAATCGAGTCTATAGTACACATAAGGAAAATGTAACCCATATAATTATATTTTCTGAGATTTTTGGTACTAATTTTGCTATCATGTTTGATACGCCGGTTGACACACACTTGTACGCATAAGAAAATTATATTTATTTCAAAAATGGGGTAAAAATCTTTCTCGTATCATGCCCGAAACATTTTTAAATTTAGTTTTTTCTTTCATGAAATTTTAAAATTTTTCTCAACAAATTTTCTTAGTAATTGAGTAAATTTAATAATGTGATGTCTCCTTTATCCTTAAATAAAATCGCATTAATTACTATTTTGCCCCAAAGTTTTCCTCTCTTCAAATAAGAATACAAAAAATTCAAAATTCAAAATACAAATATTAATTCAAAGTTTTAACTGTAAAATTATAAAAGATTATTCGTCAGTATAACAGTTTCATAGCTATTAGCCGATGGCGCTAAATACCTCACATATTTTTAGGCATATGCTGAAATTAAGAAGAGAAAAAACAACATAACAACAATTATATGCATACTTAAACTTGCTTTAACTTAATAAATATAAAGTTTTTAAGAAATAAAAAGTACAGTTTGCACATCTGCAGATCTAAACCTACCAAACCATACTAAATTTATTAAGATTGGACTTGTACTTATAAAGCCTTACGCCGGACAAAATTTGCGTTTGCGTAATAAATATAAGATGTATTTTTTTTAATTCAAAAATATGAATAAATATATAATGGGGTACATGTATAGATGGGTTTTGGGCTAGATTCATTTTCTAAATATGTTCTGCAACCTCCCTGCAATGATTCTGAATCCTGGATGTTATATAATTACGTGACGCGAAAAAATTCAGAAAATTCTCAAAATGGGTGGACGCCTGTTAAGAAACGTAAATTTGAAGAAGTATAAAATAAACGTTTCAAATCGAGCTTTCTATTTAAATTTTACTCATAAAAAATCTTTGGACCATAAGATATTCTAATGTCAAAGCGTTTTCTGAACAAGAATTTTTCATCAAATTTTCTTAAAAATTAGTGCTTGATCTAAAATTAGCCTACTTTATTCAGAGTTTGGAAATTTTTTTTTCGCTTTTGAGTTAGAAGCTTTTTTAATTAGAAAAAATAAGCAATTATCCAAATTGGATCATCTTTATGACAGAAAAACGTTTTTTTAAGCCGACTTTTGGAAAAACATTTTGTTTTTAAAATTTATTTTACTTTGTGTTCTTCTTGTGTTTAATTACTTCAAAACATAAATTTGCTTATAGTCCAAGTTCATATGCGGTATTGGCTTAAACGCCCCTTACCATCTGTTGCTCTGAAGAATGATCTTCCACTAATAAGAATATAATTCCTTATAATTCCTCAATTCCTCATACAAATAACTTCATAATTTCTTCCATTACATTCGTAATATTTACTAATGGTTTCGTGCTATAAATAAAATTCATAGAATGGACACAGTTGTTAGTAATATATACACTAGGGCGGGTCAATTTGTAGAGAGTGAAAAAATTCACCAATTTCCCTATGATTTCCGTATTCTATGGGTTATTCCATGAAAATTTGCCGAAGGAACCATACCTCTATCGTTAAAATCGAGTCCCCTACTTTTTGTTGGTAGATTTTTTCCCAAATTGACGTTCGTATGAAATATTACCTACACGTTCACATCCATAACTCAAAAACTATCGATCAAGTTTAATCACCAGTAGGCGCGTTGGAAAGGTAACAATAATATATAATGGTGATCTCTAATTCGAAAAACTTTATATGAAAACATTTTATTTTCTTAAATTTAAAAAGTGGTTTTTTCTTTAGATGAATGGTATTCATAAATTCTATGATATGGTTTTCTATGCGCAGCGTTGTTTAAAAAGGACGGTCTGGAAAAGTAGGAAAATAAATTTTTCGATCGAAGGGTGTAATTTAATTTTCTTATTTAGCTAAAAAGCACAGGGTCAGGAAACTGGAAATCCTCATTTATTATTTTTTTTGCATAGATCTGGTAACAGGTCTTTACTTGACAACTATCAATTAAATATTGCTAAACTACGCACTTTGCCCAAACTTTTTGAGGATTGTTACATCACAATTATCACATAATGTTAAGTCATTGATACATCCATACCAACATGGATTGGTTTGGTGAATTGAATCTTAGATATGGGTCATTTTTTCAGTACGAGTTTAAAGTCTAATCAAATAAAACTGATCTTAACTCACCAAAAATGGACGTTAACTTATCAAAATAAACACATTATAAGATAATTTAAGTCAATTTAACTTCAACGAATGCTAAAATATTAGTAAAAACGTTAAATTTTAATGAGATAAGCTAGGTTTAATTTGACTTAAGCTTTAACTTGTTCTAAAAAACTGGCTCTAAGTAATAGAACACAATCGGTTCTATTCAAACTCGTGAAATCATACGAGTTTTTTGTTACCACGGAAAAGCCCTAAGAAAGTCATATCGGGCATCTTCTTTTTCAACTTTTCATAAATGATTTGCCATCTGTAATAATGCATTCCTACATCTAAAGGGTCCCGGGTTCGAATCCTGGCTAGGCCATGGTCCTACGCTATAACCTTTCTTTCCTTATTCCTAATCAAAGGAACTTAAAAACACATAAATTTACGACGAAAATTTGTAGTTTGTGCTGGTAGGAAAAGTTTGTGGAGAGTAACGCTTAGTAACTTGGTTTAACTGAGGTCTAGGATTCAGATTTAATATGACATGTTTCTACAGTTTCTGCCACATTAAGAACATCCTTCATAAAAGTTCACTTGATTACTCCCTTCTTTCATTCTGTGATATCACAATGGACCAAAAATGTGGTCTAAGTGGGCTGGCCTAAAGACTTGCCACCACCTTAACCTAACCTAACCTAACCTACCATCTCAATGTATGCACAGTGCGCTTTTAGGATGACATTTGCATTATCTCAGAAACTATAAAAGCTAGTGCCATGAAGTTTTGTACAAGTCTTAGCCTTAATTAAGTAACAGCACAAAAAGAATTCTAGGTCAACTTCATCGCCTACCTCCCATAAAAACTATATTTTTTTAATTAAAAAACCGCAATTTCCAAAAAGGGCAGAAAAAATGTTTCGAGAAACGAAAACGCCATAAGAAAGTTATGAGCAACTTAATTCTAAAACAGTTTTAATTTCAACTTTGATAATAAATATCTCGAATATTAAATGAATTTTTTCATAATTTTTATAATGTAATTATTTTTATGATCAAGTTTTCTATTGACTTGGTTTTTGAGCTTGCTATTTTATTGAGCTTTGCCTTTTTATTTTAAATTAACGGCTTTTGTATCATTGGCTTTAAGGTTATGTAATCTTTTTTTCAGGATGGTATTGACTTTGGAGATCGGTTAAGAGATAAGTTAAATATAGAGTAGTACGTAATGTCACATATTTTCAAGTTTTCACTTTCTTGCTTCGAAGAGAAGAAGGGATGATCATCATCCATAAAGTTTTGTGCTCGCCTACTCAAAGAGAATTACTACCCGAGGAAATTAATGCTATGTTTGGGGCACCTTGTGTATAGTTCATGCAGTTTTATATATAAAAATACAAGTGTCCCTATTTCTTTGCACATTACTGTAGTTTACTGTCATTTCGTAGTCAACTAAACGTGCATTGACTTTGGAATGAAGCGAATGCTTAAAGAATTTTCTAAGAAAAGAAAGCCAAAACGTCCTATGATATAAATGCAACAAATATTTTAAAAGGGAAACACTCTGATCGAAGGGTAGGTCTCCCGCTGAGTAGAGTTTGTAGCCGATCGCGAGTGTGTAAAACAAGTAGTTTCAATATTAGATATATACTGGTATCATCTAAGGATTCTTTCAATTAATTGGAAATGTTTTCTCCACCAAGTTGCTTGTGCTTGCATAGAAATTAAAATCTGTATAATAATTTCGCTGCAAGAAATAAAATATTTGCTCGGACTTCCGAAATATTTCGGAAATATTTCGGTTTATATTTTTCTCTGCTTTCAACTAAATCTTAGCTGTAGCTGTAAGGGCTCCCGTCGTATTTCCCTTAGTATCTATTGTAGTCATCTGGTCTATACAGGTTGGGGTCGTTTCACGGAATTTGAAAATCTTGAAAACAAGATCTTGCATATGTACATAAGCAATTTTTTTACATTAATAACATAAAATTCCGAGAAAACGAAGCTTTAAGTCGTACGCTTGTCGCGTGAGTTACGATGGAAATGCCCATATATTGAAAAATTGTGTAAAAATATTATAATTCGAAAAATGATAAATTCCAAAAAAAAAAATTCAAAATTTTGGATATTTGTCAAATTTTAAAAAGTGTAAAATATTGCAATAAATTGTCAAATTTAAAAAAAAAATGTGGAATGAAGATGAACTTCAGTGGAGTTCGTTATATTGGATGAAACAAAATTATTAATACAAATACAATTTTGTTTTATATTAAAAAGTAACCATGAACCCGATTATAACACAAAATCAAAAAATGTGAAATTTTTAAATGGTGTTTTATTTTGAAAATATTATATTTTTGCTAGAGTTTGACATTGTTTTTTTTCAAATTTGCCCGTTTTTCGATTCAAATTTTTGTTTTTTCTCGAAATTTTACACTTCATTCGAAATAACAACCTTTTTTTAAATTTCAAGATTTTTTCAAGATTTATGCATCTTTTTGTGTTTTCAAAAATTTTTTTTAAATTTTTGTTTCAATATTGTTTGTTCAAGACATTTTTTTAAGGTAATTTATTCTTCAGGAATTTGGCTTTTTCAAGATTTTAACATTCAAGCAATCGGCCCCGATCCTGGTCAATACAAGTTAAAATTTTTTTTCATCAGAAAAGTTTTGAGAAATCACCAATGAGAAAAAATATACATTTTTTACGAAAACACTTCCTCGTTCAAATAACGACTAATATTGCTACGAGTGAATTGCTGGCACTTCTCTTTAAGGTTTGTGGATAGTCGAAGGGCCTGGCTTCATTTTAGAAAACCAAATGTTCCCGGAATTTTTTAAAACACGTTGGATTGTACTTTGAGAAGCATCCAAGTCACATTCTGCTTTTATTTCTCGATAGCTTTTTATACTAAGAATTTTTTTGCATCCACGCTGATTGTTTTCTAAACCATATTTTTCCTTGTCTTCTACAAAATTTCGAACTAGTCGGTCACGTCTTCCAATCAAGCGACTTTTTTCGCGAAAAGATTTGTTTTCCTTAAAAATATGCTTTGATTTGAACTTTTTCACGCTCTGCTAACTTGCCAAGATCAGTTTGCAAACTACAACAGGGGTATTTTTCGTATGTATACATTTTTTTGGATGATGCCCTTGAAAAGTAGAAAAATGTTATCCTACCCACAACAAAAGATATTAGTTAAAATCTAGTGCAATTGTGATTTTGAGACGGGGTGAATACTTAAAATAAAAATGATTCCCTTTGTTTAAAAACCAATTTTTCTTTAAAATTTTGAATTTTCTTTGATTCTTAACGTTAATATCTTCATTCCAAAAGTTATTTTCCTTAATTTAGTACAACCTTTAGCTTAAATGATTTTATTTTTAAAATAAAACATTTTTTCTTTGCTTTCAAAAATCATTTCATAGTATTCATTCAAATATTTCAACTATTTATTAATAAGAAGTTTTCCTTAATTTAAACACTATATGTTTTTGCAAAAAATTTTATAAACGTTACTTAATTTTTAATATTTTGAACTAGAATTGATTTATAATTTACTAAAAATGTTCTTATCTTTGAACTAAATTCAAAACGGTTTTTAACTAAAGCTAAAAACTTTTCTTTATATTAAATAATTGAACTAAACTTAAGTAAAATTTATAAAGAAAATTATGAAAATAACATTTCCTTACTTAAATATGTTCCTCAAATCCAACTTAATTGAAAGTAAGTTATTAGTTATTTAAATCTAACAAAATTTATGATATTTAAAACAAGGAAAAATCAATATACATTTCGAAAATGACATAGCTTTAGTTGTAGTTAATATTTCTTTAACTTAGTAAAATTTCATTAACTTAAGGAAAACTTTTTAAATTAAAGACAACAACGTGTCCTAGATATAAAAAGACAAAATGTACTTAATTTAAAAACCGATTTTTTTTTTAGTGCATAAATAAAAAATTTTGTGAGATTTTCGTTGAAGAACTTTTAAATTCTTTTAGAAATAGTTTATCAGCAAAAGTTAAAATATCTCAAAAAACAATTCTACTATTCAAAACAGTGCCCTTTGAAATTTCTGTTAAATTTTGTGTTTTCACTTAATTTTTTATTAATCGCTTTATATTATATATAAAGCGCCTTTATGTTATCTGTAATCAAATGTTTCTATGGAATTCGTAAATAAACAATTATCGCTTCAGCTAACTTCAAGCGAAAACTTTTTGTTATTATAACGAACAAAAACTACGTCCAAATTAGAGCATTTGTTACAAAAAAAATATTTTTTATCTATTGCATTTATGCAAATTGTTATGAGCTACTCATACATAAATACTAAAAAAGAATTGATTTTACAATTAGATTAAGAAAATATTACATATATTTGTTTATTGTTTATTGTTCATTTAAGAAAAGCTGTTGACATATAAGATATAATCTTTTGTATGCCGCTATGAACATTGGAGAAAAAACATAGAGATACATAAAAAAAAACAACATTATATGTAATTAAAAACTCATTATTAATAACAAATTATTTTGTTTTTGACTCAATAAAATAAAAATACCTAGTAAAAACAAAAAAATAATATAGACTAAGAAATAGGATACAGACGTAGAATAAAAGATAAAGATAAAAAACACAGGCGAGAAAAAAATAATAGAGGAAGTTAAGCGAAGTATTCAAAAATTAAATGCTCGACTTTATTATGATTGTAAGCACTTTTAATATTGTAAGGCAATGAATTCCACGATCTTATATCACTGACTAAAAACAGCCTATTGGAGCTTACAAAGTTATATCTATGGATCACAAGGTTCATATTTCTGCTCGACATACAGGTTTCCCGGGTTTAAAAAAAAAGTAATTTTTTTAACAAAAAAAAAATAATTCCTATGCAAAGTATAAAAGAAAGGATATTTTTTAATAAAATATTGAAATATCGAAATATTGAATAAATAAAAAATCGTCCCAAGGAATTTAAAAAAAAACAAAGTTTATATAAATTTTTTATAAAAAGTTAACTTGATTTATTTCTTTATATTTATAAAAT
The DNA here is from genome assembly GCA_963920525.1 of Dichetophora obliterata. Taxonomy (NCBI): domain Eukaryota; kingdom Metazoa; phylum Arthropoda; class Insecta; order Diptera; family Sciomyzidae; genus Dichetophora; species Dichetophora obliterata. The sequence continues at coordinate 210,738,635 of OY986436.1, read as the reverse complement.
ACGACAATATATATATTTATTATCAATTCATATTTTCTGACATAATAATACTAACATAAAAAGGTACACTTTTTGAGATCACTGAAGTCTTTGAACGGTTAGTTTGCCTGATTAATTTTGAAAATATGCTCTTAAGAATACAAAGCCATCTAAGGTGTCATTCCCCAGGCTTGACCGAATTTCGGTCGCAAAATTTCCTGCCAAAGAGAAACATATATTGAACTCAACACTAATAGGCGGAATTGTTATCAAATAATCTTATGCTTTTTGAAGCAGATTACTGAGAGTGCTACCACTTAAATATTTTTTTTTGTATTTCATTTTCGAACATTTGATGTAAATTTATATTTGCTGTAAAAGTTTTCACTCGAATGTCAAATTAAAGTGTTGCATTTTTGCAATTTGAAGTAAATCCGGGATCCCGAAAATTGCGGAATTATAGGCCTTATAATCCCGGAACAGTCGGGACTGGATAAAGTCTGAGATCTCGGGCTTGGAAGCCTTATACAGAACTCTATCTTTTCAAAAAGCTATGAAAGTTTTTTCGTGTATATGATTTGGTGTTGAAAGATGCTGTGTCTAGCTTCAAGGTAGCCTTGTAGGCCACAACCAAGTAATTTTTTACTGCGGACCTTTCTAAGCCATATACATAGCGAGCTGAATTATGGAAGGCGACCAAAAGCTTGTGCAACGACCGAGAATCGAGTTTTCAGTATACGACTTCCGAGGAAGTTACTACTGGCATCAACAGTTGCAATACTAGTTTTTTCCTAGTTTCTTAAGATACAAAGCTTGATGTCATCCGCAGATTTCGAAGAACAAAGTATACTTTTTTTATGCAGGAATTGAGACAGCTGGCCATCATTTATGGGCTTCGTTTATGGGCCATTAGGGTCACTTACTGCCTCCTAGGCTGTCGCACATACTAGAGTTAAGTCCAAGATAGATGACCTTACATACTAGTTTAAGCTTCACGTTGCTCAGAAGAATTGGAGGCAGGTCTTCGTTGCTAAAGGTTTTTTTTAATTGGCAACATATGAGAATTCAAGGAATTCAGCATGAGCATGTTATAAGCAGCCCATTTTGATATGAAGTTCAAGTTCTCATTAACTCTAGCGCATAAGTCTTCAACTAGGCCAGGCTCATTGGACAAGTAAAGTTGGAGGTCATCAGATATGTAAATATATTTTCTAAAAATGACTTTTAACTAAAGCTTCAAACATAAATTTAAGAAAAAATTCTTAATTAAACATATAAAATGGTTGTGCAATAAAAACAAAAAATATCATCTTGATTTTTTTCAGAAGGTTCCTTTGTAATTTAAACAATTTTTTCTTCATTTTTTTAAGAAGATTGTTTAAAACGATTTCTTCCATTTTTATAATTTCACCTTAATTTTGAAAAATTGCTGTGTGAAATCAAATTGAAATAAAAAAAAGAAAGATCTTCTTGATTTTATTCGAAAGTTTTTTTATTTTAAAAAATTTGTTTTTAAATTCTTAAGAAAATTTTCTGTTACTTTCAAACGATATCTTCATTTTTTTTTTCATCTTAATTTTAAAAGATTTCTTCTTGATATATTAAATGTCAGAATTATTATATCAGAAAATATGAATTTAATGAACTATAACAAAAATTTATATACCTAATAAATTTATATATTTTCGTCCTTTGTAAATATAAAGAAAAGAAATAAATTAAATTTTTATAAAAACTTTAAGTAAACTTTGTTTTTTTTTATTTCTTTGGACAATTTTTTATTTACTCAATATTTCAATATTGTATTAAATACGAATTCTTTTCTTTTTTTCATAAATACAAACTTTTTCTGATCATAGTAAAAATTTTTTCTCTTATCTTTAATAGTTCTCTTTTTAATGTATTAAGAAGGTTTTCCTGTTATTTTAATAAGATTTTGTTATGATTTGATTAAAAACTTTTTCATATTTTTTAAGATTTATTTTTAATTTTATTAAGAGACTACCCTCTTTTTTTAAAAATATTTTTTTATGATTTGATTAAGAAATTTTACTTTTATTTTGCTTATATTTCTTTTTGTTTTCGTTAAGTAGATTTTTGTCTTATTTTTTAAAATATTTGTTATTATTTTTATTAAGATTTTGAACATATTTTTCTAATATTTCAACTGGGCTTTGTTACGAAGATTATTCTCTTTTTTTTCTAAGATTTGTACTGTGTAACAAAAGAAATCATCTTCTTTTTCCAAGGTTTTTAAGAGTTTTATTGAGAAGAATTTTTTAACCGCTTAAAATAATAAGCGTCTGTTCTTGGTTTATGTTAGGTAAGGTAAAGGTGGCTGAGCCGATAGACGACTCGTACACTTAGGCCAGTGTAGGCCCATTGTGGTACCACATTATCTCTTTAAAACTCTTATCTCTTTAGTAGAGATTTCCCTCCTCAAACCAGTTCGAGCGGATAAAGAATTTAAGGATATGATTGATTTCCAGGCATCTTGGTTTAAGACTTTATAGAAATCCTCTTGACTTTGTTTTAGTTTAAAGGCTATTTTTCGCTATGTACAGTGTTATTGAAGTAAGAGCGATAATTTTTTTATGGTAAAACTCCCCATAAAATATGTCCTGATAACCATGTTATGCAAAAGGTTTTTAGTCTAGCATTGCAGGAGTGCTTTAAGATAACACCAAAAACTTTCGATAATTTACAGCTTTTACCTAACATTATTTTTTGGAACCCTTGCATAACTCCAAGTGGCGTTATCACTTAAAAATGGGAAAATTTGTGTAAACATTTCTATATTCTTTTTTACAGATTTATAGAAATTTTTCATTTTGACTTCTCTTTGTTTGGCAATATGTCAATTTCTCTATAGTGACATAACCAGAAATAAAATAAATGGGATTATTTCACTTGAAACTTTATCATCCCGAGATAAAATATTAGCTGTCGAACAGTGGTTGAATATGGGCCTTACGGCCGAACAAGAGTGAAACATGGTCTAAAAACAATCCAAAAAACCTAGCAACCGAAAGTTGGGTCGAACAACGGCCGTACAAGCCCGAATACGGATGTACAGCAAAATAATATTTTGTATATTAAGAATATGAGCACAAATAATTAAAAAACCCACAATGATTTTGCGCATGAATTTGTATTGTTTTTATTTGAATTTTTGCCATGCCTTGAAATTCAGTAGAACCGTAGTGAGCTGGCAATTATTTTTTTAATTCACTATCACAATTCATTGAGGTGGTACCCTTAGTGTTTAATAAAAGCAGAATTATGTTGGCATTGATATTTTGGCCGGAGTCTAATGAAATATCAATAAAAGAAGTGAACGACATAAATTAAGTATTCAATAAACAATTGCTCAAAGTTGGCTGGGAAGGCATGAATAGACAGACATACAGAACGCAACCAATTAACATGAAGCGAAAGTATTAAATATTTCCGGAGTCAGAAAAAACAAACCTTCCTATAATTAAAATAAAAATTGGCCATTTCAGCACTTTGAAGAAATTTGAAGAGCATTATTGATCAATTGTGTTGTGCGTGTTATTAGAACTGGACCTGAGTTTTGCTATTGTCTGCGGAGAAGTGGCAGCCAAACAGAAATATTAATTCAATTAAAAAACATTCTGTCTGAGCTGAAAAACATTTTTCATTTTCCAAAAAGTTTCAATTTGCATTGAAAAGTATTTTTATTGAAGAATAATCACTGTTCGGCCGATGTACGGCCGCTATACGCCCGTTATACAGCCGCTATACGCCCGTTGTACAGCCGAAATTATTTCAAAATGGCTTTTGTACGGCAGTTGTACGACCCTTGTATGACCGCTGTTTGGCCAAAAAGTCCTGTATACCACCATTGTACGACCCTTGTAAGGCAGAAAAAATATTTAAAATAATACCTTGTTCGACCGCTGTTTGGTCTTAGCTAGAAAGTTTTTTTTTTTACTCGGGACGGCACCTTATTTTTTTTAAATAAAAAGAATTGTCTCCACAAAATTCATCTTGAAATTTTTACTTCCAAGCCTATTTTCCTTGATGCCAAAAAGTTTTACATAAGACTTTGAGAAACATATGTATAAATACTTTTTATAAATTGAAAATACCATCAACTCTCTTAACCCACTCCAGTTTGCACATAGTTCCCACCGGCTGATTTTGTCCAAATTCACATATGTAAGCTAGGGATACCTAGAATAAAAATAAAATAAAATTAAGGTATCTACCCCCCTCAATTTTTAAAAATTTTCCCCCTTCAGGTTAATCATTCATATTACACAGATGAATGCTCTGATTGATACCAAAGTTTCACGAATTAAAGTCCTATTCATTTTCCCTCACTAAACAAAATTTCAAACAAAAAGCTGCAAGTATTTACTCTAAAACGCCAAAAGAAAAAATATCTATGGTGGGGTGAAATTTCACCCCATTCGACTGGAATGGGTTAATCAAATTACTAGAAAGCTTATTAGAATGTATGCCAGAATTTTGATATATTATAGAGATGATTGTAAAGATATTTGTCAGATCTTACCTTGCCAACAAAAAAAAGAAACGGAAAAACTTAGAAGAAGTTTAAAAGATCTCCAATAAAACTATCAGCAAAAATTCAACAGAACTTTACTTCAACTCGAGTCACATAAAAACTTTTCTGGAGCAACACAAAAAAAACTAAAAAAATACTCTCACCAAATAAATCAGAAATGTAAAAACCGCTTCAACAAAAAGTCCTCTTAGATAACGGAGAAAAAAACAACTTATCAAACTCAATTTATATACGTTTGAAAAACTCATAAATTACCATCACGTAAGCTTAGAAAAATTTGTGAACTAAATGTGTAGAAAGAAACTTTTGAAATGAGGTTGTAAATGTTGTAAGATAACTTCAACTTTATACACAAAAATTCTGCAGTTAACTTTTTTTGATGTTACACAAATTCCAACTTCACATTTACGAAGAAAAGCATTAAAAATACCACGACACCAAGAATTTGTCACTGAGCATTGTCACATGACATTTAGTTTTGAAAAAAGTAACAGATTTTAAAAATTTTTCAATAGACTGAAAATGCACTCCAAGCAAAATGTTTCATTTTGTTGTTCATAGATTTGTTGTTCAACTACCTTTCACAAAGCAGTTTTTTTTTTAAAGCTAACACAACTTGAAGCCATATTTTGAAAATTTTATCAAAAAAAAAATATATAAACAAACTTTGAGAAAGCAATCAGCTAAAGGCAAAAAAGAAATCACGGTAAGTTTTTGCAGCGAACCGCGACGTTGCTGGTCGCACTTTAGTCAGCACCACGTTTCCGAGTTAACTGACTTGGAACGGCAAAGGTTCGGGGCTTCGTAACGGTTTCTCAGGCCAAAGAACAGAAAAACGCGTGCAAATGAAACTAACCACAAAAACACATGCAGCAGCCGCTGCCACAAACTCAACATACACTTGAACTCACCGCATTGCAATAAATACAATAGCTCGAAGCTTGCTCTCTTTCTCTAAACTAGGATGAGAGCAAAATTTTAACGTAAGCTCATTCATAAATGTGGCGAAAGTGAGCAAGTATCCCGAACTAAGTTTTGCCTTACTATATTAAGTGTGGTGAACGGGGTAAAATTATTTGGTGAATTCAATGTAGGGGTAAATTGTGGCGTTTAGTGTAAAGTAAAAGGTAAATTTTGCAAATTGATGATACTGGCAGCTGCTAGTGGCATTTTTTACTACATTTGCACTGATAAATAAAGTAATTTACTGGCTGGGGTAATATGGTGAGGAGAGCTGAGGTGTATAAAAGCGCGGTGAAATAATAATTTTTGATATTTTGCATATTTTTATATTGTCAGTCAGGCCTTTAGCTAGGATTTTTCATGAAGGCTGGGGACGCACAATATAATGTGAGTGGACAAAATTATCGAAGGTAACAAAAAGTAAATTTAAAAAAAAAACTAAACAGAGAATCATTGTTTGAAGTCTAGTTAATGTGAATTTAAATTAAATTATGCGATATTTTTAACCGACTTCCAAAAGGAGGAGGTTCTCAAGTTGGTTGGTTTCTTCGTTTTTTTTTTTTAATGTATATACAATGATAACTCCTAAGGTACTTGCCCGATTGCCACAATTTTTTGTCAATAGATAGAGACATTAGACGCGGAGATGCCCGCGGTATTCGACACAGGGGCGTGGTAATATTAGAAAAACTTTGTATATCGAATAACATTAACACTAGAGTACTGAAATTTAGTACAGAGGTAGGCACCAGAGTTGGGCGTAGTGCACTAAATGTTGAGTGCACTCAGCCTTTCACTAGCACTAAAATATATTGAAAGAAATTCTATTTTTCACTATTTGTTTACCAGCTTAGTGATAGTGAAGCATCTTCTCACTATCACTAGGGATTTTAGTGGTAGTATTATATTGTTGCACTATAACTAAATTGAGTGGTAGTTAATCTCCACTACACTCAAATACTGCAAAATTTGAACAGCCACTAAATGAAAGCAGCAATTGAAAGTTTTTCCACTCAACTTTCAAATATGACTGGTTTTAAAACTATTTCAGTTAGACTCGAATTAAAAAAAAAAATCTATAATTAAGAAAAACTATTTTTCGAGCTTCTGGTCATATATGTTTACGAAGAAAACAACAACAGCTCTGAATGAGCATCACCAAGCTAGGATCAGGTAGACAGTTTATATAAAATTGGTGTTATTTAAAATAATAGTATCATGAAAGTTAAATCGCTTACAGCAAATAATTGTTAGCATAGCATACAAACATACAAATTTCTGTGTAATATATAAATACTCAATACTACAAGTAAACTGTTTTCTTTCAATTGAGTTATAACTTTCTGTGCTGAACCACTATTAGTGGAAGCATTTTTTTTGCACTATTTAGTGCAAAAAAAATTTTTCCACTAAGCTGTAAACATTTTTTTTCCACTATTCTTACATGAATTTGAGTGAGAAATTTTTCACTAGCACTATCACGCATGTATAGTGAGGCTTTTATTTTTCAATTCAGCAGTCAAAAATATTAGAAGATAGAGAATAATTTTACACTATCACTACATGTAAGCTGAAACTGCAAATTTAGTGCACTACGCCCAACTCTGGTAGGCACAATTATTAAAAGTTATGTTCAAAAAAGTGGGTATTATTCGATAAAAGGCGTGGCAATATTAGAAAACGCTGTAACTCGAATTATATTGACACTAGGATACTGAAATTATATACAGGGGTACACATAATTATGAAAATTTACTTTGAAGAAAGTGGGCGTTGTTGGACAAAAGGGCGTGGCAATATAAGAAAAATACTGTATATATCAGTTAATATTGACACTAGGGTACTGGAGATTGGTACAGGGGTAGGAACAATTATTGGAAATTATGGTCAAAAAGTGGGCGTTATTCAATAAAGGGCATGGCAATATAATAAAAACGCTGTAACTCAAATAATATTGACCCTAGAATACTGAAATTAGGTACAGGGGTAGGCATAATTATGAAAATGTGCGGTCAAGAAAGGAGCAGTCGTTGGACAAAAGGGCGTGGCAATATAAGAAAAATGCTGTATATCAGTTAATATTGACAGAAGGGTACTGGAAATTGCTACAGGGATTGGAACAATTATTACAAATTCCGTTAAAAAAATCTGTGTTGTTTGACAAAGGCGTGGTAATATTAGAAAAACACCGTAACTTGAATAATATTGACACTAGGATACTGAAATTTGGTACAGGAATAGATATAATTAAGAAAATTTACAGTCAAGAAGTGGTCGTTATTGGACAAAAGGGCGTCGCAATATTAGAAAAATACTGTATCTCAGTTAATATTGACACTAGGGTACGAAAATTCATTACAAGAATGGGAAAAACTGTTATCATAATCTCTAAAAAGAAAAACAACTTACTAATAAGAAAAACAACTTTTTAACAAAACAAAAAACTAACTTAAAACACCACTACAAAGTAAAAAAATATTTTAAATTACTTTTCACATTGATTCTGGGTCAAATTTGATAATTTATTTATATTATTATTAATTATTATTATTATTAATTAATTAATTAAGTACAATAAGACTTAGACTTTTATAGTACATCAATGAACATATTATAACAACATTAAAAAACTTAAATTAAAAATGAAAAAATTACAATAAAAATTATATTACAATAATAAAATATGCAAATAAATAAACATTATAGTTAATTTAAATCAAATCAAATAAAATGAAAGCTGAATTAAGTTATCAATTAAAAATTTAAAAACTAAAATGTAAGAAAAGATAGGGTACGGGAAAGAAATAGTAGAACGGAACATCAGAATAGAATATAAATTATAAATAGGAAAGAAAAGAAGAAAAAGAGATTTAATTCAAGAAACGAAATATTTAAAAATGGCTCGTTTGAAGTCGTTTCTCGAAGTTATTTGCTTAATATTAATTGGCAAGGAGTTCCAAATTCTAATTATGCTAATAAAAAAGTACCTACTTGTATTAAGATAATTATGCCTAGGGACAATAAAATTAATACATCTGGCGGACTGAAAAAAATTAAGTTTATCCTAAAGATATTCTGGACGTTTTATATATATTAGTCGATGCAAAAAAATGAGGTTACGAATTTTAAGATAGTCTAATAAATCACATCCCAATATATTTTTACTTTTCGCAGAAATGTGATCATACCGATGTACACCATAGACATATCTTGCTGCGCTGTTAAACGCTACTACAAGTTTGTGTAGTGACTGTGAGTCAAGTTGACAAAAAACAGTTTCAGAAAAAGATATAAGAGGCATTATAAGTTGCACAACAAGTCTGCGGCGAGTTTCAATTGGGGTATAGGCAAAGGAGAGTCGTAAATTTCTAAGGGTTCCATATATTTTTCCTACAGTATTATTTATATGGTCAGTACAAGTTAGATTAGAGTTCATTATAAAGCCCAGATTTTTAGTCTTTTCAACAATTTCTAATTGGTCAAAACCAATAAATAATGGCGGAATGTCGACAAAGCTAGAGCAATTTCTAGCAACTGCCATAACTTTGGATTTTAAAGGGTTTATTACCAGCGAGTTAGCTACAGCCCAATTATTAATAAATAATAAGTCTGAGTTAAGTCTGAAGCTTAAATCTTCTAAGAGGCCAACAGGACGAGACAGGTACAGCTGAATGTCATCAGCATATGCATGAATAGAAGCATATTTACTTACTTCAAAAATGTCATTTAGAAAAATTGAAAATAAAAGAGGACCTAAGATGGATCCCTGTGGAACACCAGTGTTAATGGTTTTGAAAGATGAAAAATTGTTTCCTACTTTAACTCTTTGTGTTCTTCCGTTTAAATAATGTCTTATTAGACTAGTTGCATTATGACTAAAATTGAAGTACATAGCTAGTTTCTGACAAAGCAAAGTATGATTAACAGTATCAAAGGCTTTCGAAAAATCAATAAGACACAGCAGTGTTATAAAATTTTGGTCATACGCTATCCTGATATCGTCAGTAATTTTTAATATCGCTGTCGAGCAGCTATGTCCAGATCGAAAACCTGACTGAAAAGGCGATAGGAGTTTGTTTTCATTTAAAAATTGAGAAATTTGGTCCGCCATGATCTTTTCGAGCACCTTTCCTAATACAGGCAGTATGCTTATTGGTCTGTAGTCTTTATAGTCAGATGCGTTTCCAGTTTTAGGTATCGGAGTCACTGTGGCAGTTTTCCACATGTTTGGGTACTGCGAGCTAGATAAACTACAATTAATAATGTGGGTCAAAGGTCCAATTATAAAAGGAAGAACAATTTTAATAAATTTAATTGGCACCCATCAACTCCAACAGCGTTGGATTTTATCTGCATTATACATTTCGTAACAAAGTTTACGTCGACAGGAGTGAATGCAAACGAAGGAAAAATAAAATTCCTTTGTATCAAAGATGAGTTTTCGTAGTTGGTACTTGTTCTTGGGGTACTCAAGAAAAAAGCATTGAGAAGGTCAGGATCTAAATTACATTCATCTGATTGCTTTCCAAATACTCTCAGACTTTTAATATTCTTCCACAGCTATTTTGAATCCAAATTAGGATTTAGTTTTGAATTATAGAAATTAGTCTTTTCCTGTTTTATTATTGCTGATGCATTGTTACGAGATAATCTATAATTTTCCCAGTTTTGGCTAGAGCGATTAATTTTCCATTTAGAATGTAGTCTATTTCTCAACTTTATAGCACCTAAAACACGATTAGTGAACCAAGGACAGTTGTTACTAGAAACATTCACAGTACGTAAAGGAACATTTTGATCAAAAACAACATTCAATTTATCCATGAAAACACTTAGCTTCTCATCCACTGAGTCATACATGAAACAATCATTAAAACTTACAAAAGACAAATTATCACAAAGATTATTTATATTTAGAGATTTAAAGTCACGGATTGTAAAACAGGACTGAGCAGTGTGATTCAAGTTAACATTAATGGAACAGAAAATTAAGTCATGGTCTGAAAAAAATGTCATTTGATCGAATTTTAACACTACAGATATATCAGAAGCTAAACAGACATCAAGTAAGCTGGGTTCAGAATCGTTCGCATATCGAGTTGGTATGTAATGGTTAGCTAACTCCAAGCCACAAGTTGTGGAATGGTAATAAAACTTTTCTGTCAAAGCATCATTGTTTAACAAATTAATGTTGAAATCACCACACACAAATAAAAAGTCCTAATTAGTAACCCTATTAAGTAGGTCATTAAAAAAAGGTTCAACATTATTACAACGATTAGGGTTATAAACACAAGATATTAATATTTTAGAATAGTTATCAGTGATTTCAACATTTAAAAATTCACAGATATCATTACTTTTATTTACAAACTGAACATTCAAACAAGATCGACAATAAATTGCAACGCCACCTCCCCTTCTACCATACCTATCACTACGAAAAAGTTTAAATCCTTGAAAGCTATAATAATAATCAGGTACATCACTTTTAAACCATGTCTCTGACACACATATCACATCTACGTCCGAGTTTTCAAAAATGTATCTCGCATAGTCCAGTTTGAATCCATTCAAACTCCTAGCATTGAAATGAATAACATTAAAACCCTTGTCTTGTTTACAAAGCACTTGAATTAGTGCTTTGTAACAATCTATAGCACAATATATGGTATTAAATTGGAAATTTTATAATTATAATTTTTTTTATTTTGTATTATTTTCATAAATTTATTAATTTCTCCATGAATAAAAAACCTTTAAAGTCGGCGCTTATATAATCAGACTTTTATAAAATAAACGCTCCGGCTTAAAAGGTTTTTATTCATGGAAAAATTAATATATTTATGATATTTATGATAATTACATAATTACAATCTTATAATTATAATTTTTTTTTTTCTATTTTGTTTTATTATCATAAATAAAGTTTGTTCCTAAATGACCCCTATATTTGTTATGTTGACTTTATATGATTAAAATACAAATTCTAAATGTTTGATAGTTTAAATTATACTTGATTTTAAATACAAATTCTAGTTGTTTGATAGTTTAAAATCGTTTATTGAGCTTAAGGTCAAAGTAAGAACAATTAATTGTTCTAACGAATCTTTCCAAAGAAACAACAACAACAACAAAGTTTTTTCAATATGAAAATGAAAAAATCACTAGCTGATCTTATTGCACAATTTCTGCCCGGCGTCATCAGAAATCTTTGTGATGCCCGTGCAAGCTAAAGTCAACATAACAAATATAGGGGTCATTTAGGAACAAACTTTATTTATGATAATAAAACAAAATAGAAAAAAAAAATTATAATTATAAGATTTCCAATTTATTACTATATATAAATAAATTATCAAATTTGACCCAGAATTAATGTGAAAAGTAATTTAAAATTATTTTTTACTCTGTAGTGATTTTGAAGTTGGGTTTTTTTTTTTTTTTTTTTTGGTAAAAAGCTTTATTATTGTCTTAACATCGAAAGTTTTCTACTGCACCTATGTAAGCCCATACTCTTCAGAGACCCACCCTAAAATTTTTGCATATGGTCATTTCCAGCGTGTCGGACGTTTCATTCGGACGCTTCTTTTAAACATTTTTAATACTATCCAGAGATATATTTGGGAAAGGTGTATATTATCAAAATACTATTGATTGGTATAATATGAAAAAATATTTTAAAATTTTTATTCAACTTAAATTTGTAACAAAATTTATATTTTAAATATGCGTTCGGATGTTTTACGAAACGGAAGCCAATTTCGGACAAAGTTAATACTATGCCTAGATATGCGAATGTATTAGCCAATGTCGGAAGACAATATTTTTTGTTAATTTAACAAGCTTTCAGAAAAGTCATACGTTGTCTTTATTAAGCGCATAGTGTGGTCACAGTAGATAATTCTACTTGTTCGGACGTTTTGTGTCGAATGTTTCAAATGTTTCCATTGTAATTCAATTAGGTAATTAAGAAATTATGTAGTTAAGTAATTATGTAATTTAGTAATTAAAAAACACATTTAATATATTTTTCTTACCTTGCCTCAACCATTTTTTTATTATCTTTTGCCAATGCCTGCCATTTTTAATAAAACAAAAAGTTTACGAAATATTTACTAAACATTTACGAAAAAGAAAAACTGCATTTGTGGAACTTTAGAAACAATTTTATCATCATGGTAAATGAGTTTATGTATAAATTGCTTGAATACATTAAATGAAAATGTTTGTCTTAGAAAATATCATAAAATAAAAAGTATTTAATAAGTTTTAACATTTTGGTCACGGTCAACTTTTCTGTGTAAAGGCCAATATGCAAGTGATCGTTTTTGGACGTATTTTTGTTTGTGATGCATAATAGCAGGCATTGTGTTGCGTTCTTACCTTGTCAACAACGATTTTGTATACTATATTTTCTTTTGCCTTTATTATTATTGTTTGTAATCGCAATGCTTTCAGTGCTCAAGTTGTATACAGATTTTGACATTTTTTTTTAATATCCCGTACAACGTCAAAACATAGTATCTCTATGAGTTTTTGTATTTTGAATTTTTGAGTTTTTGTATTTAAACTGAGTTTTTGTATTTTTTTTTTTTGCCCTTTGTAATTATTCACCCTTATTATTGAATCCGCGTCGAGTAAATGTCGTTGTCAAGAGCTCAAGAACCAATGAATCGTCGTCGAAGTTTCATTTCGGTCATCAAAAATTTTAATATTTACTTGACAAAGTTTTCTCAATAATTGAGTGAACAATTACTGCAGATCTCGACGTCGAAATTGAAAGTTTTTAAAATATAACAATTTTGTTTCGACGTCGTTTTGAGAGCGAGCGCGGGTTGAAGAATAAGGGTGATTGTCTAAGCCAATATACTTAAAATGCTAATAAGTATCAAAAATGCTATACATTCGGGATATCAAATTACTTACTTTGTATTGTAAACCTTTTTGAAAATATAAAAAAAAAACAAATTTACAATATCGAAACACAGTATATACATTAGGTTGTCCCAAAAGAATATTTTTTTTGAATTTCATAGTTGCTCAACCTTTGTTGGCAGGATTATGAGGTCAAGCATTTTTGAGATTTTTTTTCCGATTTTTTGGAAGAGGTTTAGAGGTGGCGCTAATCGGTTTTTCTCTAAAAAACCGGTTTTTGAGATTTTTTTAATTCGAAGCAAAATTTGATCAATAACGGACATTTTCTAAGTCTTTGAGTAGTCACTTTGAAAGACAATTGTTCAAACTTCAGTTATATGTACATAAATCAGAAGTTTTGTCAAATTTTTTCTTTATTCGGGTGTCATATATTTTATTTTTTCGTGAAATTATCGTAAATTTTTTTTAAAAAATGCTTCATAACTTTAAAAAATTCCATTAAAATGAAAAAATGTAACGATGCATTTTGAATAATTTTATAATTTTAGTGCAATTTAAAAAAAAATTTTTGATATTACTCTTCAAGAATTATATATTCTTTATATTGTTCATGATTACTCTTGGTGTTTCAAAGATAAAGCCTTTGAAGCTTTTTTCGTTGCCTGAAACTCTTTGAATTTTAATAAGGCATTGTATTGTATTTAACAAAATATTGTGAAAATTTTTAGGCATCGGTAATTTAACATTATTATGAACTAGTTATAAAAATTATTTGGGGCTTTCATTTTACTGTAGATTTGTCTTTTTTCGATTTTTAGTGCAGTGTTGAGCTTTTGTGTCGAACACTTCTTTATATTAGAAAATTTAAAAATTTTGTAGGGAAAAACCGATTAGCGCCACCGCTAAACCTCTTCCAAAAAATCTAAAAAAAATTTCAAAAATAAATGAGTGCTTTCAAAAAAAGCTTTTTTTCACACTCTAATGTACATGCTTTGTTTAGACAGTTCAATATCTCAAAAACTATACATTGTGAAGACTAGTAGGTTACTGTCATTGCAGAATAACCAGGTAGATGCATTTCGAAGAGCAAAAAACGAGAAAGCAAAACATTGGCGTAACTATAATGTCACTATTGACAATTAATGTTTATTCTCTCAGTCATAGAGATGTATAATTTACTTGTAACCGTATTAATCAGTTGAGTACCCAGATTTTATGTATGAACATGTAATAAAACTAAACAAAAATCTTACAAATTTCATAAAATGAGCCGTGTTTTAAGATATAATACATAATTAATTGTAGTTTGGCCTTAAATGAAGCAAATGAAAGTTTATTTTTAATATAACTTTCATTCGACTACTTATTTCGATTGTGTAGTAACCAATTTATTTGTGTAGCTATGTACGGCTGATTTTAACCGTCAAAATATATTTTGACAAATGAAATTTCTGTTGGAAAGCATACAATTTTTTTTATGAAATCGACGATTGTTTTCTAATATTATCGTTCTGGAACGGAAGCTAACAATTAATTAACTGTTTTCGAATTATCGCGACGGGAGGAAGTTGTAGGCAGTCCAGAAAATCCATGGTCAAAACTGAATAAATAAGTAAGTAAACAATTTTGAAATTTTTAACATTTTCAAAACAGCTAATTTTGACGTTATAATTACGCCTTTGTTATTTTTTTGTTGATGGAGAGAGCGTATTTCTAGTGCATCTACCTGTTTTTTCTGCCCTAGGTTACTGTTTTGGATAGAGCAACGAATTCATATTTAAGTTTCATTATAAAGAGAAAATCCTAGAAATAGCGTTTACTATGTTTTGTGATTGCACAGTAGAAGTGATAATCATACCTGCCAACATCATACTTGCCTATGCCAAAATATAATATAGTAGGCCACATCTCCAGTTTTCTTAAAATGAGCCTACTTAGGCCCAGTAGGTTATGTTACCGCCTCCAACAATGTAATATTTTCTTCACATCAATGGGCTAATTTTTCGGGTTTATTTTTTTATTTTTTCGTTCATTTTCTATCAAAATATTAGTCCTGAAAGACTTTTCAATGTCTTTTACAATATATGGTCATGAGAATTATTCCAAAGCTATTTTTAAAAATTTCTTTTTCGAAGAAAGAAAATGGAACACAGTAAAAATTTTACTTAAATGTATATACTAAATGTTTTTTGAAGATCTGTTTGACAAGTTTATGTTATTTTCAATATGTTGAGTAGGCTTACTGATCAATTTTTTTCTATGCAATTAAATTAAAAATTTAATCCATAATTTTTCCCGACGTTTCGTTGATTATTTGTCAACTTCCTCAGGGGATATTTTTATGAAAAACGAAAACAACAACAATATAAAAAATTTTTTAAAACTTAGGCAACAAACATTTTTAAATTTAAAAATAGTGACAAAACCTGAAATCAATAAAAAAATGCTGAACACAAATCGCATGATAACTTAAATGATGAATGTAAGACTTAATTTAACATTGAAACATTAAAAATTAAAAATATTTGGTAATTTATATTAACTCTTTTATGAAACTATTGCAGCACTTATCAACACTGTCTATTAGTTTAGGATGAGAACGTAGCTCACGCTTATATTGTCTTTGTCCTCCCGTGAGTTCATCGTCGTTGTCATGGCACAATTACTGACAAGGTAGTAGCGTAGACCGGTTTTATTCTCACGAGAGGCGATGGGTAGTTGTCAAAATTAGCTGTTTATGCACTTAATAAATGAAATCTGAAAAAATAAGCAACGACTTAAGCATAGGTAGTCAATCGCAGCAAACTTAAAACATTCCAATGAACTTCGCGAACAAATTTAATGAATCAAAGAAAAGTTAAAAATAAGCACATAGCTAGTCAACAGCAGCAAACTACAACTCCTTAAGCTGTTTTTGACAACTACCAATCGCCAAAAAACTGTCACGGCTACCTTGTCAAATAATTATACCATGGTTGTTATCTTCAGTTGTGCAAAACATGTGAAAACTCAGATAAAAGTAAAAAATTATAAAATTAATAAGTTTAATTCGCGAAAAAAGTGTTTGAATACTTTGTTTGTTTATATTTCCATGCAGTAACTAAATGTAAAGAACGCTGTAAAAAGAAAAACTGCAAATAAATAGAATACAAAATTGGATGTTCACTTTGTTTTTATTATTAAACTGTTTTGTTCAATTTTCTTTTCCTCTGCATCAAATTGTTCACAATTTCTTTATTTAATAATCTTATTTTAAAAAACATTCGTGCGCGGAAAAACATTTTCTTTATTTTGTTGTCACAAATAACACGCTCTGCACTAGTAATGTGCGTCTGCAAATAATTTTTGCTTATTAGCAGCCCGTCGCCATTTACGTCGTTGAACACTTTTTCCAACTCAGTCATATGCGCCATGAGCTCTTCCGTTGGCTTGGCGAACCGCCTTCGCTTAAATGATATACCTAACTAAGTGATGCTGCCGCTTCTTCTTCCAGCCTTATGTTCGGAACGTCTTTGTGCAATTTGTGGCAGATGTATCACGCGAGGTTTTCCAAACCGCTGTTCACTCCAAGAAAAAGATTAAAAATATTGAATTCATAATATTGTTAAATTTTACTTACACTTGCGAATATAGCTGCCGTATTTTCGCTTGAAGTAACTGCTCTGAAGAGCGGTTAGAAATAGAAGCGTCCCTGTTTAGTTTTTCTATTTCCTCTACAGGAAAAACTTCTCCATGACCAACGACTCCTGAAGCAGAGCACTTACGATTTTTTTGTTTTCGCGCTTTAAAATTCGCTGACATCGTTCTGCAACAGTTATGACCTCCTTGGTCATAACTGTTGGGACAGCGCCCGGCTTTAAGCGCATAGCTTTGCCAAAACCTATCGTAACATTTTTTAAAAGAATATTTACGTGGAAATGTAGAAGTACTTATCCATTTGAACTTGGACCCTTCTTTCGAAGTCTTCAGGCAGAAAATGATCTCCACAGATTCTTGCCATTGCAGTGTCGACATTTAGCCGACAAAAAATCTCCCATTGCTTACAAGCAATTTTTGCCTTGGGGAAACGGTAGAAACCAACGTATTTGTTTTTTTTTTTGCTGTTGCAATTAATGCATGTCGCTACAGCACACTTCGTTTTAATATAAAAACACATTACATTTATATGATAACTCTTTAAAATTTTAGCAAATAACATTCAACATCCAATCACTAATCGTAAACAAAAGATTTTGTGACCGATGACGTCAGAACTATCAGCTGTTTTTGTTTACAATATGGCGGCTCTTTTCTTTGCATGATCTTTATTTCTTGGTTCATGGTGCCTATGTATACGTGTTTGCATTGTTCATCTGTACCAGTGATGTGATTTGGTGGGATTTCGGGTTCATTTTGGGATATTTGGCCTATTTGAGAACGTGTGGGATTTCAAAAGCCTAGGTGGGATTTTCTACTGTGTCATAATTTTTAAAAATTTAAATTCTTTACAAAACTGGTTGGCACCACTTTTGTGTAATATTTTACAATTGTTCGTTCAATTGTTGTTTCATTAATTTGAAATATGTAAGAGAGATATATGTATATTCAACAAGCTTAATATTAATCACAACGGCAAAGATATATGTTGTTGGCAACGCTTTGCAGGGCACAAAAAAAAAGGTCAGAGAAGAATGAAATGTAGAAATGAAATTATTTTATACATTAATTTTCTTTCTTACTCCTTAACAGATTAAGAAAAGCTACACAACAAGTTGCTAATGCACATGCTAAAACTTGTGACAATTTACAAAGATTAAAATTAATTTAAAGTCATCAATTCTAAGGCGGCTACTCAACAATAGTTTAAAAATTTTCAACATTTGTTCAAATGCCGTTTGCTTCGTCTTCGATAATTTGTTTCATTTTCTTCATTTCAAAGACCTTGAAAGCAAAGACTTGCTGGAAAGTTTGCTGTGCATCATCCACATACGATAAGAAGCAGCTTTTTAGAAGGTATTTTGAAAATTTTTTGTCTAATTAAGTAATTTTATTATTTGTGATAGTATGCAAGTTCCTAATACATATGTAGGTATACATAATTTTACTGATCTCAATGAATTGTTATTAAAATTTATTACATTAATAAATAAACGTTAATACTTTAACAAGAGATTCTGGTGATTATTTCTATTCATAAATTGGATAAAAAACATTATTGATATAAATGTTTGGGTGGGATCTTTTGTGGCTTTTTCATGTCATTTTGATGAGATAAACAGGTCTAAATTGGGATTCAATGGGGATTTTTCACTAAATCAGAATCACATCACTGATCTGTACTACCGTTGCATTCAATCTCGTAGACGACGTTTCTCTGTTCTTGTTTGTCTATAGGTATTTTTGTGTTGCCAAATATTTTTGTGAGGGTGGTATTGTCCTTGTGAGCGAATGTAATATTCTCATCTTGTGTAATCCCTCCAGGAAAAATCGGAAGGCTTCCATCTAAAAGTGATACAGAAACATTTCCCACCGTAACTTTTGAAAGCTTAAGGGTAGTTTTGTATTTATATTGCTTCCAAACCGTATCTTTTTGAAGCTTAAGGGTAGTTTTTTATTTATATTGCTTCCAAACCGCTTCTTTAAGAATGCATTTGGAAACTTTTATTTATTGTCAAGCAATGACAATAGAAAATATTAATATCATTATTTTCTAGCCGCTTATTGTAGAATTCGATAGTCTAGTGGTAGCGCGCTTGACTGTCGCTCAGGGTTCCCGGGTTCGAATCCTGGCCAGGCATTTTCGTAACAAGGGAGAGGATTGTTTCCACATTAATTCTTAGAACATGGAAGAGGACTGCTTGTAATTCGCTTTTTAAGACAGCGGAGAGGAATGTGTTTCCACATTCATTTTTAACACAGTTGAGAGGAATGTTTCCCTCTAATGAAATGCTATGTAAAAAAAGCAATGGAGTGTGCAACAAAGGGGAATGCCTCCTACATTCCATGGAATGTTTCCCGGTAACATCCGGGAATGCTCACATTTCCTGGAGGGTGTTTTTAGCTGTTTATTGTCTGTTAGTGTTAGTATATATGCGATGCTGTGGAAATGTTTGGTGTTGCCAGATTGTTGATCTGCGGTTGATATGGGATTTCGCCGGGATTTTGTGTGGTGGTCATTAATCAAGTTTTGAATGATTCTTCCCGGAAAACTGTTTTTCTTTAGTATTGATCTCATTTTTTGCCACTATTTTTAAATTTAAAAAGGTTTGTTGCCTAAGTTTTAAAAATATTTTTAAATTGTTTTTGTTTTCGTTTTTAATAAAAGAGATCCCCTGAGGAAGTTGACAAATAACTAATAAATAAATAAAATGTCGGGAAAAATTATGGATTAAATTTTTAATTTAATTTTATATCCTAGTATTTAGTTTTTTTATATCTTTTTTAATGAAGTGCACTTGTAATTGAAACTTTCTTGTCAAAGTGATTTAAATAAAATTATAATACATTGAATAAAATATAAAACGAAATTGCCAATAATATGATTGAACACAATTTTTTAATGAAATAATTTTTAATTTAATATTAAAATTTTTCAAATAAATTTTTATATAAATAATTTTTTAAAATTTCACAAAAATTTTTTATTGAGATTGCAAAATATGTAAACTTAACTGAATTAAATGTTTTTTTTACACCATTAGGATATAACAAATTAGAGGAGCTTATAAAAACGAATCCTGCACAATGTATTTTTTAGTTTAAAAAGTAGTAATACTACCTCATAAATTTTTTTACAGTTTGTTTTATTAGCTTAAAGGCTTGTTTATATAATCAAAAATTATGTCAACAATTTTTGTCTAAGATTCAAACAATTTGAAATTTCAAAAACTTGCTTGAGCAATGAATATTATTTTAAATTATTTTGAAACAAACAAAAAACTTATAATTAAAAAACCAAACATAATTTTGTACAGAATAGAAAATTATTTGATAATTTTTGAATACAATTTCAGAGTAAAACGTAATCCAATTTATTGAAAAATGTGTGTATGCGTGAGTTTTTTAGTGTATAAGTAATTTCTGCACGAAAAAATTCTGAAATTTGCGTGTCTCAAAAATTAGAGGAACTCTACGAAATTATCTGTATAGCTTTTTTCAATTTGAATAAATTAATTTTTTCTCTTGAAAATACAAACTAAGAAAACTTGAAAAGACAAAGGTATTTGTACCCATTTAATAAGATATAGAAAGCAGTTTTGAGCATGTTTTTACTACATTTGCAGTATTGAAAGAAAAAACTTAATGGTTGGAAAGGTGAAGTGAGTTTAATTTTTTCATATCATAAGGATTTTTTTGTGATGAACTGTGATGAAGTTTTATAAAGTTTGGTGAGTTTCTTATTTTTCACTTTCACACACTCTTCTATAGTCCCAGTGCTTCCACAGGCTTTAAAATCTTACAAAATTTTACGTAAAATCAAGTAGCAAACAGAGCATCCGAAGTGCTATTTGGACAAATTTAATAATGCCATTGAAAAAATTGACAGCCTGACTGACATTTTGAATATGTTTGCCATATTATTAGGTTCTTAAACGACCACAAGAGAGTAACTTCAGAGTCTTCAGGCTTTACCGCTGTTTTTCGGCTAGCTTGCGCCTTATGTTGCGCCCAAAGTTACAGAATTTCTTGCTAAAATTACTTTTTTTCTATCCCCCAGAGGCGCATAACTCATTCCCGCCGAAGGCAAGAACAAAAAAAAAAAGAAAAGAAGAAAAACAAAAAGTTATAAAAACAACACCAGCAAAGAACAACAACATAACAAAATGAAACAACATGAATATCAACGAAGCAGCAACAATGAAAACAACTTAAGTGGCATCGTTAAAAGCGTTGTGGCCACACATGAGGAGGAGCAGCAACAGCAGCAGCACTAAGACAAAAAAGAACACTCAAAACAAGTAAAAAAAAAAACAAATCAACCAGCAAAGCACACATCATATAAATGATGAATTTTTTTTTTTTTTTTTTGTAACGCACATTTAAACACATGAGTGTTGTGTTTGTGTGTGTGTGTGTGGAAAAAAGTGAAATTTGCTTTTCTGCCAACCACCAACAATAAACAAAAATCAAGCAAATTTTAGCCAAGACCAAGCAATAACTAACCGCTTTTGTGCGCATTTTTTCCACAAAAGCTTAGCAGTTTGTTATTTTTATATTATTTTGCTTTTTTTTTTCTTCTCTTTTCTTCTATTTTCTCCACTTAGTATTGGCTACGCCTGTAAGTATGCAGCACATAAAAACACATATCAAAATGACTGCTGCTGTTGCTGCAACAATGGTTGACTTGTTTGCTTCCGTTTCCTTGCAGTCGTCATGCAAGTTTAAAGTCGCATTTATTTATTTACATATGCTGTTGAGATCTTTTTTTGCTCTTGGTTCTACTTATTGTTGTTACTTTTACTGTTGTTGCTGTTGTTGTCACTCTTGATGTCTCATGAGTGACTTTAGCGAGCTACTAGCTTAACCAACAACTACAGACAGCAGAACATCACAAACATTATGATAATAATTCCATCATTTTTCATTTTAGTATTATATATATATACATATATGTATGTGACTGAGTGTGTGCTTGTGAATGATTTCTTTATTTGAATGCAGTTCTTGCAAGCAGCTGTACAGACAGCTGCAGTTTTTCTGCCTGCTCACAAGCCCACGAACTCTCACACACACGCACACACACATGGAAACCAAAATCTGTCAGAGTCTGTTTCTTAGCCTGACATACTATTTAATATAACCAGAAAAAACACAAAAAAAAAGTACTTTTCTTTGACTCTTTCACTGGCAAGTAGTGAACTTTGGGTACACTTTTGCATTGTTTATTTTTTAATGCAGACAACAAACAGCATTTTGGCAAGACACTACATTTTTTTGTACTATTGTATAAGCGTTGCTTTGTGATTACATGTCATTGCTTTGATTTTTTGATATTGTCGCTAAAGGCTATATTAACTGCTGTGATTATTTTTTTTCTTTACTTTTGCAGAAAATTTCATGTTTTGAAAACATGTTGGCTTAAAAGATTGATAGATCATGTAATTATATTCTACATGCTTTAAATAATATTGATTTCATTGTATGACTGATGATTTTTTTATACGGATAAAAGATGCATCAAAAACACAGCTTTACAATGATTTTCTTACCGTCATTGGAGTCATTTTTATACTATATAACTCAAGAGTAGACAACCGCTTTGTTATTGATTTTAGAATTTTTTCCGTTTTTTACAGTAATAAAAGTTTAAAGCAACTCACAGACTAAACAAATTTTTGACCATTAATTTTGCTAGTTTCCTTGTAAGTTTTCTTGATAAGAGCATTAAAAGATAAAAAACAAACATGTTTTAAAAACCAAATCTATATTTATCTATAATTTATATTTATTTCAGTTTTTTCTAAAGGATCTTGTTATATATTATGTTGATTTTATATGATTTAAATACAAACTCTAAATGTTTGATAGTTTAAATCATAAAGGGTCCGCCAAATAACTTTTTTTTTTTTTTGAAAATTCTATAAAAAAAACTTCTGGATATTTTCTCAAATTTCTTTTTTTATTTGAAAGTACAATCCTTCCGGTTAATAATGGAAAATAATTTCATTCAAATGGCTGCCTCGGCTGGCCATGCAGTAGCCTACACGATCGGTCCAATTTTTAAGCACATTATCGATGCAGCTGTATTTCACCAATGGCTTTACGAATATTGTCCTTTAAAGCGTCAATTGTCTCTGGCTTGTCGGCGTAACACTTATCTTTGAGGGCACCCCACAAATAATAGTCCAACGGTGTCAAATCGCAGCTCCGAGGTGGCCAAACGACATCAGCTCTGCGGCTGATAATGCGATCTTCAAAAACAGGGCGCAAAACATCGAGTGTAGCTTCGGCTTTGTGGCACGTAGCGCCATCCTGTTGAAACCAAATGTTTCCAATATCCTCCTCTTTAATTTTTGTGAACAAAAATTCGTTCAATATGGCCCGATAACGTTCACCATTGACTGTAATGGCCACTCCTTGCTCATTTTCGAAGAAAAATGGCCCAATTATGCCTCTGGACCAAAATCCGCACCAAACAGAGACTCGTTTTGGGTGCAGCGGCTTTTCAATGTATGCGTGCGGGTTTTCTGTTCCCCAAATGCGACAATTTTGCTTGTTTACATACCCGCCAAGATCAAAATGAGCTTCATCTGAAAAGATGATTTTTTGGAAAAATCGGCATCTTCTGTAAGTCGATCGCAGGCCCACTTAGCGAAGCGAAAACGCATTGGATGGTCAGTTGGTTTCAACTCCTGAACCAGTTGGACTTTGTATGGCGTCATACCAAGGTCTTTATGCAAAATTCGTCTCAATGATGTCTCCGAAATGTTCAATTGTTGAGAACGACGGTGAATTGATGTTGATGGCGCTTCACGCACACTTTCTGCCACAGCAGCAATATTCTCGGGTGTACGCACTGCTTTTGGCTTTTCACGCTTTGGTTTATCGTTGAGGATGCCAGTTTCTTTCACTTTTTCACAAAATATCGAACATACAGAGCTGACGGTGCTTCTCTTCTTCCAAAATCCGTACGCAATTTTCGCACACATTCTGCAACATTATCATGAAAGTCAAAGTAATGTCGCAATATTTCCCAGTATTGTTCAAGCATATACACAACCATATTCGTTTAGCGGAAGGATAAATCTAATTATCTTTCAAATCAGACATGAGCTAAGTGTTACCATTCACGAAATAAGCACTAGTTGAAAAAAAACGTTAGATGGCGGACCCTGTATTTGATTTTAAATACAAATTCTAGTTGTTTGATAGTTTAAAATCGTTAAAAAAAAACAAACATGATTTAAGCTATCAAACATTTAGAATTTTTATTTAAATGATATAAAATCAACATATTTTATATTAATTTTAATAACGTTGTCTTAAAAAAACCTCCAAATTTCATATTCTTTCTTTTTTATTTATTTATTTCCTTATATAACATTTTAAAGAATTGTGTTTTTATCAGTGTTCGGAGAACAAATAGTCACTTTACTGGCATGCAAATTTATCACATCCTAATTTATTAGAAACTTACATATGTATTTAGGATGCGTTGACCAGTCTAATTCTACGTCTCATCAAGGATGAAGAAAACATCGTCCTAATTCAGGAACCGAGGGTAGTCTGCGGTCTGTTATGTGGACTCAGGACTCCAAAATACACGTTACAGTAAACTAGATCACAAGGTAAACGAAGAGTATGTATTTTAGTCAAAAAAAGCCTGAGTGCATTTACACTCAAAAATATTTGTGTGTAAGTATTAAAAATAACTGCGTCCATTCTGTGAATTTTATTCGTAGTTTTCAGCTACGATTAGGATTCGTAGAATCGGCAAATATTAGCACATATTACGAATATTTTATTCGTATTCGTACAAAAACAAATGTTCATTGTACAAATACATTTGTTACATAAACGAATGATCATAATACCTATACGGAGAAAACTGTTTGCTTAATTTGTATTGTGGTTAAGCAAAACTTGCGCTTGAATCTCCGCTGCTTCAAAATAATGCTTAATTTCAGAAAAAACTTATCAAAATTTCCTACTCCAGTTTTTAATATCTTAGCAAAATTTTGATTAAGTTAAAAAAAAATTATCTTAGTTATTATAAACAGCAAAAGAAAATTTCCACTTAATTCAAGCAAATATTTGCTTTGCTATTATTAATTGAAATAGCAAATTATGATTACTTTTTGCTGAAATCTAGCATATTTTTGAAGTGAACTAATTTCTAATATTAAATACCATTGAAAAATTACCACCATCTGGAGACTTGAATCTCCGCCGCGTGAGTGTAAGTGCCATGGGCTTATCCATTCGACCATCGCAGTTGTTAACCAATCTTCGCCTTATTTTCTTCATTAAGAATATACGTGTGCTCGGTTGCTTAGAAAAAATTCGCAAGAGTTTAGTAAAAATTTGATATTTGAGTTTATAATAAATTAGCAAATATTTACTTGAATTAAGTAAAAATTTGATAATTAAGCTTATAATAACTTAGCAAATATTTGGTTGAGTTTAGTTAAAATTTGTTATTTGAGTTTGTTATAACTTAGCAAATATTTGCTTGAATTTAATATAGTTTTGCTTTTTCTTAAATTTTTGCTTTTTCACCTCAGGAGTGATTACAATTTAGCAATCTTTTTCTAAGATCACACCGTGATTGAGCAAAGTTTTGCTGATTTGCTTTTAAGCAAAACATTTGCTTGATTCAAGTAAAATAATTATTTCCGTGTAATAACGAAAAAAAGCACTTTCTGTCAGAGCTGGAGTTTGAAGCTCGGTTCTTTAACTTACGGAGCACGCACTTTACCATGAGGCTACAGCTACTTTAAAATCATACAGTTCCTTATATTCTGTAGTTTTCGACAAACCAGATACTGAAAAAACATTCTGTGTGAGCTTGGGTTTGAACCTCGGTTTTTTAGCGTACGTGCCAATCACTCTACCAGTAGACTATAGCTACTTTACAATCTTACAGTCCCTTATATTCAGTAGTTATTCGATAAATTAGGCTGAATGATTTCGGTTTTAAATTTTTTTAACTCAACTAATAATTCGTACATTTTACGAATAATTCAGACGCTCAACCGAACGCATTTTTTCTACTAATATTATTTTTCATTCGTACATAAAACAAAAGCATTGGTAGAGACTACAAATGTAATGGAAGAATTATGAAGTAATTCGTAAGAGAAATTTGCGAATATTATTATTTATATATACACAATCATTCGTACTATGCACCAATACGTATTGTTTTATTTTTGTTTACAAATATTATTAATATATAAAACTAATATTGAGCAGATCAGTTGGGTCTGTTCCGGTGAAGTGATGATTCACCCAAGAGCGCTGGCCTTTCGCTGCCAATCTTGGTAAGTCGAGCTATTTGCATATAACTTTCGGGGAATTTGTGCTCGGGTTTATATGCAAACGGAGAAAAACAAAGTAAGAAGAAAACACCAGTGATTAGTTAGCTTAGGTTATATGTACAATATTTATTTCTTACGTTTTATTTGTTAGGCTTCAATAGGAGAAAAGTACAATGGCTGCTTCTTACTGCATGAAGTAAATACACAGGAGCGTTAGAGAAAACTATATTTATGTTGAGGGCAATCAATAAGTGATTGCTTGCTGATAATCAATAAGTGATTATTTAATTAAAATTAGTATCAATATTTAATTTAATATTTAATTCAACGCGGGTTTACAAAATGCAGCGTATTACTTTCGGAAATTAATTTGTGATAACACCAGTAAAAAGCAAAACTCACTCGTCGGAGAAGCCGATCGAGCGACTCGTTCGTGTATTGAGAATCGATACTGGAACGAGTCGATAAAGTAGTAAGTTAATCTATTACTTTCTTTAACCTTTAGGGTTGCGGCCTAAACAAATACAATATATTCGTAAATACTACATCAGGTATTAGTTACACTTTACACATCACGATACAAATAGTTTTTATATTGTACGAATATTCGTAGAATGTACGAATATTTTTTTAAGAATATAATTCGTAGAAATTTAACTAATAAATATTTTGAGTGTACTCTCTCTCTAATTTTAGTAACAAGAACATCGTGGCCATAAGCTCCGAGATGAGCCAAAACAGCTTGCGGCTCATCTCAGCATACCCGTGCACGACCACGACGTCTTGTCAGATAACAAAATGATAAATTTGGGCTCCACTTCAGCATCAGAAGCAAAAGGCATTATCATTGGTTGCGAGACCAATGCTTATCACATGATCTGGGGAAGTAGACACTAGTCTGGGGAAGTAGCAGACACTATCGAACGAGGTGAGTCTCTTTTTTATCTTTAATACCAATCTTAACATAAGAAATAGGTCCGTTTCCGTACAAACTTCAAGTAATTGTAATAGAATACGAACTAACATTTTGCTTGTTATTTCTCTATCGAGCTTCAAAAATTTCAAAAAACTAAGGCATGCGCTATATACAAACAAGATTTGGTCTTTGACCTGAAAGGAAAACGATAGATTATTTAGAGGAATTAGTGAAAGACAATTTGAACTACTTTTAACCGAGGCTAGTGTTATGCCTTAACCTCTGCAAACATTTCTAGCCCTTAGTTGTTCCTGTCCCTTAATTCCACATTTTCCACAAATAAACTGTGGATTTTTTATTTACCATAATTCGTAAATGTAGAAAAGAACAAGCAAAGAGAAAAAAACCATGCCCGAACCCGGATTCCAACCAGGGACCTCTTGGTTAATAATCTAGCGCACTCTCTACTAAACTACAAAGGCTGGCTTTCAAGCAACTTCAAGTTACTTGAAGTTCAGGGTGCTCAATTTTGCTGCAAAAACTGTAGTTGGTCTTATTTTTAATACTAATATTGCAATAAAGCTACTACAAACAAATATTGAAAATGATAACTCAATAACAGTAAAATCATTATTTCAGACAGTTATTTTACTTCAATGAATGCAGCAATTGGGAGGTTTTACTACAATTATTGCGTTAATTTTAGTCAAATGTATTTTAATTTTACTGCTACAATTGTTGTAATCGATGCAGCTGACTCCCACTAGACGAGTGCTTTCTCATTCGTGAGTGAACACTATAAAAGTTCTCGTTTAAAATTTATAATTATTTTTATATAATAATTTATAATATATAAACTATAATGTATTATATAAAATGCTATATAATAATTTATATTTATACTAGTTTTGAGTATAAGGCTATTTATATATTTTGTATTTAATTTTTCAAAATAAATACACACAAAGAAACATTATAGCGCATTTTTTTAACAGGAAAATTTTTAGCCATCATTACTTATGTTCCTTGATTTGTTTAGCCCTCTGAAAAAGTATAAACAGAAAAATTTGTTTTCTTGTCTGTATTCATGTTCTTTTTAATTAAAACTAACTTGCAATTAACCCATATCATCCCAAGCATGCGAAATCTCATCCAACTTGCGTGAAACTCACGTCAGTTATATTAATAGGACTATAAATAAAATAACAATTAGTAAAAAAGAATGATTTCATATTTTTTGTACTTAGTTAGTACCGTACCAATAATAAAAATAAAGTACTGTTAAAATAATGGAACGGTATTAAAAATTGCAAAATATGTCTCTTTCAACGAATTGTAGCAGTAGCAGTATTCATTTTTTGATTTAATACAATAAATACTATTTCAAAGGATACAAACTAACATCGAGTTGAGTAAGAGAATAGTAATTAAATGAAACAATAACTGCATTCTATAGCACACAAGTGGCTAGAGGCGAAAGCAGTTTAATTTATCAAAAACAAATTACAGTAAAGAGTAAGTGTTGGGGTCGTTAAAATAAATGTTTCGATGTATAAAAGATAAGATACACATATCATAAGAAATTAAAGATAAAATTTTAATTACCAAAAATTCGGGAAATTTAAATTCAAAATTAGGTATATAACTTAAATGAAGCAAAAATTAACAATATTTGTCAAGAAATAATTTATAAATAAATCAATAAGAAATCATGAATGAAAAGTATTGAAATAAAAAATAAAAGAAGCACAAACAAATCTTTAACAATTTAAGTAACAATATTTATAAAAACATCGAAATTGTTGTAAGAAAGAATTGGGAGCCACAATTTTACGTTTTTAAGAAATGCTGGTTTATTTCGGATTAATCTTAATTGAAGAGGCAAGACGTTAAAAAGTCTAAGTGCAACAGATGTGTAAAAATTCAGGAATAGCTGTGAGCTGTGTTGTGGTACTGAAACATAATTCGGACTGTTTATTCTTAAATTGTAATTTGTAGAACATATACTCAAGGAATATCCTGATTTTATAAAAAATTTACGAAGAATCTTAAAATAGTATAAGTGTCGTAGCGGCAAAATGTTTAAATTTTTTAAAAGCGGTAAGCGCATGGCGATTTCTGTTGCAAATTAGTCGAATAATAAACATGTTTTTGTAATATTAAAAGTTGATTTATTTTGTAATTATGCATTCCAAACAAGACAATCCGTACTCCAACTTTGATTGGAAAATGCCATAGTAAATATATGCACTTAAGTAGGATAGAGCTGCAATACTTTTTTAAAAGGAAAATGTGCCTGTTCACAGCCAAAAGATATTTCTTAAGAGCCAATGTGTGCTCTGCCCAACTCATGTTACAATCAAGAAGCAGCCCTAGATACTTGAACGATCGAACAAAATCAATACGAAAACACTTTGAGGAGCAAGAACATTCTTCAAAGTAAGGTTGAGCACATGTCGATGTCGAACAAACATCACTACAAAAGCGAACTCACTAATTATATATGAGATATTTGGTAAATTGATGTAAAATTGTTGAAAACTTTTTGATTAATTATATTAATTATGTTTACATGATCTTTTAAGACATACTACATATTTCAACAATCACGATATTAACACGCACACTTCAATACGTAATTGCCACAAATATTGAAATATGCGAAAATTATTTGACAGCTCGAAACTTCAGTAGTGACATATCACAGTGATAGCAAGTGAATGGGTTTAAAAAAATTTAAAAAAATAATATATAAACCGATTTAATAATGGAACACTAGGATGATATGGGTTAAGAACTCACTTTTTTCCTCTTTTGAGGAAAGATTTAAATAAATAATAAGTTCTTAATATTGCTTTCAAAAAGTTGTTTAATAACTCTTTTATCAATAAAAAATTCATGAAAATCTTCAAACAAGTCTTTATTTATATACAACAGGGCCTTAAATTATTGGAACAACGTAGGAATAATATTACTCTAATTTAAATTAATTTTAATAAAAAAATAGTAGTAAAATTATCACACGTTCATTGATAGTAGTAAAATTAGTACACGGTCTTTGAATTTACTACTATAGGAGCATTCCACGGTCATGTACAGACAAATTCAACTATTTTTTGAGTTTTTTGTACAGCCAATTCTAAATTTACACATTGGAAGTGTAGTCCTTTTGTCTAATTAAATAGTTTGCATTCTTTTTCTTCATTGTACGTTCAAACTTTCCTTAAATTTTATTAAATGCAATAGTAAAAAAAAGACATCTACTGTCACGTGTCGGACGAGTCCAGTAAACGAGCGTTGCAAGTCGTTGTGTTCGATTACAATTTTTAACGAAAGTAACTAACATGTGGAAGAGGTATTAGAAAGACAAATTTTTATTACTCATAAACATCCTTTAAACGCAAAAAGATTTTAAATAAAGTCCTCAGTTTTGCTTTTAATATTATAATTACATATGGTCACGTGGAGATACATGACGTCACGTGGCTGACGGACTGACAATGTTGTAGTTCAATTGGGTAATTTAGTAATTAAGAAGTTTAGTAATTATGTAATTTAGTTATTAGAAACAAATTCGATATATTTTTCTTTCCTTGCCTCAGCCATTTTTTCATTATCTTTAGCCAATGTATTCAATTTTTACTAAAACAAAAAAGTTTACGAAACATGTACTAAACATTTACGAAAAAGAAAAACTTCATTTGTTAAACAGTGCAGACGAGTTGAGCATTATGGTAAATGAATTTATACATAACTTTCTTAAATTAAAAAAAATAAAATATTTCTTTAAGATAATATCATAAAATAATAAGTTTTTAAAAAGTTTTAATATTTTGGTCACGGTTGACTTTTCTGTGAAATGCCCCTATAATAAGAACGATTTTGTAGAGTTTTACTAGTAAAGTAGTAGCAACTCCAAATTTTTACGTTATAGATATTATGGTTGTAAATTGTGATGGCACACACTTTACTGCTTTTTTGGTAGCAAAACGATTGCCTCTTATTATAGCAGTACATTTAAGATAATAATTTTTGGAGTGTAGTTGATATTCCGAACTATAAAGTTGTAACGGGGATCCCGAACAAGTTTGCACCCCTCACACTACGCCACTACCCTATTTCACCACTGTACATTCAACTCAACCAACAGCCAAACCCACACACACATACACACACACACAGCCAGCACATTCAACTTAGCCAACAGCCAAGCCTACGTAAACCACACGCAACAGCCAGACATGATATAATTCCCAGAAGGTTTCTAGCAACATATGAATAAGTAATGCGCATTGTGACAGACTTCGGGACGGCTCAAGAACGTAGTGCTTTGTTCCGCCGCATACTTGTTGGAAACGGTAACAAGTCCGTTGGTTCAAAACGAGCTATCGCAAGATGGCTCGTGCTAATACATTTAGCTTTTAAGTATTTTAAGCATTAGTAAAGATAAAGTTATGATAGACGTAATGTAAAGTAACGAAATGTTGTCAACTGTCATCGGGACGGGACGTAATCTAAAAGAACAGTTTAGCAAATATAATAGGCAGTAGCCAGTCAGCTATTTGTCGTAAATAATTGCACGTTCCCGTACAAGTTCAATTAAACCTTCGTCATCTATAGCTGTGGATATATAAAATTATCACATTAATAAGGAAAACTTAACAAAAATCGTAGTTCAAAAATTTAAAATAGCGAAATAATCGAACCTAACCTCAATGTTTAATTGCTTTTTGAACAGACATAATGTAAAGTAATGTAGAAATCGAAATTCAACGGATATTTACGTCCCGTTACATTACGCTACTTTTATTATAATCACTTGTACAAGAAAGTATTGTTTGAAACAATAAGTGAAAGAACGCACTGCTCAATTGACATTATACCATATTACGTTACGTCTATTATAACTGGGCCTTTAGTTAGTGGGACCATCACGTCGGCTTCGGTCGGTCGGGAGTTCACAAGAAAATTCGCTTCGGGACCATCACGTCGGCTATGGTCGGTCGGAAGTCCACAGTAGTTAGCAGGACCATCACATCGGCTTCGGTCGGTCGGGAGTCTCGATTTTTATTTTATTTTATTGTATTTTAAATAGCTACACAGTAAAAAATATGAGCATAAATTTTATACTATTTTGTATACATATAAATCCAAACCAAAAATGTTTTAAAAGTTATACCATCAAATCTCATAAATTTTTCCAGACCATTTTTCTCGTCAGACCAATCGAAACCACAATATTTTTAAATTTCCCGATTTCGGTGAATTTTTTTCTTTCGAACCAGAATATATTTTGATTAACACATGATATACATATGAAATTTTTAAATTATATATGTTTTATTATTATTATAATATTGAGTGGTATAAAATTTATAAATTATTTGGAATAAAAAAGTTTATACCACACAAATGTTATAAAAAAGATAAAATTTACCCTCAAATTTTTTACTGTGTAGTGGTACCATCAGGTTGGCTTTGGTCGGTTGGGCGTCCACAGCGAAATTCTCTCTTGGGCCATCACGTCGGCTTCGGTCGGTCGGGCGTCCACGTTCTCCTTCTTCAATCACGTCGGCTTCTGTCAGACGGAAGCCCGACGTACATATGAATACTTAGGAATTCTATTGTATTTTATTTTATTATTATTACTCTATCGTTAAAAAAAAACCAAGGCGCTTCACGCCATACACAAATATTTGTAAAAATATATATGTATATTACTTTATAAAATTACATATAACAATATAAAATATTAGATAACGCAGCGTAGTCCGGTCTTGCCGAAGTCGTTGACACACCGAAAAACACCGATAAACACCGAACATCACCGAACTTCACAGAACACCTAATAACACCAAACATCACCGAACTTCACTGAACACCGAATAACACCGAACGTCACCGAACTTCACCGAACACCGAATAACACCAAACATCACCGAACTTCACTGAACACCGAATAACACCGAACATCACCGAACACCGAATATCATCGAACCAGCATCGGCAGATTCATTCACGACTGTGTACTTATCGCTCTTATCCCTATAATATTGTGTATTGTAATAAGAAAGACTTATTCATAAGATTACACTAAGAGAAAAATATACATACCTACTTGAATATTCTATACACTGCTAAAATTTCAACTTTAACAATAAAACGGAAAAATTTTATCTGAGCATTAAAAATCAACAAGTCTCTTATTTATTTTGGACAAAAGTTTGAGGTTCTTTTGTTTGACCCTGAAGTTGCTGAGCATACCTCAGCCCTTGACTAAAACCCCCTTACAAAGTGGCTCTTAAAGAATTCAAGAATGAATTAAGAAAAGCTCAAACACAATTCTGGAGGATCTTTTGTGAAAAATTAACACGCTACGGGTCCCTCCAATCCAAGCGTTATGAAAAAGTGAGACGGTACTTGGACCACCAATAGTGTGGAATCTTTTAATGTTTTCGTAAGTACTCACATTTTGGGATGTTCAGAGATATATAACACTCCAATTCAGAAAGATAACTTACCATCTGTGGACGAGTCCCTGGAAAAACTCACAACAACAACGCTCGAATGGGCAATGAGCAGCTTAAAAAATTTAAGTCACCAGGACCAAATGGTATAGTTCCTATTGAAATTAAAAAATCGTATGGTATCATTAAGCAGCGGCTTTTGTTGATCTACCAAAGCTGCCTTGACCTAGTGCATGTAATATACATAATGATTCCCTAACGTTGATTTAATGTGAAGGTTATCTTTATACCTAAAGCAAGCAAAAGCTCACATGTGATCCATGTTTTATCACGGGAAGGTTAACAACTACAAATTTGAAGCACAATTATTGTTTTTTCGAAGTTATGATGACTTTATTTTTTTAATTATATAACTTTATATGGGGAATAGGTAGAGTTTTCATCCAATTTAATGAAATTTTAGGCTTCGAGTAAGTTTTTATTCGATTTTATACAATTTTATACCCAGAGTTTAAATACAAACCTTAAGCTTATGTGTGAAATTGAAAGACATTGTGTTAATTTTTGTGGAGTTTTAAAAAATTAACCATTTTATGACAACACATTGTATAAGAGGTAGTAGTGGTTTTTATTGGATTTAACAAAATGTTCACGTCCGTTTTTGTATATATTATAACTTAAAGCTTTTTTATTTTCATCTTAATATTTTAAAGAGATAAAGTGTGTTATTCATCGTGTAAACTGCCTGAATAGATTTGTTTAAACCATTTTATTAGCAGTTAGTTGTTTTAATCGGAGATCACTTTAAAATCGTCTTACCACATTTATAACCATCATAAAATTGCCACCAAATAAAAATGCAACACACACTTTAACCAGCAACAAGAGCAACATTTTGCAATTGCTTGGCAATCCTTGCCATAATTTGATTGCGGTTAACCATTTCGCGCTACCTTTATGCCTTAGTACATGTTGCTTAGCGCCAACAAGATATAAAACGCAGTTGTCCTTGCTGCCACCTCACAATGTGTTGGTGCCATAGTCCGGTATTTGTGTATATGTGTGTGTGAGTGTTTGCTTCTACCTAGCTTTGTAATGGCCAATTTATGTTTCCAGTGGTTTTTAATTTCGGGTTAAGTTTTTACTGCTCCATGATTGGCTAAATGTCATAAAGAAATGGTTTTGGCCATAAAGAATGAACCGTTTTCTGGTTGAAATTAATAGCTCTTTTACAAAGACGTCAAAAAATTATGAATAAAACAAGCCTTAAGTTTAAACGAGCGAAAGAAATTGATCCAGGTAGTTGATTAAAAATGCAATAAATACTTGAATAAATTTATGGAAATTTTTATTAGTAAATTCTGTGTCTTGCAACTTTACAACTCAACAAAAATTTTATGTTTTACTATACAATAGCACATTTATTTATAAGAAGGGACCATTTATGTCTCTTTCTTCATAAAACAAAAACACTTTTACATTTCTTTTAACAACAGACAAAATTTAATTTCCTTTCAAAACATTCATTAAAGTTTTCTAAAAACTTTACAAAATTTCGCTAAAATTTCTATTAACCCCTCGTTGTTGCTGCCATCGAAATTGCTTTGTTTGCTTTTCTTTTTTTTACTTCACTTTTTGCTACCCTTTCTCTGTGTTGCCAAGACAAAGCAATTTAAAACAATGACAACGAGTCAACAAATCAGCACAAATTGTGTGAATGTAAAATCGTATCTAGTATTCATTGATGCGGCATGAAAGTTTCTACTACAATTCACCCATACTCACAAAAACGTGCTAACGCACTTGAATATTTTTGAAGTCAGTATACAATTTTGTTGACTTAGCAAAGCGCTGCACTAGATATTTCAAAAAAACAAACATTGTATCAAAGCTTTCCATAGCAGTTTTTGGCCAAAAAAAAAATGACAATGTTTTTTGAACACCAACAATACAATTTGAAACAAGTTGATATGGTACATTTTGTAGATTTTTTTTTTTTCATTCGATTAAGTTGAAGCTTAAGTTTCGTTTTTTTTACAAATTGAGACTTTAAAAACTTTCATAAGTAGAATGCACTTAAATGTGAAAAATATATGTTAGGGAACACACAGTTCGAAAAAATTGCGCTAAAATTTGATCACGAAATGCACAACTGTTATTTATGGGACGAAATTCCCTTTATTATCTCAAAAAAATGTAGCTCAATGACAATAAATACACTAAATTACAAATAAAAGTACATCTGCATGAAGATTGAATACTGTACAAAAATGTCATTCCTATCAACATATTAATGTTTTCGTAAACTTATGCTCAGTTAAGGTAAGATTTGGTTTCGATAATTAGGGGAAAGGGATGAGTTGTGAACCGGGTTTTGTTTTTAAACCTACTGACACGGGACCTGAGTACCCTAAACGACTTTGAAGTCAAATATTTTTCAAGCAAAAAAAGTTACAAACTTGAGGGTTCCATGAAATCTCATAAATAGTGGTTTTCTATAGATTTTTTCGCATATTTAGCATTCTTTAATTTTGTGGTTGGTTGTAGAGCTGATCCAAAGTCGAATAGTCCTTACCCTCCAGATAAGGGTACCTGGGTACCCGTAAATTTTTTCAAACATTTTGTATGAATAATCTGAATAACTGTACCACTTTTAATAGCACTTTACGTATTGAAGTAGTATTAAAAAACATAAAATACCTACTATTGTAAAAACCTAATATTGTCACTAATAAGTATCAATTATATTTTCTGTGCATACTTTTAAGCTAAACATTTTTGAGAGCCAAAATCTTGTAAAAGTACTTTACTGTCAAACTAAGGTGTGCATATTTTCAGGCTGAACGGTTTGAGAGTTATTGGGCACGGAGCAGCGTGCTTGCCTTTTATATATTAAGATTATAAAGGATTTAAAGTGGTCTTAACCCTCTAATGCCCAAGCCCACCTATAGGCGGCGTTCACACCTATCGCCATAAAACTGAATTTAAATTTAAATTTCATAATTTTTTTACGAATTCAATTAATTTTTTTACTCGTATTTTTTAGCTCGATTTTCGGTAAATAAAAAAAAAACATTAATTGAAGTGAGATCGAAGTGAAAAAAAGATACTAGTTGGTAGGAAGTTGTTTTTTCTTTTGATTGAGATAAAAAATATATGTAAAACAACAATGCAAGGTGTTAAAAAAACCGTTAAAATTTTCACCTGTTGTAGACATTTTCACCTGTTAAAAATGAACGAAGAACTAAAATTGAAAACGAACTTCAGATTCGTTTTTCTCATCCCCAAATTAGTATAATCTGTTTAGTATAATCTGATTTGAAGCTCAAACAAAAAATGGGGCATTAGAGGGTTAATACAAACTTTGCAGTATAATCTAGATATATAAAAAGCTTCCTGTCTGTGTGATGTTTATAGACTCCAAAACTACTGGGCCGATCGAGCTGAAATTTTGGCAGTCTATTTGTTTCAATAACGAAATAGTTTGGTAAGTTTTGCCACACCCAAATTTTACCGCCCACAAATCAATAAAAATTCTATATTTCAGACGGTTTGGATTGTGTTGGACTAAAATTTGGAAATGTAGTTCGTTTGGTTACTGTCGGCGATTGTGTTGAAAATGAACATACAGTTATTGCATGATTTGCGACCCAAACGACCCTTGGTTGGCAATCGACCGGTTTTCTCTCTCAGTTAAACCGGATGAAACTGCATCGTCAGGGCAAACTGACCCAGAAATGTTTTTGTTGATCATAAGCTCAAAAGCAGCCAGGACGTTGATGATTCGGGTGGTTCGATTATGAGTGACCCTTTCATAAGGGTTTCATGTTTTACGTCGCAAACTCAAAGCGAAGTGGTGCCAAAAAGCCTCAACGAGAGTTTCATCATTTTTTTTTTTTTGGCATTTAAATGAATGTTAGAACAGACAGAATACTCACCGAACGCAGCCACGTCGATAATGTTATAAAAAATTGCTAATTGGGGCTTGAGAGACGTTTGTGTAACAATATAACCTACTTTGTGTAGCAATATATGATGGCGCTGCGCTTGAAAATTTGCCTACAGAAACTTTCATTTCGATAAAAGATGCATTTAGTTTGCGTGACATCAAAAAATTTTATAAATTTAAACCAAAGCTAATCAAATTTACTAGCCGAAACTTAAACATAAACCAACGAGTATATATCTATAAGAGTTTTCACTCGTCGCTCGTTATTTTTTGCTCGCTAATATTAGCCATCAATCGAGAGAACAGGCTATTTTGATGGGATATTTATTTTATACCCCTTCAAAAGTG
The DNA here is from genome assembly GCA_963920525.1 of Dichetophora obliterata. NCBI lineage: Eukaryota > Metazoa > Arthropoda > Insecta > Diptera > Sciomyzidae > Dichetophora > Dichetophora obliterata. The sequence continues at coordinate 210,700,621 of OY986436.1, read as the reverse complement.
CGAGTTTGCTTACATTTTGTTTTCTATATTTTGATCATTTTGGCTGCGTGCAGAAGGGAGAAAAAAGATCGGTATTTTTAAATGTGCTTCCTGTTTCTTCTTATTGTATTTGAATATCTGAAGAAATATTGCAAATTTTATGAATGATAATAAAATATTACAGCTTCTTATTTGCATGTGCATGGACTTTAAAAAAATGTTTGTTCATTAACGGAACAAAGTTACGCATTTTAAAAATGTTTCCTCTGATTTATTTGGAATATAAAAGAAAATACATACAAATAAAACTAAATTGATTTCAAAGTATTTGCGCTGTATTCTGGTTCTCCGGCCTAATTTTCAAGGTTTATTTTGGCACTTTTTATTTATAATAAAAAAAATACAATCATTTAAATTTTTTTCATGTTATTTCCGATAGCAATTATTTATACTTAATTGTTTTCAAATGTAATATTTTGCAAAATAATTAAATTCGTCATCTATAGAAAAGTGATTTTCTCGAAACAAAGTTTTTTTGATCGGCCATGTTGTTCAAAAAAATCAATGACTTTAGCAGACAGTAAAATTGGTAAATTTTAATAAATTTTTCCTATTTTGTACCCCGATAAAAAGAAAACCCTGATATTTGTAAATGTCTGCTTCGAAGTTTGGCATTTTTTTAATTTTTTAATAATAATGTTTAAATCTACCACCTGCCAGAATGACAACCCGAAGAACATTAATATATTTATTTTGCTTCAAATGACTTTCAGTGCCGTAAACACCCGTTCCAGCAACACAACTTTCTTTAAGGTGTACACTTTGGACGTAAAATAGTTTTCAAAAAATTTTGTGAAATAACATGAAAAAATTTATTTTATTTTATTATTGGGGGTTGGAATTAATTTTAAAGGTTTTTTTTCGGTTTTTGAGCATTTATTTAGAAACAACGGTACAATGTATATTATTCAAAGTATTGTCCATCGTTAGCTACAACATTTTCCCATCTTTCTGGCAGCATATGGATTCCGCGCCGGAAGAACGATTCGTCTTTTGAGGCAATCCACGAATCGACCCATTTTTGGTATCCTCGTAAGAAGTGAAGCGCTGCTCAGCCAAGCCATGCGTCATCGATCTGAATAGGTGGTAGTCGGAAGGGGCTATGTCTGGGCTATAAGGCGGGTGGGGTAGCACATCCCAATTCAGCGCCTCCAACGTTTCCTTGACGGTTCTTGCAACATGTGGCCGTGCGTTTAATGTTGAAAAACCACTTTGTCGTGTCTTTTGGCATATTCCGGCCATTTAACCTTTAATGCTCGGCTCAATTGCATCAATTGTTGTTGGTAGCGTTCCCCAGTGATGGTTTCGTTAGGTTTTAGCAGCTCATAGTACACGACACCCTTCTGATCCCACCAAATACACAGCATAAGCTTGGCGCCAAGAATATTCGGCTTGGCCCTCGATGTTGATGCATGGCCGGGTGGTTCCCACGATTTTTTTCGCTTAGGATTATCGTAATGGATCCACTTTTCATCGCCAGTGACAATACGATGCAAAAAACTGTTCCTTTTATGCCGTTGAAGCAGTTGTTCGCACATGCAAAATCGCCGTTCAACGTCTCTCGGCTTCAACTGGTACGGCACCCAATTTCCTTGCTTTTGAATCATTCCCATGGCCTTCAAGCGTTTGCCGACCGTTGATAAGTCGACTCCCAATGATTCTGACAATTCTTGAAGGGTTTGATACGGGTCTTCATCGAGCAAAGCCTCCAATTCCTCATCTTCAAACTTTTTCGGCTGGCCCGGACGCTCTTTGTCTTCCGTATCAAAATCACCACTTTTAAACCGACGGAACCAGTACTCACAAGTAGAAATCGATGGAGCATAGTCCCCGTAAGCCTCAGTAAGCGTGCGTTGTGCTTCAACCGCTTTTTTCTTCAAATGGAAGCACAAAAGTAAACCTTCCCGCAAATTGCGTTTTGTTGGAACGAAAGTCGACATGTTCACAGAGAAAAAAATATATGTTGTTTACACTTCAGTGGAATGACACATACTGAAAAATGAAGCTTAGACAATGTGCTTTGAAATGAATATAGTCACAGGTGTGCCCGATGCGATCTATTGATAGTTACGCCATCTCTTAGAAAACCTTTAAAACAAATTCCAACCCCCAATATATATAAAAAGTGCCAAAATAAACCTTGAAAATAAGGCCGGAGAACCAGAATACAGCGCAAATACTTTGAAATCAATTTAGTTTTATTTGTATGTATTTTCTTTTATATTCCAAATATATCAGAGGAAACATTTTTAAAATGCATTACTTTGTTCCGTTAATGAACAAACATTTTTTAAAGTCCTGCCTAAGCAATCAGAATTCTGTCTTTCTGTTCAGCAAATGAAATATCTAAAAACCCTTCTCTGCAAAATCAACCTATAGCTACAACAAAATCACAACAAAAATGTCCATCTGGAAACAAAATAATTTCGGCAACCATGCACATGCAAATATGAAGCTGTAATATTTTATTATCATTCATAAATTTTGCAATATTTCTTCAGATATTCAAATAAGAAGAAACAGGCAAGCACATTAAAAAAATACCGATCTTTTTGCTCCCTTCTGCACGCAGCCAAAATGATCAAAATATAGAAAACAAAATGTAAATAAACTCGCACTTTTGAAGGGGTATAAAATAAATGTCCCATCAAAATAGCCTGTTCTGTCGATGGATGGCTAATATTAGCAAGCAGAAAATGACGAGCGACGAGCGAAAACTCTTATAGATATATACTCGTTGCATGAACTGACCACACGCTAAAACGACGAGCTCACACACAATAAGACATTCACAAACACACACACACTCTGCCGATCATTGTCTTCACATCACTCTAGACCTAAACAGTACCATGCATGGTTATGCCTTATCTATTATTTTCAGTGTTTCCATAAAAATAACACAAGGGTACCTGGGTACCCTTATCAAGAGTCAACGTATGTAAATATTATCAGGACGGTTAGGGTTTTAAAACACCCATTAGGGTTTTAAAACACCCATAATTTTATATTAACAACAAGTAAAGATTTTATTTATTCAGAAGGCCTCAAGAGACGAAACAAGTTTTAATGATGCCACTTATACTAAAAAAATCGAAATGAATGAATAAAAAGAATTTGACTAAGGTCACCTACTTAAAACCTAAAATTTATTGAAAATGCTGCTTTTCGAATTGAATAATCTTAAGAAATTTATGAAAGAAATTTATATAATAACTAAACATAGTTCTAAGAACTACTCAAACTTAATAAAAAATAATAGATTACTAGAATTATCTACACTCAAAATATTTATAAGTAAAATTTCTACGAATGATATTAGTAAATAAAATATTCCTACATTCTACAAATATTCGTACAGTATTCAAAGTATTTTTATTGTGATATCTTAACGAATTCATTCGTAAAATTTTTTTAATACCTGATGTAGCATCTACAATTATGTTTGCTTTATATAATAATTATATTAGTAAACAAAAATAAACCAATTTGTATTAGTGCATTGTGCGAATGATTGTGTACTATAAATAATAATAATATTCTTAAATTTTTCATACAAATATCTTTATAATTTCTTGTAATATTAGCAGAAACAATTTATTCGCAGGCTGACCGTACGAATTATTAGTTGAATGTACGAATTATAAGTAGAGTCAAAAAAAATGAAAACCGATATCGTTCAGCCTTGTTTGTCGAAAATCTATAGAACATAAGAAACTGTACGATTGTAAAGTGACTGTAGCCTACTGATAGAGTGCGTGGCTCGTAAACTAAAGAGCCGAGGCTCAAACCCCAGCTCAGACAGAATTTTTTTTTTTTTAGAATACGAATAAAATATTTGTTATATGAAATCATATTCGTGGCGGAAAACTATGAATAAAAATTGTGGAATGGACGCAGTTATTTGTAATATTAATACACAAATATTTTTGAAAACCACTCATTATTATGATTATATAAATGTAAGATTATAAATAAAAAGATTATGAAAATTAAATCAATACTGATCATATACCCGCTTTTAAATATTTGGAGTTAAAATTTTGTTGCTTTTAAATATTTTGAAAATGAAGTATTTATGTGTATTTTTGAAGATTGCGCTTTGCACTGACTTTGGTGAGGTATTATTATTATTTTATTGCTATAATATTAAAGAATAATACTAAAGAAATTTAAATAAATATAGCATCTGAATTAAAAACAGTGTCTTATATATATATTAGGGCGGGTCAAATTCTGGCTCAGCGAAATTCGTAAAATACATGTAATTTCAAGACTTTTTCCCACTACAGCATATACAAATTCTGAAAAAAAGCTGTGCGGACTTTCGTAAATAGATTCATACACATACATTCATACATTCATATTTTATAATTGAGAACAAAATCTATTTACGAAAGTCCGCACAGCTTTTTTTCAGAATTTGTATATGCTGTAGTGGAGAAAAAGTCTTGAAATTACATGTATTTTACGAATTTTGCTGAGCCAGACCTCCAAAAAATTCGTCCATACAAATTGACCCGCCCTAATATATATATATATCAAAAAATTTTTGGATTCTATGTTCGAACCGAGATGGACTGAGCTTTTTTGCCATTTGTTAACAAAACCACATCACAACTTATTTTCATAAAAACAAATAAAGTTTTGCGCTTTAATTTGCTGCTCTCAGTTAATTTTCAAGTAATTTCCTGAATTTATATTAAAGACAAGCTTTTCGATAGTTTTCCGCAATTTTATCAGTTTATCATTTAGATATTCAACCAATTGTTTTATCAATATATCTGCGAGAGCTTAAGTATGCATGACTTGAAGGCTTCTTGATAAATTAGTTGTTTTTCTACCACACTCTTCATGGGCATTTACAGGGGGAAGGGGACGGTACTTGCTCCGCCTAGTCAGTTAAAACTTTTTATATATCTTATACTATTAAACGAGTAATATTTTTTTGTTTGTAAGTGAGTTCTAGAAAACGACCCGATCGATTGCGATGAAATTTTCAGTGTAGAGGTGGCGAAAAATCGATCTTACTAGGTCTCATTTCTGAAAAAATTCGTTTAGCAATGCACATGGGGGTATTTGACCGATTTAGGCGGCCAAAATTATTTTATTTGGAAAATAGTTTCTATTCAAGTCTGTAAATTGATTTGAACCCTATACCACCATTGGGACATATTCAGCACTATTCAACAATGCAAAATAAATAATTTTTTTTTATCAAATCTGTGTTTAATAAAATTTACTTTTGGCAGCCCAAACCGATGAAATACCGAAATTATGTGCACTTCGAAAAGTGTTCATACCCAAAGTTCGATTCCAAAAATCAAGGGATTAAAATGCTGGCATCTCTAATTAGAAAAATTTATATCCCAGAGCACTTTCGAAGAAACTTTCAGTATAGGGGGTTACGAGGGAGAAAAATCGATCCAACTAGGTCTCATTTCTCAAAAAAGTTCGTTTTCTCCGTGCTTTCACACAAATAATTTGTAATACTTTCCATTTCATTATGCTTCTCTCATGTATTGAGGCGTGATTCAAAACTTTTTGCATGTTGTTGAATGTAATAAGTCTGTTTCCGTACTCGATTCAAGTAACTTGAAGTAGCTTTAAAGCCATATTTTACAAAAATTTTTAAACTTGAGAGTGAAGAAAAACATGCAAAATGTCTCTCTGTACTCTATTACAATTACTGGAAGTTAGTACGAAAACAGACCTAATATGAGCTCAGTCGCGTATGAATGTTGTTGTTTGTGTTTCTGCTGTGTAAATGCCCTGCAGTTAATGGCACTAATACTAAACTAGTGATTTCACTAGCCCCTTGGTAACCAGTACTAGTTTCACTTCAATCCTACCTTCTTTGTATTTAACTGGCGAATTTTACACTATTGCTACCTTTTACACACCCATTCCCTAGTTACTTCAATAGACATTAAGAACTAGCTTTTTCGGTAGTTGATATTGAAACAACAAAAAAAAACAATGCAGAGTGCCTGATATTTTTTATTCAATATATTTATACTCTCTCATCACGAAATTTTATTTATGTTGCCAAACGAAACTGAAAAGCTTTTTTTTTTTTTTTATTCGCCCGGAGATATGAAATCTTCCAAAGATACGTATACCAGTGCTATACGCATGCACGATTTACATTCTAGATCAGCCGGATCAGCCGGATCAGCCGGAACAGACAGAATGCACCTACGTATATGATTTTGGTATGATTTTCCAAATAATGATTTTCCACTAAGTACATTTATTGGCTTTTCAGCAGAATTTAAAAATTGAATATATGTATATAAAACGCGTATTTAAGTATATTTGATTCTATATAAATAAGCAACATCGACTTAAATGATAGTGATTATTAAATTAAGGTACTCTAAATAACAATCCTGAGTTCAAAGACTATCCAAAACACTATACTCATTTTAACTGGTTTGCGGCCATTGTCCAACCCAAGGGCCTACGTGGAAATGAGATAAATCATTGATATAAGACTGCGTTAGGTATAATAGGATGAAGTTAAATTGATTTAGATTTGAAAATGAACAGTCCTATAGTTGCATGCCTAGGCTATTAGATCAGCACAATGCTGGTAATTTGATCATTAATGATGAATTAAAAATTTTTAATACCAGGTACGATAAGCGTCCTGGGCTGTTTTGTAATACCAGATAAATATATATTCTTTATTAATATTTAATTCATATCTCAAATGCGATCTTCTACAATTAATTCATTTTGGTTTTTTATTTAATTTTTGCTATAAATGTTATCGTTATTTTATCATTAAAACACTCTGAACTTTTTTGTATTCTTTGGCCCTAATAAGGTTCACTTTGTCTTACCAATGGGTATATACTATGTTATGATAATTTTAAGTTTTGATTTCAATAAAACTATTCAAACAAAAAAATAAAAAGTTAAATTGATTTAATTATTTAAAATCATTTATTTGTCATGTTTTCTCGAATAAGTCACTTGCCGTTAGCAAAAACGGATATCTTTGCTTTGAAAATCACATTAACATCGATGCCAAAGTGCTCTTTAAAGCAGCTTTGAGGTATCAGTGTTCAGAATTTTACGTTTTTGACACATTATTGAACTTTGGAAGCTTGTAAGAATCCAACGAAAAAAGCCTTTGAAAAAAATGTTACGAAGAAAATAAATCAACAAATTTTAGCTAATTGAGAAAAAAACTTATAAAAAGAATGTTATAAAATTATAATTATTATAATTGTGGTAACTTATTCAAAAGGCATTGGGTGCAAATTTATAAACTGATTATATTCCGATTCTTGCAGAAGAATTGCGGCTGCAGTAGTGTTTATTTTGAGATGTTCTTACCTACTTGGAAGCATCAGTTTATTTAGTTGTTTGATACCAGCAAAAATAATTGAATTTAGAGTTTTCGATTGCTTGGTGTAAGCAAAATTGACTTTATTTTGATAATTTTGGTTGTGTGATGATAGCATTTGCGTTTTCTCCACACATCTTTTTTATTTTAGAATGATCCATATCGCCAGAGCATCGGTAGCTTTCATATGACATGAAATGTTAAAAAATATATGAAGCTACATACAAAAAGGTATCGATGGTTGATAGCAAAAACATAGCTGAATTATTACTAAAGCATCGATACTTACGACGTAGCTAGTTCATATAGAACTATTGATATGAACTATATGTAGGTAAGAACATCTCAAAATAAACACTACTGCAGCCGCAATTCTTCTGCCAGAATCGGGATATAATCAGTTAATAAATTTGCACCCAATGCCTTTTGAATAAGTTACCACAATTATAATAATTATAATAATTATGTTGACTTTATATGATTTAAATACAAATTCTAAATGTTTGATAGTTTAAATCATACTTGATTTTAAATACAAATTCTAGTTGTTTGACAGTTTAAAATCGTTTATCGAGCTTAAGGTCAAAGTTAGAAACAATTAATTGTTCTAACGAATTTTTCTAAAGAAACAACAACAACAACAAAGTTTTTTCAATATGAAAGGAAAAAACCACTAGCAAATTGATTTTATTGTACAATTTCTGCGTGCTAAACGCGTCATCAGAAATCTTTGTGGTTGCCCGTGCAAGCGCGTAGACGCACTGCACCATCGGGGCGATGAGATTTTGAAGCTTCAATTTCTCATTTTTTCCCTTAATTTCATAATGCCACATTTGTTGTTGTATTTCTGTTTTACTTTAGTTTCTATGCCTATATTATATGTAGTCCAACAGCCTGCTGGAATTCTGCACTAACAAAGCATGTTTACTGAAGTTGTTTTTAGAATTTTTGCTGATTTTGTTTTTCAGCTGTTTCCGTTTGGTCGAGCTCTACCATTTGATTAAAGTTTTTTCCTAAATGACCTCTATGTTTATTATGTTGACTTTATATGATTTAAATACAAATTCTAAATGTTTGATAGTTTAAATCATACTTGATTTTAAATACAAATTCTAGTTGTTTGACAGTTTAAAATCGTTTATCGAGCTTAAGGTCAAAGTTAGAAACAATTAATTGTTCTAACGAATTTTTCTAAAGAAACAACAACAACAACAAAGTTTTTTCAATATGAAAGGAAAAAACCACTAGCAAATTGATTTTATTGTACAATTTCTGCGTGCTAAACGCGTCATCAGAAATCTTTGTGGTTGCCCGTGCAAGCGCGTAGACGCACTGCACCATCGGGGCGATGAGATTTTGAAGCTTCAATTTCTCATTTTTTCCCTTAATTTCATAATGCCACATTTGTTGTTGTATTTCTGTTTTACTTTAGTTTCTATGCCTATATTATATGTAGTCCAACAGCCTGCTGGAATTCTGCACTAACAAAGCATGTTTACTGAAGTTGTTTTTAGAATTTTTGCTGATTTTGTTTTTCAGCTGTTTCCGTTTGGTCGAGCTCTACCATTTGATTAAAGTTTTTTCCTAAATGACCTCTATGTTTATTATGTTGACTTTATATGATTTAAATACAAATTCTAAATGTTTGATAGTTTAAATCATACTTGATTTTAAATACAAATTCTAGTTGTTTGACAGTTTAAAATCGTTTATCGAGCTTAAGGTCAAAGTTAGAAACAATTAATTGTTCTAACGAATTTTTCTAAAGAAACAACAAGGTGTTGTTGTTGTTGTTTCTTTAGAAAAATTCGTTAGAACAATTAATTGTTTCTAACTTTGACCTTAAGCTCGATAAACGATTTTAAACTGTCAAACAACTAGAATTTGTATTTAAAATCAAGTATGATTTAAACTATCAAACATTTAGAATTTGTATTTAAATCATATAAAGTCAACATAATAAACATAGAGGTCATTTAGGAAAAAACTTTAATCAAATGGTAGAGCTCGACCAAACGGAAACAGCTGAAAAACAAAATCAGCAAAAATTCTAAAAACAACTTCAGTAAACATGCTTTGTTAGTGCAGAATTCCAGCAGGCTGTTGGACTACATATAATATAGGCATAGAAACTAAAGTAAAACAGAAATACAACAACAAATGTGGCATTATGAAATTAAGGGAAAAAATGAGAAATTGAAGCTTCAAAATCTCATCGCCCCGATGGTGCAGTGCGTCTACGCGCTTGCACGGGCAACCACAAAGATTTCTGATGACGCGTTTAGCACGCAGAAATTGTACAATAAAATCAATTTGCTAGTGGTTTTTTCCTTTCATATTGAAAAAACTTTGTTGTTGTTGTTGTTTCTTTAGAAAAATTCGTTAGAACAATTAATTGTTTCTAACTTTGACCTTAAGCTCGATAAACGATTTTAAACTGTCAAACAACTAGAATTTGTATTTAAAATCAAGTATGATTTAAACTATCAAACATTTAGAATTTGTATTTAAATCATATAAAGTCAACATAATAAACATAGAGGTCATTTAGGAAAAAACTTTAATTATAATAATTAATTACATTTATAACATATTTCAATTTTACAACATTCTTTTTATAAGTATTTTTCTCAATTAGCTAAACTTTGTTGATTTATTTTCTTCGTAACATTTTTTTTCAAAGGCTTTTTTCGTTCGATTCTTACAAGCTTCCAAAGTTTAATAATTTGTCAAAAACGTAAAATTCTGAACACTGATACATCAAAGCTGCTTTAAAAAGCACTTTGGCATCGATGTTAATGTGATTTTCAAAGCAACGATATCCGTTTTTGCTGACGGCAAGTGACTTATTCGAGAAAACATGACATATAAATGATTTTAAATAATTAAATCAATTTAACTTTTTTTTTTTTTTTTTGAATAGTTTTATTGAAATCAAAACTAAAAATTATCATAACATAGTATATGCCCAGTGGTAAGACAAAGTGAACCTTATCAGGGCCAAAGAATACAAAAAAGTTCAGAGTGTTTTAATGATAAAATAACGATAACATTAATAGCAAAAATTAAATAAAAAACCAAAATGAATTAATTGTAGAAGATCGCATTTGAGATATGAATAAAATATAAATAAAGAATATATATTTAGCTGGTATTATAAACCAGCCCAGAGGGCGGATTCTGAAAAACGCTTAAGCTAAATCTCCATCGCTAAAGCTAAATTTATAGTTTTTAGCGATATTGCTATTCTGAAAAATTCCATCGCTTATTTCATGCTAAAAATTTAGAGACTGAACGAGCTTTTAACGAAGTATAAAATTAAAGCTGTCATAGCTAAATTTTTAGCGATTGCTGCGATTCTAAACTTTTTTTAGCGATTTACAGAAACTCTAATTTTATTTTTAGCTATAAATTTAGAGTCTAATATTTTGTTGACGCTAAGTTAAAAATTAAAAGATTTTTCAATTAAAATTGTAATTTTTGATATATATATTAAGAAAAATTAATGCTTTGTCTCTTTTGAATGTTTTCAAAGAAAAATATACCAATTTAAAGCACTTTTTCGAAAAATTGCTGTTTGTATTTATCAGTTGTATTAATATAAGGGGTATTCACGTTTCAGTGCACTTGCCTGTGCAGTTGAAGACTTGTGCAGTTGTGCAGTTAGGTTTTCGTGAACAAACCACTAACACTTTTTCCAAGCTGTCAAATTTTTCAATGAACACATGTGCATAACTGCTCAAATCTTCAAGTTTTAGGCTGCAGTAGAAAAGCACTTGTGCAGTTTTTGACGCACGTGTATTTTGATTTCGTAAAGTGTAGAAGTCCTCAACTGCACTGGCAAGTACACTGAATCGTGAATACCCCTATTGTTATCATATAACATGCTTTTAGAAAAAGGTTTCATCTCTTAAAACATTATAAAAATTTTTGAAATGAATTGGTAGTTTGCAAATAAGCTAAAATTGTTGTGACACACTCTTATGTGATAATTCTGTATCACGAAGAAGCACACCAACGATAAGAAAGACACTTGAAGCAAAACATTTCTATATGGAAGAAAGTATTGCTTCTTGTGTCTTTCTTATCATTGGAGTGCTTCTACGTTATACGGAATAATGCAGTTAGTTTGCAATTAAGTCATTAATTGACAAGAAATTTTGCACCTAATTTTTAATATGTAAAATGTACTCTGAGTGCAAAATTTTGAAGCATTGAATGAAACCTAAGCCTCCAACGACTGTTTTGGTATTTAGAGTTGAACCAGTCAAAATAAATCCTTACTAGTTTTTACATACATAGTTTTATTTTTATTTTGAATACAAAAATTATTTCTAGTAGTAGTGGCAGTCAAATGCGTCTTAAAAAAACTCGTTCATTCGCTGAAAAGACGTCAAAATTTCTGGATAACATTTTCAGGTTTCATTTGCCACAGCAAAAAATGACAATTTAAACCAAATGGCACACAGCCATAACCAAATCAATTTTTTGACATAAGAATCGCTAAAACAACGCTACCTGTGGCGAGTAGTAGAAGCAACATTTTTAGCTAGGCGTTTTGAAACTCAGAATCGCATTTTAGCGAAATCGCTAAGGAATTGAACGAAGCATTTTTTTAGCATTTAAGCGATAGAGATTTAGCTTTAGCTAGGCGATTTTCAGAATCCGGCCTCAGGACGCTTATCGTACCTGGTATTAAAAACTTTTAATTCATCATTAATGATCAAATTACCAGCATTGTGCTGATCTAATAGCCTAGGCATGCAACTATAGGACTGTTCATTTTCAAATCTAAATCAATTTAACTTCATCCTATTATACCTAACGCAGTCTTATATTAATGATTTATCTCATTTCCACGTAGTTCATATAGAACTATTGAAGTAGCTAATGTAGGGCTGCCATAAGTCTACAGCACTTGACTGGGACAACTTTGCACATTTTTTATTTTTTTATTTTAGTCCACCCAAAAACAAGTACGCAATTTTAACATAATACATTGTCGTTTATTAAAAAAATATAAGTCAAGTAATTCACAGTTTGCTTTTTAATGCAGTTATAAAAATCTGTGCACGTCATGGAATAAATAAATTTGCATTGTATAATGCTTTCCAGGGCTTTCTTTCCTTTCTCCAATGCGAGGATACCAGTGAAAATACTCGCTAAACATTTCCTTTGTGTCCGGGAACAGCAAAAATTGTTATATTTTTAACAAATTTGTTTTCGCTGTTTGAATTTATTATTTGAAAACATACTTTCATTTTTCATTCATTGCGTGTAGCATTTGTAAAAATTTGTTTCAGTTTTCATTGATACACTTTTAATTTGTCCTTCAATATTTTTAACCGGGACATTTTTTATTGTGCAACGAGACACAGGGACACCGATCTCAAAACCGAGACATGTCCGGGAAAAACGGGACGTATGGCAGCCCTAAGCTAGTGTGAATTTTAATTGATACTTTCGGTCCTGGCGGGAAGGTTTTATTTTTCCATATATTTTAATGTGGTGGTGCAGAATGAAACTAGCTCATAAAATTTATTAACTAACTATGGCGAAGCAAGGCCAAATAAGTTTAATTAATGTCAAATTAATTAAATAATCTAATAATTGATCGATTTCGGTCAAAGTCATGTGTAATAATTGAACATTTGGTTGTGAAAAAAGCCCCTTTTTCAGTTAGAACACTACACAGAGAAAACATCATTTTCAAAAGTGGCAGAAACGAGCTACTTTTAAAAAAGTTTAACCCAGATTTTGCACTTCTAACGGTTATTTTAATTTTAAAAACGAACATTTTAAAATGAAATAGTAAAACGTTTATTATCATTTTAAAAACTTACATTTTCAGATGAGATTCTAAAATGTTCGTTTGATTTTTAACAATGGATATTTTAAAATGCTGTAGTAAAACGTTTATTTTCATTTTAAAAACGAAAATTTTAAAAAGAGATTCTAAAATGTTCGTTTGATTTTTAATAATAAATATTCTCAAATGTAAAATATTTATTTTCATTACAAAAACGAAATTTTTAAAATTAGATTCGAAAATTTTCGTTCGATTTGTAACAATAAACATTTTTAAATGCAATAGTGCAACAATTATTTATATTGTAAGAACGAAAATGTTCATTATTTCCCATTAATTCATAAATTTACAGAAATCTGCATTTCCTCTATTAATTTAAAAAAGCTTTATTGGTTTTCAAAATTATAGTCTTACAGTTTTTAGGCAAACTGCAGAGTGACGAAATCGAGAATGAAAAATATTTAATTTTCTGAAAAAATATCAAATACATAAGTCAAGGAAACATATGTTTCCTTTAACAAGTGTTTTTAAACAAAGAATGTGCATTTTACTATGTCATGGTAAAACGTTCGTAGTTGTTTTAAAAACGTTTCGTTTCACTTTTATATTTAAAAATGCGCGTTTTCATTTTTGTATGGCGTAAAATGTTTCTAGAAATATTAATTTTAACCTACTATATTACAGTAAAATATTCGTAATTGTTTTAAAAACGTTTCGTTTTACTTTTCTATTTAAAAATGTGCGTTTTCATTTTTGTATGGCGCAAAATGTTTTTAAAAATATTAATTTTATCCTAACATTTCATAGTAAAATATTCGTGGTTGTTTTAAAAACGTTTGGTTTTACTTTTCTATTTAAAAATGTGCGTTTTCATTTTTGTATGGCGTAAAATATTTTTAAAAATATTAATTTTACTAAAAGTCTTTAAAATGTGCGTTTTTGATTTTTTGTTTTCTCAGTGTAGCTTCTAGCGATGCAAAAAACTCGTTTCATTTCTAAGGTGCATTTCGTAAAACTGTCCGAACACCATTTAATATTGAAATAAATAAAGATGCATCTAGAACAGATGGCAACCCTGGAGTTGATGGCGGTTATCTATAAATAGCCTACTGATTTAAAGTGTCATATGATTAGAAGCCAATTCGAGCGTTCAATTTGTTCTATATAGTTCAAATTAATGAATTCCTATTGTGTGAAATTATATGCAAATTAAGACAGTGAGTTGATCACAACTTATTCACTCAAAGATTACTGAAGAGGAAAATGTAGCGATTTTCGAAACAGACTGTCTAGTCAGCTAACTGATTGACTTTATACAGAGTTGTTTTTGTTGTTGTTGTCTTCTTAAAAACTTACTTGATCTTAAGCTCGCAATTTAATTCATTTATTGTATTCTTGTTTGAAAATTTTAAAAATTTGGGGCTCAAGAGTAATAAATGTGATTTAATGTAAAGATAGAGAAGACTTCTCATTATTTAATTTACCAAACTTCTTAGTATATTTGCTTTTGCAAAATATTCTTTAAATGTATGATATGACAAAAAATTAAATGAAATTTGAAAATTTTTCAGGCTTGAAAAGAGAAAGCTTTTACCACATCTGTAAAAAATATTGGATTTTTTTATGTGACCAAGCGTATGTCAAACGATGAAGTGTGCATATCATGTTGTAACAGTGGTTTTATCTTATGGCTGAGGTCAGCTCAGCCATACCAGGATCGAGTGAAAGATGCACAAACTTTCATCAAATGAGAACGCAGTTGGTGTGGGTTTAATATTATAATTTTGTATTTTATTGATATATTCTCCTTAAAAATACTTAATGCAGCGTAACGTCAGCAGTTTGGGTAACAGTGAATGTAAGCGGTCGAATGGTCGGAGGTTGTAAGTCCAGCTGGCGGCAAAATCGGTATTCGGTTAATCGGTAAATCGGTGAATCGGTAATCGGTAATCGGTAATTCGGTAGATCGGTATTCGGTAATCGGTGGATCGGTAAATCGGTGAATCGGTTATCAGCAATCGATAATCGGTAGATCGGTAAATCGGAAGATCGGTATTCGGTGAATCGGTGAATCGGTAATCAGTATTCGGTAGATCGGTATTCGGTAATCGGTAGATCGGTGAATTGGTGAATCCTGCCAGGGCCCCTAAAGCGAAGATCGGTAATCGGTAGATCGGTAAATCGGTGAATCCTGCCAGGGCCCCTAAAGCAAGACTCATTATTAATATTTTTAGAAAGTTAATATATGCCGGACTGCGTTGGACGAACCAAAGGCAGGTTCTCAACGCAAGTGCGACGTCATCAAACGGAGACTCAAAGGGAAGAACCAGCAAGCTGGCTCGGCATCGAGTCCTTGCAACCAAACCAAGCAAATCCCAATTAGAGTATGCCGACTGCGTTGGACGAACCAAAGACTGGTTCTCACCGCAAGTGCGACATCTCAAGCAGAGACTCAAAGGGAAGAACCAGCAAGCTAGCTCGCCATTGAGTCACTGCGACCAAAAATATAGAGTATGCCGACTGCGTTGGACGAACCACGGACTGGTTCTCACCGCAAGTGCGACATCTCAAGCAGAGACTCAAAGGGAAGAACCAGCAAGCTGACTCGCCATTGAGTCATTAAGTATAGCTTACCTAAAGTAAGACTGCTTTGGTTGGTTTTGTGTCGCCCTTTTATTCGATATGGACAGAAAACCAGTTGGGAATTATACGTTCAGTTTTGTCTTTGGCCTGTCTGGCTATGCATTGATAGGTGGTGTGCGTATTAATTAGTGGCTTATGCAGTAGTGCGGTTGTGTGTTGTCAATTAGTTTTATTGAGTAGGTATGTAGCGTGTGTTTGTTTCTATGGTCTGGTGTCGTAGTGCGGTTGTGTGTTATTGCTGCTTTAATAATAATAAGTAGAAATATGTAAGTAGTACAATATGAATATATATATCGATAATATTTAATATTATAGTTTACGTTGTGTATAAAAATATAATATTTGTAACGTCTTTATATTTATAATAATAAGTAGGAATATTTGAGTGATATAATATGAACATACATGTACATCGAAATTATTTAATATAATAGTTTATTTAGTGTATAAAAAGTATATAATATTTGTAACGTCACGTTACAATGTTTGCAAAATTTATATAAATCTCAGAAAATGTAACTATAAAGATTACATTTTATTTATGCCCATTCTACACGCCTTAATGCCTTTGCCCCTTCCTAGAAGAAATCTTGCGGACGCCCATGTCTATCTCCCTATCTCTGTACTCTATCTTAAATATTGTTATGTTTTTTGAAATAGGTATTTTGGTTTTTTATTTATTATTGAGCTATATGAAATGGCGCAGAAAAGTCATAAAAGTATTTACTGCCTAACAAGGCAGCAACAGCAATAAAAATTAAATAATACTAATAAAAAACAACAAGTCAATATTGTGCAAATATTTTAGGTATCTGCCTAGAGCCTAATTATTTGCGGAGGCAACTTTTTGAAGCGGGGTTGAATAAAATTTTTACCCGCAATGATTTTTTTCTTAAAACGTAAATAGCTTTAACTACAGAAGCATTCAACTTGAAAAGAAAATATAACTTATATATATATATTCCTTTTGAAAAACATCTTTGAATATGAACCATTGAAGCGACTTTCTTAAATTTTCCCAGAAGCATAAAATTAGTTTATTCTCTTTGTATTTGTGCACATCAAAAATAATCGATTTCTACATATTATCAAGGCCAAGTGCGTGAAGCACAAATTTGCACAACAAAATCATCTCTAACAGATGCAGACACACAAGCAGCTGAACACAAATACCCACGCTCACACAATTTAATACTGTATGCTGCACATGCTAAATGTCTTGCATACAAAGTCATCATGTACAATTTTTATTTTTATTATATTTTTATCCCTTTCCATCGCTGCGTATACATTTGAACAACCTTTTTCCTCACGATAGAATTTTACGTTATTGATTTGCATGGTTTTTTTTTCTAGCATATTGAATGGCGTTGGTGTAAAAGGTGAAGGTGGGCGAGGATCAGATTGGTTGTAACGCTAAAGAGGAATATAATATAGATGTTGAATAAAATCAATTTTATGCACTGTTCAAAGTGCGATACGCAGTTATAACAGACACACAAATGCTGCAATCAAGGTTTAAGTGTTGAAAATGAAAGTAAATGATGAACAAATAAGCTGAAAAGTTAGTGTAGAAGAGTAAAACTGTTTTTGAAAATGTCGAAATCTACTTCAAGGTTGATTAAAAGGCTTGATCAACAGGTTTTTGAAGTTTTATAAAATCTTCAAAATATTTCGTCTGAGCTGACTTTTTTATTTCTGTGCAATGACATCTGTTTCTAAGTACACAGAAAAAAAATCAAATCAATAAACAGTGTTCATTGAACACCGTTTGTAAAATAATTCTTTAAATTTTAATGAATTGTTCATAGTTTTCAACGTACTGCTCATTGAAATCAATGAACTTATATTCATTAAAATTGTCGTACTAAATATCAATGTTTTCTTTTTCATTATTTAAATGAACTCTTTATCAATTTCAATAAACATTACATTTATCTGAGTTGTAAATCAAATTTTAAAGAAATAAATTTTTTTTTTCAAATGAAGAGTTCATTAATACAATAAACTAATCTTTAAATTCAATGAACTTTGCATTCTTCTTGTTTTAAGTAAGAGTAATTTACTTAGCGCCTACTTACATTTAGTTCTGGATATATTTAGTGCTGTTGTTTTTTTTTACATTTCCTTAGTGTCTACTTATTTTAAGTTAGTTCTGGCGGCCGAGGATCGAATCCGGCGATTGCAGACGGATTTTTTTAACTTTCTTATTTTACGTTTTTTAATGTTTCATTATTTTTTTTAACTGTTTGCAATAGTTATCAATTAGAAAATTGGAAATAATAAACATAAAATAATTTAATTTATTGCTGACGGCCAAGTTTCGATCCCGGCGGTCACCCAGATGAATATTTTTAAGCTTTATGTTTCCTATATTTTAAATGTTTTTATTCTTTTTTTAAGATTATTTCGAATCGTAATCAAAAAGAAATTTATTTCTAATAAGTTTAGAAATAATTTAATTCATTAATTGAAAATTACTACTTTTAGCTTATTATTAATATTTTTGTATTATATATGTATTTGATATAATTTGTAACAAGAATGATAAAAAATAAGTAATAAAAGGAATTAAATTGTGCTTATATTTGCAACGTACCGTTACAGCTGATTGTGTCTTCATCAGGTTTAAACCTTCCAGAGCGCCGTGTATCTTCACTGGGTTTTGGCACTATCTTTTTGTCAATACATCTTTGGTTTACACATCGAATAGCATTTTTACCTTTACGATGGTAAAAAAGGAAAATATCATATGTCGAAAATGCTACTTTACAATTGCAATACTTGAAAAAGTACCAGCCGAAAACTACTGTGTAGAATCAATAGAAGCCTAATACAATGACTTTGCAATAAAAATATATAATGACTTTGCAAGTTATGAGTGAAGTTGACTGTAAAAAATAAAAAGTAAAAAAAAAAATTTTAAAAATCACCTTTTATTCAAAAAAGACATAAACTAAAAAGAAAAAATACATTTAAGCAACATTTGTCATATATGTACAGTATTGTTCGTAAACTAAGCAACCGTTTCATGGTATAAATTCAAAATCTCATGATAGTTTTGTTTACAAAGTTTTTAAACTTCAATTATTTTTTTATTATTTTATTATAAGTAAGGTTTATAAGGAAAATAAAAACAATTAATTTTCAATAGTACTAAGGAAAAAATATTTACACAAAAACTTAAAACTCTTTATTCAGCTGTTCGTAATCCAAGCAACTTTTTAATATTTGGTGTAATATCCCTTGTTTTTTATAACTTCTCGACATCGTTTTGGCATAGACTCAATTAACCGTTTAAGTGTAGTTTTACTTATACGGAACCATTCTTTTTTAAGGCCCAAAAGTAGTTCATTTTTATTTTTAAATCGACAACTGCCGATTTTCCTTTTGAGTATTCCAAATAAATTCTCAATTGGGTTTAAATCTGGTGATTGGACCGGCCACTTCATGACTTGGACCCCCTTTCTTGTAAACCACTCTTTTACTGTTGAGTTGTGTTTAGGGTCGTTGTCGTGCTGAAACTCCCAGCGCAGCGGCATTTCCCATTCGGCGTATGGGAGCATATGGCTTTCTAAAATGTTCCGGTATACAAATCGATCCATTTTTTTACCGATCTCGATGAAGGGCCCTACTGCTGTTCCAGAAAAACAAGTCCACACCATGACATTACCACCGCCATGCTTCACTGTACCACGACAGTAACGGGGATGTAACCGCTTTCCTCTGGGTCTTCGGACGTGACATATGCCATCGGAATTAAACAAGTTAAATTTAGACTCATCGCTAAATAATACTGAATTCCATTTTTCGGGTGTCCAATTGAGATGTTGTGTTGCAAACTTAAGCCTAAAATTACGGCAAAGTTTAAAATTCGTTACAGGGTCTAGGAATTTCAAAACTTACCTTTTTTTAAGTCGAGAAATTATTGACTTATTAATATTAAATCTTTTGGCAATCGAAATTTGCGACTCACCATTTTTAAAAAAATTTATAATTTTCTCTTTTAGATCTTGTTTATATTGTACACGCGGCATCGTAAAAAAACCAGATCACGAGATGACGATCGAAAAGAAACTAAAATATTTAATGATTTACACTTGAAAGATAGAAAAATGTTGAAAAGAAAGTGAAAAAATACCGTTAGACCTCTTATTTTGAAGGTCACTTAGCAGCGTCGGAAAAAGTTGCTTACATTACGAACAGCTTTTTATGGAGTATATTCGTTTGACTATTTGTAATATTCTATTTTTAGACTAGAGCACAATTTTTTTATTGTTGGCTAATAGGTGGCTCATCAAGTAAATACAAAAATATGGGCCATTCCACATAAAATCATATACAAAGGCGTACTTAGAACTTGAATGCAATTCAAAAATCGGTTGCTTAGTTTACGAACAATACTGTATATAGTAGGTATATTCTAGGTGCAGAAGAACCCATCTCTTGGTTGCTCATCATCATAATATAAGCGTACGTAATTTGGTAACTTCTAAGAACTTATATAAATTTAGAATTTTTCAAATACATTTATATTTAAAAGCTTGAACTTACCAATTTACGTATGCTCATATTATGATGATGAGTGGCCAAAAGAAGGATTTTTCTGCACCTAGAATATACCTATAGATAGAGATATTAGACGCGAAGGTGCCCGTCTAAAATAGTGGGCGGTATTTGACACAAGTGCGTGGCAATATTAGAAAAACTTTGTATATCTTCTAATATTAGCACTAGAGTACTGAAATTAAGTACAGGGGTAGGCTAAATTACCAAAAGTTATGTTCAAAAAAGTAGGCTTTATTCGATAAAGGGCGTGGCAATACTAGAAAAATGCTGTAACTCGAATAATATTGACACTAGGGTACTGAAATTAGGTACAGGTGTAGGCATAATTATGAATATTTACTGTGAAGAAAGTGGGCGTTGTTGTACAAAAGGGCGTGGCAATATAAGAAATAGTGTATCTCAGTTAATATTGGCACTAGGATACTAGAAATTGGTACAGGAGTAGGAACAATTATTACAAATTATGGTCAAAATAGTGGGCGTTATTCGATAAAGAGCGTGGCAATATAATAAAAACGCTGTAACTCGAATAATATTGACACTAGGATACCGAAATTAGGTGCAAAGGTAGGCATAATTATGAAAATGTGCGGTCAATAAAGAATCTGTTGTTGGACAAAAGGGCGTGGCAATATAAGAAAAATACTCTATCTCAGTTAATATTGACACTAGGGTACTGGAAATTGGTACAGAGGTGGGAACAGTTATCACAAAATATGATAAAAAATGGGCGTTGTTCGACAAAGGCGTGGCAATATTAGAAAAACGCCGTATTTCGAATTATATTGACACCAGGTTAATGAAATAAGGTGCAGAAGTAAGCATAATTATGAAAATTTACGGTGAAGAAAGTGGACGTTATTGGATAAAAGGGCGAGGCAATATTAGAAAATAATGTTTCTCAGTTAATTTTGGCACTAGGGTACGAAAATTTGTTACAAAAATGGGAAAAATTGTTTTCATAACCTCTAAAAAGGAATAAATAATAATACAAAATAGAAAAAAATTATAATAATAAGATTTCCAATTAAATACTATTTATAAATTAATTATAAAATTTGATCAAGAATTTATGTGAAAAGTTGTTAAAAATAATGTTTTATTTTGCAGTGGTTTTGAAGTTGGTTTTTTTTTTTTTTGTTAAAAAGTTTTTTTAATTTTTTGTTTCTTTTTAGTCTAAAAGGTTTATTATTAACATTTTTTTATTTTCAAAATTTAGCAAATACTAAAGAATTTTAATTTATTAGAGCATTAACCTTATTACAGTATTAACATTCTTTACACGATTTACACTACTTACGTTATAAACATTATTTTGTTAACAGTTAATGTAAATAATTAATGTAGATAATTACACCATTTACATTATTTACACTATTTACATATTATCAGTGCATTATCACAAGCTGAACACTGGTTGATATCTAGAGTGATAACGTTCAAAAAAGTTATTAAATTTGCATTTTGACTTGGGTGTGGCCGAATTTTTTTTTTAACTCCCATCTTTTACTTCAAGAAAATTTACTACTAATTTCAGCTTAATCGAGCCAGTAGTCCTAGATATATAGCATTTTTATTTATTTGTGGGCGGTAAAAGGGGTGTGGCACCATTTTTTTACTGAACCATCCTCTATTCGAAGGAAATTAACTGCCAAAGTTTTAGTTGAATCAGCTCCGTAGTTTTGGAGATATAGCGTTTTTATTGATTTGTGGGAGGTAAAAGGGGGTGTGGTTGAATTTTTTTTATGCTTTATTTGATGAAACTTTACTGTTTAAATTTCAGCTGAATCAGCACCGTATTTTTAGAGATACAGCATTTTAATGGATTTGTAGGCGGTATAAAGGGGAGTGGCAAAAAATTTCCCTTAATTATCCTCTACTCGAAGGAAATTTACTGCCAAAATTTCAGCTGAATCGGCCTAGTAGTTTTAAAAATATCGCACTTTTATTTATTTGTGGGCGGTAAAAGGGGGTGTGGCAAATTTTTTTATCACAATATTGCATTGTCACTGGACTTACATATGTATAATTTATATAAGTTGTCGAAAAATGGCTTGCAAGTTTTGACGGACATACATACATACATACTAGGGAGTCCAATCCCGGAAGATTTTCTCGATCCCGGGATTATCGGGACTGAAAATCTCAATCCCGGGATCCCAGGATTAGTTCGGCATTAAAAATTTTATGAAGTAAATAATTCAAAACATTTTTAATAAAATTTTTTGTTATTTATTACCTGAAACTAAAAAATGCAAATTAACTCATTTATAAAGTAACAAAAACAAAACACATTTAGGGTATTCACAATTGCGTTGTTTTCAGTGTAGTTTAAGAAGCCCGTGGTACTGATACAACATTTTACCGAGCGGACTTTATATTTTATGTTGTTTTACATGAAATCTCTAAAAAACAAAATTGTGGTCATTTTAAGTAGCCCAATGATAAGTTTAACGAACGTGGTTTTTAAAGTTCCATAAACAACTGATCGGTTGCCAGTTATTTTCTAATTGCAAAAATGAAAGAAGCTCAAAATGCAAGTTAAACTTTTTTATGCCATATCGTTACCAAAATGCACAAAGGCCCTAAACGACATTTTTAAACTTTTACAGGAGAAGCAAAAAACACTGTAAATTCTAAAAAAAAACCATTTTGTAGTTTTTTTATGTAGTTTAGGAACAAATAGTTTAATGCGATCCTGGAGAAAATTTATTTTGTTAATTTGTCTCATAATTAAGTCACTTAGGGCTTTTGTGCAATCAATTTCGTGAAAAAATTATGGTTAGGGCTTTTTGGTATTGTATGAGATATAAGGCTTATTTCAATTGTAATTCATTTTAACATAAAAAAAATCGTTTTTTAAGCGAAGAAAAACTCTATAGTAAAAGTTTTATTTTAAAGTGACTGTTTATTTTAAGTAGCTTATTCTTGGACATTAAAATTATAACATTTCATTTCTTGGCACATGGTAAAAATGATAAATTTTTTTAAAAGCTTTAACAATCATAAGGCAATAGCTTTTTGAGTTCTGGGAGATGGTCATATTTTTTCTCAGATAAAGGATGTTGCATGCAAAGGATCGAGTTCAACTGATTTGAAACGTTTTCTTGATTTTTTAGGAAGAGGTTCATATTCGGAAGTTATAAGTGTTTTTATAAATATTATATATAACATTGTGACCGTCTGATCTCCAACACATCTACCTGTAATATTGGGGGTTGGAATTAGTTTTAAAGGTTTTCTAAGAGATGGCGTAACTATCAATAGATCGCATCGGGCACACCTGTGACTATATTCATTTCAAAGCACATTGTCTAAGCTTCATTTTTTAGTATGTGTCATTCCACTGAAGTGTAAACAACACATATTTTTTTCTCTGTGAACATGTCGACTTTCGTTCCAACAAAACGCAATTTGCGGGAATGTTTACTTTTGTGCTTCCATTTGAAGAAAAAAGCGGTTGAAGCACAACGCACGCTTACAGAGGCTTACGGGGACTATGCTCCATCGATTTCTACTTGTGAGTACTGGTTCCGTCGGTTTAAAAGTGGTGATTTTGATACGGAAGACAAAGAGCGTCCGGGCCAGCCGAAAAAGTTTGAAGATGAGGAATTGGAGGCTTTTCTCGATGAAGACCCGTGTCAAACCCTTCAAGAATTGTCAGAATCATTGGGAGTCGACTTATCAACGGTCGGCAAACGCTTGAAGGCCATGGGAATGATTCAAAAGCAAGGAAATTGGGTGCCGTACCAGTTGAAGCCGAGAAACGTTGAACGGCGATTTTGCATGTGCGAACAACTGCTTCAACGGCATAAAAGGAAGAGTTTTTTGCATCGTATTGTGACTGGCGATGAAAAGTGGATCCATTACGATAATCCTAAGCGAAAAAAATCGTGGGGACCACCCGGCCATGCATCAACATCGAGGGCCAAGCCGAATATTCATGGCGCCAAGCTTATGCTGTGTATTTGGTGGGATCAGAAGGGTGTCGTGTACTATGAGCTGCTAAAACCTAACGAAACCATCACTGGGGAACGCTACCAACAACAATTGATGCAATTGAGCCGAGTGGTGGTTTTTCAACATGACAACGCACGGCCACATGTTGCAAGAACCGTCAAGGAAACGTTGGAGGCGCTGAATTGGGATGTGCTACCCCACCCGCCTTATAGCCCAGACATAGCCCCTTCCGACTACCACCTATTCAGATCGATGACGCATGGCTTGGCTGAGCAGCGCTTCACTTCTTACGAGGATACCAAAAAATGGGTCGATTCGTGGATTGCCTCAAAAGACGAATCGTTCTTCCGGCGCGGAATCCATATGCTGCCAGAAAGATAGGAAAATGTTGTAGCTAACGATGGACAATACTTTGAATAATATACATTGTACCGTTGTTTCTAAATAAATGCTCAAAAACCGAAAAAAAACCTTTAAAATTAATTCCAACCCCCAATACTAAAAAGGAAACTACATTTGTGAAAAGAAGCACAAATCGATTTCTACTTGTGAGTACTGGTTCCGTCGGTTTAAAAGTGGTGATTTTGATACGGAAGACAAAGAGCGTCCGGGCCAGCCGAAAAAGTTTGAAGATGAGGAATTGGAGGCTTTGCTCGATGAAGACCCGTGTCAAACCCTTCAAGAATTGTCAGAATCATTGGGAGTCGACTTATCAACGGTCGGCAAACGCTTGAAGGCCATGGGAATGATTCAAAAGCAAGGAAATTGGGTGCAGTACCAGTTGAAGCCGAGAGACGATGAACGGCGATTTTGCATGTGCGAACAGCCGCTTCAACGGCATAAAAGGAAGAGTTTTTTGCATCGTATTGTCACTGGCGATGAAAAGTTGATCCATTACGATAATCCTAAGCGAAAAAAATCGTGGGGACCACCCGGCCATGCATCAACATCGAGGGCCAAGCCGAATATTCATGGCGCCAAGCTTATGCTGTGTATTTGGTGGGATCAGAAGGGTGTCGTGTACTATGAGCTGCTAAAACCTAACGAAACCATCACTGGGGAACGCTACCAACAACAATTGATGCAATTGAGCCGAGCATTAAAGGTTAAACGGCCGGAATATGCCAAAAGACACGACAAAGTGGTTTTTCAACATGACAACGCACGGTCACATGTTGCAAGAACCGTCAAGGAAACGTTGGAGGCGCTGAATTGGGATGTGCTACCCCACCCGCCTTATAGCCCAGACATAGCCCCTTCCGACTACCACCTATTCAGATCGATGACGCATGGCTTGGCTGAGCAGCGCTTCACTTCTTACGAGGATACCAAAAAATGGGTCGATTCGTGGATTGCCTCAAAAGACGAATCGTTCTTCCGGCGCGGAATCCATATGCTGCCAGAAAGATGGGAAAATGTTGTAGCTAACGATGGACAATACTTTGAATAATATACATTGTACCGTTGTTTCTAAATAAATGCTCAAAAACCGAAAAAAAACCTTTAAAATTAATTCCAACCCCCAATAAATTCATTTTGTAAGTTTTTGCGACTTTTTAAATTTAATATTTTTCGCAAACCTGGCCGAATTGAATACCAGAAGGACCAGAAAGAGTATGTGCGATATTTTTGCGTTTCTCATCTCGCATTATCTCTATTCTTTTCGATTTTTCTGCACCCGAATCTATTTTATTTAATATCCAAACACGATCTCGATCTCGTGAAAAATTTAAAATATAAAATCGTCGCCTACTAGAAAAGCATATGCAAAGATATTTGTGTTAGTTAGGGCTTTTGTGCATAAAAGGATTTCACTACATGGAAATAGTGCTTTTGTGTTTTGGCTTTAATAACGTTGTTTTTCACTTCAGGACCATACAATTTTGTGCGTATGTGTATTTCAGTATAGGCTATCAGATTTTGCAAAAAATCCCATTTTGAAAATTTTTCGTTTGGGGCCTTTGTGCATTTTGCCCAATATATTGGACACGTCAGAAAATCATTTTTATATGTATTTATTTTGCAAAGCTTTCTTTTAAATTATATCGTTTGGTTCTATGAAACAAAAAATGAACCAATATAATAAGAATAAATTTATTTATTTATTTATTGGCCAACCAAGGCAATTTACTTATTCTAACAGGTATTTATTTTTTATTTTTTATAATTTTTTTTTTCCTTTTCTCCCCCTTCCTTGTTTTGGTGTTCAAAGATGTGCAATTCGAAGCGGGCGTATTCCGCCCACCTAATTGACATTATTTCACGAACACGCCAAAAAGGAAAGGAAAGAGGAGAAAAAAAAAAGAGAATTCAGAGGTTGGGTTGATTAGGCAGAGAAAGAGACTTGTATAAAGAACGCTTGAATAAGAATTTGGACATGGAAGGTGAGTAGTGGTCGGATATATTATTAAATTTTCTACAGCAACGGTTGATGGGTTCATTACTGGCATATGCAGTATGATGCCGATATTCAGTTAACAGCCGAGTATGCCTTGTACGTCTTAAAGGGTCATTGAGGGTAATCTTGTTAGAGATATATTCGCAGTTAGTTACACCGCTCAGAACATCGAAAGTAAAGCATGTATCCAGTATCGTTCTTCTTGTTGATAGCGGTGTCAAATTTAATAGGGTGAGTCTGTGTTCATATGGTGGAAGGCTTCCGTAATCGCGGGGATTATAAGTTTCTCTCAAAGCGAATAGTTAGAACTGTTTTTGAATGGATTCGATTCTATCACAATGGGATCCAAAAACTGGATTCCAAACTATGCAGCCATATTCGAGTATTGGGCGCACTATTGCACAGTACAGGGATGTAGTGACCCATACATTCTTGAATTCGTATGCCCGTCTTTTAATAAAACCGAGCAATTTACTGGCCCTGGATACAATCTTATCATAGTGTAAATTAAAGCGCAGTTTGTTGTCCAAGACCACTCCAAGATCAACTATATAATTGACCCTGTTAAGTTCATTATTATTAAGGCGGTATTTGTGATTTACAACTTGGTTTCTACGAGAAAAACTTATCACGCTACACTTTTTTACATTGAGGTAGAGTTTGTTTTGGGTACACCAGGTCTCAAGAGATGAGAGTTTTAACTGTAAGAAAGTTACATCTTCCTGCGATTCAATTACGTGGTACAATTTTAAGTCGTCCGCATACATAAGATGTGGAATATCCTTCAACACCATGGACAAGTCGGATATGAAGATATTGAAGAGAAGAGGACCAAGGTGACTACCTTGCGGTACTCCAGAGAAGACTACAATTTTCTTCGAAACAATTCCTTGAAATTTAACATATTGGTATCTACCATGGAGATAAGTTGATAGCCAACTAAGTAAAGATCCAGAGAAACCAAATTTTTCTAATTTATGTATTAAGATGCCGTGATCAACACGATCAAAAGCTTTACTGAAATCAGTGTAAATAGCGTCTATTAGGTATCCTTTCTCCATCTTGCATAAAACGTCAGAAACCATTATCATGAGGTTAGTGGTTGTGGACCTTCCTTTTCGAAACCCGTGCTGCTGCTCGTTTAGTCTCTGGTTGATAAGGTACGTTAGCTTTTCGCAAATAATTTTTTCAAATAGCTTTGGGACGGCCGACAAAATTGCTATGCCTCTATAGTTTTCAACTGAACTTTTTTGACCGTTTTTGTATATTGGTATTAGGTGGGAAGTTTTCCAAAAAGAGGGAAACACTCCAAGAGACAGTTTTAATTTCAAATTAAGAGAGATATTTGACATATAAGTCAGTTGAATTTTCAAATTTGTGCCGAAGAAAAGCAAAAAAAAAATTGTATTGAATTTTATTTGAAAAATATCAGTCGAACCAAAATCAAATGTAATTTTTTTTATCATTTTATTGGCTTTATTGATATGAATATTAAGAGGGTTTAAAAAAACAGAGATCTTAAGGTTTGAAAAACTGACTGTCTAGTCAACTAAGTGATTGACTCTATAGAGAGTTGTTGTTGTTGTTGTTGCCTTCTTAAAAACTTACTCTATCTAAAAAGCTCACAATTAAATTCATTTTATAATTAAATAGATCACAAATTATTTAACTGGTTTGAAAAACCTTTAAGGAATTAAAGAAAGGGCTTTGTGCCGAACAGGGGCAAAACAATTTTTTCTTGCTTGTACAAGCTTGTAAAACGTAAGTAGCGCAGGTTAAAATCAAAGGTATGTTTTTTCATCTTCTAAGGACCAAAATGATAGGAATATTACCTCAAAAAAATATTTTGTTCTTAGTTAAGCCTAGCCATTGAAAGGGTAAAAGAACGAAAAAATATAAAAAAATATAAGACAGAACTATTTAAGGTATTACTATATAAATGTTAAATTTTTTTTTTTGTACACCGTCTTCATGTTTTTTTGTGTTTAAGGCAAATTAAGGTTCGAAAAGACTTTTCAAAATTAAATTTCTTTCTTTAATTATTTTTTAAGTAATACATTAATCTGATCAACGCGTTTTATTTTTTATTGAAGAGGTTTGTTTGAGTATAATTACAGATAAATCACTGATGAGAAGCACCGTTCTTGTTCGATACTAGTTGGAGAAATAGTTGTACGATAACCGTAAGCAATTTGTAAGTTTCGATCAAGATTGCCTTCACCACAAAACAAAATTATTTCTTAAGTCAGAATATCTAACAATTTATAAATACATATCTGACTTCCCGATGTTGCAAATTCTTCTAAAACTTTGTAAAGTCTTCGGTCCAGTAATTCACAATCATCGTCTTAACAATCTTTTTCAGCCTCATTAAAAGGATTTTTTTAATGCTATATTCATATCAACTTAAAATTAAATGTTTGCATTTACGTGAATATTTGTAAAAAAAAATTTAATTTAAAAATCCCGTGATCCAGGAAAGACAATTCTGGGATTTAGAGAGGCTTTAATAGTCCGGGATCCCGGATTTTGGATTGACTTCCCTAATACATACATACATACAAACGAAGGAAGTTAAATAAAAGCTTATAAAAATATAATTAAGTCCTCTGTTTAAAACAGAAATTTATTTCCGAACAAAACAATACAATTTAATGAAATCTATTCTTATCGAGTGTTTAAGGCACTATTTGTTTATGGGAATTTTATGATAATTTCAAAAATAATGTCCAAAAGAGTACCCTAAAAGTACTCAACGAAAATAATTATTAATTAGTTTTTATGATCTATTGAATAATTACATGAATTAAGATTGTGAGCTTTAGATCAAGTAAGTTTTCAAGAAGGCAACAATAACAACAACAACTCTGTATAGAGTCAATCACTCAGCTGACTAGACAGTCTGTTTCGGAAATCGCTACATTTTCCTCTTCAGTAGTCTTTGAGGGATTAAGCTGTGATCCACTCACTGTTTAAACCAGCATATGAATGTACAGATTTTGGAATTCATTCTTATGAATTGTATGGCTGCTAATCATATGACATCTCAAAGCAGTAGGCTATTTATAGATCACCGCCATCAAATCTATCAAGGGTTGCCATCTGTTCCAGTTGCTTCTCCATTTATTTCAATATTCATTGGTGTTCGATAGTTTGTCGAAATGCACCATAGAAATGAAACGAGTTTTTGCTACGCCAGAAGCTAGTGGTTCTAACTGAAAGGTGGCTACTTAATTAAAATAATTATTGTTGAATTCCATTTAAGTCGCACGGTTAGAAATCTTGGACTAAATTTTAATACTTTTGGGCTGACATAAATGACCACACCCTAAAATTAAATTCTGGCCAAATATTAGAATTCATTTTTAATAAAAAATTTAAATTTAAAAAATTTAATGCTAAGTTTGTACTAATTTTCAATTCTGATTTTGTAATAAAAATTAAGTATAATAGTAAATATAGTATCAAATTTATTCCAAAGGGTATAAAAAGTCATTGTAATATTTAAAATGTATTAAAATGTAATACAAAATTGTATTGGTATATAATACAGCATATCCTAAAATTAAATGTAATATCACTATAGTATCGAATTGATTCCAAGGGTATAAAATATAGTTGTTATATTTTAACTGTATTGAAATTTAGAACAAAATATATTCAAAAAATTTGTAATCAATTGAAAAGTATTAAATTTAATGCTTTTTTGAATTAAAAATCTTTCTAATGCTTTGCTTGCATTAAAATTTATTGCAAGATTTCTAACCATGTATACAGAAAAATTAGAAAAAATAACATTTTCTATAAAGTTACTCATACGCCATGTTAACGCTATATAAACATATCACTTCGGTGACTTTACACTCTAGCTGACACTATATAGAATACCACATAAATTAGCAAAAAAGCTCTCCATTTAACTTCAATTGACTTGCATTCTGCACCAACACCAACGCCACCACGTGTCCTGTTCATGTGTTGGTTATAGCGTAACTTTAACTTCATTTACAATGCTTTTAAAATGCGCAACTTTAATTGAAGCAACGCCACCGACTAGTCGTATACCTCTGCTTATATGGACTAACTTTAGAAATGATTTGCTTGAGCGTTGCCATTAAAGACGCCACCGTCACCAATGCCGCCACAACCTTTCTGCATTTAAACAAAACTTGAACGCAACGTTGAATTTTTCTCTTCCGCTAGTTCGCCTGCAATCTAAGCAGTGTTCATCATTTGAGAAGAAGAGTGTATGTGTGTGCATTGCAGTAAGTCTTTGCATGCATATCTTTGTAAAAGTGTAACAGTGTTTGTGTGGCA
Source organism: Dichetophora obliterata (assembly GCA_963920525.1). NCBI lineage: Eukaryota > Metazoa > Arthropoda > Insecta > Diptera > Sciomyzidae > Dichetophora > Dichetophora obliterata. The sequence continues at coordinate 210,669,529 of OY986436.1, read as the reverse complement.
CTTGCTGAGATTTGCGTTTTATTGCATTAGTGCTTGACATCATTTAAGTTGTGCTCTATTTAATTACCATCAAAGTGTCATCAGTGCGCGGCACAAGTTTATAAGGAGGAGCTGCTGCATACACACATACACACACACACACACAGGAATATAAATATATGTATATAATTGAAACTCAACCTATCTTTGCCTACATTTAGGCTTTGATGTTGAAATAAAGTTGTTTGTTTGTTCTACGAGGAATAGCTGGCGGGTTGTTAAAGCACTTCAAGAAGCGGATATCGGATTCAAATGTTGATAGTTCTTAGATGCTGTTTGACTTCAACATTGATTTTGCTTTGTTAAAATGTATCTAAATTAAATCATTAATAATTTTGTATACTCAATTTTAATTTAATCGTAAATACGAATCTGAATTAATATATTACTGAAAAAGATGAAACAAACACAAAAGTCAAATGATTCAATTATCGTATCTGAAAAGCTCTAAAAAACGCTTGTTTAATTCAAAGTTACGCCCTTTTATAGAAACCGGTTAGCATATAAAGAAAAAAGGAATCACTTAATTTATCAAAAATGAAAATTAATGAAGATAAAATTATGGCTAAATAATGAATTAGTTTTGACTAAATTATGATTAATACATAAGCGATAACTGGTGAAAGATAACTGCTTAATACTAATTATAAGCATTTATAATTAGAAATTATTAATTAAATATTATCTATGTGCATTAGTGCGGGTCGGTAATACATTTGGACTCGATTTGGGCACTCTAAATGGGTCAAAGAAGGATTTTTCAAAATTTGACCCTGCGGGACAAAAGTCAAAATTTGGGGCATTAGAATTCGATTTAGAGGCATAGTTCCTCGGGCAAAGTTTCTTATTTTGATCCCTAAAATATGATTTTCATTGAGCGATGGGCGATTTTTTTGCCTCCCCACAAATCGATTTGGCTTAATGTGCATTTATAAAAATGGTGTGAAAAATGTATAGTAATTTATCAATTGAGAACGGCTGGGTCGATTTGGCTAAAATTGGAAAAATCGAAAATTGATTTTTTTTGTATGGAGTTTTGTGTGCAATTGTTGCGGAATTACTTTTCGAATGGAAAAATAGAGAATTCTAATTGGGGAAACTCGGGAAATTCAGGAAATACGCCAAAAATTTTAAGTTTTTTTTCGACGAAATTTTGCATTTTATCGCATGATTTTGGACGATGTAAAGGTGGAAAGTTTGTTGCGAATCCTGAAAAAATTCGTATATGTATATTTTATATATTTTTCGAAATTAATTGTGATAAAAGACATTTTGTGTGAATTTTGGTAGGAGAAGTTTACGAGATCAATAATAGATGGCGCTGTGCGGCGTTCAATGCCACAACTCGATAGATGGCGTGTGAAATTTGACAGGTGTCCTTTTCGCATTGTCAATTTTTATTGTGCAAATGTGGTATTTTTCTTGCTGCAATTGATTCGAGTTTTGCATATTATAACATTGATTTTAGATAGTCGTATCTCGCGCATCACATCTGCAACGGTACAAGGATAAAGATCAATTGAAATTTAATGCGATATTTATCAATTCGATCATGTTTCCAGAAAATAAGTTTCCGTGTAAAAAGTGAGGCTATCGGTTAACAAGCCGGCGGGCGACATCGAAATTGATGCGAAAATGCAAAATTATCACTCGGGATGAATGTATGATGGCTCATAAACGAACTTTGGTGGCAGTTGACCAAACGATGAAGGATTTTCGAGGTGATTCGAGGCGATTCGGAGATTTTTCCGCTTCTCGTCATCCTGAAATCTACATCTGCCGATGAACTTAATGCATGTCTGAAATTTTCGTCTTTGTGGCGGCATGTCATGAAGTTGGAATTGACCACGAACATGACAGTCACGTTGCAGAACGACCCATCGACTGCAGAGTTCTCAAGACAACTGCTGGCGCTTGGCAATGGCCAAATTACTGTTGGTGTTTCGACTGGATTGATATCGTTACCGGAAAATTTTTGCGAGTTCACATCGTCGAAGGAGGAGCTCATCACCAAAGTAATTCCCGATAATGAACAAAATTATAAAAATTTCGATTGGATTAGTAAAGGGGCTATACTAGCAGCGAAGCATAAGACGGCGATAGCTTGAATTTCATTAGTCAAAGTCAAATCGCTGAAGAACTGCATTCGTACAAATCCGTTGACAGCGTAACCGACGAGGATGAAGCCACCAACTATTCGACGGAATTTTTTAACTCGCTTGATGTGCCAGGAACTCCGCTGCATAATTTACAGCTGTAGGTGGGATCGATCATAATCATGTTGCCGAATCTGAATCATTTTGTGTAACAGCACGTGGTTGTCTTTCAAGAAACTGATGAACAATGTGATTAAAGTGACGATCATCAAAAACAAATTCAAAGAAAAGAAAGTCCTTGTAAAAGGAATTCCGATTATTCCAACTGATCTTCCATTCCAACTCAAGCGGATTCAGTTCTCCGTTCGATTGGTTTTTTGCAATGACAATCAATAAATCGCAAGGACAATCGTTCAAAGTCTGTGCGACTAATCTTGAATTTCACTGTTTTTCGCACGGCCAGCTGAACGTTTCCTGTTCGAGTGTTGGCAACCATATTTGCTGTTTTTTTTGTGCCGGAAAAAAATCGAAAAACATTATTTGTCACACCGCTCACTACTGATTTCGATTCCATTTGAAATATAAATTATATGTGTTCTATTATCACTCTGGAGTTTATCTGAAGGCGTTATCTTGGGACAAGACGAAGTTCTTCAGGTCCGCTTTTCAATTATAAATAATTTATTTATGTAAAAATTAATCTAGGTTTGCTTGTTTGTTTGTGTGTCCTAATGGATTTCTACACCGTTCCACCGAACGTGTTAAAACTTTCCAAATTGGTTATACGCATTCATGCACCACAATTAAAAATTATAAATTATAAATTATAAATTATAAATTATAAATTATAAATTATAAATTATAAATTATAAATTATAAATTATAAATTATAAATTATAAATTATAAATTATAAATTATAAATTATAAATTATAAATTATAAATTATAAATTATAAATTATAAATTATAAATTATAAATTATAAATTATAAATTATAAATTATAAATTATAAATTATAAATTATAAATTATAAATTATAAATTATAAATTATAAATTATAAATTATAAATTATAAATTATAAATTATAAATTATAAATTATAAATTATAAATTATAAATTATAAATTATAAATTATAAATTATAAATTATAAATTATAAATTATAAATTATAAATTATAAATTATAAATTATAAATTATAAATTATAAATTATAAATTATAAATTATAAATTATAAATTATAAATTATAAATTATAAATTATAAATTATAAATTATAAATTATAAATTATAAATTATAAAATATAAATTATAAATTATAAATTATAAATTATAAATTATAAATTATAAATTATAAATTATAAATTATAAATTATAAATTATAAATTATAAAATATAAATTATAAATTATAAATTATAAATTATAAATTATAAATTATAAATTATAAATTATAAATTATAAATTATAAATTATAAATTATAAATTATAAATTATAAATTATAAATTATAAATTATAAATTATAAATTATAAATTATAAATTATAAATTATAAATTATAAATTATAAATTATAAATTATAAATTATAAATTATAAATTATAAATTATAAATTATAAATTATAAATTATAAATTATAAATTATAAATTATAAATTATAAATTATAAATTATAAATTATAAATTATAAATTATAAATTATAAATTATAAATTATAAATTATAAATTATAAATTATAAATTATAAATTATAAATTATAAATTATAAATTATAAATTATAAATTATAAATTATAAATTATAAATTATAAATTATAAATTATAAATTATAAATTATAAATTATAAATTATAAATTATAAATTATAAATTATAAATTATAAATTATAAATTATAAATTATAAATTATAAATTATAAATTATAAATTATAAATTATAAATTATAAATTATAAATTATAAATTATAAATTATAAATTATAAATTATAAATTATAAATTATAAATTATAAATTATAAATTATAAATTATAAATTATAAATTATAAATTATAAATTATAAATTATAAATTATAAATTATAAATTATAAATTATAAATTATAAATTATAAATTATAAATTATAAATTATAAATTATAAATTATAAATTATAAATTATAAATTATAAAATATAAATTATAAATTATAAATTATAAATTATAAATTATAAATTATAAATTATAAATTATAAATTATAAATTATAAATTATAAATTATAAATTATAAATTATAAATTATAAATTATAAATTATAAATTATAAATTATAAATTATAAATTATAAATTATAAATTATAAATTATAAATTATAAATTATAAATTAAAACAGTCAATTAAATATACAATCATATGCTACTATATGTTTTTATATTCATCTGTCGAGTACAATGCTCTCTAGACTATGAGTTAAAACCTTGTGAATTAAATTAATTTTTAAGCGAAATTAACAATTTTCTTTTAAATATAAGCCTACTATCATTAATATCCAATTCGAAACAAAAGTAATTTGATTCAGAGCAAGAATTGGTGATAGGATCATATTTATCATAATAAGTATAAAATCGCGGAATATAAAATAATCTTCTTCTTACCCTCAGGAATACAGAGGAAACATACAAATTATACAGCGAAAGAAGTTTAGAATAATCAATGTGATTACTAAGTTTTATATTTCCCTTGCAAGCATGACCAAAAAATACTTTCTCCTCGATTCTAAAGACATAAAATCAAATAGAGTGCATCAATTTCTGTTAAATGGGAAATCTAGGAGTGATGATTTTGGATAGCACGCCTAGTGAATCTTTTTAAAAAGCCTCGATACGCGCAAAACTGACTGAATACGATGAACTCCAAATTCAACAAGCATGTTCTAACGTAGAGTGAACTAAGGATATATAAAGAGTTTTAGATATAAACTGGTCAGAAAACTCCTTACAATTTCGCATCAGAAAACCCAATAATGTATTAGCTTTAGATAATATACATATCTATAATTTATAAATTTATGAAATCTATATACTTTTATGAAATAAATATAATTTATAAATTTATGAAATCTTGAACAATGGCTCAGATTATATTTAAAACATTGGACATTTCAAATACAAACATTAATCAAATCATGTTTATTACTAATTTCTACTCTTCTGCTTTTATAGCTGCTCTTCAAGTTCATTATTGTTAAAAGCAATTCATAGTTGAGTCGTAAATCTTAAAAGTTTATCTTTAACAAACACACTTTATCTAATCCGTCATAAAAGTCTGAGTTTATAGAAATTTTTAGTACGATTTGCATAAGTTTAAAAGCAGTTCCTTATTTTCAGTCTTGTCATAGCTTTTAATAATTTACTACTATTTTTAAGTACAGTTTTCGTTCAATAAGCTTAATTAAGCTTTACGGCTTTGTTATTGAGATCATAATCTTAATATTAGTTGATTGTTTTACACTATTATGAAACTCACTAATACTGGTACATTTTAAAATATTATATATATTATATATGTCATTAAAATCTTAATAACTCTTCATGGCGTATGCGAAACATTTAACTGCAATAGAGATTTATGCCCACCTTTCATCGCTTTCCTGACCTCAACGGTACTTTAATCGTACCGTTGAGGTACCTTCACCTAAACTTGCATGAATGCTTACAAACATAAATTTCGTTAACTATTTGGGTGCGTTAAAGTTAATATAGGAGCTTTGTGTTCTTTTTAAGCAGTGGCATTAGAGTGAAAAACATGCTATGGTTGTTTATAAATTTTGTAACATAAGCTTTACGCACACATACATTACCATTAAAACTAATGCTATATGGGTAGCATGTTGTATGCAGGTTTTTGCGTGCCCTTGTGTATGTGTGTGCCTTTATTTACTCGTAGCTGGAGTTTTCGACACTTTTAGCCACTCTTTTATTTCATCATTTTGCCAGTTGAAATGTGCGTCCATTTTTTCCATGTACTCATCTGTCCAACCAGTCCACAAGCCAGCAATTGCTATTAACCCTTTAATATACACGTTTAACCCTGATGTGTGCAAACTTTTTGATAAATGTTCTTAAAAGTGTTTGGCGTGCAAACGGAGGAAATTTCTTATTTGTTAGTTCCCGACACGGACGCCGGCATCGACAACGAAACCAACAACGAGACACGAATGCCAGCAAAGGGCGTTGCATAAAAAAAGAAAAACAACAATAATAGGAACAACTTGTGTAGTTTACGTTATCGTAATAAAAAATACCCGAGGACAACATAACGTGTGGCAGTTTTTTGAGGTGGGTGTGTTGTAAAACCTCTTGTTATAGAAAAAAGTTGTAGTGATTTTTTTATCGCCTTATAACAACTTAATTTTACCAAAGTCCTTAGGAGTAAAAATGTATGCATATTAATATTTGTGAAGCTAGTTTGTAAATTCTTAAGCAGATTTTTTTTTTACTCAAACAAATTTCAAGCCTTTGCTACAGTTTTAAGGACTAATTCTTTAAAATTTTTATTAAAACAACGATGATTTAATTGAATATCGTTTTTATTTAATTTCATTAACGCTTAGTGAAAAACCTTCATCCTAAATTCTTTTTGATTTTCAAGATAATTATATATACACACATACACTTTAAGCAATCAACAAAGTAGGTCAAGCATAAGCATGAAACTAAAAAAACAAACTCAAAACCGCAAATTAAATTATTAAACCAGCCGCAGGATTGCTAATTAAAATTCCTGCGGCTTCACGCGCCAGCTCAATCAAATCTCTTTAAACAGATTTATTGAATATTATTTGACGTCAATCAAGCAGCCGTAATTGAATTAATAAGTGTATTAAGCGTATTAATTGTGATCAATATTATTTCAAATAAATTATGTCAAAGCTATGGAATGTATGTTTTACATGTGTAGCTTGACGCTCTTTTTGCACCCAACTATTTTTATATGTTTCAGGAGTGCTACAAGACCTCGATATATGAGCAATTTTAACAGCTATTTGATAGTGTTGCCCAATTAAAAGTTAACTATTTTGATTTCTTTCGGAATCAAAAGTATATCAAATATACCCATAATTTCCCAAAAAAGCATAAGAAATTAGTATATTAACTTGTGGAAATATGTAATATCTTGGAGATAAAACCCAAGTTTTTTAATGTAGGAATAGCAACAAATCTTATAATTAACTGAAACACGTCCTTAAAGATATGTTTTTCGATGGACTATTATTCTAAAAATTCTGAGTTTGCAATTCAACAATACACTCAAAACGACTATAGTGCCCCAGGATATAACTAAACAAACATTTACTACATATTTTAAAAAAATTTATTTCAAAAAAATTTCTTTTTCAAAATAATATAAAAGATTTCCATTTATTACGAGTTGAACGTTTCTGGCTCACCCAGCTGTTGATCGAAAACTTAATAAAAATCCGCTTGTTGTCTAGAAATGCATGAAAACTGAACTTCCTTTTATTTGGGCCGTTGCAAAAAAAATATTTATCAATTGTTGCAACTTCGGTGCCATCTGAAAGATTATTTTCTCATGTTGTTCTCATAGCGAACAAATTGTGAAACAGGCTTTCGCCAGAACATCTTAACATGTTGGTTTTTCTACGTTCAGGTGGTGAAGAAGACATGTGGTTCCCTTAAATGTGCATTCAGTTGTGCATAGATATATGGAGCCCTAACTGACAAATTAACGTATGCGCCACTTTTTCGAAATTATATTTTAAATGGCAAACAATAGTACTACAACAAAGTCGTCAACTCAAAAAATTCCACATCTCTAAGGGCCATTTTGTTCACAGAGAGATAAATTTATCCCCGAGTTAGTTCCATGATTTTTTCCAGTTTTTCATTTGTTCACAGTGAGTTAAGCATTTAACTCTTCAAGCTGGAGATAAAAATGGTGGCGAGATAGCCTTAACCCCAGAAATATTTAACTCGTGAAAATTGGTGAGTTAAGATTTTTAATTCGCTCCCATCACTCTCATTTTAATATTTTTTATTTACTTGGTGTCAAAATATTGAAAATACAGATTTTTAAACATAGGAAAACAGTATTGGGGGTTTACTGATTTCGAATCTGGTGTCAGAATTTTAAAATTCAAGATGTTGCATAAGGTTGCCACCTTAATTTTTTATTTTTACGAATTCGGGACTGGCGCGAACTAAAGGGTAAAAATGGGTCGCTGAATCCGTTGTCAGAATTTCAAAATTCGAAAATTTTTCTACACATAGGGCTGCCACCTAAGAATGTTTTATTTTAAGAATTTTAAACATGAGGGAACAGTATTGGGAGGTTACTGATTTCGAATCTGAACTCAAAATTTTTAAATTGAAGATGGTGGATAGGGTTGCCACCTTAATATTCTACATTTTTACGAATTCGGGGCTGCCAAAAAAAAATGGTACACCAAAAATGGGTCGCTGGATCCGAATCCGTGGCCAGAATTTGAAAATGATAAAGTTTTGAAATAATAGGGCTGCCACCTAATAATATGTATTTTTTAGAATTTTAAACATCATTTAACAGTATTAGGGAGTCACTGATTTCGAATCTGAAGTCAGAATTTTAAAATTCAAAATCGTGGATAGGGTTGCCACCTTAATTTTTTGTATTTTTATGAATTCGGAGCTGGCAAAAAAAAATGGTACACCAAAAATGGGTCGCTGAATATAAACTCATGGTCAGAATTTCAAAATTATAAAGTTTTGAAATAATAGGGTTGCCACCTAATAATAAGTATTTTTAAAAATTTTAAACATTAATTAACAGTGCTAAGGAGTCTCTGATTTCGATTCTGAAGTCAGAATTTTAAAATTCAAAATGGTGGATAGGGTTGCCACCTTAATTTTTTGTATTTTTATGAATTCGGGGCTGGCAAAAAAATGGTATGCCAAAAATGGGTCGCTGAATCCGAATCTGCGATCCGAATGCAAAATCAGCGATCCATTTTTACCTAGTGTTCACTCCAACCCCCAAATTCGCAAAAATAAACCAAAAATCCGTACACATTTTTTAATTAATGAGCAACACTCTAACATTCCAATGGAAATCGATATAAACTGAGAGCGAATTTATGCTCTAAGCATAAAGCTGGGATAAAATGTGAACAAAACCATTTTTTTATCTCCCGATTTATACGCTTGGTATAAAATTAACCTAGAGATAGTTATCCCCGAATCAAATCATATTTATGCCCTTTGTCAACAAAATGGCCCTAAGTGAAACTATTCTAAAGTTCTATATAACACAAGAATAAAATTTACATGTACCGCTTATGCAAAAAAAAAACAAAGAAAATGCTTCTCTTATAAAATTTAGTTTATAATGATTACGTTAATTCGGCAGTTAGGACTTGACATTCAGCCCAATTATGAATAAGTTTTCCTGAGGAATCAGAAAAGGGAGTTTTCGTTTTTAAGATAGCAGATAGAGACACCACATTTTTTTTTACTTTCATATATGTATATTGACGGTTGATGAAGATATTTGCATTAAAAATTTCCAAAATGTTCTTAAACTTTATCTTAAAAATTAACTCTCTCTTTTCCGATTTCTCGGAATTCAAAAATTATTCATAAGAAGTCTGATTTTCTATATAAAAACTAAAAATGCAATATTTAGGTTTTTTTATTTATTTATTTACTGAAGTGTGTTATGAAACCTTTGAATACCATTCGTTTTTAATGTGCTTGTTGCTATTTTAATGCTCGCTTGTGATGGTATTAGAGTTCTACAATCCAACAAGTAGATATGGAAAAGTTTTTTTTTTTTTCTTTAAAGAAAATTCTCTAGCCGACTTGTGTGCATCTGGCTCGTCCCGGAGCTTCAGTTTCGAGGGTTCGGTGATAGTAGCTAGAGACTTACGAACAATTGCACGCTATTCAAAGTATAACAGAATATTTATATTATGCACACAAAATTAGGGAAAGAAAATCCGAATCTTGATTAGAATTTAACATAGCAAGACAGACAGAATCTTAGAATAAGTGACACCCGACTACCACTTAGTTGCGCATGGCACCAACCCAACAGCACGAACATATTTTTTTTTTCGGCCGTTCTTGTCCCGCCCTCCATGACTTTTAGATATTATTAAAGTCCCAATAAAAATATTGTTAAACCAACTCAATTTCAAACCATTATCATCAATTTAGCAATTCATTATAAATTTATTTTATATAAAAAAAATCATATACAACAAAGTGTCTATAAATAATAAACAAATTCATTATTTAAAGTTTTATGGCTTAACTTTATCAGTGTTACCTGTAATTTTATTATTATAATATTATTTACTTTAATAATATATGTTTATATTATTTACTTTTTTGACCAGAGGCCTTGTCATTATACCGCACTGTACAGACATATTTTTTTATATATATATATATATAAGCTAACCAATTCGATGTTTCAAACAGCTGATCATTTTAAAGTTCATTGACTTCTTAAGTTCAGTATTCGGTCCCTTCCCACCCTTTTCCTATTCTAACAAAATGTTCAAAGGTTTAGAGCTAAACTAATATTTGCACATACATATGCTAATATAATGAATATACATATATATAATGTATTTTTACTCACTCACACAGGCATACAGGATAGTTATAGACTCTCATTAGCGCTCTCAAATATAATATAAGTTTAACGTTAATTTTAACATTAACATTAACATTAATCTCTCATAAAATTTGCTAACTGCTTAGACACTTGAATACAGAAAACTTGATACTCACTCTGGTTTCGTACTTGGAGCGAATCAATAGTTAAAAGCGTGCAAGTCATTTATTTATGTTTAATGTAAAGTCATTTGTTAGTTTAAGTTAATTAACTATCTAAATTTATTACGAATAAATTTATGTATAAAACATTATAAAAGAAATGGTTTTATTAAATTATTAAAATTAATACAAACTTAAAGATAAAATTATGTATACAACATAATATAAAACTGGTTGCTTAGTTATTCAAACTAATCAAACCTAAAAGTGGATCTCGTCGAAGGCCTTCCAACGATGCTCTACTGCTGCTAAAAGTCAACAAAAAAAAAATAAATTTAGCTCACTACCTTTTCTATTTTAAATAATTCTTTCTTTTTTTTTCTTACTAATCTTTACTTATATGAATTTTTATTACCTTTTAATTTCCACCATTTTTGTTTTTATTAATACTTCATCTTCCAAAAAAAGAAATTACTTCATTTTTAGTTTATAATTCTGACACCTTTTTTTTAACACTATATCTTTCTCTGTCTTTCTTTCTTTCTTATTACTACTGCTTTTGTTTATAAAGCCTGGCTCTGCGGTTTCACTGAATCATTTTTCTTAATTAGATTTGTACAAATTAAAAAGTTTTTTTTTCTTTCTATTCTTATACATATATATATACATGTTTCTTTCTTTATGCACATATTTTTTTTTCCCCCCTTTGAACTACTTTACATATTTTTTTGTTTTTATTTCCCTTTAATATTCCCCTTTTTTTTTTCTCTTAGCCGCGGACCGATCGAGATGAGTAAGAAGACGAAACTATGTTACATACATTTTATGTCGTTTGACGTTTCTGTTAACCACCGCGTGGCTTAGCTCAATTATAACCTCTTTACTTTTTTTTTTCTCTCTCTCTCTCCCACTCTCTCTAGAGTCTTAACTTTTTTAGGCACTTATATGTTCATGTAACTCCTATGTTCTTCTTTAACTTTCTTGTTAATTGTAATAGTTAAAGTTTTTAACTTTAATTTTAGCTTTAATGTTGCCATTTTATCTTCTGAGTGGTTTTCTGAACAGAAAAAAAACCTTAACCCTCTAAAACGTGTGAGCGACCACTTTTGGTCACTCTACCAGTCACAGCCTCTATGCTTTTTCCAGGCTATTTTCCTTGGCGTAATCTCGCTTGTAAGTCCCGCCTCCAAGAACTTATCCAATTTAGTCCTTGGATATTGTTCAGCTCTCTTGCCTGCATTCAACCGACCAAAATGGTTAAGCTTTATTCTTTTTCCTTTCTTTTTTTTTCCCAGCAATCTATTAAAATTTGATTTTATAAAAACCATCGTTTAACTAAATGACCAACAGGAGACTTACCAATTGTACTTCTATACGTGGCTAATTACAACGCTAATATATAATCACGTTTTCTTTTTCTAACAGTTCTTGTTTCAAGTTCAGCTTGATTGAGAAAGAACGAATATTTCTGGCAAAAAGGCGGAAGTAGCAAAAAAAAACAACTTAATTTTTTTTTTTTTTTTGTATTACCAAACATATGGGAGAATGACAGATAATCCAAGCTATTAGTACTGTCGGCAATGCAGTTTATTTAAAAGCTTTATTTCATTACAATTAAACCTATCTCTAGGAATTCTAAAATTACCTATTAAATTTAATTTTATTTTTGTTTATTCCCAAGCAAGTTACCCAGCACAAGTGCCATGGTTTTGTTTATTTTTAACAATAAAACACATTTTTCATATTGAATCATTTGCTTCTTAACTGCCCTCAAAAACGGTACAAAAATGTTTTTAAAAAAGTAAAAAAAAATTAAAATATCGACTTGTTATCAACTTGAATATCAACGGTTGAAAAAGTTGAAGTCGACTTTATGATTTAATTTGATGTTATTTTAAATTTTTTAATTTAAAAATAATTGTATTATAAAAAACTAATAAATTAACAAATCTATGAAACTTTGAAAAATCTTCGCTTCTCTCGTGTGTTTTTTGCTGGTTTATCGAACAACAACAGAATACAAGGAACTGTGTAATTGTAAAGTGACTGTAGCCTACAGGTAGAGTGCGTGGCCCGTAAGCTAAAGAGCCGAGGTTCAAACCCCAGCTCAGAAAGAACATTTTTTTTCGTTATAAGATATTATGTAAGTGTAACAAATGTATTCATACAATAAACATTTATTTTTTTACGAATACGAATAAAATATTCGTAGCTTGTTCTAATATACGTCGATTCTACGAATCCTATTCGTGGCTGAAAACTACGAATAAAATTCGTAGAATGGACGCAGTTATTAGTAATATTTATACACAAATATTTTTGAGTGCGGCAAGTTTCTCTTCTGAGCTGTTCTTTCGTTGATGCTGTGCTCTTCTTTCCATTGTATTTTCGACTTGCTGCCAAGTAAACTTGCCGTGTGGCAGTATTACAATGTGGAGTATTACAAAAATATTTTTACTTAGACAAAACTCAAAAACAAAAATATCTATAATGTCCAAAAGTAGTGATTTTTAAGGGTTATAGAATCCAAAAATATAATTTTTTTAGACTAATTATTTGAATTTACTTTTTTTAAAGTATTTCCTTTACGATGCTTTTTTTTGGTTTCGTGATAAAAACATTTTTTATTTTTGTTTATTACACGATCTACTGTGTGCCGTATGAAAGCTATCATATTCATATCGGCATGATTTGCAGTGGTTGTTCTTTTTGTTGACCGATTTGACACAGAATATCCCATATTAACTCTTGAGTAACACCGGGTATATCAGCTAGTACTTTATAAAATCTGCTTACCGTGGCATACGATGACCATTAAATTAGTTTTAAATTAGTATGTTGTTAAAAATTAACTAACACTACTTCTGCTTCAACTATCTTGAAAATGTTTTATGTTATTTTTGCTATAAAACCAGCTCTTATCTCCCCCTCCTTCTCAAAAGCTTCACTCTTTTCAAACTTCCTGTTTGAACAGTCTTTCGAGCAGGTGTAGAACTAATTCAGGAAGCTGGCTATAATTTGTGAGTAAATTTATGCAATGCCTGAGCTTGTACATAAAAATTAAGCCAAAGAACGTGAGTTTTTTTTCTTTAGCTCTTAGCTGCTTTTCAGCTAAGCAGCTTAAGGTGTTTTTTGGTGTTGTTGCTTTTGTTGTTTTAGTGCTCTTTGCTATTATATTAAGCGTTTTCTCCATAAAGCAGCTGCATGTTTCAAGCATTAAGCGCATTGTTTTATCTTATTATAGAAGCAGCACGTTTTGCAGCTGCAGATTTGAGAGAACGACAAATTTTTTAAACATTCTTCATTTATGATTTCTGATGCATGCAGAAAATAAATGCAATTTGCAGTTTGTCAGATACAAAAGATATAAAAACATAAGAAAGCAAAAATTAAATAACAAATATTTAACTCAACAAAAACGTGCAAATACTCTGGCAGCCGTATTTATTGCATTTGATGCTTCTAATCATTGCTTTTTTTTTGGCAAATTGTTTGTCATTTAATTTGTTCAATATTATAAAAAGAGAAAGCAGTATTTTGCTTGACACTGCTTTGGCTCAATTCCAATTAAGCATAAACATATAAAATTTATATGTTTGTATATGTGTCTCTGTGTGGGGGTGTGTGTATATATATATATATAATTTGAATTTCGTCTAACAGAATAAAAAACCAGTTAAATAAATGTCAATCAAACCGAATAAATCAATAGAGTGCTTGACTCAAATCGAAATGGATGGCTTTGTGTGCTATTCGAGTGACATGAGTTTCAGAGGATTATGTCACCAACAGTTGTGGTAGCGACGCTTCAATGCAACATATGCAATATAAATGGAAAAATCAGGAAACACAAGAACTTAAGAATTTTAAGCAAAGTTAAAAGTGAAAAAATTGCTAAAATCTTAGCAAGATTACAAATTCATAGAGGTAATATAAATTAGCAAACAAGTGTTAACATTTTAGCAAAAAATTCCCAAAAGTATTCGAAAATTTTGACTAAAATCCTTAACATGACCAACCTCTGTTTCTTTTAATCGTAACCTCTTCGCCTTTGCTGTGCATTTTAAATAATTGTGCTTTTTAACAAAATATTTGTTCCGCTTACTTCTGCTCATATTTCCGTTTTGTTTGAAATATTTTCCTGCCAGTGCTATTATTATAACTCTCTTTATTGCTGTTGTTGTTTTTGTTTTTGTCCTGTCCTGGTATGCACACACTTAAGACACACACCCCACCATTTATGCAGCAACATAAGCTTGTAGTGCAAATTTCAATACATCAGCGCGTATCCATCGCGTGTTTATCCTTACTTATGTTTCTATGAATGTAAATTTGCTTTCATTTTTCCTTGGCCCTTTAATTTTTGCAACTTCCGTTTCATGCAGATACCTACTGAAAGCGCGCAGCTATTTTAATGCTTCCTGCATTTTCAACGGATGTAATATTTAGCAGTTTCTCCGCAAAACACTCATACAAATACACATTGGTTCCTAGATTCCAAGAGATAAATTTAGTTAAAGTAAGAAAGACGCTGCTATTAAGCCTTGCATTCTTGCTGTGTTGTAGCTTGGTGTTTTTAGTTGACATTTTTTATGTTTGCTGGCAGAAGTTGAAGTTAATATTTTTTTGATTTATTTTTACTTTTCTGATTAAAGCTATAAAGGTTTCATTTCAACCAAAATCGTTACAATATAAGAATTAAAAATAAAAATACGGCACAACGTACAAAATGCCAAGCTTGTAAATTTGATAACTTCTGAAGCGAAGTTTTATAATTTGTTCGTTATATTTAAGACAGTTTTCTTGAAAAAAATAAAGGACATTCCCTGCTTTAGTGAAACGAGACAAAGTTCACCAAATGCTATGGTATTTACCAGGCGCGTACCCAGAAAAAAATTTCTGGGGGATTTTTAATATTTTTTTTTTTTACTTATTCCGATTTTTTATTTTTTTATATAATATATAAAAATAGTATATATTTTTTTTGTTTGGGCTAATGCATTTAAAATTTCTTTCGTTGTCACTTCCACATCGCTGTGAACATATACAGGGTTGTCCATATTTTCCGGGTTGTCCATATTTTATTTTTAAATAAATCAAAGAAACCACAATTTTTTGTCTGTTCGTCATGAATATCATTTAATTAAGTTCAAGTAGATTTGCTTACATTATTTCTTGAATATGATATCTCGTAAATGGTCGCCATTGGCCTCTACGACATATTGTGCCCGTTTTGCAGCATTTTCCATGGTTTTCTTCAACATTTCGATGGGAATGGCGGTTATTTCTTGACGGATGTTGGTTTTCAGCTCTTCTAGGGTCTTTGGCTTGTTGACGTAAACCTTTGATTTCAAATAACCCCACAAAAAGAAGTCTGGAGGCGTTAAATCTGGTGATCTTGGCGGCCAATCGAAATCACCATTTTTTGACATCAAACGGCCAGGGAACAATTGCTTCAAAAAATCGATTGTAGTGCGGCTTGTGTGTGATGGCGCGCCATCTTGTTGAAACCAGTAGTGCCTGATACGCTTTCGACGAACGATTGGCATGAAAAAATTGTTTATCATATCGCGATAACGCTCCTGATTGACAGTAACTCTGTGGCCATTATCATCTTCGAAAAAGAACGGCACAATGAGCATTTTAGCACAAACGCCGCACCAAACAGTGACTTTTGCATCGTGAAGAGGTACCTCTTGAATCTCTTGTAGATTTTCAGTGGCATAAATACAGCAATTTTGTTTGTTTACCGTTCCGTTCAACTGAAAATGAGCTTCATCGCTCATTTTTTGAATGCACGTTGAGTTTTCACTATTGACTTGTTTTGTTGAATGTAAATTTCAACAATTTTAGAGCGTTCGCGTGGCGTGTACTGTTCCATTGTAAAAATTTGCTTGAAATGACGCTTCAAACGCGGTATGTCATTAGTCGATTTGGCATCACTGCGGAATCAGTGTTGCCAGATGGGCGCTTCGAATATGGACAACCCTGTAGAAGAGCTAACCCATTGAGCCCTTCTTCTCCAGTTTTACTTCTCATGCATGCTTTGGGTCTTTGAAGCGACGAAAACGGGGGTTTTCTTGAAGCGACTGAAACCGGCAACGTTGCACCAATCTTCAGGAATCAACTTGTTGATGGATATAAAACATATGGATATATAAATGTTACAGGTCGATTTGTCTATTTCAAGCAGTGCCTACATATGTGGGGTACAAAATATTGATCAAATCAATTAATACACTGAAAAAATCAACACGTTTTTAAATTCAACTTTAATATCAATGCATGATTTGTTATACAAAATTTTAAAAAAATTTTCAAGCAATTTTTTAACCAATTTTTACAAAATGATATAAAAAATGTGCACTAAACATATTTCGTCAAGGTAGGAACACATTGTTTTCAATATGTCGCCCATTTCACATTGTAGTGCATAATATCAGTTGCACAGACCATCTCCAATTTGGCTCAAATTTTGTGCTTAGATTAGTTTATTGTTTAGAAAACCAAATCTGGATTTGAGGTTTTGAGATTTCTTTCGCGGATCCATAGCCATGTGAATGCCAAAAAAAAGGATAAATTTTGAGACAACGTAGCTCAGTCAATTTGAATGCGATTTTCGTAAAAAAGCTAAAAAATTTAAGAAATAAATTTTTTAATAGATATAAAGAAACAAATGATTCTAGTGCCTTTGATAAGTACCAGCACTATATGAGAGAGTTTTTAACTTTCTAAAGAGATATCTTTATAATAAGTATATCCTGGACTTCGAATGTAACATAAATTCTAACCCTAAAGCATTCTGGAGATATGTAAAATAAAAAAAAACTGGTCTAACATTCCATCTTCTGTTTTTTACAACGATAAAACAGCCAGTTGCGCAAATGCTGCTGCTGACCTCTTTGCTGAGTTTTTCAGTCTAATTTTGTGACTGATAACGATGCTGCTGACAGTAGTTTTACACAGATTCAAACTTCTATTGATTTTGGATCACTTTTAATTTCATTTGATGATATAATTAATGGAATTTCTGATCTGAAGCCATCAATGCAAACTGATATTGACGGAATGTCTTCTATATTGTTAAAAAGATGTTTGTCATTGGTTGACCCTATTATGACAATAAATCGCTTTCTTCAGGTTTATTTATTTCTGATTGGAAAATGGCTTTAGTAACACCAATATTTAAAAATGGTAATAAAAATGATGTATCTAATTATAGACCAATTTCAAAACTTTCTTCTATTTCGAAACTCTTTGAGAGTATAATAAAAAACAAAATGTATTTTCAAGTTAAGAGGTTTATTTCTTCTAACCAACACGAATTTGTATAGGGACGCTCAACAGTATCTAACCTTGCAGTATTCACTGAAGATTGCATCTTTGCTTTCAGCAGGGGATATCAGGTGGATGCTATTTATACTGATTTTTCTAAGGCCTATGATAAGGTATCCCATAAATTCTTGATTTCAAAACTATCAAACATGGGTTTTCACTCCATTTTTTTGAAATGGTTAAGGTCTTATTTAATTGGAAGAGTTAGCTATGTTGTAATTGACAATGTAAGATCTGCCCCTTTTGTTGCCTCTTCTGGTGTTCCACAAGGCAGCATTCTTGGCCCTTTACTTTTCATTTTATTCATCAATGATATTGGTAGCTGTTTTTCAAATGCCAGCTACCTACTATATGCGGATGATCTAAAATTGTATTCTACTATTGAAAATATATCTAATGCACATGACCTACAACAACAATTGTCAAATATATCTGCATGGTGTTCTAAAAACCGCCTTTAATTATATATAAAAAAGTGTTTTCATATCTCGTTTTCAAAAACTCAAAATCCCATTAACACCTCATATTCTATTGATAGTTACATTTTAAAATCTGTCGATGAAATATCTGATTTGGGTATGATTTTCGATATTAAGTTTTCTTTTGTTAGCCATATCAATTTTATTATACCTAAAGCATATGCGATGTATGCTTTTGTTCGTCGCAATAGTTCAGCTTTTATTGATCCATATACGCATAAAGCACTCTTTTCTGCTTTTGTGAGATCTACGCTTGAATATGCATCGTTTATTTGGAGCCCTTACTATAGCTCTCATATAAATCGTATTGAACGTATTCAAAAATCATTTACACGATACGCTCTTAAGTACTTAAATTTTGATCCAGCCCCCTCATATAGTGCTAGGTGCTTATATATTGGTTTGAAATCGCTATAAAGTAGAAGAACTATAATATCACGTTTATTTATATCAGATGTAATTAAAGGGACAGTTGACTGCCCTCGATTATTGGAAATGATAACTTTTAGTATTCCAACAAGAAGTCTCAGAAATTATGATCTTTTTTTTTTAAATGCTCAGAACAAACTATGCGATTAATGCTCCTTTGAATAGAACTCTCATAGGATATAATATGCTCTCTAACAATATTGCTATTGATTTTGCCATGACGAAGCAGGCATTAAGAGTCCTAATAGATAGTTTCTATAGATGAATATACTATATTATAATATATTATACATAGAATATTATTTTCTTATCTTAAATTATTATCAAAAATTGTTAATCTTAATCTTATAAAAGTGGTTTTCCCAAAAATTTTGTAATTTATATATTTTAAGTAGCTATGCCAAATATTTTTTAGTCAGTAAGGAACCTGTTCCATTGATGAATAAATAAATAAGTAAATAAATAAATAAATAAATAAATAAATAAATAAATAAATAAATAAATAAATAAATAAATAAATAAATAAATAAATAAATAAATAAATAAATAAATAAATAAATAAATAAATAAATAAATAAATAAATAAATAAATAAATAAATAAATAAATAAATAAATAAATAAATAAATAAATAAATAAATAAATAAATAAATAAATAAATAAATAAATAAATAAATAAATAAATAAATAAATAAATAAATAAATAAATAAATAAGGTATCATTGAAAATTCTATTTAGAGGGAAAAAAGTTTAACTTTTTAAAAAATTGCAGTTACATGACCCATTATTAATTTCAAAGTTCAATACCATGCCAGCAACAGGCGCTATAATTTTTTTTTTTTTTTTTCATTTTCATTATTTTCAATGTTTTTACGTTCCATTACCTTTCCAAAGATATGAAATGAAAGTGTGTTCTTTAAGGATTCAGAAGTTATGGCGTAAAAATGTTTTCAACGAATTTAACTAGCGTTGATATTTATTGTTAAAAGACTTCAATACAAATAAACTTAAAAAAAAAAAAACGTAAATAAAATAAAAAACTTTTTTTCAAAGTACATTTTTCTCAAAGTACAAGTAGTCCTTTTCAGCTGATTTCAAGATATTTTGGTCCCAATTTATCGAAAAAAAAAATATCAAAGTGCATATTAATAAGATTACGACAACCTTAACTAGAATTATAAAGTTTGGTTAAAATTTTTCCCCACTACGGGGATCAAAAGCATTGAAAATTATATTTAGTTTTTTTAAAAAGTCGTGCAAAATTTTTGATATTGGGCCAAACTTCATAACTCTAGTAAAGGTTGTAGCTACAAATATCCTTATTAAAATGCACTTTGATTTTTTTCGATAAATTGAAACCAAAATATCTTTACGATGACTGAGAAGGACTGCTTTTTTAATGCCACCTAGCGAGAAGAAGATGCGTTTAACAACAAACAAAAAATTTATTTTGGACTATTTTTTATATTATTTACACTTAGAATAAAATCATACTTTAAAATTAAACAAAAAATTTATAATAGAAATTTAAAGCTTTTGAATTTCTACAAAACAAAATTTAAAATAAACGCATTAAATTTTCAACTAAAAACTCATTTATTTTTTTTTATAATTTTCTCTTATTATTTCTTTACAATAACAAAAAATACGTCGCTGTCTGAGTTTGAAATGAAAAATTATGTTCAGTAGAATCATTGACAATAATTGCCAGATAAATGAGACCAAACTGAGAAAACCCCCGATTTTGCATTTGATTCTGTGAAAATATTTTTTAAGTTGGTTTTACAAATAATTAACATTAGATGAAATAAGAACTAATTTATTACTTTAATTACTAAAATATTCAATTAAGATTTTGAATAGCTTTTTCGATATAATTCGCACAGCCTCGGAATTCAGTATTCGACGACAATTTGCGCGTGCTTTTTTACTGATAACATTTATGGGCGTTGTACAAGGGGGCGTGGTGCCTCTCATACAACCCAAATTTGAGATATCGAATAGCTTTGGAGTTATAGACTGCACAGTCTAGGAATTCAGTATTCGAACTCAATTTACACATGAAGTTTAACTGATAACATTGTATGGTGCTTAATAAGGGGGCGTGCCACCTCCCATACAACCCGATACCTCTCATACCCGCGATATCGAATAGCTTTGGAGTTAAAGACCGCACAGACTGGGAATTCGGTATTCGAGCACAATTTACACATTTCGTTTTACTGATAACATTATATGGGCGTAGAACAAGGGGGCGTGGCAACCTCCTATAATTTGCGAGATCGAATAGCTTTTGAGTTGTAATTTGCACAACCATGGAATTTGGTATGCTACCAAATTAACACACGCCGTTCAGGGGGCGTGGCACCTCCCATACAACCCAAATTTGCGATTTGCGATATCGAATAGCTTTGGAGTTATAGGTTTCACAGACTATGAATTCAGTATTCGACCACGATTTGCACATGCCGTTTCACTGATCAATTTTTATGGGCGTTAAACAAGGGGGCGTGGCACCTCCCAAATTTGCGATATCAAATAGCTTTGGAAGTATAGGTCGTACAGCCTCGGAATTCGGTATTCGACCACAATCTACACGTGCCATTTCCCTGATCAAATTTTATGGGTGTTGTAAAATGGTAAGTGACACGTTCCATACAGCCTAAATTTGCGATATCAAATTGCTTTGGAGTAATAGATCACACAGCCTCGGAATTCAGTATTTAAACTCAATTTACACATGCAGGTTCACTGATAACATTTTATGGAAGTTTGGCAACGGGGGCGTTGCAGCAACGCGCCGGGTTTCAGCTAGTGGTTTATAAAAATAAAAAATGAAGTTAAACTGTCCCTGAATAGCAATATTTTACTTGTTTTTTTTTTAAATTACTACTTTCCTAACTAATATTCGAGCTTTCCTAACTCGAACTTTTTTAACTCGAAATTAACTCCAAACCGAAATCTCAATTGTATTGGGAAGACTTTCATGCATATTCATCTATATAACTCGGATTTCTCTCACTTACAACAACTTCGTTATTTGTGTGTGTGTTGTTATCGAAGAATTGACTTCGTCATAGCATCGCGCTGCAACAGCTTTTCAAAAATTTGCATGGCATCTTTGTTAGCTTGGGTTATCAAGAAGATTCTTATTGACTTAACGACTATATGAAAGTGATAAATCTAATGGTGATGAAGTTGAAGATTGTAAGAAGGTTTTAATCAAAGGCTGAGGTATGCTCAGTAGGGCGTATCGAATTACAATTTCTATTCCGATTTTCATATTCTAAGAGGTCTCAAAAGTTGCATTGGGTGGTCAGGATCTCCCAAAAAAAAATTTTAGAAAAAAAATTAGGATATCTTCTTCCCCGCAAGGACAAAGTTGTTTTTTGGGAAAAACAGTAAAAAATCACGATCTCAAAATGCTTTAATTTATGTAAGAAAAACTGCATAAGTGTTAAAGCAAAAGTAAATATAAATTTTAACTACCAATATTTTGGGAAACACGATGCTACTATTGGTTTTTACCCAAAAGGTCCTGTGTGAAGGATATTCGAATCTAAAAGTACACTCAAGATAGCACAGAAGTTCTAATTGTTATCTGATTGTCTAAATTTTGGTGATATTGATTACTATGTTAAGGCTTTCCTTAAATATGGCGAACTAATAATTTGCATATTTTTTGCATATGCGTTTTCTTTGGAAGAAATGTATTTCAAAATTTTAACATTTTCCAAAAAATCATATAAGGTCTTATATCTCGGGCACCAGCAGCGGTACCGCAAATAATTTTCTTAATTCAAATTCTGTAAATAAATTTAAATAAAACCTTGTCTTAAAATATTTTTTTTTAAAACAGCAGGAAAAGGCCACGATTTTTTTCCAATTTTGATATTTAAAAAAATTTACTTCAAGCATGAAATGTAACAATTTTGTTCATATCTCCTTTATGGTTATTATTTCATTAAAACACTTCAAAACAACAATTGTTAAGTCAATTGAGAGCCATCGAATGGCAAGCTCAGAAACTCAAAATTTTAGCATAAAATTTTTATGAATGCTGAGTTGAGTGTTTTATTTTTTAAAATTTTCTTAATTTTTTTTTAAAATCGAAATAGGTAAAAAAATTGTTGTCTTAACCTGATGTTATAAATTGATTCTTTTGCACAGGGTGTTGTTCAGAAAAAAATGAAGAATAAAAATTAAGGAAATTATTTTCGGTACCACTTCTAGTGCCCGAGATATAAAATCTAATATTAAGTTTTCTGAAAAAGTTAAAAAATTTCATTCAAGTTTATATTTCTTAAAAACAAAAAAATGCATATGCAAAAAATATAGAAATTATTTATTCGCCAAATTTAAGGAAAACGTCAACATAATAATCAAAATCCTCAAAATTTAGATAATCAGATAGGAATCGAAAGTTCTGTGCTACCTCAAATATACCTTTAGATTCAAGTATCCTTCATACAAGACCTTTTGGGTAAAAATCGAGAAAAGCATCGTGTTTGGCGGGATATTGTTAGTTAAATTATTTATTTATTTTTACTTTAAGAGGTGTGTAGTTTTTCTGACAAAAATCAAAGCATTTTGAGATAGTGATTTTTTACTGTTTTTCTCAAAAAACAACTTTGTCCTTGCGGGAGAGGAAGACATCATTATTTTTTCCTAAAAATTTATTTGGTAGATCTTGAC
Source organism: Dichetophora obliterata (assembly GCA_963920525.1). Lineage (NCBI taxonomy): Eukaryota > Metazoa > Arthropoda > Insecta > Diptera > Sciomyzidae > Dichetophora > Dichetophora obliterata. The sequence goes on along the minus strand of OY986436.1, from coordinate 210,645,716 downwards.
CACCCTATGCAACTTTTAAGACCTCTTAGAATACAATCTAAATTTTTCGATACGCCCTAATGCTCAGCTGCTCCAGGATCAGACGAAAGGCCCTCGAACTTTCGCCAATAAATAACAAGACCTACAGAATTTAATGCTCTTATTATAATTGCTGCTTTATTGTGTGCAATTTTTGGCAGTGTACGCAGTATATATATATATATTCTCTTAGTGTATAACTCTATGAGCAAGTTTTTCTTATTACGATACAAAATATTATAAATATATGCAACGATAGGTAAATGAATCTGCCTATGAAGTCCTCGTATGCTGGTTTGACGATGTTCGGTGTGCGGTGGTGTGCGGTGGAGTGCGATGACTCGGAGAAATTCAGTGATATTCGGTGAAGTTCGGTGACAGTCGGTATGACGACTTAGGCAAGACCCGACTACGCTGCTTTATTTACCATTTAATCTTGTGATATATATATATTTTTATATATGGCGTGAATTTCCTTAGTATTAGTCTAACGATAAGTTAAAAAAATAAAAATAAAAGAAAATAAACTCTTAAGCATGAATCTATACGAAGGATATCCGATCGACCGAAGCCGACGTAATAAGTCTGAATTAAAACAAACACTTCGGATTTCCGACCGGCCGAAGCCGACGTAAAAAGAAACACATCGGATTTCCCACCAACTGAAGCCGACGTAAAAAGTCCGAACAAAAGAAAGTGCTTCGGATTTCCGACCGACCGAAGCCGACGTAAAAAGTCCGAACAAAAGAAACTGCTTCGGACTTCCTACCGGCCGAAGCCGACGTAAAAAGAAACACATCGGATTTCCCACCAACTAAAGCCGACGTAAAAAGTCCGAACAAAAGAAAGTGCTTCGGATTTCCGACCGACCGAAGCCGACGTAAAAAGTCCGAACAAAAGAAACTGCTTCGGATTTCCGACCGACCGAAAGCAACTTAATGCAAAGAACCGAGATGATGTTATGGCAGTAACTGTAGAAAAACGTACCCGAACACCTCGAATGGACTGTAAAAAAGACTTAAGACCTTTTTCAATGTTTTAAAAAATAAATCCCGTTTTTTTTTATTTAAGACGTTCTGTTGCCTGAATTTATAAAATAAAACGTGAATTTAAAAAAAGCTGTATTCTCACTGATTGTTCAATAACATTACAAACTTAAGTTTTGCGTAAATTTAACAAAAAAAAATGTTCTAAAATTTGGCTTAAAAAGATGAAGCAGAAATAAGGCCAATATAAATTAAATATATGGCGTTTCTTTCATATAAAAAAATTTTTCAATAAAAACTACGATTGTTTTAAAATTTTTACAAATGCGAATTTTGATGTCTCTTGGCGGGAGCTAGGTTTTGATTTTAGACCCATAGTTTCTTGGGGAAGTTTTCTTAGAATTCTTCGTAGATTACGTTTTTGCTATACGCTTTTTGACAAAAACAATTGACCCAGCCTACTGTACATATATTAATTTCTTTATAAATTTATTTAAGATTTTTACTCTTTTAATCCATTTTGTCCGCTACCTATTCCAAAAATATCCAAACAGAATATCCACATACTTAGTTAATAAACGCTCATTCTATAAAAAAAAATTATTTGCAGAACACGTAATTTTTTTATACGAAATCGTATTGTCGTAAATTAGTTTTATGTGGAAGGCAACAACAAAAACTTTACAACTGTTGCGAAAAAATACCACAATACAACAATACGACAACTTGTGAAACCCCTAATTGTAAGTCGGAAAAAGTTTACTTTACAAAAATTAACAAAATCATTGTAAAAATACCTCATCTGCATATAGATATGCCATTTTTGGCTTTTTTTTATGTAGATACAGCAATTTCTTTTGAAATAAACCAAAAATTTATGTAGGTACGGCAATTTCTGTGAAAATATGTAGACTTGGAATAAATTCGCAATATTTTCTTGTAATCTTAAAGATAGTAGGTATAAAGAAAATTAGTTAAATGGAAAAAGTGAATGCCATATTAGAATAGATGACGCATTCTTACTTTACGGCAGTATAGACAATATATTTCGTATTTACTCTAAATGACATATATACATATTTTTTATGCTTTTTTGCACAATTTAAAAAAAAGTAATTGATGTAACTAAATAGTATGCAAAAGTTTCACCTTGGGTTTTAACCAAGCCTCATTAATTGAAGATCCTAGCACTGGACCTGTATCACTTTTTACATCTTATTACCAAGATTGTCCATTTTTCTCTTTTAACGTTTTCATACTACAATTCTATTAGAGATTTAGTATTACCCTGCTATCAAAAAAATGAACACATAATCATGTCAGTAAAAAATTTAAAAAGTATAGAACACTTTTTAGATTAGTATTATTTATTGAATTTGTAGGTAAAATAGAAAGAATAAAAAATAAAGAATTGGCATAAAACAGCTAAATTTATAAATCTTTTATGAGTGACTATCAACTAGTTTTTTAAATTAGTAAGGGACATCTTGTTTTTACAAATTAAGTCACTAGCAAGTACTAAAATATAGAGCATTAACTGACTTAAATAACATATTTTTGAATAAACCTTACAATTTTGTACTCTGATATTTGTTTATATTTTAAGGATAAAGTATCAATCAAGTTTTCTAGAAAATGACCTAATTTTGTATGCAAATAACTTCAAAATAGACCAAAGTGCTTACTGCGTCAATAATGCACTCTTATTTTCACTGTAATTGGTCTAAAAGCTGTGACAGCACCAATCAATAAACAACAATAAATTCACGCATTCTAAACTATTTGCCATATGCGGACATATTTTGCGGAAAACTACGGTTTTAAAAAAGAAAACTATATAAGTCACAATAAAATGGCACACTTTCCCTACTTAAATAACTTGACATCAATTGGCTACCTATCAATTATTTAAATGCTGCATTATATTAATCACAATGACCAGCAAAACATGTTGTTGTAAAAATGGTCAATTAACTTAATACTGAGCAGCAATCAGCTGCATATTAAAGCAACCGCTTCGAGGTTCTTAAGTGCAGCATTTAAAATGTAAACCATACACAAGCCAATGACAAGATTGTTATTAGTGGCAATTACAGAGTGAAGCAAACGCTGCAAAAATTACAGCAAAAAATTCAACAAAAAAATAATGTTTAAATGGAGAGAATAAAAAACGGAAATGCGGTCACAGTAATTTGGCATATATAGCAGCTGCAACAATTGGTAGAGTGGGACAAAGGGTGAGCTTTAGAAAATAAATAAAGTGGAAAGGAAATACAGGAAAGCGAACAAAAACTTAGTAAATGTGAAGCACATGTATCTTTGTGTTGCAGCATGTCTAAAAAAGAATGAATGTTCACCAAAGTCAAATGTTCACCAGTGCGTATGAGTAACATTCAGTTATTTTCTATCAAGAAAAACATTGAATATTGCTTATTTTCTAAAAAGTTTTGTTCAAATTTACTACAAAAGTTTAAAAAAACGGTTTAGCTATTTACTATAGCTATTAAAAATTTACAAACCGTTATTTCTTTCAATATGTTGTGTTTATTATTTACATGAAGTAAAAATCAACATCTGCTGTTTAGTTTTTAAACAGTAGTAAAAATTATGTTATAGTAAAATTCAATATATTACATCTTTCAAATATAAGCAAATTTAAACTTATCCATCCAAGTGTGCGCAACTTTTGTACAAAAACTGCGGAGAATAACTAGCACTCATTCGGACAAAGCCAATGTTGTGCCTAACAGAGCTACAAAATTGTACAATACAGTGCTGCAAAAATGTTCTTGTGTAATATTGAGCATTGAAAGCCAATCTAAGAAAGATCGAAGGTCAACAATTTTAATCTGTCAAAAGCAGAGACGATGAGTCAATCAAAACTAAGGCAAACAAATTTATTAATATTCAAAAATAAGTTTATAATTTAACAAGCGTTTTTCCGGTGTGATCTTAAAAGTCAAGTTTTTGTTGGTTCAGAATCAACAAAGCAGAAAGTTTATGTCTGAGAGTGCTACTTGAAAAAATTTTTTCATCTTTTAGTAAAGCGAAATAGAAAAACACCACTGTTTTAGCCTGATTTTATGGAAAACTAACCTTAAACAGTATGCGCAAAATAATGTAAATGTGGTCTCAAAACACGACCCCACCAAATAACCCATAAGCACGACTTTTGAAAAAGTATTGTGCTCAAAAGCAAAGCAAGGATTTACAAATTTTAATTTTAATATTTTTAATAATTTTACAAGTGAAAGGTTCAGGGCAACAAGGTGCTAACCCACATAAAACAAGTTTTGAGATAAATGCATTTAAAAGTTTGACGGCTTTTATAAATCGCAATTTTAAATATTTGTAAATGTTCATGTTTTTCCCATAAAGAGCGTTTTATAAAGTTGTTCTTATAATTTTAGTTTTTGAAATCCTGCATATAATGGTATCTACATACTCAGAACATTAAAATATTTTCGAAACCATCACATGTAAAATTTTCAATGCCGCCTGTTAGCTACACCTTTTAACTTTTTCACGGTTTTTGAATTCTCATTTTTAGAAGTCCTGCATACAACGATATCTGCATACTTAGAACTTTAAAATCTTTCGTTTGTCGGTGGTAAAAAAAAAGAAATTTATATGTGGGTTAGCACCTTGTTGCCGAAAAAATTCACATGTTAATCTTTCAATGTCGCCTATTAGACACACTTTTTAAATTTTTATGGTTTTTGATTTTTCATTTTTAGAAGTCCTGCATACAATGATATCTGCATACTCAGATTATAATTATTAATCTCTATATTTATTTCTGTAAGGGTCCCCTTATTACAGCAAATCTACAAACGCTACAGAAACACTTGATATATTATAAGAAAGGTCTTAAGCTATAAGTATGCACAAAATTATATTTTTGATAGGTGATACCGTTTAGCAGATATGAGCGTTTAAATTTGAAAAAATGGCAAAAAGGCTTAAGACACGAACTCGCTTTTTAGTAAATGAAAGCCAATTCTTAATCGATTTTTTTCGTTTCTCTTCTTGTATTTACTTTAGTAAACGTTCTTAAAAAATAATTTCAAAGTTAAAAGTCTATTGTTAATAGACTTTTCAAGTTTTGAATTTGCAAGCCAATATCGCAACCATTTTCCAGTCGATTTTTAAATTGTTTTTTTTTTTTTGAACGGCATGTTTTTGTCTCATGAATTTCGAAAAAGGCACATCTCGAAATTTTGAGATTTATGTTTTTCACTGAAATGCACTCTTAGTATGACCATTCATAGTTATAGAGTAATAAAGGGATAAAAATATCATCAGTTACCGCCGTTAATGCAATGATAATGAGAATAAATTTCGAAAACGGCACAACTCTGAGAGATGAGCCCTTTTTGTGCTTGTTTTTTTTATTTTATTTTATTTTAGCATTTGGAGTACTGAAAATAAAAATTATTATCTCAACAAATTTCGGTATATCGTCTTCTTCAGAGTCGAAAATGGTTATGATTCCAAAACAAAAAAAAAACGCGGAGTTAGAAATACGCTCAAGAAAAACGCGCTGAAATTAAAAGAGCTTAAATTGAGGGATATGCGCACACAAATTATAAAGGCAGGGAAGTACCTCGTCGTAGAACAGGCGAAAAGTGCAGGTAATAAGTCCATAATTTAAAGATGTTTTTGTAACAAAAAATATTTTAAGATGTGTTAGGAAATGCTTTGATCGAATAATGGATACAAATTGCGAGGAAATAATTTGTAAAATTAATAATTTTCACCCAAAGGACGAACAAGATATTTTTCTTCAGGGGCTGTTGGTGATTTTGGAACCTAAAGATTTTTCTAAACGCAAGAACACTGTAGCAGGTAAAACAAAAAGTTGTTCCATTTAATACTTATTGAAATAAGTGGAACGAAACGTGCTGTGTGTACGTTAGCATATTTAAGCTTACATGGGATCACGTCGAAGAGATGCCGACGCTTAGCGTATATTAAAAAAATAACAAAATACCACATGATCAAAGAGGTACAGAATTGGGCTCGCAGAGCAATGCAATTTCTGGTGAAATATGTTTTAAAATTCATAGTTATATTGATTCTATTCCAAAAAAAAGAAGTCAATTAATCCAATATTATCATAAAAAAATACTTACCATTTTCACTGAACGTTCCAATTAAGCATAAAATGTTTCTTGCTAAATACCCTGATGTGTCAAAAAAAATTAATTATCAGTTGTTTAGAGAATACTTTAACAAAAAATTTGTCATTTCATTTGTCAGACCACAGATTGATGTTTACTGCAAGTGTAAAAGACTGAAAGTAGAGTTAAAATATCCTCACCATAATGACGAAGCAAGGAACATAATTACCGACAAGCTAATGGAACGCTAATTTCTAAAATTATTTCAAGGATGCCATTTAGTTTCTAGAGTAATTTCAAACATTTTGGTTTAAGAAAAGTTAATTTTGTTGATGTATTTATTAATACTACTGCTCATTTTCTTCCTGCATGCTACCAAAGATTTTTTCCACCTCTATATGAAAACTACCTTCAATCAATGCCAGTGCTTTTATTCCCGGGATTTCAATAACTTAATCCCTGAATTTTATTACAAAAAAATATAAACATTTTTAGCAACAATAAATGCAGCTATAATGTTACGAATGGTTTTTTATTATCGAAATAATCCTGTTCTTTTCTTATTTCTTTATACACTTAGAAAATGTATTTTTTTTTTAGTATGTTTTGGTTGTGATATTAAAAAACTTTGTTTACTAGGCTGTTCCAATTTTATGGAATTTTAAAAAGAGCAATAGTTTTATTGCTTTACTATAGTTCTTTTGCTATAAAAGAACATTTTATTCACATCATGCTTTTTACTAATATTTTATAATTGTAATATGCTTTAGCCGTATAAACTTAAACACTTGTTTAAATTTTTATATATATATTTTTGATTCATCATTATCAGGACCTACATAGACAAAAAATATAGAATTATTTATCACAACACTAAAACTTTATATTATTACAATAAAAAAAATAGAAAACTATTAAAAATAAAAATAATTACCAGTAAACCTAAACAACCAGTAGCGGCCGTAGCCTAGAGGGTAAAGTGAGCGGCCTCTAAACTTAAGAACCGCGGTAGCCCGGGTTCAATTCCAGCTCAGACAGAAAGTTTTTCAGTTGAAAAAATTTTTCTGTTCGGTCGTCACCTCTCTGCAAACCTCAGTAAGTAAAAACTGCCATGTTATGCTTCTTGAGAACATAAGCCGTTCGGAGTCAGCAATAAACACGTAAGTCCAGTTCTCGATCATTTATGATCAAACATTTAATAACACGCACAACACAATTGATCAACAGAAGCTAGGTCAAAGTCCTTACAATTGTTGAAATGACCAGTTTATTTTTTTTTAGCCCTAAACAAATAGGTCACTAAAGAATTAGATTCGCCAAGTAATACTTTGTCAAAGCCTATTACAATTATTAAATTTACAACAAAAGGCCGATAACATCAATAATTTTTACCAACAGCTAACTAATATATTTGAATAAGAAGTTTCGTTATATTGTTGTTAAATAAATGGTTTTTGTTCAGTTTAATTTGTTTAAGATACAATTTTCATGTTGGTAATAAATATGAAATGTTATTTGAAAATGTAAAAATTTTCTAACACAGAAAAATCATAATTTTTGTTGAATTATCTCTGTAATATTTTCGTTTGTTTGTATGTATGCATGTTTGTTTTGAATAGACTCCTAAACTACTGAACGGATTTTTTTTAAAACCTATATCAAACGATTCTTTATATTACTGCGCTGAGCATAGGCTATATTAATTTTGTCACGCTCCCTTTTACCGCACACAAATCAATAAAAATGCTATATTTCAAACAGTTTTGATTGTACTGGACTTATATTTGGTAATTTTCTTTGTATGCTGACTGCCAGCAATTATAATAAAAATGGGAGTGATATTACTACAGCTACGCCCAGTATTTAAAAATATCTATAATTCCTGGGACATAAATGCTTTTATAATAAAATATGATATGTAGGTGCTAATTAAAATGATGATATTCATTATGAAGGTGCCAATATTCAATCAAAATAACAACTATTTTGATACCCTTGTCTGCATTTGTAATTATGATTTCTTTTTGGTGTTGTCTAATAAAATTTTGAGAGTTCTTGAATATTTTAAGTATAAATAACGATTACGTTTGGATTTCTATTAAAAAAAAAATAAAAAACAATATACAATTCATTTTGCTTAAACGAAAAAATTAAGCGAAAGACTTATTAATGGTCCTTGCTTTTAAGGGGAGGTTCTAGCAGAAATCGACGAAAAATTTTTGTTTGTTGCTTTATTGTTATCCTTAGGATTTTGAAAATATGTACTCAAAAGGATATTTCCCTATCTCATTTATTTTACGAGTCATTGCGCATTAAACTAGAGAGTGCGTCGGCAGAGAAACAGGTATAATTGTTTTTTCGGAAACACCTTTTGTTCCGCGCTGTATACGATTCCGTTTCAACGGCTTGACCGGTTTCGATGTTTAGTGGCTCAAATTAAAGCTTATTCAATTTAAGTGGCCTTTATCAAGCGTTTTTCCAAAAAAAGTTTATTGATATTATTTTTTAGTGTTAAAGAAAAAAAAAGGAGGAAAAAGAGGATTTGTTTTTAAAGGGCTGTAATTTTTTTAAAATAATGTTTTATTAAAATCGAAAATCTACAAGGCCCCCTAAATTTCATCTGGGTTGATAATTTTTTTTTTTGTTTTTTTGTTTCAGATCACTTGGCAGGGCTGTGTAAATGCAGTACAGCGCACATCGGCTATCGCCGCGCACGGCTTTGGTCAGCGAGACCTTCAGCCGCCATTTCGAATTACACTCGCGCTCAAAAAAAAAAAGCCGAGTTAATAATTTGATAACTTACAGCATTATTTCCTATCTCTAACGAGCGACCCAACGAACGAGTGCTAGGCGAACGATGTTGTATTCTAATTGAGATCTGTATCTCTAACGAACTTGTTCGCCAGCCCTTACGGCAAGCTTACGCTTCTTACGTTAATTCAATATGTTAAACCTAAGCTGTTGTCAAATCCAGCATTGCTAGATCAAACATTTCCGAAGTTTTTTGAATTTTATCTATTTCCTTAAAGATTTTCTTTACTTTTTTGCTTTGTTTCTTGTTTGTTGGCAATGCTCAGTTTGTCAAATTTGTTCGGTTTGTTTTTTTTAAGACAGCTGTTCTTGTTTATTGTTGATTTGTGTTTTTGAAAAATTACAAAATAATTTCAATAAATTTTGTGAATTGCAAATTTTAGATTTTTACCATGTTGATGGAAGTGTGTTTGCTGACGAAGACTGTGAGACAGCACAAAGGTTTTGAGCTAGCAGTGAGTTAAAAGCAGTGAGTTTTTTTCTAAAATATATTTTAAAGTGCATCACAACTTTTGACCACTGCACGGGGCGATTCAACCTCATCGAACCAGAGTCAGCTTCAGTATATATATATATATATATATATTAACATTTTTTTGCTGTATTTTCCACAAGCACATATATGTAACGATTACTTTAAAGTGTTCGTTTGATTTTGACATGTCTGCTCGTGATTTGGTTGGCTGTTAGAGATACAAATTGCAAAAATGTTACTGTATTACGGCATCGTTCGCCAGCTAACAGCTGTTCTCGTTAGTTCACACTGTTCGAATTACATATTTAAAAACCACGAACGAGCAGTGTTTTGAACGAAACGATTGATCGGATAGAGATGCGGAATGATACCGTAATATTATTTTTCTTTAATTATAACACAGTGTGGCAAAACCACAAATAAACAAGCACACCCAAACTTTATGAAAATTCTTAAAGGAGAACATGTTGAGAGTCCATCGCACCTAATTTAACTTCTCAAGGTCATCACAATTTTTTCCAACTTATTTTTAAAGTTGAAGTGTTTAAATTTTGTTGAGCCAAAATTAATTGCATTTTTACGGCCATTTGGCCTATTGGAAATGAAAAATAAAACTCACTTTTTTCAAAAGAATTTTTATAAAAAATCTGAAATTCAGCAACTTGAAGATCGGCTTCGCTTGCACTCTGACAACTCTTTCAACCGTCTCTCCGCAGAAATAGTGAGTTTAGAAAAAAAGTTTTTAAATGTTATTGATGCCGAAGTCAGCGCAATTAAAAACGAAATTAGCGTGTTTGATGCAAAAATTCTCTCGCTTAAAAATCAGCTGTGCGCTTTAACCTCTCGCTGTGACGAGCTGGAAAAAATAAAAACTGAGCAGCTAAGCAACAACAACACCAGCAATACTAACTCTGCTTTTCAATCTGATGCTGTCTTGTTTGGGGTGCCGTTTGAACAAGAAGAAAATTTAAAATCAATTTTTAACCGCATTTGTCTTCTAATCGAGTTTCAGCCACCACAAATTAAAGACATTTTTCGTGTCAAACCAAAATTGCAAAATCCGAACTCACTCATCATAATAAAATACTTCTCTAAGTTTGATCGCAACCGCGTTCTAAAAGCTTTTGGTGCGTATCGAAAACGAACCAGATCAGCCGTTAATCTGAAAGATGCTGGGCTTAATTCTGACTCCAACATTTACATTCATGAAAACCTTTACAGCAATCAATGCAAGCCTTTACAGCAATCAATGCATGATAAAATATCTTCAGTAGGTCTATCTGTAATAAACGTTACTGTACCCACTCGGTTTTCTAATAATACTACTCCAAGTCTACTAGATTATTTTATTGTGCCAGACACTTCGCTTGTTCTTCTGTTTGACCAAATATTCTTCATATCTGATCACGATTTAATCTTCTGCACGTTAAATGTAAATCTATCTCGTAATGTGACTTCTACGTCATTTTTGTATCGTGATTTTAAAAATATTAATTATTCCTCCTTGCTTCTTGATGTGTCTATGTTCTCATTCAATGATTGCTGGCAATTCAGTACTGTGGATGACAAACTTAGTTCCCTTTTAAGCCCTGTCAAATTTTTGTTCGATAAGCATGTTCCTATCCGCGCAATAACAGTGAAAAATTCATCTTGTCCATGGTTCTCGCAGGATGTCCTTAATGCCATAAACAAAAGAAATAAACTGCACAAGCTTTGGAAAATCAACCCATCTTCAGCTAACTGGGAGATTTACAGAATGGCCCGAAATGCGGCTGTCAATATTACCAGACTGTCCAAGTCCCGATACTTCTCTTCCAAATTGAATCTTTCTCTTCCTAATAAAACTCTGTGGAATAATATAAAAAGACTAGGAGTACGTAATAAGACAACCATGGCATGTCAAATTGATCCAGACTTACTAAATAATTTTTTCTTAGATAATACCTCTAATTTTAGCAATAACACGATTTCCCTTACGCAGCTTCATGTTCCTAATCTCTTTGAATTTACACCTGTTAGTGAACTAGATATTGGAAAATGTGTTATGCAAATAAAATCAAATGCAATAGAAGAAGATGGTGTTCCGATTAAATTTATTAAAATAATCTTACCACATATAATTAGACCATTAACACATATAATTAATCACTGCCTTATATCTTCAACATTCCCAGCAACATGGAAAACTGCAATTGTGCTACCTGTGGAAAAAAAGTCGAATCCATCTAGTCCAAATCATTTCAGGCCCATAAGTATACTGTCCCCATTATCCAAGGTCTGTGAGAAAATAATAAGCCTACAAATCAATAAATTCTTTCATGAAAATAAGCTCTTGTCTCCATTTCAATCTGGCTTTCGGTTAGGGCACGGGTGTAATTCAGCAGTAGTTAAGGTTATAGATGATTTACGGCCTGCATACGACTCTGGTGCGATTTCGTTACTTTGCTTATTAGATTTCTCAAAAGCATTTGACAAGGTAAGCCACAAATATTTATGTCTGAAACTCAAGTCTTTCTTTGGGTTTAGTGATAGTGCGGTGAGTCTCATATCAAATTATTTGTCTAATAGATTGCAAAAAGTTCAAGTCGGACAAAAATTTTCCAGCTATAAAACGGTAATAAGTGGTGTTCCTCAAGGGTCGATCCTTGGTCCCCTCTTATTTTCTATCTTTTTAAATGATATTTTTGGTGTTTGTAATCATTCTTCTATACATGCTTATGCGGACGATATTCAGATCTATCACTCAAGTAGTGTTGATCTCCTAGATACCCTCTGTTACAGAATTAATGAGGACCTAAGAAACATTTATCAGTGGGCAATTAGCAATGGACTTCAACTAAATGCTGCCAAATCTTATATTCTCCCTATCTGTAAAAATAAATCTTTCCTTAAAAACATTCCTGACCTCTACATTGGCTCAAATAAACTAAGTGTTGTATCAAAAATTGTAAATCTGGGTTATTGTATGAATTCTTCTCTATCTTGTGTTGATCATGTTAATAGTGTTGTTAGTAAAGTTTATTATATCCTGCGAAATTTAAGAATGTCTGCTTGTCTTTGTACGCTTGATCTAAGGCGAATGCTAGTAAAGCAATTTGTCTTACCTGTTATAACATATTCTGACGTGGTGTACAGTAAACTCGACTCATCTTCCCTGCTAAAACTTAATATTGCATATAACTATGCCACGCGGTTTGTTTTCGGCTTAAAAAAGTTTGACCACCTCTCTCACTTCAGAAATGCATTACTTGGGTGCAGTTTGGTTGATTATTTAAATGCTAGAAACTGTATCTACCTTCATAAAATAATACATAGTAAAACTCCTTATTACCTATATGAAAAACTGCAGTTCAGTTTGTCTAGAAGATGCAAGATACTTATAGTTCCAAGACATGGCTCTCTAACTTCTTCCAATCTTTTTTTCATTAATGCCATAAGACTGTGGAATGCGTTACCACGTAACTTAGGAGAAATCGAACGGGCGGAAAATTTTAGGCAATCTATTTTTACTCACTTCTCAACTTCTTAACTTCTTCAACATAATTTATTTTTCTATCCTTTCTCTTTTATCTTTACATAATCTTTTTCTTCATTCATATTATTATTCTTATATTTATTGATACAATATTTTTTATTTTGATTTTATTTTTATTAATCTCTTAATCATTATCTAATGTAATTCATTATCTTATTTATAGTCACTGTTATTCATTTGTTGTTATTTCTAAACAATTTGTTTATTATCTTAACTTATTTATAGGTATTTTTACTTGTTGTACTGTAAAAGAACTTAGTTCTTATTTGTACTAATGTCTTATAAATAAATACAAATACAAATACAATACAAACAATAGAGTGAAAAATACGTTTTTGTTTTCAAGCTTTGTGTCTGTGAATAAGAGTCCGGACATTTGGTAAAACAAATGGCAAGACATTAGACAAAATAGCGAAAAATTTCTTTTTTATGAAGAAAATGTTTGTTAAAACTACGAGTTCGCTAAGGTATTGCAAATTTTCAATTAATTTTTTTAAATTAACTTGTCTTCTGTCATTTGATATGCTAAATTTCATTCTACTGTCCTAACTTCTGTCCCTCCAACTGTCTACAAAAAAGTTAAGACAGTAGAGCAGACACCCGCCAGTATCGAAAGTATCAATTGACCCATTCACGCTAGCTACTTCAATAGTTCTATACGCACTAGCTACTTTTTTGACCCAAGGTAATGCATAAAAGGGTCAGTTCAATCAACTTCCGTCTCGATTGTTTCTTGTTTATTTTTTTAACGTTTTGACTGACTGAAAAAAATTATTCTGACGAGCTCATATTTCGAAGTGACTTATTCGAGAAAACATGACACATAAAGCTTTTCAGTTTCGTTGAGCAACATAAATAAAATATCGTTATGAAAAGGTATAAATACATTGAATAAAGAATATCAGTAACTCCGTCATGTTTTTTTTTTGTTGTGTCAATATCAACTAGCGAAAAAGCTAGCACTTCATGACTAGTGAAATAACTAGGGAATGGGTGTGTAAAAGGTAGCAATTGACCCCTTCCTATGACATGCTCGGGTAAAATTCGCCAGTTGAATACAAAGAAGGTAGATTGAAGTGGAACTAGTACTGGCTACCAAGGGGCTAGTGAAATCACTAGTTTTGTACTAGTGCCATTAACTGCAGGGCAGTAGCAAAAGTGAGTGTGTGTGCGTAAAATTTTATGAATGTGTTGCAACTGTCTTAACAGTACCCAGTAGTTCGCGGCATCATTGACGAGCTTTTCGTAATGATTTCTTAAAGGAAGTTTCTGCATGAGCTGCTGACTTAAAAAAAGCATACAAAATATAATGCAAAGTAGCGGTTGTCAGCGCCTAACTTTTTCCACTCTATTACAACAACTTCAAGATATTCATGATTGTTGTAATACGCCGAACCGTCCAAAGGCTAAACTGTAGAGTTCGCAAACTATCGATGACACTGTCAATACTATCGATAATTTCACACTATCGTGACTATTGATATGTTTGGACTGACTATCGATGATTTTCGATTTCCAATAGAGTTGAGAGAGGATGAAATATTTTTAGCCCTTATCAAATATATCGCACGACTTTGAATTTGGTGCAAAAGTCGATTTTAATTCCTTGACGAATTTTTTTTTTTACATTTCCGTCTACTTTTCTGTTTTCGTTAACGAAAATTCCTCAATATTTCGATATTGGGTTCGTGCATGATAAGTCCCGACGTTTCTGCGTCCTGCACTAATTTGGAAAATTTTTATGATATTTTCGTCAATGAAATGAATGCCCAAGTCAGTATGTTTCGTCAAGGATCAAGAAAAATTGTTCATGATTCATTTGAGATTTCTTCATGACTGGAACTACTGGGTACTGTCTCGTGTAACCCCTTGTAAAAAAACTTTTTATTAAAAAATATATTGAAATTTTTAGCAAAAAATATTTTAATGAAATATATTAAAAACAGCAGATATATTTGCATCTATATTCAAAATTTTGATTTTCATATAATTTTTTTTTTAAAACTACTTTTTCATTTTTTCATTACTACATATAAGGAAAATTTTATATAAACCCAAATATTTGTAATAACTCTAAACACACAACTGCATTCTTAGAGATAAATGGCGTTCAAAGGATATAGAAAATCTTAAAACAAAACTTAGTTTTATTAATTGCCAGTATGAAAGAAATAGATTTTTAAAAAAAAATTTGGAAATAAATGCAAATAATTGTTTAGATGTGCAACTTTTACTTGAATTAATTCTAACAGAAACAATTTTTGAGTAAAAAGTCAATATTTTGGATCTATTTTGACAAAATCATAAAACATATTTTCACTGACCTAACGATACAGTTCAAACTATTTTTGCAAAGTGCTTTTATTGATGTCATTTTTTCTCACCTTAGGTAACGATGTTTTATGAAATTGTCTTTGTACTCAATATTTCTACAATTTTATATATGAGCTGCTCAGAGCACAAAAGTCCATTTTTGGTAGTTTTGAGAAAATTGAACATTTAGAAAAATTCTTATAATAAATTCCAAGTATAAAGAACTCAGTTTTGCTTATAAGCTACGTCAAGAGCATAAATGGAGCTATCCATATCGTAAAAAATAAACTAAATATTACGCAAAAATTTTGCAGAATATTGTATATTAGTAAAAACATGTGGAATTGCGCTACTAAAAAGTTTTTAAATTTCTCGTTTCCGCTATAGAAATCTAAAAGGATATATTACATAGAAGTTGTACAAAACTGCCAATCAGCGGCTATCTTCATTATTAAGGGAGATATAAAATGAATGGACTTACGCCACTGAAAATTTTTAAAATTTCTCATTTTCGCTGTAAAAATGTAATGGAAAATATTTTTAAGAATTTTTTGATGAGGAATGACAGCATTTTTACATAGAAGTTGAACAAAACCGATAGCGATTATCTTCATTATAAAGGGATTTTTGATATAAAACTTTTCGAAAATTTACCACTGCTGCAAATAAAGATAAGGATAAAAAAAAAGATAACGTTAACGATGAAAACTTATACTTGTAAAGATTTTTGATTATATATTTTAATATTTTAATAAATATTACATATTACATTCCTACTAAATAGAAACAACTGTGTTTCATTTAAACTGTGAAACTTTTATAAGAATAAATGCATACTGGCCTCCTCAATTATTCAGAAAATCACAAATGGGTGTTTTAATTGCACTTCTCAAACTAAATTCAGTCAATCCTTACCAAAAAAAAATTTTAAAAAAGTATTTTCCATTACATTTTTACAGCGGAAAGGAGGAATTTTTAAAAATTTTCAGAGGACAAGTGGCGTAAGTCCATTAATTTTATATCTCCCTTAATAATGGAAATAATCGCTAAGGGGTAGTTTTTTCCAACTTCTAGGTAAAATTGCTGCCATTCCCCATCAAAAAATTCTTAAAAATATCTCCTATTAGATTCCTACAGCGGAAACGAGAAATTTAAAATAATTTTCAGTGGCGCAAGTCCACATGTTCATCATTTTTGCATATTATTTAGTTTATTTTTTACGATATGGATAGCTCTAATTATGCTCTTGACCTAGCTTATAAGCAAAACTGAGTTCTTTATACCTGGAATTTATCTTAAGAATTTTTCTAAATGTTCGATTTCCTCAAAACTACCAAAAATGGACCTACGCCACTTGCAAAAATATTGTTATTTGTCAAAGCAATAACAAAGTATTGCATTTTGTTCAGAGATTACGTAAGCTAGGAGTTTCTAGCTCTTACTCATAAAAATGTTACATTATCCTCTTCACTTCTACGTACTTAACTCAATTTCCCTAAAAAATGGACTTACGTCACTTGTGCTCTGAACAGCTCATATATGTGAGTGCTTTTGATGTCAAAATAACGAAAACATTTTAAAATTAAATACACAATAAATTTCTATAGTAAAAAGTATTTGTATAACAACATTACCGTTAGTTGAAAAATTTCGGAGGGAGCGTGGCAAAAACGAATAATGTAACAATTTAATTTAGGATGCAGTTAATAAGTAAACCTAGTTTGAGCGAACTCCGTTGAGCCATTTAAATTTGTATAAAAGCCAAACAAACAAACAAACAGAAAATGAGTTTTATTACTATAGATAGAAAAAGTCGTTCAATAATTAAAAAAAAAAATGAAAACCTGAAATTTAAAAATGTTTTATGCAACGAATTTAAAAATTTCATAACAAAATTAAGTAATTTGCTTAACCAATTACGAGGTCGTGGACTTTGTTTATCCAAAATCTGTCGCCGATATTCAATAATGAATGTTACATTAAAAAGTTCCCAAAATTGTTATCGTTGGCTAAGCAACCTAAAAAGTATAGGTAATTTCATGTTACAACCGCAACGATACTTAAATATAAATATTTCCTAATGGGTGTGAAAATATCAGGATTTATCAATTAAATTTTTAATAGCAGCAGAAAAGGGGTTGATGCAGACATTAAATTGCTGAAAAATTTGTAAGGTATTACAATATATAACGTAATGCCACATGGAATGAGTCCAAAGATACAATAAATAAATTGTCAGTTATGGGAGTATCATGTTAAACAGAGAAAAAAGCAATTAACAACATAGCTTCTGTACTAAAAACAAAAAAGGACTTTTTTTAATGGCACAAACAACTACACTTTATTTAAAGACCTTAAAATTGTTTGAAAGAAAATATTTGCATATACAAAATTTATTAGCTCTTAGGCAATCTATATGTTTAATATTTAAAATAGCTTTTTCAATTAAGTACGTGTTGATGCGAAATGCAGTTGCTAAAATGTTAAATTCAACATTTTGCGCTATTTGAGCAACAACTACTTTATTTGCTATTTTGCTTTACCTTTAACATTTTGATCATGTTTATTGTGAGACTGCAAAATGCCTGATATGTTGAAATGTTCTATATGTTTATTGGTTTCATTTAGATTTGCCACCTAACTGACAACGTGGAGACCAGGTTAAATCACTTTTGCATATTTGATATCTGAAACATATCTGAATTTGGCATCATGCTTATAATATTTATGAATGCTCTAAAAGCTTGACATTTTTATCATCATTTTTTTTTTTATTCTTTTTCAAACACAAATTAATACAACAAGCACATAATAAGCACACAAAACAAATAAGTTAAATTTAAATTTTTTAAATAATCCCCAATTTGTTTTTGTTTGGACTTGCATTATTTGGTTTTGACGTTAGACTCCTAAAAGTAGGCATTACAGTCGCGTCTAATAGTTCCTAGATTAATATACCTTGATTTCAGTTGGAGCCATATTTTTTTTTTAGTGTAGAAAGTCTTAGTGACAGGCATTTTTAATCAATTATGATGAAGCTTTGTATTTTTTTAATTTTGTCAGCAGTCGAAATGTATCAATAAAAAATAAAAATTTTCATTGAATATAAAATGGATGTAGAAACCATTCTTTTGTTTGTTCTCGGATCTATAATCATTATTTTTGCTACATGGACGGAGAAAATTCTTTCTAGCCAGCTCACACAATGGTTTCAATGCATTAAATTTAAAAACTAACAAAAATTCAAGATATCAAACTCTTAAGCCAAGCCAAGTGAGGTAAGCAGCAATATATTGTTCAGTTGGCTACAGCTAAATCTGCAGCTTTGGTTACAAAATTGAATATTAAAAGTGAAACCCAAGCAAGCACTGCTTGCTACTCATTCATTCATTCATTCATGAAGGATTTTTTTTCATTTTTTTCTTATTTTGTCAAAAAAGTCAACATCACAAAGAAATTCAAAAGCTTTCAAATGCTTTCAAGAGCATATCTTCGTCTTCTTCTCTACCTGGTACAACATGACGTATGCGCAACATGAATTAATATTATTTTTTAAAAAGCCAACTCATGCTAGCTGCAGCAACTAACAACAACAACAAAAATAATAATAGCAACTGGAGTAGAAAAAGAATAAACGAAATAATGAAAAAAATAAAAACTGGAAATCCTTTAAATCCGGCACAGCTCAAGATTGATTACTTTTGCTAATGGAATAAAACTGCTTAACTTTTAAATAAAAAATTAAAAAAAAACTAAATAAAATTTTGCTCTACAAAATGTGACAAAAAATTCATGAGTTCTTGAGTAAAAAGCTTTCATGTGTGCAACCCAAAGTTTTAATAACAAAATTGAGAAAAAAAATGACAAAAAAAATGACACAACAACTAACAGAACCACAAAAAACCACAACAACAATAAAAATAAGATTAAGCCAAAAGAAAAAAGTTAAGGACAAAGTGTCACGCTTTGCAGTTTACGCAGCTAACAAATCAAATCAACCAACAACAACAACAACTACTACAACAGCAGTAACAGCAACACACATGAGCGATGATTGGCGAAGGAGGATAAGGAGGAGGAGGAGGAGGAGGAGGAGGAGGAGGACGTGGTTGAAAGCGTTTGGTGGGCAGAACAGTGCGTGAACATTAATGTTGAGGACATGATTTCTTTGGGCAGCAAATGCTATTTGCCAAGCAGTTTTTTAGTGCTTGTTCTGAAAGTGTTGTTGTTGTTGTTGAGATTGAAGATGTTGTTGATGTTATCATTCAGTTTTATTGCTACATATTCAGCTGTTAAGCAGCAAATAGCTGCTTACCGTGTATTAAACGCATTACAAGCGCCAACACAAACACTCACAGCTCGCAACACATCAACACACTTTTACACAAAACACATGAAATACATGCAACCGAAACTTGTTTCAGCAGCGTCGGATGGGTGAAAAAAAACATAGCTGGCACATAAAAAAACACTGTTTCACTAACATGAAAAGTCGCTTGGAAAACCTTTAAATTAACTTGTTTTTTTTTCCTTTCTTTACTTTAATGTTTTATTGATGTTTTTGCTGTTTTGAATTGTTGTTGATGTTTTTCAAACTGTTTTTGTTAATGCTAATGCTAGCGACACAAACACACTTACACCATCAGCTTGTTGCTGCATGTTTCTAACAGTTATTCTAAAAACATCCTTTTTTTACACACAAACACACACTGACTTACATTTAAACACTATGTGCTTATATTTACACCTACAAGCACACCATCTCATAAAATGAAAAAATTTTTTAAAAATACGCACCAATTCAGGGTCCACTGACAAGAATTGATGTATGTTGGTTGTCAGTAAAAATATGTTTAAGTGTGCGTGCGTGCATATGTGTGATTTTTCTCTTGTTCTGTGCTTATGTGTCTACAGAATCTTGAAGAATTATATTAATTTGCTGTTGATAGCACGTCAGTCATGCCATGTGCGTGTGTGTGTGTGTGTCCTTTATTGTGATTTTCAACGTGTAGCAGTTGTTGTTGCTATAGTTTTTATTAACGCACTCCAGTTAGACACCACTTGACAAATTGTATCTAAGTAATATAACAGTGGTGGCAGTTAAATGAGTGGCAGTTTATGTTACATGTTATAAGTAAAATTTATTGCTTAATAGGCTAACATGCAAGAAAACACGTTTTTCTACTTTATTGGCAATTATGGGTACTTTTTTCATTCGATTTACTATATTTTAAGCTACTTGTTCTGAAATAATTTCTTTTAAAATGATTAAAGTAAGTCACAACAAAAGTGATCACAAATACATGATTTGACTTTTTAGCAAATTTTAGCTAAGCATAACGTCAAAATTTGTTTTTCACTAGCAAGAAAGATTGAAACATTAAACTGTACAACAGTTTTATAAATATAAAAATAGTTTTATAAATATTCAAAATAACAGACTTTGATCAGCGGATTTTAGTAGTAAAAACCATGATTCAATCAGAATAAGGTTAAGTATATATTTAGCCCTGGCCAGGTCCAGACTAACAACGCTTGGCAGGCCCTTCCTCAGCAACCTAGAGGAACTCTCAACAACAAAAATCAACAATCTCCTAACGTCATCAATCGCACCGGATGGTTATAACCTAGCAGTGCGCTACCCAGTCAAACAACAGAGACACGAGGTT
The DNA here is from genome assembly GCA_963920525.1 of Dichetophora obliterata. NCBI lineage: Eukaryota > Metazoa > Arthropoda > Insecta > Diptera > Sciomyzidae > Dichetophora > Dichetophora obliterata. The sequence goes on along the minus strand of OY986436.1, from coordinate 210,624,786 downwards.
ATGGTATCAAAACGGCTCACTAGAGCTACTTGGATCCTACTTGCATGAAGAATCACCATCTAAACCAACCAACCAACTCTCTCTGAAATAATGACAAACGGGGTTGTGTAGTCTTCTCAAAAAAAAGTATCATTTTAGTGTTTTGGTGCGTCTTTTTTTTTGAAAAAAGCTAGTTCTTCTTTGCTACACTTTTTTTTAAAGACTGCTTTTTTGATTACACTTAAGGGAGATTTTAGCAAAATCGGTTTAAATTGAGGTTATTTTGGAAGATATTTTAAAAAAGTATAATATATATTGAAAAACTTTATTTGCGTATTAATTTTACATCATCAGTTTAAGTAACAAATTTTTCTTACATATATTCTGTATATATAAAGATGGCGCTGAAGTTTGTGTGCTTAAAAAATGGTGAAAATCAACTCACATCATAGCGCAGCTCAAAATAGTTTTTAAACAAACAAACCCAAAATGCATTTGAAAATCGATTTTGAATGCACATATTTTACCAAAATGGAAAGAAAATTAAGAAAATTATGAAGCGACGAAAACGTAGTAAAAATTTATGTTATTTTAACAATACTGTTGCTCGTAAAAACTAGAGAAATTTTACAAAAACGCTAATTTTTTTAATTATTTTTAATTAATTGTTTGCCTTAATGCTTTTTTAATATTTTGATGGTTTAAAAACAGCGTTTCTGACAAGCAAGCTTAATTTTTATTAGCGAGATTTAAGTAAGTAATCCTGTTTGCTGTGTACATATGACTAATAATAGATTAGTTTTAGTTTTTTTATATTAAAATGAAATATATGAAGAAGTAAGTCTTAATTTAATTTAATTTATATTTAAATAACTATATTCATACTGTTGTAACAAAACACTACAAAAAGTTTGAATTGCATAAATTTTATAATGAAAACCATGTTTTCAGTACATTCTTTAATTCAAAGCTTAAAGTTATGGAAATATTCGCATGCAAGGATTATTCATTTTCTGGTGTACTGTGTTGTGCACATATAATTTTTATTCTTTTTTTACTGTTTTACAACAAAAACGTAGAAAATTGTATTTTCTAAATCTCGTAATATGATTTTGAGTCAAAACAAATAAGTTATAGAAAATGTAGTATAAAACGTAGTAGTCAAATTTACCTTTGGATATTTTGTACAATATAAAGTTTGATATTCATGCAACCAAGTGCTTATTTTGATATAAAAAGTTACTCTTTTTTTAAGAAAACGCAGAATCACTTCAGATGTCGCCGAGGTGAACGTATCAGATCTTAGACCAAACTTATCTAACAACAGATTTTCTTCATTAGATAATCTTATCGAAAACCAGGCTCCTAAAGTACACAATAATATTAAAAAAAATTTAATTTCGGGTAAATGTGGTTCAGTATCTACACTCGTAAAAACCTATGTCCACCAATTTTTTTATATAATGTAAATATCAAAAACTTAATAGACCAATTGAGTTAAAAAGATCCGAAATTATTTTTTAAGATTATCAATGTAAGTAAATTTAAAAGTAAGCTTTACTTAAATGATGCATCGGCTCATGAAGAGATGATGATGCTTCTCAAAAATAAAAATATTGACTCGTACTCCTTCACTCCCAAGGAGTTCAAATTTGTAAATTTAATTTTAAGAGGAGTTTATTTTAAAACCGATATTAATGACATAAAATTTGCCCTTGATATAGAACTTCCAAACACTGTATATTCAGTTGCTAAATTTAAAACTCCTTTTTCTATAAAAAATAACATTGATACTGGTCTGTTTATCGTTTCACTTTTACCAACAAAGAAACACACTGACATTTCCCACATAAAATATCTCTTGAGCCAATCAGTAAAGTGGGAGTCACCAAACTTAAAACAAAAAGAAATACAATGCAAAAGATGCCAGCATTGGGGTCATTTAGCCAGAAATTGCAATAGACAGTACACCTGTGTTAAATATAATGCCTCTCATGATACTGGTGAATGTTCATGAACTAAAACTGCAAACTCGGTTCCTTATTGTGTAAATTGCTATCAATCAGGCCACCCTGCCAACTGGAAGGGATGCCCTTCATATAAAATATTCGTAAATAATGAAAAAAAAACGTATTTTGGAAGCTCGAGAGAAGAAATCGATTGCTCTAAGCGATGTAAATAAAGCTTTAAGTAAGGCCCAGTTTTAACAAAGAATAAAACTTTTGCTAGTCTTTTTTTATTCTCCAACGCAAAATATGCAAACTCAGCACTCAGAGAAAAAGCGCCCTCTAATTATAGAAGAATTCTTAAAAATTGCAAGAGAAATTTGTAATCCAGAAGTAAAATCTGTTGAAGCTATAATTGAAAAGTTCCTTTTTAATTACAAAAATCTCACAAAACCACAAGCTAGATCGGATTGTCTGAATCCTTTGTCTCTTGTTGAGAAAACTTATGGTCCATAAATATTTAAACCTTTTGACTTTTAATGTAAGATCAATTATTGATGCAAGTAGACAAATTGAACTTCTTAAAATTCTTAAATATAATGATAATCACATTGGCTTTATTCAAAAAACTCACTTAACTTTGGAAGATTTTGATTTTATAACGTTACAACAATGCTCCTGGTGTCGGAATAGATATAAAAAAAATTATAAATTTTATACTGCTCAAATTCCTGATATATCCTTTCCAAACGTTTTTGTCACTATAGAGTTTTTAATTGAGGGTGAATTAAAAAAATTACTATTCAGATGTGTCTATTTACCTTGCAACTTTCAATCATCTGAAATTTATAATGGCCTCTCTAAAATTTGTGATTTCTCAAATAATTTTGATGGCACGTTTATTGGTGGTGACTTTAATGCAAAAAATTGTATCTGGGGCGATGGAGTAGAAAATTGCAATGGAAAGTCTTTATTATATTGGCTAAAAGACTATATAATCTAAATTTAACTCGAATTTGTGATACAAATCCCTCATTCTCAAACGGTTCATCATTTTTAAAATCATTTCTTAATAAGTACAAATATTATTGACTTAATTAATGAAAATTTCGAAATTTCAAGCTTGTCAACCTTTTCTGATCACTATTCTTTAAAACTTAAAATAAACATTTTAGCATTTAATATTTAAATAAGACCTCCGCGAACTTTTACTTCCTATAAAGCCTCAAATTGGGATAATTTTAGATCAGACTTGGATTTTAGTCTCCAAAATTCACTTCCTCCATCTAACCGAAATCTAAACAATTTTGAAATAGATAACTACATAGAAGTATTCACTGAATCCGTAAACATTGTTATGGGGTTACATATGAAATTAATAGAATTTAAAAATAAACGGTTGTTGATATCAGATAAAATAAAACGCCTATTCGATATAAAACACTCTTGGCAAAAAGAGCTTAAAAGATTGTACCATAGTAACTTTAATAGAAATAGTTCTGAATACAGGGTACTTTCCAAGCAAATTCAACTGTTAAAAATTATAATTAAAGAGCAGGTTGAACTTGAGCAAGGTCAAATTTTTAATGAAAGATTAAAAAAAATTAAGCCTGGCCATTTCGCATATAAACAAATTTATCAAATTTTAAGAAAAAAAAAACAGGGCTTTCTGTGATAAATTAACAGTTCACAATACACTTATAACAAATGAAAATGAAATATGTAGCAATATGTTAAATCACTTTATTTCAGTTTATGAAGAAACCATTCCTTCTAGGTCTAATATTTCCAAAATTAATAATACTATATCATCAACTTTATCAATTTGCTCTGATTCCATATTTTATTTTGATAACAATTTTTCATCTTTAAACAACACTGATTCTTATCACTTCATTAATACTGAAGATCTTGCTTTAATTATTAAAAATTTAAATGCAAAAAAATCATGTGGATTAGATAGTATTTCAAATTATTTGATAAAAAAGCTACCATTTTCAGCGATTGATTTCTTAACTCTAATTTTTAACAATTGTATTAATAATGGTTATTTCCCTCTTAAATGGAAAGTTGCAAAAATTATACAAATTAAAAAAACAGATAATTACAATACAGACAATTTTAGGCCAATATCCTTACTTTCAAATCTTGGTACGTTATTCGAAAATGTAATACGACTGAAAATGGATTTTAATATGAATGTTGACTATATACCAAGTTTTCAATTTGGCTTTAAAAAGGGACATTCCACAGTCCATGCACTTGCTAAATTTCATAATGATGTAGTTTGTAATTTAAGAAATAAAAAATGTACTGTTGCAGTATCCTTGGATATTGTAAAGGCATTTGATAACGCGTATCAACACGGAATAATTTTTAAATTAATAAAATTAGGTTTTGATCCTTTTTTTATAAAAATTTTTAATAGTTTCTTTACTGATCGAAAATTTTTTGTTCAAATAAAAAATTCTATTTCTGATGTTGGTTGGATCAAAAGTGGTGTACCCCAAGATCAAGTGTACCTCCATACTTGCGCCACATTTGTATAACATTTTCATTTGCGATTTTCTACATGAACTGAATGGCTCAAGAGGTATTCTTTATGCTGATGATTCTTTAATTTATGCTTACGATGTATCCCCGATACTAGCTCTAAATTTAGTTTCAAGACATCTTTCTTTAGTGCACAATTATTACACGAGTTGGGGTATCAAAATTAACACTTCATAATCAGTAGCAGTCTGTCTTAGAAATGCCAGTGGAAAATGTGCGAGATTTGTAGTCCCTGAAAGCAAAATGTTGTGTCTTTCACTCAACAAAGTAACCATTCCATTTAAATATAGTTTTAAATATCTAGGTGTTCATTTTAATAATAATCTCACCCTCAGGTTGCCACAGAATTTGAAGTCCTTGAGCGAAAGATACTTAGATTGTGTATTAATAAGAGTTATGTGTCATATACCAAATGATATTCAAATAAATTTGTGTACACAGAAGCAAATATATATCCTTTTTGTTATTACGCTTTTATTTTACTTGATAGATTTATTCAAAGATTAGCTATTCATGAAAAGTATTTACTTAAAAACATACTAGATATTCAAAAGTTCTTTAATTGGACAAACATTATTTATCTTTCCCCAATTAGTTTTATAAATGAAAACATTTCTACAGATGTAGATTTTACTGGACCACTTTTACCCAATTTTTATGTTGTTTCGACTCCTGGCACTCATAGAGGCTAATAATTTAATATTAAAAATTTTAATTATACAATTTGTTAATTATAAAAAAAAAATACTTATAATATTTATCAATATTGTTAAATCCTTCCATAAAATGTACGTTCTCCTATTTTTATTAATTATGTACTTTAGTATTTATAATGTGTAAATATGTTTATTTAGTTTTAAAGCTACTTTTTTATTGTATTTTTAATATAGAGATGTCACTTTTCGCAGAAAAATTTAAGTGCCGGGAGCAAGCACATTTTTTATTCTAACTTAAAGATACATTGCCATCTTCACCTTGTTACTTAAGCTTGTTGCGTTTTACTTTGAAATGAATATTAGAATAATACAAAAACAGTTCTAATTTTTTTTAATAATGTTTACTAATTTGAAACAAATGTTATCTTCTCTTTGTAACTTGAATGAAAAGACTCAATAAAATTACTTACTTACTTAAAATTACTCTTTTGCTCTCCTCGCATTATTAGGGTATCTAAGTTCATTTTTGTGAGAAAACGTCAAATAGCTGCATAACCTATATGATTGAATCATGATAAAAACAAAAAAAAATATAGACGTGTTTTGGCATTTGAAAAGCTTACTTCTGAGCAGGGTATGGAAAAATTTGTTTGCAATTGATTAAAATACCATCTTCTCGTCCTTTTGTTGCTGTATGTTGCACGAATTTTTCACACAAGAAAAAGCAACAAATGTTCGAAGGCACCATGGTAAAATTATTTATCAGGTAGCCTTGTCAACTACCTATTTTCTCACGAGCTGCAGTCAACTAACGTCAAACAAAAGAAAACATAAAACCAAAGTTCAATAACAGGTTTTTTTTAAGTACATGAAATTTATTTATTTTCTTTTTGTGACACAAAATATTTTTGATATCTCCATTTTGCACTAGCTGCCATAGCAACCATAGCACGCTCTAGTTTTGATTTTCTTTTGTTTGACATACGTTGACCACAGCTCGTGAGAAAATAGGTAGTTGTCAAGGCTACCTGATAAATAATTTTACCATGGTGCCTTCGAACATTTGTTGCTTTTTGTTGTTGTGTGAAAAATGCGTGCAACATACAGCAAAAAACGGACGAGAAGATGGTATTTTAATCAATTGCAAACAAATTTTTCCGTACCCTGCTCAGAAGTAAGCTTGACGCTACTACTTTGTCAAAATTATACTATGAGGCATTTTTTTTTTTTCTTTTGTATGTCCGAGCCGAGCAACAACTGTCAAAAACAGTTTTTTTACATCGGCCTTAGCTTTGTTCAATATGTACGTTTCTTTTCATAATCAAGTCATGGTCGGAGTGTTGCTCAGATGCTGTCGACGAGCTCAGAAATTCAACTCAACTTCAGCGTTTAAGCAAAAAAAAAAAAAAAAACGCAAAAAGAGGAAAAAATCGAGATATGGCGGGCACCAGTTCAGAAGGTAGTATTTTTTCTCTGAGATATATTACATATCTCAGCATGTTTGCACCCAAAATGTTTCATTACTCATTCAGACCAATTTTTGTTTGATCTGTTGCAGATCTGATGTTGTCAGCTCAAGTTATGGTCGGTTTGATCAGATCTGCTCAGATCTGTGGTCTGATGTGGAAAAAAAAATCACTTATGGATGGTACTCGTTCATGAAAAAGATTTGCTTGGTAATTGTTGCTGTAAATGTATTTAGTTCAGCTACTGATCTACATATACATAGACGGAAAAATAGTAAATATTCTTCATGATTTCTTTATGAAGGAACGATTTGTCAGCAGATAAACTTATTGATGGTTGCTTGCTGCCATAGTAGAATTAGACAAGGTAGTTTTATGGCTGAATGTGTTCTCTTTCTAAGTGACCATAACTGTCAAACTTATCCATTTTGATATATTTGCCAATTCTTGCTTATATAGTGCATTCTCATTGGTTGCAGATTTTGTATGAGATGTCAACTTCGTTTTGACAGTTTCGGTCACCGGCTCTCCGCCCTAACACTACCTTGTTTAGTTTTGCCATGCTTGCTGCATTTGCTGAGCGCTTGGTAGCCAATATCCAAGAGCGCGTATTTGAGTTTCAAGACCAACATAAAAACTTTTGTAGTTGTATAAATGTCATCAGCATATCCTCTGACTGGGATATGGTATAATAAGTAATAGGTAGGAGTGACATTTCGTGTTTCGACCATCGAATGTCAAACAAAAGAAAACAAAATAGAAAACGTGTGTCACACACATTGGCCGCATTCAAAGGAGTCACTTGTTGTGAATGGATCATTTGATTGCAAAGATTTCTCACTCAAATTAAAAAAAAAACAGTTGCCAACTATTGACTCCGCTGAAAGCTGCCAATGTGTGTGACACACGCACTTTTTATTGTTTTATTTTGTTTGAAATTGCAGCTCGTGAGAAAATAAGTAGTTGTCAAGGCTACCTAATAATATTTTTATCATGAGTGAGACTGCATCGTTCAAAAGTTGTTGTTTCTTATTTCAGCTACCATAAGCCTATAGTATCATTTTTAAAAATATAATGCAATGATTAATGACGCAAACAGTGAAAATAATGTAAATAAAATTCAATGAAATGTATGTACATACAAATTTTATATATGTGTGTATTATCAAATATTTTAAGTGCATATTAATTATTTCAATAAGTTAAATTTATATTTTTGTTTATGTTTACTTGTTTTTTATGTTAAAGCCCATAATTTAAAATATAATGAAGTGTTAAAAGATGAAAATAATGTGCATTAATGATGAACTGGTACGGATAAACCGAATCGGGGGCAGAAAATAAACTTAACTTTGCTTGCTATATTTTCTGTTTTCCTTCTAGCAAGATCTCAAATGCAGGCATTAAAAGATACTTCAAGACCCATCAAACAAAATATCATATATAAAAAAGTCAATTTATTTTATTTTAGCTACAGCTCTACAAATACATTGAAAGAAAAAATTGAATATCCTTTTTGAGCATTATTTTTTATTCAATAGTGCTCCCTGTATTTTATTTTTATATCAACAATATTCAATTTAAATTTAATAATATAGTTTGGTGTAATTATAAAATAAAAATGCTATCTGAATAATAAATGTTTTGCAAGAAATAATCAAAGGTTGAGGGGATGAAAATACAAAAAAATTTTTTTTTTTCGATTAGTATGAAAATTCTTATATAGCAGTAAGGCGGTCCGTGGCAGGACAAAATCTTCCAGGGAATGCCAATATTGAACATATATGTTTTCCCTTCGGTGTGCAGTCCCGTCACTGCTATACATTTTTTTTAATTTAAATATTACACCATGCAATAATTATGGGAAAAATTTTGCACACACGAAGTATACCATATACACGTGAAACAAGAGGCAAAGGATAGTAAAACTGCGCTCTCACTTTTTCTCGAGAATGTCAGGATTTTTTTTAAGGACCTCCAAGTTACAAAAAGTATTTGTTTGAGCAAATTTATTTAAATACTTAAAACCTTCAAAATATTGAAATATGGGTATCAAATGAAAGAGAACATTCTCTGTTATCAGAAAAACGAAGTGCCAATACATCCGTACCAAATATATACATAAGTTTAACTGACTTATATTTTATCTGAAATTTATGGAAATAATTTTCAATTTTTTTGAAGTAAAAAATTCCATACTCTTAATACCAAGCCAAAAAAGCTTTTAAAATATATTTTTTTTTCTTTTTGATAAAAGAGATTGTCTTCTTTCATTTGTTACCCATATTGTCGTGTTTTGAAGATTTAAGTATTTGATTAAACTGTTTTAAGCAACTACTTTTTGTAACTTGAAGGTCCTTTTAAAAAAAATCCTGACCTTCTAGAGAAAATGTGAGAACGCAGTTTATCTATTCTTTGTCTCTAGTTTCACATTTATATTGTTTACTTCGTGTGTGCAAAGTGCTGTTGTACGGTGTATTATCTGTGGTCATAAGGAATAATAACTTAACTCAAAATATCGTAAAAAAGCGATATGGAATTTACTTTATTTCAAATTTTTGGAAGTACGCAGATATCCATTTTTTGCCCAGAATTGATCATAATGTATGTCTGCACATATTTTGTGTGTAACAATTCATATATTTCAAAAGAATGGGTCGTAGTTCGTGCAATTAAAATATCGTTTTTTACGATACTTTGAGTTTAGTCGTTATTCCTTGTGACCACAGATATGTGAGATTTCCAGTATATGAATTTTCAAAGTTTCAATGAAAAATGCTAATTTAGTTTGTTTTTCACAAACTATATTTTAGAAAAGACTTACACTCGTGCTCAAAAAAAAGCCGAGTTAATAATTTGATAACTAATATTATTTTTCTTGAATTACAACACAGTGTGCCAAAACATATATAATCAAACACATCCAAACTTCATAAAAATTCTTAAAGAACGACAGGTAGAGAGTTCATCGCACTCTATTTGACCTATCAAGGTCATCACAATTTTTTTCAACTTATTTATAAAGTTGATGTGTTCGAATTTTGTTGTGCATTAATTGCACATTAATTGCATTTTTACAGCCATTTGGCCTATTGAAAATGAACACTATAATTCAACTTTTTAGAATTTGACGTTAAATAAGGCAAAGTAAAAAGATTTTATGAAAAAGGAGCATATGTATGGCAGCAATCATTAATTACATAGGAATCAGTTTTTGACAAAAAAAACGTTAAAATTGCCGCCATTTAGCAAATTTTTAACCGATTTTAATGTTTTTAAGTTAAAATCAATGGCATATTTACGTGCAATTAATTTTTGTGAAAATTCAAATGGCATAAGTGGAATATTATTTAACTTAAATTTATAGAAACACCATTATACAAGAAAAATAGTACAAGAAATTGCTTTGCAACACGCTTCATTTTGTAATTTATCGAATATATTTTAACACTAGCTGATATACCCGGTGTTACTCGAGAGTCATTTATATAAACATTTTAATATACACTTTTCAATTAAATGTTTTTGTAAATTTTGGAATTTTGTAAAAACGTGTTGAATTTAAGTTTGAGACCACTATAAAAATATTAGTTAAAAAATTTACCAAGCTTTTTTAACGAAGAAATAATTTTATCACTGTTTTTTCACAATCAAAAACTGTTTTTTAGTTCTAAGCTGAATTTACTGGTAAGCATGTTTCTTGCACTTTGCTAATGAAAATCATATTTTTAAAAATCTTCCTAAATTTTTTAGTAGTTTTTCCAGTTGGAAAATAACAATTGGATTGCCTCTAAATTAAAAATTAATATAAATTGAGTCTGATAGTTGATGCAATTTCTTAAATCTTCTGAATTCCTATTTAATACGAAAAATTGTACATTCGTTTTTTAGTGTAAATTAGCAAAAAAGTGTAAGTTAAGAAAGCAGTCGCTTTTTAATTTTTATTTTAGTATATACACACGCTCAGAAATCTTGGATTAAATTCTAATACAAAATGTATTGTATGTATGACCACACCAGAATTGTATTACAATCTAATACACTACATATATTACAATTGATTTTTATTCTCTCATTGGAATTAATTTTAATACATGCTTGTATTAAAATATTTTTGACAAAAAAAAAAATTAACGAAACATGTGGGATTCGAACCCACTACGTTAAGGTTATTAAGTATTTGGCTCTACCAACTGCTCTATGAAGCCACATGTATAAAGAAATGATAAACATGCATAAGAGCCGAACCAAGCCGAACGCTGTTTTTAAAGACTAATCCAAACTGTATTAAAAAGTATTCCAGGTTTTATTAAAAAATGCATGATTCCAACGATTGGATTAAATTCTAATACAAAAAGTATTAAAAAATGCATGATTCCAACGATTGGATTAAATTCTAATACAAAAAGTATTAAAAAATGCATGATTCCAACGATTGTATTAGAATTTAATCCAAGATTTCTGAGCGTGCAGCAACCAGTAACAATATTATCGACGTTAACAGTTGATCGACATAAATTCAGCTGAAAAATCTGCAAGAACAGTGCAAGAAGTGCCATTAAGGGCTCTCATCTAAGCATGTAAACATGTAAAGCATTTAAACTTTTGATGAGCGATAAAGTGTAAATAGCGTAAGTGTCGACAAAATGGCAGCTGCGGCTACGACAACATTATGACTTTTTTACATTTTAAACCTTTTAAAAACCTTCATTAGCATAGAAAAATAAATAAAACGTGTTTATTTTTACTCCAACTACTTTAAATATGTAATGATTAGCTCCAAAGACAACCCTCATTCACACACGTAGCTTTATATGCTAGTTTACACTACAAAATAGGCTCGGAAATGATGTAAACTCACGCCCATACAAATTTTGACAGATAGTTTACACGCATGTAAGTTCACAAGGTTTACAATGTTTACGGGTCAGTTACATGCTTAGATGAGAACCCTTATTATTATATTTGCTGCAAGTATACGCTGTGTGCGAAAATAACTAAATTGAATAACAGTTACTGACTTTTCTAAAATATTGGAATCGTGTCGGTAATGCGGTAATTATTTTTAATTTATAATATTTTCCAGCATACTTTTCAGCATGCTTTCGGTTAGTACGCAATTGAACCGAAAAATTTGTTCAATGCAGCCAAGCTTACAACCATGATTGGAGAGTTAAAATGTCAAAATTTTGCTGTCGGTACATTTAATTGGCGTGGAAATTTGACTTTCAACAATATTGTTCAAATAACACATTAAACATGAAAAAATTAACTTTTACAGCATTCTAATTCACAGTCATCTTTTCGATGATATAGTGATATACAGCTGTGGTCAAAATAATAGCAGTACTATTTTATTCACACATGTTTGTATAAACAATACTTGTCTACAAATTTCGGATCCGGTAAACCCATTATCGTTCCTATATGTACTTTCATCGCTGGTTCGAAACCTGTCATCAGTTTCCTCCTATATTGTAAAATTTTCCAGATACATGGTGTTTTACGTTTTTGGCAAGTGTTTGGTATTATTGATTTAGAATCCAAAGTACGCACCATAAAATAAAAAATAATATTTTGTATTTTAGAAAAATTATCAAATTTTCCATCTATACATCAACCACTATCGTGTCATGTGGTGTAGCAGAACTAAAATTTTGAGATTATCAAACGAAATATCAACAAATTTTGTATCTTTTGTTTTAGCGGAGCTGTAATCGTCCAAATTTAAAATGTCTGTTTTTCTAAAAAATGTTAAATTCTGTCTTCTAAAATGTTAAATTCTAACTTTGGATGATAACAGCTCTGCTAAAATAAAAGATACAAAATTTGTTGATATTTCGTTGGCTAATCTGAAAATTTTAGCTCCGCTACAGCACATAATACGAAAATGGTTGATAGATTAATGGAAAAGTTGATATTTCTTCTAAAATAGAAAATATTCTTTTTTATTTTATGGTAAGTAGTTTAGATTCTATATAAATAATACCAAACACGTGCCAAAAACATAAAACACCCTGTTTCTTGAAAATGTTACAATATCGGAGAAAACTGTGTACAAATTTGGAACGAGTATTGAAAGTACATCTAGGAATGATAATCGGTTTACCGGATCGAAAATTTGTAGACTAGTATTATTTATCTCAACATGTTTGAATATAAGAGCACTGCTATTATTTTGACCGCAACTGTATAAAGAACATTTAAAGTACCATTACAACGGTGAAACAGCAGCGAGAAAAATGGCAAATCACAACAAAACAAATTTAACAGGTGGGTGGCGGGGGGTGGGGAGGCAAAAAAGTAAATAGATTACTATAAGGAAGATTTTATGTAAAGCAAAATGTTTATAATTACTCTAGACATACAACTTCATTCTTAGAGATAAATGAGGACGCTCAAATTATACAGTGAATTTTAAAACAAAACTCAGTTTTGTTAAAAGTTTGGTATGAAAAAATAGATTTTAAACCAAAACTTTTGATTAGAAAGAGATATTGGGGTAAGTTTTGCATTTAAATTATTTTTGAGACTTGACTTTTTTGTAAAATATATAAAAAACAACATTTTGGAAAAAATAAATTTCGCGAAAAAAATCAAAGGGGTTGTTGTTTTGATAACAAAAACAGTAAAATAATTTTTGCGCTTAGCTGAAAGAATTTTTGCAAATTAATGCTATGTCATATGAAAGGTAGCCAGATATGCAATTTTTAATTGATTTAATTTTTACAACAACAACAATTTTTGAGCCATTTTTTCAGTAAAAAGTCAATATTTTGACCTTTTTTGACATAATCATAAAACATATATGCACTGACTTAAATGTACAGTTTAACCTATTTTTGTAAAGTGATTTTATTGAACTTTTGAACAAAAAAAAATTGAATTAAATATATAAATGGACAGCGGAGATATTTGTATCGAAAGAACAAACTTTTAGCCATTTATATTTGTATAAAGGCCAAACAAACAAACAAACAAACAAACAAACAGAAAATGAGTTTTATTACTATAGAAAGTCAATTGTATGAAAAAATTTATTTTTAGTCATAACTTTTGATTGGAAAGAGATATTGGGGTAATTTTTTTACATAAATTATTTTTGAGACTTGACTTTTTTGTAAAAAATATAAAAACATTTTGGAAAAAATAAATTTCGCGAAAAAAATCAAAGGGGTTGATAACAAAAACAGTAAAATAATTTTTCCACTTAGCTGGAAGAATTTTTGCAAATAAATGCTATGTCATATGAAAGGTAGTCAGATTTGCTATTTTTAATTGATTTCATTTTTACAACAACATAAATTTTTGAGTCATGCAAAACATCAATTTTCTATGCAATGCCACCATAAGCTAAAGTTCATCATCATTGCGTGTCTGGTTCATCGGAAAGTGTAATTTTCCTTAAAAAGGGGCGTGGCTGCCCGATTCCTCCTAACATTCCGATTTCTATGCAATGACACCATAAGCTAAAGTTCATCATCATTGCGTGTCTGGTTTGTGGGAAAGTGTAATTTTCCTTAAAAAGGGGCGTGGCTGCCCGATTCCTCCTAACATTTCGATATCTATGCAATGACACCATAAGCTAAAGTTCACCATCATTGCGTGTCTGGTTCATGAGATATTGTAATTTTTCTTAAATAGGACGTGGCCCACCCACTTTTTCCGAACAGTTAGATTTCTATGCAACGGCACCATAAACCGAATTTCATTAATTCTGCGTATCTGGTTCATGAGATATTGTAATTTTCCTTAAATAGGGGCGTGGCCCACCCACTTTCTCCGAACAGTTAGATTTTAATGCAACGACATCACATACCGAATTTCATTACTACTTCGTGTCTTGTTCATGAGCTTTTTTTAAATATGGGCGTGGCCCGCCCATTTTTTTAGAACAGTTAGATTTCTATGCAACGACACCATATACCAAATTTCATTACCACTGCGTGTCTGGTTCATGAGATATTGTAATTTCCCTAAAAAAGGGGCGTGGCCCGCCCAAATTTTCATCATATGTAGATTATCATTTTGTGTGTGTCTCATATATCGGATTTCATTATCCTAGCATTCATAGTTTTCGATACAGAGCTGCTGCTATTTACTTTTGCTAGAAAAAATAAATAGCAGCAAATAATAATTATTTCATGCTAGCAAAAATAAACGGCAGAAAGTAATAGTTAAATTTTGCCTTTTATTCTAATAATCAAAATTTAAAAGGCAGAGCCTGCTTTTTTTAAATCAACGATGAGAAAAAATTATTATTTGCGGTCCCTGGTAAAAAGTCAATATTTTGGACCTTTTTACACATAATCATAAAACATATATACACTGACTTAATGGTACAGTTCTATTTTTGTGAAGTAATTTTATTGAAATTTTGAATAAAAAAAATTTGAATTAAATATATTAATAGACAGCGGAGATATTTGCATCGAAAGACCAAACTTTGATTTTCATGTCGTTTTTTTTTTTTTCTCATCAGCGATGTTTTATGAAATTTCAGTCGTTGTACTGAAAATTTCTCCCATTTAAAAGATATGCGAGTGTTTTTGATGTCAAAATAACAAAAAAATTTCAAAATTAAATACACAAAAATCTCCGATCGAAAAAAGTTTTCTAATAATAAAATTACCGTTAGTTGAAAAATTTCAAAGGGGGCGTGGCAAAAAAAGTGAATTTCCAATAGGCCAAATGGCTGTAAAAATGCATTTAATATCGGCACAACAAAATTCGAACACTTCAACTTTAAAAATAAGTTGAAAAAAATTGTGATAACCTTGAGAGGTCAAATCAGTTGCGTGGACTCTCAACGTGTCCTTTAAGAATTTCTATAAAGTTTGGATGTGCTTGTTTATTTATGGTTTTGGCACACTGTGTTATAATTCAAGAAAAATAATATTAGTTATATAAAATTTTAGGGCATTTATTTCTACACGCGAAATTTTGATGTAGACTCAACACTAACATATACATACTTACCATAACATGTTTGTTGAACATTATTGTTGAATGTCAAATTTCTACGCCAATTAAATGTACGGATTTATGACATTTTAACTCTCCAATCATGGTTGTAAGCTTGGCTGCATTGAACAAATTTTTTGGTTCAACAGCGTACTAACCATCGAAAAAAAATTCGCTATCTTTTCGCTGTCAAAAACGCAATGAATTTCTTGCGGAAGATTTCTTTTCGCTACTACAGCATACTAAGTTTTATTAGGAAATATTTTTGAAATTAAGGGATTTTATTACTATTATTTTATTACTAGTCATTATTTTATTGCTAAGCCGTTAGCTTATTTTGCGTATGCTGGTTGTGTCAAAGGAAAAAGCAAAATAAGAGCAGCGCTCTGCATGTGTATATCGTCGTTGCGCGTGCAATACCACGTATCCGCCATTTGCAGTACCGCGTATATTGCAAAAAGGCCAAAATTCATTTCATTTTCATTTTGAGCTTTTATGTTTGATCTATTTATTTTGATTTTTCATTAAATGCTTTATTGAAAACAATGCAAATATCTAATTTAAATAATTGTTTAGTTGAGTTAAAATCCATTCAATATTTAGAACACACAAATTTAGAAAATGCGTTGATGTGCTATATTTATTAACCACTCACTTAAAATTCGGTAAACTAAGTACAAAAGTACGTTTTTTGGTGGTGAATTATATACGAAAGTACTGTTTTTGGGCCAAAAGGAGTTGTTGGGGACTTTTCAAAATCAAAAGGAGGTAAAAAAGTCCTTATCCCCTACAAATATCATCCCTGGGTGCAAGTCAATCAAAAACTTTAAAAGCATTTTCTGCAAAATCGGGTTTTTTTTTTGAGTTATGACGGTCTTTACGTAAATGAGTTTCTTTTGTCATTTCATTCATTGTCATTTTTTCAAAAATTTACAAAATATTTTCTTCGTGTCTCAAAACATAAAGATTTAAAGATTTCAGATTCATAGAATATCGAGAAAGAGTAGACGAGAGAGCAGGAATCAGATTATAGATTTCTTTAATTCGCATTTGCCAATATTTGGTCGAAATTCGTAAACTTTAATCAACATGTAAATAATCACTGTTGTCATTGCCAAAGTTCTTTGTGCTTTAGTTCTAAAAATTTAACAAAACATAATAGTAAAAAACAAAAAAAAAATCTATAAATATTCGCATGTTTGAAAACAAATGGCAAGGTCGGCAAAACCTGCTCAATGGAAAAATAATGCCAAATTAACCGCTAAAAAACTTAATTAGAGCAAGCTGTTGGGTATTAAAGTCTATTCTGGTTTTTTAACACAACAAGCAAGCAATCAAAAGAAATTTTGTCTACTGCTATCTTTAGAGCCATCAATCTTAATTGTTTGCACGGATATACAATTTTTTTATATACTGACCTATCCCTAACTTAATTTAATTTTTTTGTTCAACACCTGAACAGAAATAAATTTTTAAATCTATTTTAAATGTTGAATAATTAATTTTTTTTTGCTTGTTATTGAATTTTTACTAATTAATTGCTGAGTTAAGTTAATTATTTGATTTGTTATGAACGATATATAATTGAAAGAGATAAGAAAACAGGTTGTGAAAATAAACTAGAATAAAAGCCATTCTGAAAAAAAAATTTCATTTGATACAAACGCTGTAAATTAACTATTGTAATTTTTGAAAGAATCAGTAGCCGATATAGATACCAGAGATCTGCAACGAATCACATTTTTGAGTCAATGATCCGCTTACTCAAAAATGAGTATGAATGAGTATAATTAATAAGTATAATTATTAACTGGGCTTTTTTTTTTTTTGAGCGCGAGTGAATATCCTATAGATTAAGTTCACGGCTGTTCAAAATTTGCATGCAAACTAAAGTTTTATGTAAGGAATGTATCGAAAAAAAACTGCACACATAGTTTTGCTTGTAATGCAATAGTTTTTATTTCTTTTACATAAAATAATTTTTATTGAAATAAAAAATGTTATTGCTATTATGAACTTAAAAATAAAAAAAAAAACAAAACAAAAAATGTGCTTTATGTTTGATTACGTTCGAAACTTTATGAAAAAAATGGTAATTTTTTCATATAAATTTGCGCTATTTCGTCAAAACATGCTTTAGAAAAGTCGTCATAAAATCCTTATTGTAATATAGTCAGAGACCAAATTTTGGGAATGTGTTAAGACAGGCATGTTTAAAGACATACTTTAATATATAAAAAAAAAATAAAAATGTTTTTGATCTTTAGTTGTATGTAGAATGTTATTTTTTTAATTTCTAAGATCCTTTTTTTTTGTTGTATATGCAATTTTTTTATTTATATTTTTAAAGTTGTGTTTTTTAGCAAGAACTTGTAGAAAATATTGTTGCTAAAGTTTCGTATATGAATTTTTCAAAATTTTTTGGGATTTTGAAAAATATTCAGTACAATGCTATAAAAACTGAAATTTCGTACAATTTTCAAGGCAGTATATAAAGACCATAACTACCACAAATAAAAAGATATCAAATAATACTTCACATAATTCAGATTCACATAAATAAGACTACTAACTATAAATTTGCATACTTTTACAAATATATTGCTTATTTTTCAATACCTACTTTTGTCCACCTCGTTACACTGTGCGCCCCTTAAATAGAGAATATAAAAGCAATTTATAAGCATTTTTATGACTAAGTATTTCACTTTCATATTAATATGAAATTTTAAGACTTCATTAAAATAAAAATAAAAAATAATTATTATTTTTTTAATATAAAACTTATTATTTATTTTTTTTTTAAATAAACATTAAAAATTTTTTGCTTAAGCTTCATTTAATTCTCTTTATGATACCTTAAAGTAATCAATTTTATCACTCATTTAAAAATTATGGAAATTATTTAAGCGAAATTGGTAAAAAATAATGTTCTAAAGTTCATCTTTAACTACACAGAAAACCGTGAAATATGGCACTTAGATCAAAAATTAAACTTAGAACTTGTTAGCTCAAATCGCCTGAAAAAACTAAATTTAATCTTTCTTTATTTTATAACCCGAATAATAAAAACCGAATAAACATATAGAGTATTGACTATAAATTACCATAAAAATTTAATTTCTCAATCTTCATCGTTTCGAATAATTTGTAATTTGAAAAATAAGTTCTTGGGTTTTAAAGAGATTAACAATTGTCAGCTCTTAAATAACTTATCTAAAACTAATTAATAAATAATTAAATTTGAAATAAAATTTTGCAACTTCTTAAATCAAACTTCTGATGCAAGACATTCAGTCCTCTAATTAATTATTTTTCACGTGGAATTGGAAAAGGAAGTTTTCATTCTTAAAATAATGCTCAAGAACATTTTGAAAATTTTTAATGCATATTTGTTGATTTGTTGATTTGTGAATAAATTTTCATTAAAAATTATAAAATTTTCTTGCGCTTTATTTTAAAAATGAAATTCCCATTTTCCATTCCGCGTAAAAAATTATTTGTGATGAGGCTGATTTTTGTTTTAGTTTTTTTAAATATTTTAACGCTATTGCAATGAGCTTAAAAAAGCTTAAAGTTTTCGCTTAGATACAAATTCATCTCAGAGAATCTTCACTTAAAGTTTTCTTGCTTCTTTAACAAAAATAAATCCCTTTCTCTATTTATACATTTTTTGCGCACTTTCTGAACGCTGTATTGTACCTACAGTCATACATCTTATAATATTTCATTGAAACTTAATAAATCTTAAGGATTCACTTTAATTTTCCCCGCTTCTTAAGGAAAATTATTCACCTACATCGAAAAAAGACAGACAGTTTTTACATATAACTTCGTTAGTATACACAAAGCAACGACCGCAAACACTTTGCTATAGCTAAAAAAAAAATTCACATTAAAAAAAAATCCAGCTGCTTAACATACTTTCTGTCCAACACCTCCACAAAGAAACGATGTTCATACAGAATATTGCCTTCAATGCGAACAGCACACACACACACCTGTCCCTACCAACCTTAAGACCACAAGTCATCGAAGTGTTATCTTGATGCTCCTGCTGCTGACGATGTTGATGATGATGATGATGATGGTGTTGGTGCTCGGTGTAGCTGTTGCTGGCCAACACTTGAGAAATATTCTCGGAAAAATATTCTTGTTGGTATTCCTTTGCAGCTCTACTGCATCGCTGTTTTTATCGCACAGCTTTTGCTGCAGTCCAACCAAGCGTGTAATGCATGCATCGCATGTTTTTCCAGTTACAATGAGACGAAGGAGGAAGGGGAGGTGATGCCTCTTGCGTTTGACCTCAGGCCATGCAATTAAGTTATTAGTGTGCGCACCTGATGTTTGTGTGTGTGTGTGTGTGTGTACTCATTCGCTTGCTCGTCCGTTTATTCGTTTGGTTCTATGCTATGGCCTTTGATAACGTTAGAAAGCTTTCCTTGGTAAATGGCGGTTATTGCAAATGCTTTAGCAAAAAGTTTTTCTTTGCTAGCCATAACGTAAAAAGCGAAGCTGTTAGCGTTGTTGTAGGCGTTTGGGTTAGGTTTATAGAGTAAAAGTATTAAGTTTTTCGCCAACGATTAGCGTTAAGAATTAACTCAAAGAGTGGTTAAGTTTCTGATGAATTTAATGCCTTTCATTTCAGAAAAATCGCATGTTGCTAAAAAATTTGCAAAAGTTTTAAGCTATAAAATAGAATTTTATCTTTAATGCAGATGAATTTCAGATTTAGCTGTTTAGCTGTCGAACTTAAACCTATATTTATAAATGATTATATTTATGACATAAAAACTTTGAACTTACATTTTTACTCCCCATACAAGCTGAAAAAAGTGTCTATTCGCAATTACAACTAGAATCCATTGCATATGTCCACATTTTGCATAGATGATTAAAATTTTCCGCTAACCGATTAATATTATATATAACCACAAATTATAAGTAATAGCCAAATAAAAAAAATTGTATTTTGTATTATTTTATTTAAATCTTAGGTAGCTATTGTTCCTATCTTCATTGTATTTAAGGAGGTTACTGACTTCACCGTTTTCCATTGAAAATGAGGAACAAACCGAACATCATAATTTTTTTTGGACACTTCTTATTTTAGTAAAACTAAGGCTCATAGTCCGAGAGGCAGGGTTGCAACTTTTTGAAGGTTTTCTGAAACAATAATTTTTATATGAATTGTTTGCTTAAGTATAATAAATAATCAAAATAAGTGTCAGCTGCTAGCGTCTTACTGGAGCTGGCCGTGAAAAAATGCTAACTATGTAGCAAAACAATTAAAGCAAAACAATTTCTGAAGTCTTGAAAATTCGTGGAGTTACTGTTAGAATAGTTAAGTTTGAAAAAATAACAGGCAGTTGCATAGAAAATTCGATACTAATTGTCAGATAACCTTATGAACCAGTAAAAAGTGAAGGTAACAAGTATTTTTGAAGTCATGAAACTTATATGGCGTATTTATAACAACTTCAAAAAGTTAAAGAAAATAATCCGCTGTACTTCTAATGATGGTAAGGCCGTCAGGTGGGGGGTTAAAAGTGTCGAGTGCGCAGAAGATATCAGTTTCAAGTAATTGATTTAACTAGCTAACTGACAATCTTTCCGCTATGTAACGGTGATTCGTTACAAAGTTGCACCCAGCTCCCTACGCCACTACCCTACTACACCACTGTGCACATTTAACTCAACCAACAGCCAAACCCACACACACACACACACAGCCAGCACATTCAACGTAGCCAACAGCCAAGCCTACGTAAACCACACGCAACAGCCAGACATGATATAATTCCCAGAAGGTTTCTAACAACATATGAATTAGTAATGCGCATTGTGACAGACTACGGCACGGCTCAAGAGCGAAGTGCTTTGTCCCATCACATACTTGTTGGAAACGATAACAAGTCCGTTGATTCAAAACGAGCTATCGCAAGGTGGCTCGTGTTAATACATTTAGCTTTTAAGTATTATAAGCAGTAGTTAGTTAGTGGGACCATCACGTCGGCCTCGGTCGATCGAGAGTCCACAGTAGTTAGTAGGACCATCACGTCAGCTTCGGTCGGTCGGGCATCCACAACAAAATTCTCTTTTGGGCCATCACGTCGGCTTCGGTCAGTCGGTCGTCCACAATAAACATTATAAGCAGTAGTTAGTTAGTGGGACCATCACGTCGGCCTCGGTCGATCGAGAGTCCACAGTAGTTAGTAGGACCATCACGTCAGCTTCGGTCGGTCGGGCATCCACAACAAAATTCTCTTTTGGGCCATCACGTCGGCTTCGGTCAGTCGGTCGTCCACAATAAACATTCTCCTTCGGCAATCACGTCGTCTTCTGTCAGACGGTAGCCCGACGTACAGATGTATGCTTAAGAATTCTCTTGTATTTTATTTTATTATTTTTTTATCGTTAAAAGAAATACCAAGGCACTTCACGCCATACACAAATATTTGTAAAGATATATATTTATATTACACTATAAAATTATATATAACAATATAAAATATTAGATAACGCAGTGTAGTCGGGTCTTGCCGAAGTCGCTGTCACACTGAATCTCTCCAAGTCACCGAATACCGAATAATACTGAACATCACCGAACTTCACCGAACACCGAATAACACCAAACATCCCCGAACTTCACCGAACACTGAATATCATCGAACCAGAGTCGACAGATTCACTCTCGACTGTATATTTATCGCTCGTATTCCTATAATATTGTATATTGTAATAAGAAAGACTTACTCATAAGATTGCACTTAGAGAAATATATACAGTCAGCAAAAAAAAAAAGTTGTACACTAGCTGAATTCAGACAAATTGAAAAACAATGTGAAAAGTATGAAGTGAATGAACATTTATTATATATCATATAAAAGCTTGAGATCCATTCTATAACATGTATTAAAAATTATTTCCGTATTATTTATACTTCTCGAAAAACATAACAAAAGCAAAAATATTAAAATTTCACTAAGCAAAAAAAAACTTGTACAATAAGAAAAAACTTAAAAATATTCAAGTAAATACGAAATTTTATGATTTATTAATATTTTGTATGGTGGCCTTTGGCGTTTTTTACAGCTAGGAGCCTATTTGGCATCGAGTTGACCAGATTTTTCGTCACTTCTTCAGGAATTGAATCCCATATTTCCATCAAGGCCTTTTTAAGGGTTTCTTTGCTAGAAATATGATAGTCCTTTAATTTTGTTTTCATAAATGCCCAGAGATGCTCAATTGGATTTAAGTCCGGGCTCTGTGGAGGGTGGGGAAGCACCATTCTTTAACAATATGGGCCGAGTGCTTTGGGTCATTGTCTTGGACAAACACAAATCCATTCTCCAACCCCATTTTTTGGGCGGATTGTGTCAAATTATTCTTTAAAATATTTAAATAGTCTGTTTTGTTCATGTTTCCTTCAACAAATACGAGATTTCCAACGCCATTTGCACCCATTGCACCCCAGACCATCACATTACCACCTCCGTGTTTAATCGTATGCGTAACATTACGCTGATTTAAATCTTCTCCTTTATTTCTCCATACGTAAATAAATTAAATTTGGACTCATCGGTAAACATAACTTTATCCCAGAATATATTGTCTTTGTCTAAAAACTGATTAGCATAGTCCAAGCTCTTTTTAACATTTGCTTTAGAGAGAAGTGGTTTTTTCTAGGTGCGTGTGCATGTAGTCCTTCCGAATGCAGGAAATTTCTTATGGTTTGTGGAGTGACATCAACAATATTGCTACTTTTAAGCTCTTTTGCGATCTGAACGGCGGAAACTTTTGAATCTTTTTTGATAAATTTGACTATTTTCCGTTTGGATACTCTCCTATTTGGAGAGTATTAATCTTCTTATGGCGTCCACTTCCACAGGGTCTTTCAAAAGTCTTATTTTTTTCAAATGTTTTTATTACATACTGAACCGTAGTGTGGGGTTTTTTAACTATTTTCCCAATATCTCGCACTGAGTTTTTTTCATTCCGTAGTTTTATGATAAGTCCTTTTAAATCTTTTGAAATCTGTTTGCTAGCCATCTTTTAACACTTAACGAATATAGAATGCTGCGATCAGTTTGAAAAACAAAACTCCAATAACTTTACATACAAAGTTATCAATATTCGCTTTTACATTTTATAACGCGACTCTTTTGATAACGAAAGAGACAAGTGTACAAGTTTTTTTTTTGCTGAGTGAAATTGGCATATTTTTGTTTTTGTTATTTTCTCTCTTGGAATAGAGACAATTGGAAGATAATTTTTATTTAATGTTACAGTATGCGTTTCAAGCTTTACTTTGATATATAATAAGTATATATTTACTCTATACTTTTTACAGTTTATCTCAATTTATTTGATTTCGGTTAGTGTACAACTTTTTTTTTTTTGCTGACTGTACATACCTACTTGAATATTGTATACACTGCTAAAAATTTCAACTTTAACAATAAAGCAGAAAAATATAATCCGAGCATTAAAATCGACAAGTCTTCTCATTTATTTTGAACAAAAGTTTGAGGGTCATTTGTTTGACCCTGAAGCCACTGAGCATACCTCAGCCTTTGACTAAAACACCCTTTCAACTATTATATCTTCAGCTTACTATTGATTTCACTAATAATAGTATACAAACTGTTATATATAAAAATTTCAAACTATATTAAATTTATTTAATCCCTATTTTGTTACCTTAAACTTTTTAAAAGTGTGTTTCTTTTAAAACAAGTATTTTTTAATTGACTTAAAAATATATACAGTGTCCGACATGGCCTTTGTGTATGTCTTCTGAAATTTCAATTGTATCCATCGTCAATGCAATTAAAATTAAAGAAGAACATAGTTTCTTGTTAACAAGTCAACAACATTATTAAATATATTGGTGTTTCGATAATTAATGTCGGTTTTTTCTTATAGATGGCGTGAACTGTATATTTCATGTAATAGTGATTGCGTGGCTTACATTATTATAAACAATTTTAAAGTTTAGAATTTAGACTATCTTCGTTTAAAAACTGAGCGTCGTTAGTAAAAACAAGTTGGTTAAAAATTAAGTTGTAAATAGCAAATCAAAGAGAGCATTATCGGAATATTTTATTGTTTTATTTCCGAAAGGGCAAAAATACGGTGCAAGTTCCTGACTTAGCATAACCAGATTACCATTTGTTTTGCTCCCTTCAAAACCATTTGAATGGTAAAACTTTTGATTCCGATCAAGCTGTTAAAAAGGAGTTGCACCAGTTCTTCGCTTCTAAAAACCAAGGCTTCTTCAAAAGTGGAATTCTCCAACTTACCAAAGGATGGCAAAAGGTCATCCAACAAAATGGTCAATACATCATTGATTAATGTTTGTTGTTAACATAAATAAATTCACTTTGAAAAATATACAAAAAAACTACTTTAATTTTCGAACAACCTTTAGTTGTTCACAGTGTTTTATCTTTCATTAATTATAGTATTAAAACTGTTATAAATAAAATTTCCAAGCTTTTTTATATATATTTAATCCTAATTTTTTTTTTAATTTTTCTTATTTTTAACTCATTTTTAACATTTAAGCAGCTTGATCGGAATCAACTAGTACTACTACCTATTGGCAAAATTATACAAGTATTAAAAAGTAAAATAGAATATAGGAATTTGAAAGCAATCTAGATTGATAATATATACTAATATTGAATAAAATAATTTTTTTATATTGAAGGTATTTCTCACTACACACTTACAAGGCCCAGATATATATTTTTTTTTTCACTTTTAAGAACACAAAATAAATGTTTCGCTTCCTTTTCAATAGCTGCTACATCTTTTTCTTATCGGATATCAGTCACAGCTTGACTTTCAAAGCAACCAGCTGCACTCCTGTGGTTTATGGTTTGTAGTCACTGTTTATTCGACTTTATTTATGAGAAGATGAAAGCTTTACGCACGCACACGTTCATCCGTAGGAAAAAACCACACACACACGTTGTCACCTTAGGCACTATATTGTTTTGCGAGTGAACGTTCTTTCTTTTCCTCTCACACGGCTTAAGCTTGTGTAACAATAACATTCTATTTGCTTAAAAGTCATGCTCTACTTCAAATAATCGTCACCTTTTTTACTGTGTTCGATATTTTAATAATAGCGCACGTGTGCCCTGAGCCTTGGGTAATAAAATATGTTACAATTTCATTACTACTTCTTACAAACCACTTACCTTTGGGCAATATGTTAACAACTTAGGAAGGCTTTGATTATCGCATCACATCAACGCTGATTATGGGTGTTTTTACATTGACATAAAACTACGTAGTCGTTTTCAGGGTCAGGATATTTTGATCCCGATTTATCGGAAACAAAAAAAATCAAATTAAATATAATTAAGGGTACTGGTCGCTACAACCTATACTTAAATAATAAATTTATTACGAGTCTTCTATTGCTTTTTAGCACCAGTTAAAAAATCAAAAATGTTATAAGTTGTGGAGTACAAGAAAATGCCAGTGAATTTAATAATATAAGGTAAAAATTTTAATGAAACAATACGCATGTCTGCTTTGTGAAATCATTAGGATTTCGGAGCCATGATATAAGCATGCATCATTTAAAATAGCTTTTTAAAAAAATAGTAGCATTGGATACATAAATTTTTACTATACTTAGACAAATTTTTTTTTACGTTTCACAAAATCTGAAGCACTACTGCATTATTTATTGCTGCAGTTAAGCATTTTTGGTGGATGCACTTTTCAGACTCAGCATAGCCGCATTCTTCCTACTAAAGGAGTTCTGAGCACCGCTTTTAAAACCTTCTAAAGAGCCGCATCGTACTTCAATAGAGATAACAAAAGGAAATTAAGATATTATTATTAAAACAAATTTAAAGTAATATATATGATATGTACCTTCACACTTATAACAACACAAAGCCGTATCAAGTTTTTCAACAACATGAAAACGATTCTTAAAACAAATCTTTGGTCAATATTTTAAAATGTTGTTCTGTATTGGTAAAAGCCTTTCGCAACATCAACAACTACTAGAGACACTACAATTCGAACAGCTGACTTCGGCATCCAGCTCAGCTGTTATCAGACTTCTCTCTAATCTGAGCTTACCTTGTAATTGTTTCATGAAGAAAAAATAAACCACAATTAAAGAAAACGCTCACGAAAGAAAAACTGTATGCATATTATCAAATTTTTCGACAAATCGTTGGTTAAACAACGATAAATCAACATGGAATTCCTTGGAATTTGGATTTAAAGAACAAAGCAATAGCTCGTTTCTGTAACTATTGCGATAAGTGGTAATTTTTTCTGACTTCACAGTATTTCTTTCCAAAATACTAACTTTTCCAAGAAACCAGTGTTTCTGTAACTGATAAGCTAGTAAATAGTGGTCCGTGATGAAAAAGGTAAAGAAGTGAGGAGGAACACATGAAATTAAAATTAATGGTAGAGCACTTTCTGTACAGATATATATGTACAGATATAAATTAATAAACTAAAAAACTCAACAATAATACATTGTGCTTAATTTGTAATACCTTTATCTTAATTTAGCTTTAAAACCATAGTTATCCGCATAATTTACCAAATATCTTTTATTTTTCAAAATAATTTTATGGTGAAATATGTCCTATACAAAACTGCGGCTTTTTTGTATTTTGAAGACCTTACATTTTTGGCTACAGATTAACCGAATCCTTCTTCTTTAGATTTTTTTCAGCTACTAACTTTCCAGGTGCTCCAGCAAAAGAACTCACAACAAGCATATATTTTTCTCATTAAGTAAAAACATAGTGATAACTTCACTCAAAAATGACGTCAAAGTGCGAAAGTGTGTTGAGAACTGCGGTGAGAAAAAATACAAAACAGAACTACAGATCAACACAAAATTCCATGGAATTTGAAGAGATATATACAATTTTTTTATTTTTTTTTTTATATATTTCGTTTATGTTTATTTATATATTTTATAAATGAAAAAAGAGCCGCATTTACTCAAAAAAGAGACGCATGCGGCTGAATGAGCCGCATTTGCCCATCGTTGCAATATAAGGTCATGACGCAAAAAAAATCCAGAAAAATCTCAAACTGGATGGGCTTCCCTAAAAAACGTGAATTTGAAGAAAAATAATATGGATATTTAAAATCGAGTTTCCTATTATATTTGAGCCATAAAAAAAGTTTTGATCATGGCATATTCTAATGTTAAATTGCTCTTTCAATTTGAATATGCCATCAGCTTTTTACAAAAATTAGTCCTTGAGCCCATATTGGCCTACTTTATTAAGAACTAGCTGATATACCCGGTGTTAATCGAGAGTAATTTATATAAACATTTTAACATACACTTTTCGATTAAATGTTTTTAAAATCGGGAATAATGAAAAACATGTTGAATTTTATTTGAATTTTATTTTATTTAATTTTATTTATCAACCGTTAGAAAGGTAATGGAACGAACATTAATCCAAAAAAGTTTAGGAAAATTTTTGTTGTTGGTGGTTCCTTCCATCTCTTGCGGTGAGCTAATTGAATTCAAAGAAGGGGTACAAAAAACATATTTTAAAAATTAAAAAGAATTTTTATATCTACTTTATCTTAAAGCAAGCACAATTACCCTTTTAACAAAATAAAAATATGGGGGGACTCAATGCGTCCTTGAGATATGGACATTTTAACGTCTAAACAAAGATTTATATTAAAAAACATATTGAACTTTTTAACAAAAAAATTTTAATGAAATATATTAAAAACAGCGGAGTTATTGGCATTAAAAGTAAAAACTTTAATTTTCATATAATTTTTTTTCTCATTATTATCAATGTTTTATGAAAATTCGTTGTGCTAAAAATGATTGTACCACTAAAATTTCTATAAGCTGCGTTTTTTCATTCAAGATCAGGATCATATAATCGCATTTGCAAGCAAAGCAAAAACAACAAAAAGTCCAGCAAGTGAGCTGGACATTTAAATTGATCCAATTCTATGTTTTTTAGTGTTTATGACGCTAGATGACGCTGCGACTGAAAAAACTGGCAGTACTGCATTATTTTACTTTTTAAAAGTTTGGTAGCAATAGCATTTTCGCAAAATATTTCGCAAAACTTATCTGCTAGCTGCATAAGAACATCAGATATTCTTCTGTAAACAGAAAATAGCGCCACCTGTCTGTAATCCCAAACGTGTGGGGTTAAATTTGAAGAAACTTTTGAAAAGACTTTTTTCAGCTATTCACCGCAAGGTGTATGTATAGTTTGTACCCACATATTTTACAAATGTGGCGCCATCTATCTGTGAATTTAACGCACAGATGAAAACTAATGAAATAATTGTGCTGACCAGATGCGCATATGTTTTATTATATCGACATATAGCTGAAACTGATTACATGAAAATATTAACTTTTACAGCATTCTTATTCACAGTCATCTTTTCGATAAAATTGTAATATATATACAACATTTAAAGTACCATTGATAAAGAACTAAGTGACAACGTTGAAACGTAGTAAATATAAGAAAAAATAAGTAGATCACTATAAAAAAGATTTTATATAATCCAAAATGTTCGTAATTACTTTAGACACAAAACTGCATTCTTAGAGATAAATGGAGACGTTCACTATATATAGAGAATTTTAACACAAAACTAAGTTTTATTAAAAGTCTGGTATGAAAAAAAAAATTTTTAGCCATAACTTTTGATTGGAAAGAGATATTGTCGTAAATTTTTCACACACATTACTTTTGAGACTTGACTTTTTTGTAAAAAATATAAAAACAACATTTTGGAAAAAATTAATTAAAATAAGTAGATCACTATAAAAAAGATTTTATATAATCCAAAATGTTAGTAATTACTTTAGACACACAACTGCATTCTAAGAGAAAAATGGGACGTTCAATATATAGAGAATTTTAATACAAAACTAAGTTTTATTAAAAGTCTGGTATGAAAAAATAGATTTTTAGCCATAACTTTTGATTGGAAAGAGATATTGGGGTAATTTTTTCACATAAACTATTTTTGAGACTTGACCTTTTTGTAAAAAATATATAAACAACATTTTGGAAAAAACAAATTTCGCGAAAAAAATCAACAACCCTTGTTGTTTTGATGACAAAAACAGTAAAATATTTTTTGCGCTTAGCTGGAAGAATTTTTGCAAATAAATGCTATGTCATATGAAAGGTAGGCAGATGTGAAATATTTTGGACTTTTTTTGACATATGCATAAAACATATATACACTGACTTAACGGTACAATTCTACCTATTTTTGTAAAGTGATTATATTGAACTTTTGAACAAAAAAAAATTTGAATAAAATATATTAATGGACAGTGGAGATAGCTGTATCGAAAGATCAAACTTTGATTTTCATGTCATTTTTTTCTCATTCTTAGGCAACGATGTTTTATGAAAAAGTCGTTGTACTGAAAATTTCTCCAATTTTAAAGATATGTCAGTGTTTTTGATGTCAAAATAACAAAAATTTTTTAAAATTAAATACACAAAAATCTCCGATACTGAAAACTTTTATAATAACAAAATTACCTTTAGTTGAAAAATTTCAGAGGGAGCGTGGCAAAAACTAAGTATGTAACATTTTAAGTTGGGATAAACTTAATATTTATACCTAGTTTGAGCAAAATCCGTTGAGCCGTTTAGATTTGTATAAAGGCCAAACAAACAATCAAACAGAAAATGAGTTTTTTACTATAGATTTCTTAATTTTTTCGTTCGATTTTGAGCAACAAACTTTACATTCGCCTAGATGGCTGCACTTTTCGCAAATTAAAATGTTGCAGGATTGTTCGCCATTTTATGAAACTTAAAAAAATAAAAAAATTATCCATCCGATCATTTTTATGAAAGAAAAAATAGTTATTTGTTTAGCCTACTTTTGAGAAAAAATTGTTTTTTTATAAAATTTAATACACTTTGTTTTCTGCATGTTGACAATGACATTA
The DNA here is from genome assembly GCA_963920525.1 of Dichetophora obliterata. NCBI lineage: Eukaryota > Metazoa > Arthropoda > Insecta > Diptera > Sciomyzidae > Dichetophora > Dichetophora obliterata. Next base: position 210,594,245 of record OY986436.1, on the reverse strand, counting down.
AAAACATAAATTTGATCATCGCGTTATGAGTTAATCTTTTATTAATTCACCATGACGCCTCTGTCTCTCTCTTGCTCATTTTCTCTCTCTCTCTCTCTCTATCTCTCTCTTTCTCTTTCTCTCTCTCTTTTTCTATCTCTAGCAGCAAAAGTTTTTATATGTCTGTTAAAATGTTTATTTGTTTTTTTAATATAAGCACATATACCAAATTTCAATAAGTTGGTTAGAAATGTGATGCTGATCAAGGATATGTAAACTTATCTATACCTGCCACTCCCCCTTATCAGCGTTGCAAACGGAGTGAAAAATTTATCGCAGTATGCGTTAGTACATTTTGTACAATTTTTTCTAAATTTGTATACCAAAATTAAAAAGTCATTTATCAACCCTGGTACGAAGTTCTCTTATTCAGTTGGCGCTGAGACTGCAAACGAACAGGTTCACGCCGCTTGATCAGCTAATCCACTGTACAAAATTAAATCGTAATACGACTATGATCTTTTATTTGCAGACAATTTTTAAGAACTGTCATTATGCTTGGTTTGCCAACGCACAGTGGCACATTAGAATATATTTTTTTTAAGGCATTATAGAAATATGGATCATCGATACTCGTTCGTAGAAAATGAATAACGTAGTGCGTTAGTTCTTAACCTAGAGTAAGAATACCTTGAAAAATTTATTCACAACTCATTGGAATCTAAAAATTTACAAATTGAAACAAATTAAAAAGGCTTCCCATTTTTGTTTCTTTAGTATAGTATAAAATACTAAAAATAGTTTTTTTATAATAATAACACAATTCTTGCTTAATACCCGCAAAACAATTTGTGTCAGTGCAGAGAGTGAGAAAGCTACTAACATAAGCACAAAATCCAAAAGTGGTAGTAGTATGTGTTTGGGGACCACTGCTGTATGTAGATGCGCTGGTTGCTGATTTCAAATCTGATGTTAGAATTTCCACTAGGGTGGACCCTTAGAATGTGTTTTTGCTTTATAACCTTTGTGTATGGCTGGCAGGATTAAGGGGTCACTGAATTCGAATTTTACGTTAGAATTTAAACAACTTTTTGACACTAGGGTGGACCCGTAAAATGTGTTTTTTGCTTTATAATCTTTGTGTATGGGTGGCAGGATTAAGGGGTCACTGATTTCATATCTTACGTTAGAATTTAAAAAATTTGTTGATACTAGGGTGGACCCTTAAAAAAGTGTTTTTGCTTTATTCCCTTTGTAGTTGCTCTGGTCGCTGATTTCGAATCTGATGTTAAAATTTCAAAAAGTTTTTTGACACTAGTGTGGACCCTAAAAATTGGTTTTTTTGTTTATACTCTTTGTGTATAAGAAGGCAGTATTAAGGGGTAACTGCTCTCGAGTCTTAAGAAAGAATTCAAAAAAGTTTTTGACACTAGGGTGGACCCTTAAAATGTGTTTTTGCTTTGAACTCTTGTAGATGTTCTGGTCGCTGATTTAGAATCTGATTTAAGAATTGCAAAAAGTTTTTTATATAAGATTTTAAATTTTCAATGAATTTAAGCTCCTGACGAATAACAGAATGAGTGTTCAATACTCAACTTCTTGTTGCGTCATGAAACAAACATCACTGGCAACGGTAACTGTCTGTTTTCATCTTTTATACGAATTTTACATCTTAGATTTCAATAAATAAATCTTTTTTTCCCTAAAATATTGAATTGAACTTTCTGTTTTGAATGTTCATTTACATTATTTACATTTATATTTACATTTACATTTACATTTACATTATTTACATTTATACTATTTATAAAAAAGTGATTTTTGATCTTTGCGTAGTAATTAAGTAGCACTTTATTAAGTAAAACCAATGACAACAATCGACCCTACAGATTTAAAGATATAAGAAAAATATGTGCTGGCGTTACGTTACAAAAAACGAAAGTGATTTTTGACTTTATTACAAAATTATCCAAACACTCTGAATTGGCCAAGATTCTTTGTATATAACTTTTTTAAGAAGGGTATAATATTATAAGTTCATTTTCCAAGTGATCAAATTTGAAAATCTTCTCTGTTTTTTTTTTATTAAGCTTTTTGATCTGGCGTTACGTTACTGGCTTTACGTTACTTAAATTTCCATTGTAGTTTTATTGGGCAATTTAGTAATTAGTTAATTAAGTTATTTAGTAATTAAAAACAAATTTAATTTATTGCCCTTTCTTTGCCTCAATAATTTTTTCATTATATTAAGCCAATGCCTTCCATTTTTACTAAAACAAAAAAGTTAACGAAACATTAACTAAACATTTACTAAAAAGGAAACTACATTTGTGAAAAGAAGCAGTTGATTTGATCATCATGGTTAATGAATTGATGCAGAAAATGCTTAAATTTATAAAATTAAAATGTTTCTCTAAGATAATGTCATCAAATAATATGTTTTTAATTAATTTTAATTTTTTGGTCACGGTATACTTTTCTGTGGAAATGCAAATATACTGGAAAGTTTGTATATATTACTACTATAAACATTTTTTATTTAATTTTTTTTTTTAAGAAAAAACAAGAGTAATTTTTTTTTCTGTTCATAATTTTAATTTTTTTTTTTTTTTTTGGTTAAGAATAGGTTAATTTCGTCAAACATAGAAAGCGAAATAACTTATTTTAATGAAAAACTTTTGGTTGGTTTATTTCAGTTGACTACATGTGCATGGACACAGGGGAGTACCGAGGCCATTTTGATTGGGGGGTAGCAATGTATTTCGGCCGACTGGATACTCTTAAGTCCCGACTTTTTTTTAAATACAACATAGTTGAATTATATAAAGTTACTCATCCGTTCGATCAACATAAATAAATCTTAAGGGGTCTTTTTCATTTGAACGGCTAAGAAAAACACTTTCTAATTATTTTTACTAAAAACTTTTTTTACTGATGAAAAAAAAAACTTGTGTACATCAAAATACATATAATTAAGTATGTTTTGAATTTTTTTTTTTTTGGTCTGGAATTTTATCTGCTCTCTTAAGCTTTTCGCAATTTTGACATCCTTTTTTCGAATCAAAAAAGGTGGCAACGATTTCTCAGCTTTTACAACAGGTAACTGAAAACTTTTGTAGTTCATCTACAGTGGCTCACAGTTTATTTTATGCAGTGCATACTTTCAATTTTAGGGCTTTATAACAACGAAACTAACAGGAATAGAAAACTAATATAGTATCATTTAAAAGAACAAGATGTTTTGTTTAATTAATTAACTTTGTTTATTGTTAAAATATATATTAAGTTGGCTTAAAATTAAGAAACCAGAAAATAGTGCTTAATTTCATATCACAGCTTATTTTATGCAGTAACTTGTTTTTTATAAATTTTTCGTATTAATTAATGATATCTGATATTTTTATTATTTGGTATGATAGCCCTTGTTGTCCACAACAGATCTAAGGTGGCTTGGCATTGATGCGACCAGTTTTTGAGTGATAGGTGGCGAAATATTCGCCCACCTCGTTTTCAACATCTCTTTCAGGTGGTTTTTGTATAAAATTTGATGTTTCCGGATGTTATTTTCCAATAAAGACCACAGATTTTCAATAACATTAAGGTCTGGCCACTGTTCTGGCGGCGTCATCAATTGTGGGCAGTTGTATATTAGCCTGGTTTGCACAATACCCGCTTTGTGCTCTTGATCGTCATCCTGGTAAAATCGGAAATTTAATTTTATACCCAGAACCTTTGCACTCTGCAACAAATTGTTCTCCAGGATCTGTTGGTACTTAAATTTGTCCATTGTGGTTTCAATAAACGGCAACTTCCCAGTACCAGCAGCTGACATTCAGGCCCAAACCATGATGCTGCCACCGCCATGTTTCACGGTTTGTTTTAAGTTGTTTTTTTTTTTTGTTGACCTCGGTATTCGGTTTTCGCCACATATAGCACATACCATCTGAACCGAATAAATTGATCTTCAATTTATCTGCAAAAATAACTGAAGTCCAGTACTCTGGGCCCTTGGACATATGTTCTTTTTCGTAGTTGAGTCTGCATAATCTGTTTTTGGAGCTAATAAACGGCTTGTTACGTGTTACTTGGCGATGAAAGTTCTTTTTGCGGAAGACACGTCGAATATTTTCAGCACTACACTGTTTGCTCAGGTCAGTTTAAAGTTCAAAAGCCATTTTTGGAGCTGAGAGCCTCGGGTTAGCCTTTATCTTCTGTACAATATGCCGCTCGTCGGTTGCATTAAAAATTTTGTTTTGTGCTTCTTTGCTCTTATTGTGCAATCGATTCTTATGGACGATGCGCTCGATGATCTTTTGCACTGTAGAGGAATTGATATTAACCATTTCAGCCATTTTTCGCTGCGAGTTGCTGTTTTTAAAATAGTATAAAACCAATTCTCGTTGTTGTAGCGTTGTGCGCGCTCCTATTTTAAATAATCACAGAAGCAGACACTTGAAGCAAAAAAATCAGACTAAAAAGCTAACACAAAGCAATTATAGAAAAAGAACGAAGGCATAGCTAACGAAAGTACCGTTAGAGAGCGCAGCATTAGAGTACCGTAGCAGAGAGAAGTGACTGCATAAAATACGCTGCGAGATGAAATTAAGCAGTATTTTCTGTTATTTTATTTTTTAAACAACTAAATATATGTATTCACAATTAATGAAAAACCTTTATTTAACTAGACTTTTTGCTCTTTTAAATGACACCATATTATCTTTTGTAATCCTGTTAGTTTCGTTTTTATAAAGTCCTAAAGTTTAAAGTGTGCACTGCATAAAATAAGCTGTGAGCCACTGTAAACGATAATATTTGAAACTATAAGATTACGTATAATCAGCCAACTAAACCTCATACCTGTTTTTGGCGCCATTTTTAAAACAAAAATTAAAAAATTACCCTATTTTTACATTTCTAACGCTCTAAAAATTCGAGATTTAAGTTATTATAGATGATTGAAGTTAATAATCTAAGGGATTTTGCAATAATAAATATAATGCAAAATATTTTCAGCTCAGTTTTAAGAAATCCTGAAATTTCTAACCCACATATAGTAACAATTTTCAATCTTTCGATCTTTTTCAAGTGAAGAAGATCCTTCAAAAGCAGTTTTCATATCGTTCCCTCTATCAAAGAAAATAAAAGTTTTTCAACATTATCAAATCTGCATTTAAAAATGTATTTTCGTTTTTGTTTTAAAAATTCATAGTTTATATTAGTAAAAAAATTAACAGGGCTTTCAATTTTTTTAACATTTTTTCTTTTAATTTTTAAATTAATTAAAAAAAATAGTGTTTTAAATAAAAAATACAAACTCAATTTTTAAGTATAACATTTAAATATCAATTCTTATTTTTTTTAAGGAAGCCCATTGCTGCGCAATATTGTTGAAGTTAATGAGATCAACTATGACCTTTTCCGATTAAAGTATTAATAAGTCATTAAGACGTGAGTCACTTAATGAGGTTCCAACAGACGTGAGGTTCTTATATAATTTGTAACTAATTTTAATTTGCTGAACATTCTCTCATTTCCTGAAACAGTAACAGGTTCTGTGCACAGCAAACGCGATATTTTGTTAACTGTATGAAGAGATTTTTGTATTGCATTCTGAAACATTTTCTGTACCCGATAGAGTTTCTACGCCTTCGCATAGATCATAGAATCCTTCAAATTCCGCTTTCAATTGTAGTGAATCCAACAAACAATTTTTTGGTAACAATTTTATTAATTCTAGAATTCGCTTTTGGGTCATGTTAGTAGAAGATAGAATTTGATTCAAGAGTTCATACACGGGCTATATTGTTTCTAAGCAACTGCTTAATTTATCTCGCATCAGTGAGGTTATCTTATCCAATACAAGTTTAAACTCTCTGCTATAAAAACAGTTCATCGAAAAAGACGCCGCGTTGGCATTGTAATCATCCAAACGTTTCGGCACAAGACGACGGCGATGATAAATTGATAATTCCTTTTCAGCATCAACACAAAAAGACTTTAATTCATTTTTCGTCGACCGGTAATTATAATTACCAGCACATTTACTATCCATAACTGGCAAATACAAATTTTTTTATTTAATTTACATTTTATGGCACTTATTTAGGGTCCTGGTTTCTTTATTATATGCTAAGATTAGTTCCTGTCTTAGCATATAGTTATTTATTGTGGTACTTTTAGAAATAATTAAATAAAGGTCATAAAAATGTGTGGAGATAAAGTGCCAAGATCTTATGATATCTAACAACCATGTCTATAATTATAAGAGAAAATGTTTACTTTTGTCTTTAGAATCATATTTACCACCAATAATATTCAAATACAATTTAAAATTTATTGATGAATATTATGGTGATCATAATCACCATTGGCGAATAACGTATTCCTTATAGTTCAGTTTATGCACATTTATGTACATATTTATTTATTAGAATTAGAAACAAAGCATGCTATTGCTATGCTTTGAGTGGAATTCGTCAAAAATTATGGAAGCCAATTTTTTACATCAGTCGAATGTTATACTAAGCAGTTTACGTAATTACAAAAGTGTTATATTTATGCAATAAGTTGATCAACATGTATGCAAAACTGTCCTGAACGTAAGTTTCATAGATAAATATTTTTAAAAAACAAGCATCCAACATTTGTAGTTTTGAATTTGGAGTAAAGCGTGCATCATCAGTGAGGAAAATACTTGATGTGTTGGAAGACTATGAAGATGAATTAGAGATTATGAATTAGAGACTATGAAGATTAGATTAGAATTAGAAAAATTCGCGAAAATGCCTGTAATGTTTTATATATTCCTCCCCGAGTTGATGTCAGCTTCGAAAATATATTGATGCAACTATTCTTGGAGGTAATAAAAATAATTCGAAAGGTGGAGTAGCTAATGAATAGGAGCTGGACTATGTGGAACAAAATTAATATATTGGTGCCCCAAATAAAGTAAAGAGATTGGAATTGTTTTAAAAATCAAATAATATAAATTATAAATCCAACTTTTTATTTCTTTCGCCGAAATTTTGTCCACAAAAAACAACCCCAATACTCTAATAATGTTCGCTCCAGCAGTGCTCGAAGACCATTTTGAACAAATTAGCCAACCGACTTACAAAACCTTACTTCGCCACGTCTTCAATGCGCTCTCCTTGCTTTATGCTTTCTTTTCCCCCACTCTTTTCACTCTCCTGCATTTCCTTCATGAATGTACCAGTCTTTGAAGCCAGATTTTCAGCTTTTTAAGTGTAAATATATTTAAAAAATTTTATTAGACAAACATTACATACGATTTATTGCATCATATTTAGGTTTTTAAATTGCATCAATAATAGTGACTTAGATAAAATTACCGCTTAGCAAAATAAGACCTTTACTGGATGGATTGATCCAGTTGACTTCGTCAATTGACGAAAAAATGGTACCATACCCCATGGCATTCGAGCAAAATGTATATCAGAAATAAGCCCATTGGTTTCGGCTTGAAGCTGTAGGTTCTGGCTTATAGCAGAGAAATTGGCCTTGGAGCCCACGTGGTATTGAGTTTACTGGATAATGTGTAGCATCCAGAACGGAATTTTGTATATTTTAACAATTTTTTTCACCTTCTACCTAATGTGCCTGCTGTCTGAAAGAAATTGTATGCAACCGGAAGTAGAGGAGCCACGATCAAAATGAACCAAAGTGAGGAGGCACATTATTGTAAAGTGAATAAAATATTTAATAAACATATTCCGCCGATGGTGATTACAATAACCACTAATTTTCTTTGAAACGGGGAACACCACTGACTCCAAAGCTTGGAATTTTTTTAATTAGCATCAAAATGGGTTCGAAATAAATTTTTATGCAAATCGGTGAACAGGATCTTGGTCCGGCGAAAAATGGGTTAACAATGCGACAGCACTACTAATTAGGTTATCCGTACCTTCAGAGTCCGAATTTATTTTTTCTAATGATTTAAGGGTACAAGAAATAAATTTCATAGCATTTAAAATATTCAGTTCAACGGCTTCAAGAAATTCAGTCAGGAGTTTCATATTTACTTGCATATATTTCATTAAAACAAAACTTTTAATAAAGTCCAAAGAAATGAGTTGGTTTGATAGTGAATTTCAGTTTGATAACAGCATTTCGAGTAAGCTTGTCAATTTTCTTAGAGTTTTGGGAAATTTCGTTTAGAACATCAACAATGACAAAAAGCGATGCTTTTATAATAAATGAATTTTAAATGCAGATTTAAAAATGGTGTTCTTTTTGCCATCATCTCGAGTTTAAAAGTTAAAACGGACCTTTTTTTTCAATAGTTTGACTAATTCTAATTATTTATTAATTTTTTTTTTTATAATTGTATTAAAATTAAAATTTTAAGTCTATGAAATCAAAGACATCAGAGTTCTTGAGCTAAGAAAATTTCTTTAAATATGTTGGCCGATTTCGATCATTAAATTTTTTATTACAAATGTTGGTTATTTCTGGATAAAAATTTCAATCTCAGAAAGTTCTACAAAAATATATTAATTAGGTTTTAAAAAGAGGAATATATGTGGGGACTGAGTAAGCCTTTGTTTATTTGGGCTTGTTTTATTCTACTTATTTTTTCAACTTTTTGACAAGGTATTTGTATCAGGGACTGTTATCATTAAGCAATATCCAAAAACTTAAGCATTTATCAAGCAAGTTTTTGCTCAGATATTAAAATGGTAAGCTGATTTTATCTTTTAAATCTTAGATAAAAATCATTAATATTTGTTTGGTCAAATAAAAATATCATTTTCGGTTTTTATTTTTGGTCAAGGACACGGTTGCACAATTGGACTAAAAATGGACCATTTTTTTCAGTTGGTCCGCTGATCTCTTTTACATTACTATGCATTACAATTTTCGTTCTTTTTTAACAAAATGTATACTACACTTCTGAACTTTTTCTGCATTTTGTCACAAACTAACACTGAATTCGTTAACAACAATTCAACGCTGATACGACTTAAAATGAGTTGGCCGACTGAAGTTCGTTTAAGGTATGACTAAAAGTGAATTAGCCGACTGAAGATAGTTTTGGGTATGAATTTTATATATTAATAGGAAAACATCAAATGTTGTCGTACACTTTTTCGATATTAATTTTAGAATAAGGGCAAGAAAACTTCTTGAAAGATACTACGCCCTTTATGTGCAGAATCATTTTAGATTTTAAATTTATGACCTCTGACCCGAAATATTAACGTTGAAATTTTGTACTATTTTTAGTAAGGAATCTCAGGGCTAGGAAGAGGTAGAATAATGAATGAGGTATCAAATAAAAGATCTGGCTGCACAGTATGATTACTTTTTAGATTGGTGACCTTCGACCAGTAATATGAGCGTAAAAAGAGCATTTATAAAATAAAAGCTAAACAGTTGGAAGAATATAATGTAAGAAGAAATTTTACCCATTGATAAGGTGTGCAAAAAATCCTTCCGACATATTGCGCAATCTCTTACGGATACCCTACAATAAGAATTTTTTTTTTATGTTAAAAGTGTGATTATATATTGTGATGGGAAAATTTCCTACGAATAGCAAATTATGAAAAATTTTCGATATTTTGACATGAAAATTATTTTGATAGTTAGAAAACTACAGATGTTTTCAGTACAAAGTATTTTTGTATGAAATGTCGTTGGTTCAGAAATATAACGGTATACAAAAGCTTTTTTGGTCATATTTTTCTTGGATAATATTTTTTAACTATTATCCCGTTTCGAATTCATTAACCCGTTATAACGACATTAAAACTATTGAGATATCTTAAAAAATGTAGATTTTCTCAGTACAACGTATTTCCTTGAAGCAGGGTCATCGCCTCAGAATGAGAAAAAAACGATTGAAATTTCAAGTTTTGATTTTGCAAACAAATATCTTGGCCATTTTTCAATCGGTTTTCATTAAATTTACTTTGACTGAAAGATCAATTAATTAACTTTGGAGAAATAGGAAAAGATTTACCGTTATCTTACCAATTCAATGTTTCATATGGTTTTAAAAATACCTCTAAAGTATTCAGTTTTTACTCAAAAAATAGGCCAAACGTTTCTGTTGTAATTTTTTTTTTCTTATAAAATTTTCTTTTTCACACTCTTTCATATGACATATCATAGAGCTACCCCTATGATTTTTTTGATGAAAATTAACTTTTTCATAATGTTGTTTTTATATTTTGTACAAAGTTCTACAGCTTAAAAAATAATTTCTGTGAAAAACTTGTTCAAATATTTCAAACCACTCCAAAGTTATGTACACATATCTATGCTCTAAGCCATTTCGTTATACATAAAAATAGGCGCAGGAGAAACCGTTCTTCCATTTTTCTGAACCGATTTTGATAATTTTTTAAATAAATTAGAGTACACTCACAGAACTGGCGATGCTATCAAAACTTCGCTTCTTCTAGCCGTAATATTACGGTTCTCAAAAAATTTAATATGCGAGGCTCTGACAACTTCCATAAGGGCTGTTAGATTCCTGTTTAAGAGATGCTCTGCCGGTTTTGGCAACCTCACAGAAAGTTGTAAGAACTTTTAATGGTGAGAGGAATTTGGTTTTGATAGCCGAATTGTTGAGAGGTCATAACAGCGCCTTTTGCGATGGTGAGAGAAATTCGGTTTTGACAGCCGAATTGTGGAGGGGTCATAACAGCGCCTTTTGCAATGGTGAGAGGAATTCGGTTTTGATAGCCATAAATCCTTATGTTGAGGTTGTCAGAACTTTTTCTATTTAAGCTACTTACCTCTGCGCTTTTAAGGTTATCATCAATTTCTTAACCGTACTCCTACGTTGAAAAAAAAATCAGAATTCCACGTTGAGGTGTAGATTTCTACACCCATATATTTTTGTATTGGTTTTATTACGAGCATATACTTTAAAATGAAGTAAAATTTCAAATATATAAGTTAAAACATTTATTTATTTAAAATGCAATCCGTGCACACATTTCGGTTGTGATATGCTTTACAAATAGTTTTTTGGCAAAGACAGCAGGCCAACTCATGATTGTATTTTGCCTTCTGGTTTTTTTCTTCAACGCAAAAAAAGCATCTGCCCCGCATCTTTACTTGTTCTGGAAGGCTTGTATTACGCCGTTTTCGAGATGTTCCAGCTTCAGCATTATGTGAAGGGTTATTGCTTTCAGAAAGTATGGACTGCAGAGACTGCGAATGTGCCGAACGCGGACCTCTTTTTCTTTCAGACATGTATGGTTGGGCAAGGGCTAGTCCAAGATCTTGCAAAAACAGTCTACGCTTAATATTTTTCTGCTTCTCTGGCCAGTTAGGATAAACTCTAAGGATAAATAATAAAAATTAAATTTAGATGAAAAGTAAATTAGAAAAAAAATATGGTTGGACTTACTGTTTGTAAATTATAAACGCATTTAAAGCCGATATATCGATAATATTGCTAAAAACAATCATAGGCCATCTATTGGTCTTTCGTTTACAGCTGTACCCGGCAATCATTTTATCGACTGTATCAACTCCACCCTTTGTTCGATTATAGTACGATATTATCTCTGGAAGTTTTTTCTTATCATTGCCAATAACTGACGAATAATGCAGTGTACTTTGCAGCACTGTACACTTATTTTTTCTTCCAACGTACGAAACCAGCGTAGTATTGTCAGTAAATGCGAAGGTCGATTGATAAAGTGAAACTCTTTTACATATTAGTAGCTTTGGTGGAATCGACCGTTTATTTTTACGCATCGTTCCAACCATGGTTAGATTTTTTTCTAATAATTTTTGTCCTAGTTCGTAAGAAGAAAAGAAATTATCCATTGTGACATTGTGTCCTTTCAATCCTTGCACTAAGTCTAATACCACACGTTGCCCTTGATTCTTTTCTGGATTTGCCCCTGCTATTTTTCCAAGATATGGTTGAATTCTCCACACGTAGCATGTCTCTGAGCAGACAAGCATCCAAAACTTCAAGCCATATCTCTCTGGCTTCGAGGGCATGTATTGTCGGAATGAACAACGGCCATGAAAGCCACACAGTTGTTCATCTACTGTTACACATTCGGATGGATTGAAGTACATTGGTAAAAGTTCCGTCCAGCGGTCCCACAAATGTCGAATTGGAGCGAATTTATCTGTAGATCGGATCAGTCGGCGGTTTTCAACATTATCAAAGCGAATAATTTTTGTTAAGTATTCAAACTTTTCTTTGGACATAATTGCTCTAAAAATGGGTGGCCCGAAATTCGCATCAAATAACTCGGAAACTGCTTGGTTCTTGGATCTAATTACAATACAAATTTTAATGCTATTCCAAATAGTTTTGCCCAACACTTACTTGTAAACGCCAGCCAATAGCAAAACTGCGAAATATGCATGCAACAAATGTTCTTTCACTTCTTCGTGCTTACCATTCTTTAGACGCCCAAAATCATTTGTACTATCCAATATAATTTTTTCAATATGCGGTGGAAAAAACAATAAGAATGCATCCTTTATACTGGTCACTCGAGACGAGGCAGTATTAGTATTTCCAGGTCTCAATCTCATCACATTTGACATCCGATAACGGCCCGCAGGTTGTTTAAGTGGATTTGGGAACCAAACAATATTATCTTTGGATACTAACAAGCCATTCTCATTCAATAAATCTTCTTCAGAAGATCCTTCCTCATTTTCATTGGAATCATCACTAGTAATCATACTGTCATCTGCTTCTGCATCGCTGTCAGGTGGCTCGAAACCCTCTTCACTTTCAGATGAAAAATCTTCTTCATTATCACTTACTTCGTTAACTATAACTTCGATTTCTTCATTACTCAAATAAACAGGTCTTGCCATTATATTTTTTGAATAGACTGCAACTCAAACCGAAACCACTTCTCACAATGACAAAAGTTGACTGAGATATTTACATCATAACGTAGTACGCGCGGCACAAATGGGGAATTCCACGAATAACGGTGAATTATATTAGTTGCCACAGAAAAGCACAATATATAAGTTGAACAAAAACAACAAAAACAAACAATATAATTGAAACAAAATATATGAGTATCTTGCTTCAACATGCATGGTGTATAAATCTACACCTCAACATGAGAAATTGAAGTTTTTAAATATATAGAAAATAATTATAATTGAGATTCTCAAAATACATGATTTCGGTTCAAATTTAGCATAAAATAAAAGTCATGTACGCTTGGATCCCTAAACTAAATGGTTTTGGAAATATTTAAGTATTAAAAAAAAAAAATGTAGTTTTCTACACCAACGTAGGACTACGGTTAATGCCGTTTGCAAAATAAAAGTGTTATTTTTAAATATTTTTTAAATTTTTATTTCAAATCATTTGAAAAATATTACTTTTTTGATCAAATAAATATAAAATTTTAATTGTTCATTGAACTTTACAAACTATTTTTTTAAAATTTTTTTTATGGAACTTTAAAAATCACATATTATAAACGACAAACCATTAGCATGCATCTGAAACATGCTTACAAATAGTCCTAGACAATGGAATTGTAAAATAGTCCATGCCTTTTTCAATACAATAGGCATAATATTTATAATCAAAGTAAAGCGATTAACAAAGTAAATACCGATTAACTTTAAAAGCAATTTTTTTTAATATTTGCCTACAAGCACGCTGCAAAGCCAAAACTAAAATGGAGAAATTTGTCTTTTGGTGTTTTAGTATCTTCAGTAAAAGCATGAAAACCGTATTGAGGCTACAATAGCCGTATTAGAGTTTCTCTACACGCAATATTTAAAAGTTGGTTGCAGTAGCCACAATACTGAATGTGTCACAACTGTAACCACAGCTCTTATTTTCAAAAGACGCTCAACATAATTTTTGTTTTTTTTTATGATTATTGCAGATTCAATTAGGGCTATGAGAGCTTACATAAAGTGCTTGCAATAAACTTTCAGCTAAGGTGACTTCATTTCATATATTATAACTCTAGTATGGCTACTACAGCCTCATCTTTTTCATGGCAGCCGTGTACAAAATTCAATATTTCCTTGAGTGTAGGGAGAAGAAGTTCACCGAATAGTTATGTGATCTTTGACATGAAATATAAGCATTGAAAGAATATTTCTGAAGTAAAACATAAACTATAAGAAATGGAAGAACATGGCGTAGGAGGAAATTTTAGATATTTTCACTATCTCTTACAGATACCCTAAAATAAGCATTTTTTATTTAACAAACAGAAAATTCTGAAAAATATTGATACAAAAGTTATGACGATATCTCGAAAACTGTTGCTTTCTCTCGAAACTTAAGATTTTCTTAGTACAACACATTTTTCTAAGGCAAGGTCAATGCCTCAGAATGAGAAAAGCGATTGAAATTTCTGAAAGTTGGTCGAATTTCGACCACAGGCGATACTATTGTAGTTAAAATTAAATAGTCGACTTAAGTTGATTTTTGTTATGAAAATGGTAATAAAAGGTACGACTGGCTTTGATGCGTTAATTATTATTGTTTATAAAAATCAATATTTTAAAAAATTTTAGTAAAAAATAACAATTAGGCCGACTCTAAAAAAGTAAGGAGGTTAGTCTACCTCCTCTATCAGCCCGCTAGTTACGCCCCTGCCTGGACATTCCACAGCGCTAATTGAAGGAGCCAAGCTTACGCAGCTGTAGAGCCGCCATTGTTTTCTTTTCTTATAAAAAAATGTGTGTATAGATATTTTAACATCAATGTCAGTATGTAATTTCATTAAATGTTATAAATACTCTCAGTTTTTGTACAAAATTATTGAAAAACCTGTTGTCTGGAGCAGATTCCCCTCTTAAATGAAAAAGACCCCTTAAGAAGATTTAAGGAAAAATTTAACATTCTTAAAGCGAATAATTGTAGTTTTTATAAATATTATAAGAACCCTCTTTTGTTATTGTTTCCGAAGTATTTGTTGTTGCTGTTGATGCTGAAGTCATTGTTGCTGCTCTTGACGTTATTGTTGTTGCATCATTATGTTAATTGTGCTCACATTTTATCCGCTGTACTGTGCTTTGATTCCTTGCAGAAAATTGTTGCTGTTAATTGTTTTCTTTGCTTAAGGATTTCAAGCTTTCTTGCAATGCTGCAGCGAGAAGCTTGCAATGCTGCAGCGAGAAGCTTGCAGCAAACGCACAACTTTATATTAAGTGTTCTTAGAAGCATTAACATGAAGCAGAAGTAGATGGCGAAAATCTTGAAGCAGTTACTGTGTAGATGAAAACAATTTAGCCCCGTTATGTTGCAACTTGTGGAGAAATTAAAGCGATGCGATTCTGCTTCATTATGCCATCTAATTGTTGACTAAATGCTGGTTGGCCTTTAACTATTGTTGTTGGAAAATCAGTGCACTAGAGTTTGTATGGCTTTCAATAAAGATAAATTTTAAATCTAAATGGCTTAAATGAGGTCAAAAGCATGTTTAGTGTTATAAATTAAAATGCTTTTTTCTTAACTTTTTCATACATATTTCTTTTCTTTTTATTAGAATTTTCCCTGACATCTTGTGTCTAAAGCATATAAGTCCCACGGTGCAAGAATTATAAGGTGTTCTAATCCCATGATATTTTTCAATATTTTTTCTATGACATGCTGCCTGTAATTGAAGCATAATCACGAATAACCTTGTAAACGACAATTTTTGTAGTGTTTTTTTTTCTGCGAATAGCTGTTAGAATCACTCTCTTATATTAAATACAAACAGAACTGGGTAAGCAGTTGAGCAGTTTAGGGTATTTTTATCGCATACCCAAAAAATTTACAAAAATTAATAAAAGTGCTTGTAAAATAAATAAAAGTGAACAATTACAATGTTGTCGTTTACAACGTTATTCGCGAGAACGCTTCAATTGTAAAATTGTAATTTATATACAAATTGACAAAGCAAATTTCTTTAAATCAAGTCTCGCATCTGAAAAAAGACAATTCAATAAAATCTTAAAATTCTCAAAAGCTCTTAAGCTAACAAACAGCAAGAAATTTTATATATTCAAATTAGCTTCGAATTCATTAAAATAACATTTTAAATAAAACTTATTAAATAAAAACACATTTTTATTTAATAAGTGTTATTCCCCAGTATCCTGGGTAACACCTCATTAAAAAGACATGGCACACAAACCACTTTCAAAAAAAGCACAACACACACAAAAAAAAAGAAGCACCCAACAAAAATGGACAGTTGTCAACCACCAAAGTACTCAAACATGTGTGTGTGTACATTATTAATACACAGACTTAAGCACTCACCCAGAAGGCGCCAACTAGGATTTATTAACCTATGCAACAGAGCGTTAAGCATAACCTACAAGAGTACAGACAGGACACGGTGGACAAAACACAACAATTGCAATAACAATAACAACAATGAGAACAACAGCAACAAGCTGTTGATGTGTGCTGTGCTTTGCCAAATTGTGTGTGTGTGTGTGTGTGTGTGTGTGTGTGTGTTGATAACAGCAACATCAACACACAGGACCTTCGCACCTTTAATTACAACGAATACGCAACCAGCAGCAATTTTCGTAAATTTCAACAAATTGACCACAAAATAATTGGCTTTAAATGCAAATTGGCTCGAATGGTAATGGGCAGCAGCAGCAACAATAAGCTAAAAGCAAAGCAGCAGTAAATGAGGAAGAGAAGGAGATAGGAAGATAAAGCGGTGAAAGGCGGACGGACACACGCTTGTTAACAAGCTGAAGCTGTGTGAGCCCAACAGATTGAGTGGATTTAATCAGATTTTGTGTTGTTCTGTTGTCGTCAACAAGCCTTTGGTTTTGGCTGCTCAACAGCAATAACAGAAACAGCAGCAGCAGCACGGCAGCAATATTGAGCAACATCCGCCAACCAGCAACAACAAAGGGAATTAAGCGATTAACCAAATATGGCTGCTTAGCAATATAGCTTAATAATTACCGCTATTTATCTACGAACGTGTGTATGTGTGTGTGTGTGTGTGTATGTGTGATGGTTTCTGTGTTTATGCTAGAGAACATGAGTGTTAAAATCGATTACCAAGCCATCGCATCTAATACAATGCTTTTGTGCATATATTTGCAGGTTTGTGAGCATGTGTTTGTATCTATGTAGAAATCATGGTAGTGTCAAAACAATGCTGCCAACTGTGAACACTCTCAGGTCCGATAATAAACTGACCTCCGTTTGTAATAGCAATAACAGCAATAGCTAAACAACAACAAACACGAAATCAACAGGACTGCCAGCAGGATATGCTGGAAAACGCAAACATGGATGAGCAAACTGAACTTTATGTACTTGTCTTATGAACAAATAACGACACTTTGTTGGCGTTTCGTTGCTGTTGTTATGAAATTATGTAAATTTTTTTTTCATTTCAAGCAACAACCTAGTTACTCAGTTCAAAACTAACTCATCTTATAATTGCTTAACATTCCGATTAACATTTCCCTATCCTTCCACGCCCTTGTGCGAAGATTCTACAAAGTTTCTTTAATTTAACACTTTAGAGCGAAGCCTTAACTTAAATGTAAAAAATTTGATTTTTTAAGTTAAGTTTGAGTGTTTACTTTGATATTTATTTTTAAGTAAAAGTAATTTTTAACTTTTGTTGATAAGTTATAAGAAATGAGTTGAATTTTACTTGGAAGATTTTAAGTAAATAATAAAAGTTAGAAGTAAAATTTTATTTTAAATGAAAAAGTAAAAGTAAAGAGTTTTTCGCGACTTTTAGTTTTAAACATCATTCAAGAGTGCCAACTGAGATTTTTATTGTAAAATTTAGCTTTAAGTGTTTTTTGAGACTTTTTTTTTATACTAGCTGATAAACCTGGTGTTACTCGAGAAGTTATATAAATTACATCTTTTATCATCGCTTTTGTTTGCAGTAAACAATAAACGCAATAAATTTTTTGTAAAATATTTTTCAAATTTGTAATAGAATATAGAATTCATGATGTTTTTTCGATGATACAACCATCTATAAGCAAAAACCGCACATTCCAGGTATTTCTTAAAATTGGATTAACACTGTGAGGAAAACAGTAAAAATAAATAAAAAATATTTCAACAAAAAAAGAGGGAGCGAGCGGTATGAATGCAGCATTAATACCGAGAGATGCATGCAGCATTGCTGCTAGGGCAGTTCATTTGGCAGACATGTATACCTTCTGCATTCATACCATAAGATGCATGCTGCATTGCTGCTACAGCAGCTCATTTGGCAGACATGCCGGCCTAGGACATGCCTATACAGAAATGATATAAGCTGGTATGGAGGCGAGCATGTCTCCTGTCCTTCCGAGGCATGTTGCCGGCAGACATACAGCAGGGCTGCTTTTTCAACTAAGTAATTACTTTGTATGTATCTTGATTAATTTTACTATTTTAAGTTATTAAACTTCCTTCTCTTAGTCCTCCAGCTTTATTTACACACACTCACATATCGTTATGTGATAAAATTATATAATAGGCTTAGTATTAAAATATGTTTACAAATATTTTAAAAATCTAATATGATATTTTTATGGGAATATAGTTTGTATATTTCTTATCGTCTTATGTTTGCGTACTGTTAACATAATACGACAAGATTGACAAAATAAATTCCAATTAATAACTTTTATATATTAGCTTTGGTCTACACATCATATTTTTGTAAAGTTGGGCTTGTTAAATATTCATGAAAAGTTTAATTCGTCCAAAGGAGTTAGAAAGCTCCGATTATTTTAACTAATTTAACATTAACTAAATTTTTAGTTCTTATTATTGTGCTTACAAGCAATAACCGCTTAAGTCGAGTTAAGAAAGAATTAAGCATGCCATCGTATTTCTTTGAATTCACTGAATGTTTTGGTGTGAAATCAGAACATCTGTACCATTTTTTAAACAAAAGTTATATGCAAAAACATATTTGCTTATGTGTGATTGAGCAAATATCACATAAGCAATAAAAACCTTATTTAACATAAGAGCACGAATATGTGTTTAAAGAATTTGTCAAAATAACTTACATGTACTTAAGTCGTTATTTCAATTCTTTTCATTAACTTTTTCTAAATTTGATATAATTGTTATAACAAGCAAAATTGAGATAAGTGTTTATTGTAAGTTTTTAATTATAATTTCGGTTTCTGAACTGAAGATAAGCTGTTTCATTCTTGACTATTCTCAATATTTTTCGCAGCTTCAGTTGTTAGTTTGTATTAGTTGTGAAAAAAAGTGATTTCCGAAAAAAAATCAAATAAAAATATCAAAGAAAACATTTTTGGAATATAGTCAAAAAAGCATTGAATTCTCTCAAAAAAGGAAGAAGAAATAAAAAAAGGATGTTAAGAATGTTGAATGATTTTAACAATTTTTATGTCAACAACTAGCTGAAACCCGTAGGTAAATTGAGGTCGAACACTGAATTTCGATGCTGTGCTACCTATAAATCCAAAGCTGCTAGATATCCCAAATTTGGGTTGTATGGGAGGTGCGACGCCCCCTTGACCAACGCCCATTAGATGTGATCAATGAAACTTAATGTGTAAATTAAGGTCAAATACGGAGTTCTGACGCTGTGCGACCTATAACTCCAAAGCAATTCGATATCGCAAATTTGGGTCAAATAAGAGGTCCCTTGGCAAACGCCCATAAAATTTAATCAATGAAATGGCATGTGTACATTTAAGTCGAATAGTGAGTTTTGACGCTGTGCGACAAATAACTCAGAAGCTCTTCGATATCGCAAATTTGAGTTATATGGGAGATGTCACTGTCCCTTGTCCAACGCCTAAAAAATGTTACCAATGAAAGTGCATGTGTAAATTCGGATCGAATACTGAATTTCAACGCTATGCGACCTATAATTTCAAAGCTATTCGATAGCACAAATCTGGGTTGTATGGGAGATGCCAGTCCCCCTTTTCCTATGCCCATAAAATGTTATTAATGAAACTGCATGTATGAATTGAGGTCGAATACTGAATTCTGACGCTGTGTTACCCATAACTTTAAAGCTGTTCGATTTTGCATGTTTGGGTTGTACTTGTCCAACGCCATAAAATGTTTTCAGTAAAACTGCATGTGTATTATTAGGTCGATTACTGAATTTCGATGCTGTGCGACCTATAACTTCAAAGCTGTTCGACGGTACAAATTTTGGTTGTATGTGGGAGGTGAAACTCCACCGTTTCCATCGCCCATAAAATGTTATTAATGAAATTGCATGCATTAATTGATGTCGAATACTGAATTCTTATGCTGTGTGACCTGTAACTCCAAAACTATTCGATATCGCAAGTTTTGGTTGTATCGGAGGTTCCACTCCCCCTTGTTTAACTCCCATTAAATGCCATCAGTGGAACGATAAGTGTAAATTGTTGTTGAATATCGAATTTCGAAGCTGTGTGACCCATAACTCCAAAGCAATTTGATATCGCGAATTTTTTATATATTTGTGGGCGGTAAAAGGAGGTGTGGCAATTTTTTCTTAAACCATCTCGTACTCGAAACAAATCCACTGCCAAAATTTTAGCGCGATCGGACTAGTAATTTCAAAGTCTTTTTATCTTTTCTTAAAAGTAGGCGTAGATAAAGTGGGACCACGCCCATTTTAAGTATAGTTACCGATAGTTATCATACGAACTTAATTACCAAATTTTAGTTTAGTACGACAAAAACTGTCTTAAATATAACATTTTTATTGATTTGTGGGCGGTAAAAGGGGTGTGGCCAATTTTAAATATTCCTATTTTGTTTGCATAGGTGCAAGTAATAAGTTGACAACGTTTTATCGCAATCGGATGAACGGTATTGCAGCGCATTGCGAACGAACAAACATTCATTTTTATACATTAAATTACTTTTCTCAAAAATAAAGGAAAATATCACGAACAGAATCAAAGTTCTGGTAGCGAGGATATAAATTACTTTCTTCCAACTACATCTGGTAATAAAATTTGCAATGAAATACTTACATCAGAAGGAGTTCTGACACGTGCAGCAGAACTAGATTTTTCTAGCGATGATTCGATTTCGGATCCTGATTTTACTGTTTCTAGCTTATGCTTAGTATGCTATAGAAGCGAAAAGAAATCTTCCGTAAGAAATGCATTGCGTTTTTTGACAGCGAAAAGGTAGCGAAATTTTTTTTCGTTGGTTAGTACGCTGTTGAATGAAAAATTTGTTCAATGCAGCCAAGTTTACAACTACGATTGGAGAGTTAAAATGTCAACATTTCGCTGCCTTTTATATGTCCGTACATTTAATTGGCGTGGAAATTTGACATTCAACAATAATGTTCAACTAACACATTCAACAAACAGGTTATAGTAAGTATGTGTTAGTGTTGAGTCTACACCAAATTTTCGCGTGTATTATTAAATGCCTAAAAATTTTCGTTCCTGCAGCATACTACGCTTTAGACAGTACTGATGACGAAGATGGCGATACTTTCAAAGGAAATAATAAATTAATATATTTGAACTGGCATACCTGTAGTGCGATCACGCACATTTTTAGTAAAGTTGCCGCCAGTACCCATACGAAATATAATACCAAATTTTATTTTAATACGACCCAAACCGTCTGAAATATAGTATTTTGATTGATTTGTGGGCAGTAAAAGAGGGTGTGGCTTTTTTTTACTAACGGAGAAATTAACCTTAATAACGGATATTGTGGCCTAAAGTGTTACCGCTCCTAAGATCTTAAGAGACACCGCACGAGCAATTTTATAAATGTAGAAGGGCGGTAAAAGCAGGCGTGGTGATATTTATTTTATGTAGTGACCATCACTTGGTCTCATAGCACATACACACCAAGTTTTATTATAAATACATACACAACTCAGGAATTATAATGGTTTCTGAAAATAGTTATAGTTCGACCACGCCCATTTTTGGTTGAGTTGCCGATAGTAACCAAAGGAACTAAATTACAAAATTTTATTCCAATACATTTGAATTAGTCTGAAATATAGCGTTTTTTTTTATTTGTGGGCGGTAACAGGGGGTGTGACAATTTGTTTTTTGTTATTTGAGATATTAGCCATGATAAAAAATGTTGTAAATTTTATGTCCTTAGGTCTATTTTTGCAAAAGGTGGTAACACAGGGGAAAAAGTACTCAATTTGGCAAAAAATAAATCTACCCAAACAAGTCAGGGGTTCAGCTAGAGTAGATACGTAGATAGGTACTTGGGTATAATGGCACTTTACAAAAACAAAATGTACGGCATTTGCCAATTTACGCACTTACCCAAGTCAGTGAGAATACCCTAGAATTTCATTACACTGTGCATGAATCGGTCACCTTATTTTGCAAACAAGCTGGGGACATATATATCATTTCAGCATAATTCGAGGACGTTGAATTTAATGGCATTTACCGTTTTTTAATCCTTCGGCCCGTTTTTGAGAAATTGAAGGTTCAAGGTCAAGTTTTTGCTAGAAAAACTTTTTTTTCAATAACTTTATCAACTTTATGTCAATAAGTGACACATTAAGAATTACATTTAAAATAATTTCTTAAAACAGTTTAACTCTCGAAACCCAACTCTCATAGTCCAAATTGACCTCATAAATCAAGAAAGCCTTTTTTTCGTATAAAATCTTTTTTCAAGCAAAAACAAGTAAGCTTTTTGATAGAAGCTTTCTTCTGCTTCTTCATGTAAGTTCCAACAAATGTCTCCTAAGAGATAATCTAGTTTTTTACCACTGTACCAGTGTTCGAGTCTCGTTGTCACCTGATGGAAACGTTCGCCATGCTTGAACTAAATTTAAAAGAAAATTTATGTATTAACACTTATACATACTCTCGTAAAATATCCCAAAGAAGACGTTATAATGGGCAATTATATATTAATGTCAAAGGTCGTGTTGTTCCGAAAAAATTCTAAAAAGCCACGTCAAAGAGACTTTCATGTAAAATATCACTTGCAGTATAATAGAAAAAATATCCAAGTATGCCAAAAATGTTTGAGACAATATATTGACATGACCGAAAGAGTGTGATAAAAATTAAAAATTAATTTTCCTAATAGTGGATTTTGTGACAAACGTGGAGCAGGTGCAGGCCAAAACAAGCTCTCGGAAAGCACTATTCTTGATATAAAAAACTCTTAAATAGCTTCCTTAATTACGAATGTCACTACACAAGAAGAGATACAAGCTGCACATATTTTCATTCTGATTTGACACTATCTCAAATGTTTAAACTATATTGCAATGAAAAAATATCTGGAGCTGTAAGTCTGTCTTTCTATAGTCTAATTTATAAAAGTAAGATTTTATTGTAATAAACGTAACAAGGTGTCAAAAATAGATTTTTTTTTAAAAACGTATATTTTTTGCGGTTTATAATAGATGTGATTATAGCCAGCAACTTTTGTTCTAGCATTTTCCAAATATTTGCAATAATTTTTTTTTAATGTTAATTTTATTACGGTTCGATTAGTTTGTTTGCAGTGGGGCGGCCTGTTTTGAAAAAGTATGTTTCGAGAAAAACGCGTTTAAAGCCAATCTGGCTAAAGTTAAAGGTACTCTGGCGCACTGTGTTTTAAGCGCTAGAGAATCTGTGTTATAAGCGGGATTGATTTATTATTTTTTTGACTTAATTGTGAATAGTACAACAATAATCAAATGTAAAAAAAACAGATTTTCAAAAATTGTTTGCCTAAATTAACCCTTAACATACTTTGGATTCGGACCATCGACATTTTGTAGCTTCAAAGTTTGAAGTCGCGACTCGAAAAGACATTTTTCATTTTTAAACTTATTTTTTTGTTTTAATTTTATAGTGTGTTATTTTTTTATCAAAATAAATAGTTTTCATAAAATTTATAAAATCATTACATTATAAGGGTCTGTTCCCGTACTTTTTGGACTAAAAATGGTTAAACTGTCAAAAGCGTGAAAATTAGAAAAAATCTCTCAAAAATAGATAAAAACTACAAAAAAGGACGGGAACGTTTTTCGGACTAAAATTGTACAAACTTTCAAATAAAATTGCCTGCCGATACGAAGAAAAATTGTCACATTCATATGCATTACAATATTGAAATTAATTCGCAAATTAACATTTACATTTAGTTTTTCACAATTTAACATGTTGTTGCTTATCATTCCAATAGTTTTTATTTATTTCAAAGAACTTTTTATGTTTTGAACTTTCTTTGCTAACTTGTAAACAGCTGATTTTAAGCATTTTGACACTTTTACCTTTTTTACCAGAAAAAATTTTTCGGACTAAAATTTGCAACTTTTGACAGTGAGGGGAAATTTTTACTCTCTTGACTGCACTCTCTTTTATCATTTTTTCAAGTACGGGAACGCTTTTCGGACTGAAACCTGCAAAACTGGTAAATTGGACGAAAACTTTAGAGTTCAGGAATAGACCTAACTATTGCAATATTCAATCAAAAACGTCTATAAGTAAATTGATTACAATTTTTTTTTTTTTTTTTAGGGGAATTTGATGAAAAATCTTTGCAAAAATTCCTGAACACAACAACTACGTCAAATATATATATCTACAAGTTTTTTTCTTACTCTTTATGTAATGTTGATCGAAGTGTGTAATTATTTTTACTGTTGAACTGTGTATTTATAATGGCATTGTTCATATTCAACAAGCAGTAGATTAACCTACATTTACATAACATGTAAATAATTCGCTAATTTAAAAATCTAAACTAATAATGCAGTTTTTTATAGGTATATATAAATATTTTCTATTTCTATTTCAACATGAAAAAAGTTAAAATTAAATACACAAAACCAACAACTGCAACAAGAATAATAATAATAATCATGAGAGTAGCAGCAAAAGCAACAATAAAGCTGACAACAACTGAACAATAATTTTTTAATGCATGCAATTTTAATAATTGAAACACTTTTGCTCACACACGCAAACGAGCGCACACACACACATTCACAAGAGCACACAAACAGTAGATGACAGCGTATGGATGCATCGTAGAGTGCGCGCGGTGTACGATTGCTGCCAGAAGGGATGCTGTGCTGCTGGCAGGATAATAAATTATGCAATACTTAATTTTGTTGTACGATCGAGCGAGCAGATTATAACAAATTCTGTCATAATAACAGCGCATATTTAGAACTGTAGAATGAAAGCTTATTGCATAAGCAAAAGCAATATTATAGCATGTTCTACATATATTTTTAGTTGGGTGGGGGACAATAATGAAGGGGAAAACAAAACATCTGCCACTCTTGCATTTTTATTGTGCTGAACGTTTGAATCGAGCTTAAATAGTTTATATGTTGTTACATGCATTTAAATATTTAATTAAATATTTATTAAAACAAAAATAAAGCACACGCCTGCATGCATACATACACATTTTTACAAGCCTACAATAATTATTGCTCAAGCTACTATAAACAATCAGCGCGCAACAGTTAAGTTTGCTGGTACAGAGGCGGAAGTGCGGCTGTTATTGATGTAGTGTGTGTTCGTGCTGCACAAGTATTGAGGACAACACTTAATGTGTGTTGTATGCAGTGACAGTAGGCTCGAAGGTTGTGCTACAAATTGAAAGGACATAGCATAAATACTCTTGTTTGCAACTTCAAAGAGAGCAATATGTAAAAAAGCACTATAAATGTAGTTTTTTTAAGTGTTGATAATTGATAATTGATCGCAGAAAAAAAACAGAATTCCTGGAAATGAAATTTCAGCACAGAATGACTTCGACATGCAAGCAATATTCTAACAAAACAAAATTATACAACTTCATCATTTATTTCATTTACTTTAAAAACTTACTATAATATTTTTCTATATCAATTAATATAAGTACAGATAGCAATATTTAAAGATATCATATGTATTTCTTTACAAAACACTTAGTTTTGGATTATAAAAGTCAATTATTTCTCTGTGGAAATTATTGTTTTTAAAATATTAAAATATTAGAAAATATTACAAACAGATACTGCAAAGTTTAATTGCAATAAGTACATGGTTGATTTTTTTTCTAATGCAATGTTATAAATATGCCAAAATGTAATAATATTGCCAAAAGTGCTGCCAAAACTATAAATAACCAAAATTCCGTAGTTCAGAGAAAATTAATTATGACTTCCTGTGATATTTACTGCAGCGTTCATTCAGAGAAGCACGAGTTTGGAAGCGGATTTGCAGTTGGCAAGAGTCTATGGCATCACGTCCTGCGATTCACACCTGTGAACGAACGGCTTTCCATGACCCACATCAAAGATAAATTCTTTAACATAAGCCTTGCTGTGTGCACAATTCAATCTGGACCGTAAATACAAAGGTCAGGATAAAGTTGTGATGTCAGACAGCCAAGCAGCAATCAAAGCATTAGTTTCCTATGAGATATCAGCGAGAATAACATGGGAATGCCTAACAAAACTCAACGAACTAGGCAAGAATAACACTGTTACTATACTTTGGGTCCCAGGACACAAAGGAATACAGGGTAACGAAGAAGCCGATGGTCTAGCGCGACAGGGTGCAGCCACAAAATTTATAGGACCAGAACCATTCTGCGGATTGGGCACACATTCTATAAAAGAAGAACTAAGAAGGGAGGAGAGGCATAAACGTTCAAACCTTTGGAAAAGCCTCCCAAAGCTAAGACAATCCAAATTGCTCCTCAGAGATTTTAACACTCGGAGAGCAAAATTGTGCATAAGCTTAGGCAAACCGAATCTTAGGATTCTAACAGGGTTCCTTACAGGACACTGTAAACTCAAATACCACCTGATGAAATTGGGCATAGAGACCGATAGTAACTGCCGTTTCTGTGAAGAAGCAGAGGAGACTCCAATACACCTACTTACAAACTGCGACGCCGTAGCTCGCAGACGTAAACTAGCACTGGGGAATTATGAGCTGAGTCTAGAGCAGGTTTCATCCCTTGAACCTAAGAATATTCTCAAATTCATTAGAGAAATAGGGCTGGATGAAATTCTGTAATCCGCAAACCCAGCGGAGCTTTGAGAAGGAGGTACAATAGATCTCATTTAGGTCGCAGTACGCATCTCCACCACACAACATTAACATTAACATTAACATAAGCCTTATATGTGCGCACGTTCTGACAGAAGACAAGGACGATGAGACCAAAGAAACTATCTACGAGTGCCTTGAAAGTTCCTACGAATGCTGCCCTCGTCACGATGCAAAAAACGTTCTTGGCGACTTTAATGCAAAGGTGGGCAAGGAAAATATATTTCGTCCAACAGTCGGAAAGTTCACGACAATACCTCCGATAATGGAATGAGGCTGATTGACTTCGCCGCAGCATGAAAAATGGCCGTAAGTTGCACTACATTCTATCATCTCAATATTCATAAGGCTACCTGGATGTCCCCTGATCAAAAAAACAGAAACCAAATTGATCACGTTTCGATCGACGGAAGCACTCTTTCAGTGTACACAGAGCAAGATAGACGTCTACTAGCCACAATAAAAATGGCCAGCCGAGTTTTTTGTTACTTAACTCTCACTCTTGCTTCAAAGCACTCCTCCAATCAATAACATAAGTGATTGGTTAACATCGCCCTCGTTGAAACTAGTCGTATGACCAGGAGTGTCGCCACTGCAGAGAAAGACGCCGCATATAAAGCCAGCCTGTAGTCGGTTGTAACGCACGCTGCTAAGGACATATACAAAAAGAAGTGAAGGGAAGAGACGTATTTTTATGCGGAAAAAAAACGCAATAAGAAGATTGGGATGTATGGCGACAGGAATAAAGCCGGAAAATTTTTCAAAAAGATAAGACGCCTTTCCGATGGTTTTAAAACCGGGGTCCCTTCCTACAAAGATGAGGACGGGAAACTAGTGACAGATACTCAGGCTAAACTGACGCACTGGAGTAAACACTTCTCTTAGCTTCTAAATTGTAACGCTGACAACAATTCCGCTAATAAAGATGGCATACCGTACACCCCATTTACGGATGACAGCGTCGAAATTCTGCTGACCGATGTAGGGTACTTGGAGCTCAATTTCTCTAATATTTTTAGAAATTTTTATTTTTTATTCTAAATAAATCTTATTGAAAATTGATAAATTTTCAGCCATGAATTTAATGCCATCTATTGGTCAAATAATTGTATTTTTATACGAACCACTGTACCGGAAATTGAATAAATATTATTATATATCTCGAAATTTTCTTAAACACGCTTTTAAAGACTGTTTTTATTACTAAACGAGTAATTTCCGGTACAGTGATTCGACCTTTTTCTATCCAGAAGCCAACGAGGAAACAAGTGCTTATTTAAAAGTCATAAAATAATCATATTTTCAAGGTGTTTTTTTTAAATTTTAAAACCAATCAAAAATTTTGGAAACAAGTTGAATTAACTTAATTTTGCTACTTTAATTTAAAATAGCAAATGCAAATAAATTGGAAAAGAAGTAAGTTACATTTTTTATTATATTAAAATAATAGAGAAAAAGAAAAAAATTACAATCATGTTTTTTTTTAATTAATTAAATTTATTTAATTGTAGAAATAATCTACTGTCATCCAAGCTAATTGAACTAAATTTATCTTATAACCTTTGAAAAGTTAAGGTTTGACGACACCTGTCCTACAGGATTGAAAAATTAACTCTTCCTGGCGTCAATTCCTAACCGGGTAAAATTTTTGCATAATTTTATATCAAAATCTAATTAAAAATAATTAACTAGATTGGCGCCTAATTAAAAATCCCAAAGTGGATTTTCTATTCTTCATTTCTTTTCGATTTATATCAACATTTCTGTATATGCTGAGAACGAGTTTTTATGCCGAACCAGAATACTAGGCAAAATTGGCTTCGTGAGTTTAGCTTCAGTTGGCAGTCGTAAGCGGTAGAAACTTAAACATGTGGTCGATAATAAAAGTTAGAAATATTTGACCAGACCAAACATACAAAAAAGTGAAAAGAAATAACTTTTAACAATGGTTAAATAAAATCAATAACAATTAACAAACATTAAAGAAAAAAACACTCTAAAAATAATTTTTTTACATACCTACTGCTTAAATCTAAATAAAGAATTAAAAATACTTAAAAATACGAAAATAGTGAAGAAAACCTATATAAACTGCAAACATTAATACCTAACATACATTCATAAAATCTTAAATCATTAAAAATATTAAATAAAGACCTAATTTGCATAATTAAAACATCATGAACTAAAATAAGTGGAAAAAAAACAACATACATTCATGTAACCAACAAAAATTTCTATTGTATACACACTTAAAGTTAAAGAAAAGGAACTTATCAACACCTTAAGTAAAAAGTGGTGAAAAAAAATTAATGTGGTGAATAATTAAAAAAAAATTTTTTGATGAAAAAATACAGAGTAACATTCTCAAAAATTAAAAGGTAATTACATGAATGTAGGTTTTTTTATTTTTTTATATATATATTAACAATAATGCTAACAAAGTTAATTGCCATAGTGGTGAGTTAAGCTGAACATTTAATGATTTTTTTTTATTAAATGTGTGTTACAAATGTGTATATGTAGTGCTTTGCAATGAAAGAGAAAAATTCTCTTAAATAATTTAGCAGATCATCAAATGCTCTCTCGCAGCACAACGCTGAAAGATCTTTCATCGTGGGAGCAGCGGCGTTAAACGAAGTGAGTTGAAATCAAGTTTTTTATTGTAAAGAATGCATGAGAATTACTCTTTTATTAGCATTGCAAACAAAGATGTTGTTTTGTTCGCACTTAGCTACTCAAATTTTATTTTCTTCATTTAAATTAAATAATGAATAATTTAAATCTAATAATTTAAAGCTAAAAGAAAAAAAAAGAAAAATTTCCTGTTTATAATTTTTTTTAGCCATTAAATGGTTGTTTTATGTATAATAGTGCATAAACGTCACACTCATTAAAATTATTTGAACACACAATTTTCAAATGGTAACACTTGCCATTCTGTATTATTTTATACGAAAAACAAAAACAACACTTAGTATATAAGCAATAGCTAAAGTTTGTTGACCCCGGTTTAATTCTTTTGTATTATATACTTATTCTTTTTCTCCATAACTATTTTGGTAGAACTTTTTTTATTTCTTGTTTTCTGGTCTAAGTACCTAATATAAATATTTTTATAGGATTTAAATGTTAATAGAATTAACATATAATTTAGTTTAATTTAACAATAACGTTTATCTCTTTTATATGAAATAAAAATTTTGTTATCATGGAAAGTTAAATATTTTCTATAATTTCAGCATAAAGTAGTTGGTTTGTGATTAAAAATAGGGATTCTATTTAGTTTGTTTTTTTTTTAATTTTTGGTGTTAAAATTAGGATCATGGCTGGGAGAGCATATATATGTTGCACTAACATCATCAAGCAACATAATATCTTCCATATATGTCTTGCAGCAGAAGGTTGTTTGCTAACTAGTTCTTTTCTAATATGTCCGTCCGAAATTAGGTCACTTCCGTTTCCGATCTAAGTTATCACTTCTACATATCTTTTCCGATTCTATATATGTATTTAGGCTACATACTCCGCACGCAAATTAAAATAATTTTTACGTAGCAAGGTAAAGCATTGTCTGATAGGGTGCAAGAACTCCACCCCACAAGCCGACGATCCCTAGCCGGATATAATGCGTGCATCCGCTTCCTGTCAGCAAATTCAAAATATTTAAAAAAAAAAACATTTAAACCGTTGCATGCTTCACCGACTATGATGAAGTTCTGATAGCTATAACTCGGCTTAAAAATAACAAAGCCGCGGGAGCTAATGACTTACCTGCTGAGCTATTTAAAAATGGAGACGAAGCTCTATTTAAATGCATTCACGAGCTTCTATGGAGAACATATTCGAAGGAATCCATTCCGAACGATTGGAATCTCAGTTTGCTCTACCTAATCCACAAGGAAAGCGATCCAGCCATTTGTGCCAGTTACCGTAGGAATGCCTTCTTAATATCACATATAAGATCCTGTCTTTGTTTTTTCTATTTTCTATTCTTTTTTTTTTCTTTGTTTTTCTAACAGATCTATTTTTTCTTTGTTTTTTTACAGAAAATCACACTCTGATGATCATCTTTATTTTAAGCAATCGCTGATTTTATACGTTATTAAAAAGTGTTTAAAAAAGTATAATGCCTGGAAAAAATATCTTTGCCACAAACTTCTTTCTGCAAAACATTTGTGAGTATACAAAAGGGGTATTCACGATTCAGTGAATTTGGCGGAGCAATTGCAAGTTATATTATGCATTTGCAACTAGCTGTAAGCATACCTTAGGAGTAAATTTAAAAAATTTTTTGAAACAGCAGGAAAATTAGCTGATTCATCCGTAAGCAAAGTGCTATTTTGTGGATTAAAGATTAATATGCCAAGAAAAATCGTGAAAAGCTTTAATGATTTAGTGGGTATTGCTGCATCTGAGATATCATGTAACACATTTCTAATGTGAAACTTTTGATGAACTGATAATAATCAACAAACATATCATTCATACCATAAAAACCTTAGGCTGGTATAAATAATACACTAGTAAATTAATTTCATTAATGGTTCATTTCTTAATGCACTCAAATGTTGTTTTTTTTCTATTTTCTGTGTAATAAGCACATGCACAAAATCTGTTTTTGCACAGTTTCGACGCTAAAAAAAAACCATCGAGACAAATCGACTGCCAAAATTTAGTTTGATTTCGTTTATACCTGGAGCACTTTGATTTACTCCACGGTTATCCCCTGAAAAAGGGTCGCAAACATATTTTGAACACGCCCATTTTTAGTATAGTTGCCGTATTTATTCGTGGGCGGTTAAAGGGGAAGTAGCAAAACTTTTTCGTAAAACATCTCGCAGTCAGAAACAATCGACTGTCAAAATTTTAGATAAATCGGTCCAGTAGTTTTAGAATCTATAGCCATCACACAGCCAGACAAACAGCCAGTATTTTCCTTTTTATATATGTGCATTTTCACTTTATTTAATTAATTTAATTAAAAACTTATTATTTGGTGATATTAGCTGCGTTTTATTCGTTCTGGTTTAACCAGTGAATGAATAGATCGCATTAGTTAAAGTTTTGTAAGTTTTGCCTTAGACCGTTTGGGGCATTGTCGCCAAATGATATGACCAAACGGCTGATTGCAAAACAATACCATTACTGCTTCTGACCGCTTGGGGCATTGTCGACGATGATATGACTAAACAGCACAGATGTTTCTTTTGCCAGCATTGGGTGACTAAGAAGGGTTGTAAACCAAACTCTTACTTGCGAGTGCTGCCACAAACTAAAACCAATAGCGACATCTATAGATCCGTAGCGAAAAAAAAAAAAGTTCAACGAGATGAACTAGCTACTGAGCAAGTTCATCTTTTTGTTAGCATGTTATTTAGAACCTATTTGGTTTAACCAGAACGAATAAAACACGCCTATTATCTAAGAGAAACATTTTAATTTATAAATTTAAGCAATTTATACATAATTTTAAAAACCAAGATGATCAAATGGTCTGCCCTGTTTCACAAATGTAGTTTTTCTTTTTCGTAAATGTTTAGTAAATGTTTCGTAAATTTTTTTTTTAGTAATAAAGGAAAGCATTGGATTAAGATATTGGAAAAATGGTTGAGGCAAAGAATGGACAATATATTAAATATATTTTTTAATTAATATAATTTCATAATTACTTAACTACCTAATTACTAAATTACCCAAATAAACTACGATGGAAATTTAGGTAATGTAACGCCAGTAAAGTAACGCCAGATCAAAAAGCTTAATAAAAAAAAACCAGAGAATATTTTGAAAACTGATCACTTGGAAAATATTTATAACTTATGTTATTGTAAGCCTTTCTAAAAAAAAAATTTGTTACAGTAAGCCTTGCCCAATTCAGAGATTTTTTGAAATTTTGTAATCCAAGTCAAAAATCACTTCCGTTTTTTGTAACGTAACGCCAGCACATATTTTTGCTTATATCTTAAAATCCTTAGGGTCGATTGTTGTCATTGTTTTTACCTAATATTGTGCTACTTAATTACTACGCAAATATAAAAGAGCCTTTTTAAAACTTAGAGATTGTCATTATTTTTTTTTTATCCTTTTTCGTACAAATCGTCCGTAACGTCAATTTGGAAATGCCCATATATAGATTTTTTTTTTATATATATATTTATATATTAAAATCTCTAAAATTATGGTGATCACTGCATTTTGATAATTTGAGGTATTGTGGTAATTTGTGTTATTTTGAGGTATTTTGAATTATTGTGGTATTTTGCAGGAATTTTGAGGTATTTTGTGGTAATTTGAGGTATTTTGGAAGTGAGGTCATTTGTGAGAATTAAGTGCAAGGCAAAGAGAATCTTGGTGGTAATTTCATCTGGTGTCACTGATCGATTTATGTGCTTCTCCTTTTCTAGGCGTAGCTTTCGTTGTGTTCTTTTTTTCTTTTGTTGTTGTCTCTTTGACTGTTGCAATTTTTTTTTTATAACTTTTTTAAATTTCGTATTTGTTTACTCTGATTTTTACGCATTTTATAACACGCAAAACACTTTTTACACATACACACAGTTTTATGCTGTGTTTTCTTAAGGACAACTCATTTATCAATCAGAATTTATATAATGTTGTTTAAATTCCGTCAAAAGCTTAAAAATTAAAATTTTCAAAAATTCACGACTTAAAGCCAATTTTTCAGTGCAAGTTTAATCCCTAGTTAGCAAGAGTTTAGTAAATCGTAGATTAAAGTTAATCAGAGTTCAACCACAAAATCACTTTCTCAGTGCTTGGTATCCAGCACTTTTGTGTTTATTGATATGGCAATACCATTAAACGTCAAATAAATATCTGTCAAATCTGAAGTCTCAATAAAAAACAAAAGGAGTAAAAAAATAATCCAATTTTTCCATTAAGGAAATTGAATTTTTGTTACCAACAATTAACAAATCGTCGCTGCGCCTGAAAAAATGGTTATGCTTTAGAAAAACAACAAATTTATAAAACACTAGCTGAACCCGGTGTGCTTCGCTACCCCCCTCTTTATA
The DNA here is from genome assembly GCA_963920525.1 of Dichetophora obliterata. Lineage (NCBI taxonomy): Eukaryota > Metazoa > Arthropoda > Insecta > Diptera > Sciomyzidae > Dichetophora > Dichetophora obliterata. Next base: position 210,560,259 of record OY986436.1, on the reverse strand, counting down.
AAATAAAATTAAAAGTATTTATATTAGGGCGGGTCGATTTATTTTTCGACAATTTCCCTATGATTTCCCTATTCTATGGGTTATTCCATGAAAATTTGCCAAAGGAACCATACCTCTATCGTTAAAATCGAGTCCTCTACTTTTTGCTGGTAGATTTTTTCCCACATGGACGTTCGTATGAAATATTACCTACACGTTCATATCCATAACTCAAAAACTATCGATCAAGTTTAATCGCCAGTAGGCGCGTTGAAAAGGTGAGTTCATTTTGATCAATTTACAAAAAAAATCTCCAACATTGGTCCAATGGTTCAAAAGTTACGGGCATTTTTGTCCAAATTTTGGAGCATTTTTCTATTCTTTTCATGATTTTGTCCAAGAATATTACTTTCATGGCCATTTTTTTGGCTCAATTTTTTTAACTTACGAAGCTTACGAACCTTACGTTACGACTGGACTAATTTGCGCTTTACATTATTGGCATATTTGGAAAAAATAGAAAAATGGTCCAAAATTTGGACAAAAATGGCCGTAACTTTTGAACTTTTTACCAACAAAAAGTAGGGGACTCGATTTCAACGATAGAGGTATGGTTCCTTCGGCAAATTTTTATGGAATAACCCATAGAATACGGAAATCATAGGGAAATTGGTGAATTTTTTCACTCCCTACAAATCGACCCGCCCTAATTTATATATTTACAAAAATTTATGTATTTAATTTTAATTTAATTATTGCAATGCTTCTCCCCTTTTTTTGTTGTAAACCGATTAGAATTCAGCACTGAACCGCATGTAATTTGCTTCATGCTCCCCCTTTTTATTTTTAGACCAATCAAAAAGCAGCAATTACGCAATCAGCTGTTTCGCAGTCAGTTGTGGGAGAATGAGAATGGGGTTACTCCACTCCCTATTTGAATTAACACATATTACAAAATCAGCTGTTTTGCAGAAAGTTGTGGGAGAAAAAGAATGGGGCTACCCCACTATTTTAATTAATATGTATTTTAAATTTGAGGTAAAGGCGTTAATAAACGTAGTAAAAAAGTAGGTGCAGAAGTGTGCATGGTTGAAAAATATTATCATGTTATTAGTATTCCTGAGTCAAAGCTGCACGCTGTGAAAATTTACGATCGGTTAACAGGTCCAGCCTCCAATATATCGCAAACAAAGGGGCGTGCTCCGCCCACTTTTCTTTTGGTACGTATTTCTATTCATGCCAATACCATATATAGCAAATACTGCCGCCGTTGGTCAAAAAATGCCCAAGATATGACCATTTTAAATTTTGGGTTATATGGGCGAGGCCATGCCCCCTTTGTCCACTCACAACTTTATATAGTTAAGAATTTATTATTTCGTAAGAATATCCTATTGTGAAAATTTAATGAAGATCGGTCCAGTAGTTAAGACTATATTGCGATTTTAATTTTCCTGAAAAGAGGCGTGGTCCCACCCAATTTTCTCCTGGTACGTATTCCTAATTATGCCAATACCATATGTACCAAATATGCCCCAAATATGGCGATTTAAATTTTTGGGTTATATGGACGGTGCCACGCCCCTTTGTCCAATAAAAACTTCATATATCCTTTTATTCCTTCCAGAGTCATAGTAACATGCTGTGAAAGTTTCAGCTTTAATGGCTGCAAACATAGCTCCCGTTTTTTGAAATAGTATTTATTCTTACGGCAGCCAATCAGAAGCGTTTTTTATTAGTGAAATGAATTGCCATATACATAATTTTAATTGTAAGTATGTCAATGATATGGTAAGCGTTATAACACGCGTTGGCAATCGGACCTCATGTTATGCTTGAAGGAAAAGTAGTGCAATATTAATATTCAAATTTAATTGTGTTGATAATAATTAAAAAAAAATAATAATAAAAAAAATGTTTCAGAATGCTTTTGTGCATCAACACTTTTTAAAGACACCAAATATATACCATATTGAAAGCAAGTTAATTATAATTAAAGCAAAATGGGGCGAAAAAGGGGGATTTGGTAATAAAAAAATCTATGGCTACCTTACCTGTAGATAAAAACTATATAAAACTTTAGGTAAATACATATTACAAAAAAGTATTTTGTATAGCAAACATTGTTAGTGGTATAAGTAAGTATCTGAATTAAAAAAGGGGGCGGTGAAGTGGGCGTGGTTCATAGTAATATGGTGACGTTAACAGTATTAAGAGCAATATACTACCAAATAAAAAATAATCCGTTGGAAGGAACAAATTTGTACAGAGAACAAAAAGTTTAAAACTTAAATTTGGCGTGAAAAGGGGCGTGAAAGGGGGCGTGAAAGGGGGCGTGGCGTAAGAAATGTTTATTTCTACCTCGCCTGGAGCATAATATGTATACAATTTGAAGTAAATCTGTTAAAAACTATATGGGAGCAATTACATAATTTCAAAAAAGTGGGCGTAAAAGTGGGTGTGGTCGAAAAAAAGTACCCTATTAATCATGCCAGAGTCCCAGTTAAATGTTGTGAAAATTTCAGGAAGATCGGTCCAGAGGTTTGGTCTCCTATAAGGTACAAACAAACAAATAAACAAACACACATTCCATTTTATATATATAGATGAAGAAGACCGAAACCGTTCTCAGCAATAACAGCTTTGCTCAGCATCAATTTATTTGTTTGTATAAGTGAAGTAAACAAAGCATTTGTCAAAATCAAACAGTAAGTTAACAAAAGTTTAACCAATGAATATTGAGCGCTTAACCTTAGTTTAAACTTTGTTTGATAATCACTGAAAAACTGATATCTAGGCTTAAAATTAGTTGAACTGAGAAACAAAGCTAAACTTGCTCTGAAAAATTGGCCCTTAAGGTGACAAATGAATTTGTTCAAGAAACCGAAATAGTTCTATAAATATTAAAAATGAAACAAAAACAAACCGGAAAAAGTCAATTGACATTATTGAGGCTTGAACTCACAACCTCACGATTATAAAAAGCAAGCTCTGATCTACAGAACTTCCAAAGAAATATATTCTAAATAGCAATAAATCAAACTACTTTCTCAAAAAATAAATAAAAAATTTTACTCGTATTTAAACTACTTTTTTACAATTTTTTTGTACCCCCAGTGGTGAATTTTTCAAATTTGAATTTGTTTCATACAAATAACAAAAAATTCTTCCACATTTTTTAGACTCAAGCTTATAACCTCACGACTATAAAGCAAGCGCCCTGTTCCATGAGCTACTGAACTCACACAAAAACTTTTTCTAAATGGCTTTATAAATTCACTTAAGTTGTAGGTTTTTGTTATATAAAAATGTCCCAGAGCTTTTCAGTATTTTTGTTTGCTTTTTAATATGTATCTATGTATGTATCAAATAATTTCGCATTTTAGTCAAACAAATAAACGTGCAGACAAGAAAGTTAGTGATTATTGTGTTGACATCCAGTTCTGAGCTACCTTTTAAGTTTCAAATCTCTAGCTCATAGGAAAGTTGGTTAAAACTGGATTCCAAAATTTGTACGTTACAAACAAGAAGTGAAGCTCACAAAAACGTTTTATTAAAAGCGTTTTAAAAAATAAATTCTGCCAAGAAAATCATAAGTTTTTTTCAGAGGTTTTTTTACAACAAAACCACCAGTAAAAATTCATTATTTTGGATCATTAAAAAAAAAATAAAAAATATATACACATTAGGGCGGGTCGATTTATTTTTCGACAATTTCCCTATGATTTCCGTATTCTATGGGTTATTCCATGAAAATCTGCCAAAGGAACCATACCTCTATCGTTAAAATCGAGTCCCCTACTTTTTGTTGGTAGATTTTTTCTCAAATTGACGTTCGTATGAAATATTACCTACACGTTCACATCCATAACTCAAAAACAATCGATTGGCCTTAATCGCCAGTAGGAGCGTTGGAAAGGTGAGCTCATTTTGATCAATTTACAAAAAAAATCTCCAACATTGGTCAAACGGTTCAAAAGTTACGGGCATTTTTGTCCAAATTTTGGAGCATTTTTCCATTTTTTGCATGATTTTGTCCAACATTTTGTCTTTTACTACACTCATATTCAATATTTTTTTTTTGATAAAAGGTTGATAGATACTTTATTATCTCTTCATTTTAATTTTTGTAGAAAAAAAAAATAAAAAGGGAAAAAAAATCAAAAAGTTGGTTTTATGTGTTATTTTGTTTTAGCAATATCGCATGAATTAATCAACCGAATTCGATAAATTTGGGCTTAAACTCTTTGTTTTGAATTGTAAATTGAATTAAATAATGGATTGAGCCAAAAAAATGGCCATGAAAGTAATATTCTTGGACAAAATCATGAAAAAAATGGAAAAATGGTCCAAAATTTGGACAAAAATGCCCGTAACTTTTAAACCGTTGGACCAATGTTGGAGATTTTTTTTTTTAAATTAATCAAAATGAGCTCACCTTTCCAGAGCGACTACTGGATAGTTTTTGAGTTATGGATGTGAACGTGTAGGTAATATTTCATACGAACGTCAATTTGGGAAAAAATCTACCAACAAAAAGTAGGGGACTCAATTTTAACGATAGAGGTATGGTTCCTTTGGCAAATTTTCATGGAATAACCCATAGAATACGGAAATCATAGGGAAATTGGTGAATTTTTTCACTCCCTACAAATCGACCCGCCCTAATACACATATAAAAGGGCTTATTGCAATAACGTGATAAGCCACATGATCAAAAAAAGTCCATTATTTAGGCTGAATACATAACTTAATGCATTGTTAACAGAGATTTCAGTTTTTTTTTTTATTAATTTTCTAACCTATTTGTAAAAGTTTCCGTGTTCAATTCCATTTCTTCATACAAAAATAAATTTTTTCATAACTTTAGAGTCGATTATTTCAAAATATTTTTTATATGGCTTATCATGTTTTTGCAATAATCCCTTCATATATATACACTAATTTAATGATACAGTTTAAAATTTTTTGTTAAATGCTTTTATTAACCTTTTGAACAAAAAAATTTGAATGAGTATATTAAAAATTGGCGGTATATATAATTGGCGGAGTATATTAAAAATTTTTACACCGAAACTCAAAATTTTGATTTTTCATATCGTTTTTTTCTCATTCTTAGGTAACGATGTTTTATGAAAAAGTTATTATAAAATTTTATTTTTATTATTATTATTAACTAATTAATGGGTGGCAAAAAATTTTTTTAAGCCTTCTTGTATTCGGGCATCGTCACCCAACGAGCACATTTTCAATTTTATTATATAGATGATATTGTCTACATTTTCTTTATTTGATTAAAAAAGAAATACCAAATCTTTTTTACAAATTCATGAAACTTGCTTTATTAAAGCTGCTATCTCCAAAAACTGACCTTCTAAGAAAAATAACGAAAACAGAGTTATTTTAGTATAATAAAAATGATTTTCGTCTGCCTTTTTTTTTCATCAACATTATATGCACATCAAGTGAATTAATATAGATGGAAAATACTTAGAGGCACACAATATTGCGAATAAAACTAATGAACAATCATCAACTTAATCGGTAAAGCGAAATCACAAGCACCCACAATGAATTCCATCAGTCGACAAGCAATGGCCACAATGCCAAAAATATGGCTGGCATTTCTAACGCAGTTGTGTTTTTTTTTTGTTTTTGTTTTTACGAATAAGTAAATATACACATATAACATATAGTAGGCACATACACACACAATTCCACAAAGCTTATAAAAATAATCTGGCTCCATTTGGTACTTATTTGATGTCAATTAATTAACACGTGCGGGGCTTAAGGATGCATTATGAGATAAATATATATACACATAGAAACACAGACGCACACATATATCGCCGCCTTATACACAGCGCCTGTCCAAGAGCTTTAAGCGCCCCCGTTCAAGTTCGATCATGCGCCCCGAAAATGGAAATACCCTTAATTTTATTAAAAAAAAAAAACATTAATTTCTTGACGAAATTAAAATTTTGTTTATTTACACAGTAAAAAATTTAAAGTTAAATTTTATCTTTTTTTATAACATTTGCGTGGTATAAACTTTTTTTATTCCAAATAATTTATAAATTTTATGCCACTCAATATTATAACAGTAATAAAACAAATATAATTTAAAAATTTTATATGAATATCATGTGTAAATCAAAACATATTCTGGTTCGAAAGTAAAAAATTCACCAAAATCGGGAAATTTAAAAATAAGGTGGTTTCGATTAATCTGACGAGAAAAATGGTCTAGAAAAGTTTAAAAGATTTGATGGTATAACTTTTAAAACATTTTTGGTTTGGATTTATATGTACACCAAATAGTATAAAATTTATCCTCATATATTTTACTGTATAGATCGTTTTGTGTTTTATTCAATGAATAACATGAATATATTATCCCAACTAAAAATAAAAACTATTTCAGCAAAGGCCAAACAGCGGACGAACAAGGCCTTATTTTAAAAAAATTTTCGGCCTAACAAGAGTCGAACAAATATCGTTTACTAACTAAATTCATACACAAAAAATTTTTTGCGCCACATACAAATAATAATACTATCAATATCGGCATAGTCTTTGCTTTTATTGAAGAGCATAAGTTTTTTGTTAAAAAAATTTTTAAAAAATTTGGTAACATACAACGGACGTACAGCGGCAGTACAACTTAACTCAGGCCTTGTTCAGCCATCGTTCCACCCAATTTTCGATCACTACTCAGTAAAAAATATGAGGATAAATTTTATACTATTTGTTATATATACAAATCCAAACCAAAAATGTTTTAAAAGTTATACCATCAAATTTTATAAATTTTTCTAGACCAATTTTTCTCGTCAGACCAATCGAAACCACTATATTTTTAAATTTCCCGATTTCGGTGAATTTTTTACTTTCGAACCAAAATATATTTTGATTAACACATGATGTCCATATAAAATTTTTAAATTATATTTATTTTATTATTTTTATAATATTGAGCGGTATAAAATTTATAAATTGTTTGGAATAAAAAAGTTTATACCACACAAATGTTATAAAAAGGATAAAATTTACCCTCAAATTTTGAACTGTGTAGGCTTTTTGGATCATTAATAGGCCAAGTTCATTACTTAAATGACCGTGCGGCCCAGGTCCGACCACTGTTCGCGCGCTAATATTGGGGGTTGGAATTAGTTTTAAAGGTTTTCTAAGAGATGGCGTAACTATCAATAGATCGCATCGGGCACACCTGTGACTATATTCATTTCAAAGCACATTGTCTAAGCTTCATTTTTTAGTATGTGTCATTCCACTGAAGTGTAAACAACATATATTTTTTTCTCTGTGAACATGTCGACTTTCGTTCCAACAAAACGCAATTTGCGGGAAGGTTTACTTTTGTGCTTCCATTTGAAGAAAAAAGCGGTTGAAGCAAAACGCACGCTTACTGAGGCTTACGGGGACTATGCTCCATTGATTTCTACTTGTGAGTACTGGTTCCGTCGGTTTAAAAGTGGTGATTTTGATACGGAAGACAAAGAGCGTCCGGGCCACCCGAAAAAGTTTGAAGATGAGGAATTGGAGGCTTTGCTCGATGAAGACCCGTGTCAAACCCTTCAAGAATTGTCAGAATCATTGGGAGTCGACTTATCAACGGTCGGCAAACGCTTGAAGGCCATGGGAATGATTCAAAAGCAAGGAAATTGGGTGCCGTACCAGTTGAAGCCAAGAGACGTTGAACGGCGATTTTGCATGTGCGAACAACTGCTTCAACGGCATAAAAGGAAGAGTTTTTTGCATCGTATTGTCACTGGCGATGAAAAGTGGATCCATTACGATAATCCTAAGCGGAAAAAATCGTGGGGACCACCCGGCCATGCATCAACATCGAGGGCCAAGCCGAATATTCATGGCGCCAAGCTTATGCTGTGTATTTGGTGGGATCAGAAGGGTGTCGTGTACTATGAGCTGCTAAAACCTAACGAAACCATCACTGGGGGACGCTACCAACAACAATTGATGCAATTGAGCCAAGCATTAAAGATTAAACGGCCGGAATATGCCAAAAGACACGACAAAGTGGTTTTTCAACATGACAACGCACGGCCACATGTTGCAAGAACCGTCAAGGAAACGTTGGAGGCGCTGAATTGGGATGTGCTGCCCCACCCGCCTTATAGCCCAGACATAGCCCCTTCCGACTACCACCTATTCAGATCGATGACGCATGGCTTGGCTGAGCAGCGCTTCACTTCTTACGAGGATACCAAAAAATGGGTCGATTCGTGGATTGCCTCAAAAGACGAATCGTTCTTCCGGCGCGGAATCCATATGCTGCCAGAAAGATGGGAAAATGTTGTAGCTAACGATGGACAATACTTTGAATAATATACATTGTACCGTTGTTTCTAAATAAATGCTCAAAAACCGAAAAAAAACCTTTAAAATTAATTCCAACCCCCAATATTTGTACTCGGGATATTTTAAATGTTGCGATATATGAAATTATTCCGAAGAAGGCAACTTTTCGTGTTTTCAAGATGCAAATTGTTCTATGATTTTATCATATTGAATTGAAAGCTTGCTCTTGTTTTATCGAACTTTGAAGACAGTTTTTATTTATCTTTAATTAGGAAAAATTTGTTCAGCCAATACAAGACTTGTTAATACAATTTTATATGCAATTACAGCATTTGACATGACACTGAAATTGGGTTTCTTTAAAATATTTAGAGCAATTAGTGAAATTAATCAAATATATGTAAATGAGATGAGTCTGTTTATTTTTGAAGATATGTCCGTTCCTTTGGAACTAAAATGAAAAATCAACTGTGTATACTTCTTCGTTCTACTTTTTTGTTTCTTTTTTAATATTAAAAAGAACAATTTCACATTTCTTGGGAGCTTTTTCAATAGAACACGAATTTTATTATAACTGTTTTCGCCTCGTGAAAAGTATTCACAACTTTCTATGTATAAATTTTTACAACATTCTATGTAGGCGGCCTGGATGGTCTTTTGTTAGCGCGCTAGACTGTCGCTCAGGGGTCCCAGGTTCGAGTCCTGGCTGGGCAATGATCCTACGCAATAACCTTTCTTTCCTTATTCCTAATCAAAGGAACTTTAAAACACATCAATTTACGACGAAAAGTTGTTGGTGGTGGTAGGAAAAGTTTGTGGAGAGGAACACTTAGTATCTTGACTTGACTGAAGTCAAGGCATAACAATTGCTTTGGATTTAATAGCTATCACATTTTTCTACAGCTTCTGCCACATTAAGAACATTTTACACAAAAGTTTCACTGATAACTCCCTTCTTCCATTCTGTGGTATCACAACGACCAATAATACGGTGTAAGTGGGCTGGTATAAATACCTGCCGCTACCTTAACCTAACCTTACCTAACCAAACCTAACCTAACCTAACTTAACTTAACCTAAACTAACCCAACCCAACCTTACCTAACATAATCTAGTCTAACCTTACCTAACCAAACCTAACCTAACCCAACCTTACCTAGCTTAGCCTAACGTAACCTAACCTAGCCGACCTTTACCTTACCTAATCTAGACTAACCTAACATAGCCTTAGCTAAGCTAACCTACCCTAACCTAGCCCAACCTAACCTAGCCTAGCTTAACCTAACGTAATCTAACCTATCCTAGCTTAGCCTAACGTAACATTACCTAACCTAGCTGAACCTAGCCTAACCTAACCCAACCTAACCCAACCTAACCCAACCTTACCCAACCTTACCCAACCTAACCCAACCTAACCTAGCCGAACCTAACCTAACCTAACCTTACCTAGCTTAGCCTGACGTAATCTAAAATAACCTAGTCTAGCTTAGCCTAACGTAACATAACCTAACCTAGCCTAACCCAACCTTACCCAACCCAACCTTACCTAATCTTACCTAACTTAACCTAACCTACCCTAACCTAGCCCAACCTAACCTAGCCTAGCTTAACCTAACGTAATCTAACCTATCCTAGCTTAGCCTAACGTAACCTTACCTAACCTAGCTGAACCTAGCCTAACCTAACCCAACCTAACCCATCCTAACCCAACCTAACCCAACCTTACGCAACCTAACCCAACCTAACCCAACCTTACCCAACCTAACCCAACCTAACCTAGCCGAACCTAACCTAACCTAACCTTACCTAGCTTAGCCTGACGTTATCTAAAATAACCTAGTCTAACTTAGCCTAACGTAACCTAACCTAACCTAGCCTAACCCAACCTTACCCAACCCAACCTTACCTAATCTTACCTAACTTAACCTAACCTATCCTAACCTAACCTAACCTAGCCTAGTCAAGCCTAACGTAACCTGACCTAACCCAACCTAGTCTAACTTTGCCTAACGTGACCTAACCGAACCTTACCTAACCTAAATAAACATAACCTAATCCAATCTAATCTATCCTATCCTAACCTAACCTAGCCTAGCCTAATCTAACCTACCCTACCTTAACCTACCCTAACCTACCCTAACCTACCCTAACCTTACCTAACCTAACCTAACCTAACCTAACCTAACCTAACCTAACCTACCCTAACCTAATCTAACCTGACCTAGCCTAACCTAACCTCACCTAACCTAACCTAACCTAACCTAACCTAACCTCACCTAACCTAACCTATGTTTAATTTCGAATTATATGTTCTTACAAGTTTTCAATATTTTTTAAATAGTTTTAAAATGTCCGCGAATAACTCTAGTATTTTTAAATAAAATTTAATTTCGCGCCCTTTGTTAGCTTGCGCCCCCGTGCTTTGCACGGTCTGCTCATGCGGTTGGACAGGCTCTGCTTAAACATACACATCACATAAACAAAAAATACAAATACTTCTACATTTTTTCTGAATTATATTCATTTTCAATGGATTTGCTAACACACGCAGCAATGATGGCAGAAATATTGCGTTAATTAAGCATTTCCTGAGTGACAGAGCAATAAGAAGAAAAAAGCAATTCATTTATTTATTAAAAAATTTTGTGACAGTATATTGTTTATTGTCGATATTTCAAACTTGAATGGCCTTGATTACGTTTTCGCTGTAAAAAATGCTTTCATTTATTTTTGATTCTTTGAATTTTTCTAGAAATATTTGCTTTCTGTTTGGTCTTGTAAATTTTCAGCTTCCGTTCATCCTTTTAGAAAAATGTTTCAACAAACTTTTCACTATGCTTGCGTTGGTGAAACGGCTTTAAACACTTATGGCCTGAGGCGTTTTTTTTTTTTGGCCTATCGACATTTCAGCGTTCAATGCGATTAAGTTTGGTTTTGTTTATGTTTTTGTTTATGTTTGTGTGCATAAAACATGATTTTATTCTCCATTCTGTTGCATTAAAGCGATTAGCTAAAATAATCTTCTTGATGATGTTTCTTGTTTCTCAATGTCCTGCGGCTTTATTTTATTTAAATTAACTTGAAAAGCATTTTGAAATCTTAGGTCCAATTTTTCAGTTCGAGCTTAAATTCTAGTCAAATTAAACTGAGGTTAACTCACTAAAATTGAACGTTCAAACTTGGTTTAGGCAAAAAAGAAACACACTATGTTAGAATTTAAGTCAATTCAACGAATGCTAAAATATCTAGTTAAACCGAGTTTAAACGTCAAATTTTGGTGAGTTAACCTCAGTTTAATTCGACTAGAGCTTAAGCTTGCAAAATTGGCTCTTAAGCATCATTTAAACTTTAAAATGAAAATTTAAAGTTTTTTTTCGTTTTTTTTTGTCTAATTTATTTAAATAGTTCTATGTTTCAAGTATTTCTTTGCACAGAGTGCACAATAATTTTTCAACATAATTGAAAATGAAATAAAGCTGTCAACTACAGTGCTACAACAACACCAACAACAGCAATAACAGAGAAATTCCCTATCAAGCAACAATTAAATCTCAACAGCATTTAGCTGCTTTTGTCTTTAGCTGCGCTAGTTATTTGAATGTTTTGTTGTTGTTGTTATCGCTCTTGCCTTTGTAGCAGTGATGAGATTTTTATTTTATTAAAAATCCCGAAAAAATGTTAAAATTCAGACTCACTTCACTTTTCCTCCCCAAAGAGACCTAAAAATCTTAAAAGTCTCATGTTTCACGTTATCTCTCGAAAAAGACCAAAACAGTTATTATTATTATTTTATTAAAGTTTTTTCTAAATTACCTCTATATTTATTATGTTGACTTTATATGATTTAAATACAAATTCTAAATGTTTGATAGTTTAAATCATACTTGATTTTAAATACAAATTCTAGTTGTTTGATAGTTTAAAATCGTTTATTGAGCTGAAGGTCAAAGTTAGAACAATTAATTGTTCTAACGAAATTTTCCAAAGAAACAACAAAAACAACAAAGTTTTTTCAATATGAAAAGGAAAAAATCACTAGCTGATTTTATTGCACAATTTCTGCCCTGCTAAAAGCGTCATCAGAAATCTTTGTGATACCCGTGCAAGCGCGCATAAACGCACTGTTCCTCCGGGGCGATGAAACTCAATAAACAATTTTAAACTATCAAACAACTAGAATTTGTATTTAAAATCAAGTATTATTTAAACTATCAAACATTTAGAATTTGTATTTAAATCATATATAGTCAATATAATTATTATTTTATAATCAAATGTTATTGACAAGTTGGCAGTAATTATAAATAAGCCAAAACTTATAATAAAATCTTATTTAATGCATAAATGTTAATTTTTGCGAACTTTTGATGAAACAACTTAAGTAAATAAATACATTAGGTTGCCCCAAACAAATCATGTTTGATGTCCGCGGCTTTTCCACTTCCATTTGACCTTAGAAACACCCTCAATTGGTAAAGGTTAAAAGGTCGCGAATTCATTTTCTAATTTTACCATACGATTTGTATGGGAAAAATCAGTTTTGCTGGTAAATTGAATTTAGAGCCATTATCTTTTAAGCAAAATGATTAAAAAAGTGTTCCCTCAAATTTTTTCTGTTATGACATATCCAAATTTCATTTTCATCCGATTATTATTTGGTGATTTGGTGATATAATTACAAAAAACTACTTGTAACTTTTAATCCAAAAACATATAACAACCCAATGAATTTTGTCCTCATTGTGCATTCCAACTATCATTATCTAAAATTTAAGACCAATAACTATAATGAAAATGGAGTACTCTAAGAGATATTGATTTTTAATGAAGTAATTCTAAGTAAAAGTATTCATTTATATAGGAAGCTCTAAGAAAAGAGTCACACACCACCAAATAATAATTAGATAAAATGAAATTTGGATATGTCATAACGGACGAAATTTGAGGGAACACTTTTTTTTTAACTGATTTTTCCCCATACAAATCGTATGGGAAAATTATAAAATGAATTCGCGACCTCTTAATCTTTACCAATTGAGATGCGCTTCTCAGAGAGTGTTTCTAAGGTCAAGTAAAATTATTAAAGCCGCGGACATCTATCAAAATAAAAAAAAAAATATTTTTGGGACACCCTAATATACATAGAGATAAGTGAATCCTCTGGGTTTTTTATCATAAAGGTGTATTTTTAAGGCACCCATTTTGATCTTTTTAACACAATTTTATATCATCTAGAAAAAAAGAAGCTGAAGGACTTTAGTTGCAAAAATTTTTTTTTAATTTTATTTTAATTTTCTTAAAATAAGGAAGATTTGCTTCTCAAAGGAAAATGCGAAAAAGGGAATAATACATTGAGGAAAACATATTTTTATAATTTTATTTTCTTAAATATCTTATGTAAATTTTCCAAAATTTATTCCTTGCAGATGAGCCTCTGCGCATGAAGAAAATTTATTGGTTTGTTACTAAGATAAGATAAAAAAAAGCTTCTGATGACGTTCTGTCAAGTCAATTTAAACATTCCCTATTTTAAAATAACCATTATAAAGTTTTAAATATTTATAAGCAAAAGATAATGCAGTCGATTGCAAAGGTTAATTAATTAAAATTTAATTGATAAATAAATTATTGTCAATTAGTTTATAAAGCAAGCTTTTTAACAGTATTATTGACTTTACCAATAAACCGACATGAATACATTTGTGTAGAACAATAAAACTGCAAGAAAAATACATGAAGTGTCCATTTTGTGATTTTTGCCACTTCAATATAAAGCACTTTTTTAGCAACCAAATCTGGTTTGGATAAAAAAAAGCAGGTAAAATCTCAAAAAAAAAAGTAATTTTATGGCTCGATATCGCTACCAAAATATGCAAATCATTATCCAAATAGAATTAACTAGCTTTACAACTTTGCAATGCAATTGTGACAGGGTCGTAGCCAGGATTAACACAAGGGGTGTGTTTTGATTAAAACAAAATCGAAAGGTTTTAATATCGATAAATTAAAAGGTATGTTTTTTAGTTATATTAAATTTTTGTTCGAATTGTTAACGTCATAGGATAAAAATAGTCGATTTAATATAAATCTAAAATATATAAAAAGGACAGCCCCCATTAAGACAGTCTGTCTAGTCTGCTGTATGATTGACTCTACACAGAGTTGTTGTTGTTGTGTTTGCCTTCTTTAAACTTACTTGATCTAAATAGCTCACAATTAAAACCATGTAAAAACTATAAAGTTTCGTGCCGATAGATAAACTTTTAGAACTCGCTCAAGAGCCCAATAAGTGGAAAAGCTTTATACAAGAGTTTTTCCCAATATATGATCAAAGAAGTAAGAAACATATATTGAAGTAAATTAAAAAAAAAATAATTTGCATTTCGTTTTAATGTAATTGTTCTTTGAAATGAGTTCTCAAACATGAAAATAGCATGAAATGTACCAGAGTTGTGAAATTTTACTTTTCGAAAAAATTTTATTTTCTTGCAATAAAAAAAAATCGTAAAAATCCAAACTTGAAAAAATTCTGTGATTTCCTGTGATGATACCATACCAATTCTGTGATGATACCATACCAACACGGTTTTCTAACAACACCTCTCCTAGTCTTCTAGACTATTTTATTGTCTCTGATCCATCCGTAATTTCACTATTTAATCAATTATATTTTATCTGATCACGATTTAATTTTCTGTTCTTTAAATGTCAATCTATCTCGTTTAGTTATACCTAATACTTTCTCGTATCGCGATTTCAAGCACATTAACTGTCCATCTCTTTTTCGTGATGTATCTCTGCTATCATTTAATGATTGTTGGCTTCATACAAACATTAATGATAAGCTTAATTCACTATTGGAGCCAATAAAATATTTGTTTGATAAACATGTCCCTTTACGTTCTTGTAGTGTTAAAAATATGTCTTGTCCTTGGTATACATGTTCTGAGTGCATTAAAAAGAAGAAACAAATTTAGAAATATATGGCGAAGAAATCCGTGCTCTTATAACTGGGAAGTCTGTAGACTAGCGAGAAATAAGGCTGTTATTTTAACGAGACAGGCTAAAACTCGGTATTTCTCGGCCAAACTTGACCTATTTCTTCCAACAAAAACGCTTTGGAACAACATAAAAAAACTTGGAGTTTGTAATAAAGATAACACTGACTGCACTTTAGATCCTGAAGTTCTTAATAACTTTTTTGTAGATAATGATGCTTCTTCTAATTCTAATATTTCACCCCTATTCGGTCACTTCTTGCAACAAACTTTTAGCTTCTCTCCGGTAGTTGAACTTGATGTAGGTAATAGCATATCGAAGATTAAATCTAATGCTATTTCTGAAGATGGCATTCCCATCAAGTTTATAAAATTATTGTTGCCACACATTATTGGTCCTCTAACGCATATAATTAATTTTTGTTTTATGTCGTCTGTGTTCCCTGACTTATGGAAAGTTGCCATCGTTCTTCCTGTAGCAAAAAAGCAAAAGCCAATAAATGTCAACGATTTTAGGCCCATAAGTATATTAGCTTAAGTCTGTGAGAAACTCATGGCTCAACAAATAACTAATCATTTAGTTGATAAAAATCTGCTATCCCCTTTTCAATCAGGTTTTAGGTCTGGACACGGGTGCTCGTCCACTGTTGTTAAGGTCATTGACGATATACGACCGGAATATGATGCTGGCAATTTGACTCTACTTTGTTTGCTTGACTTTTCAAAAGCTTTCGATAAAGTAAACCATCAACATTTGTGTAGTAAGCTTAAGTATCTATTTGGTTTCTCTGATAATGCTGTAAATCTTATGTCGTTATTTGTGTGATAGGTCTCAAAAAGTTAAAGTTGGTCAATTGTCCTCAGGGTATAAATCTGTCTTAAGTGGCGTACCACAAGGGTCTATACTTGGCCCTCTCCTATTCTCTATATTTTTAAATGACATAGTCTCTGTTTGCAGTAATGCCTCTATCCATGCATATGCTGATGATGTCCAAATTTATTTATCTAGAAGAACAGGACTGGTTGATGACTTGTGTTGCAGAATGAATGAGGATCTCAACAGCATTAATGAGTGGGCAAATAGCAATGGTCTTCTTCTAAACTCTTCCAAATCATATGTACTTCCTATCTGTAGAGGTAAAACTTGTGTTAATGATGTCCCTGATTTGTTGATTGGTCCTAACAAGCTAACTGTTGTGTTGAAAATTGTAAATCTTGGTTTCTATATTAATTCTTCGCTTTCATGTGTTGACCATGTTAATAGTATTGTCAAAAAAGTTTATTATGTATTGCGTAATTTAAGAATATCTGCAAGCGTGACTCCAGTTAGTATTAGGCGTAAGTTGGTTATACAACTTATTCTACCTGTGATAACCTACTCTGAGGTGGTATTTATTTTATTTTTTTTGACACTTGTTAGTACAATAAGATAAAGTAACATCTTTTATAGTACAACGAATAATATACATAATCAACAAATCAATGGTATATAGTAAACTTCTCTTCCTCCCAGTTAAAACTTCAAATAGCATTTAATTACGCCACACGCTATGTGTATATGGCCTTCGTAAATTTGATCATCTGTCTAGTTTCCGGAATGCAATACTTAGATGTGACTTGACTGCTTATCTCAACGCCAGAAACTGTAAGTACCTTCATAAGTTAATTCATGAGAAAACACCTAGATATCTATATGAAAAACTCCAGTTTTGTATGTCCAGAAGAAGCCATGTTTTAATAGTTCCGAGGCACAACTCGCTAATATCTTCTCAACTGTTCTTCATCAACGCCATTAGGTTGTAGAATTCTCTACCACGAAGGCTTAGGGAAATCAGTGGGAGAGGTTCTTTTAGGCAATCTATTTTATCTTTTTTCTCTTCTCTTTAGTAGCTTTATACTCTTGTTCTAAGTACTTTATCTATTGATTTCTGTGTTTCACTCAGTCTATACATTATATTCTTAACTTTTAACTTATTATAGTTTTTACGAGCATTAAGCCATTATTGTATTAAAATTAAGTTAGTTGTCTTTAAAATGAGTTGTTATTATTATAATATTAAGTAAGTTAATCATTTTAATGTTTTATGTTGTACTATAAAAGCTCTTAGTGTACTTATATTTTCAACAATACGAATAAATTGAAATTGAAATTACATTGCTTAATACAAAAATTCAATATTAAAAGAAAAATGAAATATTGGAGTGCTATAGCATAGCCTTTAGCAGAGTTAGGGGTAGTGCACTAAATGTTTAGTGCAGTAAGCATTTCACTAGCACTAAATATATATATAAAGTACTTATATTTTTCACTTTTTCTTACCAGCTTAGTAATAGTGAAACATTTCTTCATTGCTTGAGACTTAAATGATAGTGTTATTATGTTGCTTTATAATTAAATATAATGGTAGTGACTGAAAATGTACAGCACTGAAACTTAGTGCAAAATTTGAGCAGTCACTGCATGGAAGCTGCAATTAAAAATGTTGCCTTTCAACTTTCAAAAATTACTGGTTTTGAAATTATTTTAGTTTCGAATAAAATAAATCTATAATAATAAAATAATGTTTTCTAAATGGGCTAAGAATTTTGAAGATTTGAGTTTATATTAGTGCAATTATTCACACTTTAAATTTGTTCATATAAAAGTGGTGTTATTAAAATATTAGTTTTATATGAAAGTTTTCAATATAATAACTGTACTGAGATATCTCCTAAATTCAAGAAAAAGGATTGAAAAAACATTGAATATAAATTTTATACAATGATCTTATTCTTTTGTTTAATTTTAAAAATAAACTGTTGACCCTTGCTTTCCATAAAATAAAAACATTTTGTATTCCACTACCATAAATGCAGACTTTTTTTAACCACTATTAATTTTAGTACAAAAAAAAATTGCACTTAGCTGTAGAAATTTTTTTCCACTATTCTTGTATGAAATTTAGTGAAAAATTTTTCACTATCACTAACGAATAGTGATCTTATATTTTACAATTCATCCAATATAACACCAATAGAAGTAGTGAATAGTTCTACACTATCAGTACATGTAAGCTGAAACTGAAAATTTTGTGCATACCCCTATCTCTGGTCTTAAGCTATTTTGTGAAAAAATTTCAAAAACCAAAATTCGGATCACAAAGTTGTAGCTCGCCCATTCCACGCATAACGCAATACTTTTTTTCAAAAATTGACCTCATGGCTTTTGATTTGTTCTATTTTTGGGCAACAGATTCCTATTGCAATTTTTGAAAATGCTGAAGCTGAGTTGATGTCAAAATTTAAAAATGTGCAAGCTATAACCGGCACACAAAAGTAACACAGTTTTATTCCAGGGAGATTAAAACTCAACGATATTCAGCTTCAGAGAATTTTTTGATATATCAGCTGATCAAACCATCATAACTTTTTTGTTTTGAGACTGATTTTAATACTTTTTGCAACAAAATTAGTAAGAATTTAATAATCTTCAATGTAGCAATCTTGAAACAAAATTTTGTTCACCTTTTTACAAATAAAAGTAAAAAAAAAATTAAAAATATTTTTTTTCGGTATTTTTTAGTTTTCTCTACCAAGGTCAAGTGTAAGGTCATCGAAACTTATGAATAAAATGTTGGTCCTTATAAGACAAATCATTTTGCAGATTAAATTTTGCAAATATCTTTACCGTTATGAAATTTAAAGGCGATAAACTGCCTCAAAATGATAAGGTATGTGCACAAAAATTTAAATTGCGAAAAAACACATAGAAGCGCCATCATAAAATTGGTTTTGACTTAAAGGCAACATTTTTCTTCAAATTAAAAAAATAAAAACTAAAAAAAATACGTTTTTTTTGAGAAATTAGCAAATAAATTTTTTTAAATATGATGGCGCTTCAAAAATCTTAAAATAATATATTTTTTCAGAAACTACTTTTTAATACCTTTCTAACGGTACCTCATTTATTTAAACTGACGCAGATACAATTAATTAAAAACTTTCCAATTCTGGCGTTTTCGAATGATTTGCAGAATTGAAAGGTTAATAACTTTTTAACGAATGGCGGTATAAAAAAAAATAAATGAACTTATAAAAAAAAACCAAAAATAAAACAAATCGAAAGTCATGAGACGGACTCATTTTGCGTTATGCTTGGAATGGGCGAGCTGTTAAAAATACAATTTTTTCAAAAATCCACGAAATTCCTGTGTATGGCATTTGAAACACAAAAAAAAATCATAAGAAATTTAAAAAACTTTATTTATCATATAAAATGATTTCAATAATTTAAAAAAAATATCTCTGATTTTTGTTTTAAATAAAACTTCAGTACAAATTTATATAGCAATTTTAAAATTTAAAATATTTTAAAATGGCAACTCAATATTGTTTTTAAAAATTGAAATTTAGTTGCGATGTCTAAAGCTTCAATTACAGCATCCTGCAGCTCTTGATAAGTATATGTGGTTGCATGTCTTACAACCCATCCCACCTTTAGTTGTAAGTAAGTTTTTGTTTTTTTTTTTTAAATAGGGCAAGTTTATTCTTAATCTTAAACACATTCTGTTTGTAGGTCTGTTTTTGTACTCGATTCAAGTAACCTGAAGTAGCTTGAAATCATTATTTTACAAATTTTTGAAGCTCTAAAGAGAAAAGTAACATACAGAATGTCACTCTCTATTCTATTGCAATTACTTGAAGTTAGTACGGAAACAGACTTAGCATAAGCTGTCGTTTGAGAGTACAGAAAAATTTATAAATACTATTTTTTAAGGTACCAAAAATCGTTTCGAATACAGCTTATATCTCATGAGTTTGATATAAACAGGTTTAGTGAATCAGACGCGCCATGAACGTACGTGGCAAGATCACATTCTTCCGCTCCATACGCTTGTACTCCTTGTAATGTTACATTCATGGCAGCCGCACCATCGTAACTCGTAGCTCGAACATAAATACACCTTGCTGAAGTCCAAATAAATTTTATTACCTATTATCTGAAAGCATAGGTCGCAGTTTAGTTCAAAATTTAAGTGGCTTTTGCGTTGTAGTTGCCTTATTGTAGTTGCCAATTTGTTAAATTTGTATACTTTCCGGACCATAAGGGGGGAGGTAGGTCTTAGCCCCTAAAACATGGAATTGTGATTTGTTACATTATGCAATCAATTAAAAAAATTTTGCCTGTAGATGGCGTTATCGACAGACAAATTGAATGCATAGTCATTTTTCGATGTAAACAATACAAGTATAAAAAGCAAAAACTGAACTCATAAAGGATGAAAACAAAACAAAGCAGCAAATCGGTGTGCTCGACCTTTTTTAAAAATTCTAAAAAAATTATCAAAAATTAAGTTAGGTCTGTAAATACTGGAAATGGCATTTTTTACTTCCTCGCTAATTTATTTTGCAAGTTAAGGGAGTAAAAAAATGAAAAAATTATGAAAATAATGAAAAATATGCACATTTTTGATGATGTATTTCTTGAAAACCAATAGAGATAAAATCTTTCAATTGTTTTATTTCAATTTAAAAATATAAGATTTTAATATGTGTATCCAAACTTTTTAAAAAAGTGACAGTTTTGCCAAAAAGCTCTATTGAAGATAGATTTTTTTTCATCAGTTTTATAGTTTTCAACCCTGATTTTTTTCAAAAGTTGATCCAAAAATAAAAATTTTTTTTGCAACTTAAAAGATCTTTTATAGATAGCTTAGAATATGTCAAGAGTTTTTTATTTTTATTATTTAAAACATTTCTAAGGAAAAGATTTCAACTTGCCATAGTAAAAAGTATAAATGGACACAAGCAAACAAAAAAAATAAAGAAAGGGAGATTGTGGAAGGCTCTATGAATAGATAATTATAATATAGAATTGAGTTTTGTTTATAAAAATAGTCAATTGGAAAGAGATATTGGGGTCATTTCTTACCTAAATTATTTTTAAGACTTGATTACACTGAACAACAAAATCATTTCTTTTTTCCAAAATAAGAAGGTTCCGCCAACGGATTCTGATGGAGGGGACCAAAAAAAAAATATACGTGTATCGGCGTTTTGAAACTTGACGTCTGAGTTTTATTTTAGAGGGGGTTAAATTTATCCCCCTTTTGAACAATCTCATAGTGAATCGGCAAACGAAACCATGTGACCCTCATTTTTTGGTATTTAGAATTGGTGTTAAAATGTCCCAAAAAACTCAGTGTTAGGGTGTTTGTTCCCATAACAAAAATGTTATACGTAAAATTTCACTTAAAATCACCATACAAAAGAAACTTATACATATAACATCTATAAATACAAAGAATAGAGAAAATTTGGGTATTTGAGGAAGCATGCATTTATTACATGTCTTTAAGCTCTTAGCAATTCTATACCTTTATCAAACAATGTCCATTCGTTCAAATTTGAAAGAATGAATAACCGCCCAAAAATTTTTTGGCGATTATTCATTCATGATTTGGGCGAAGGTTTGCAGTTTTGGGCGATTGTACATTATGAACAATCGCCCAAGTATTTTGGGCTGGCCTCGTGCGAAATCCTGCGGGCTGGCCTGTGTGTGTGTGATGAAAACCAGTTTGTTTTTAAAAAAAAAATAGAAATAAATTGGCCATTTCTACATTAAAAAGGGCTCTGATCGAGCTTGTATTGATCAATTGTGTTGTAAGTGTTTTTAAATCTTTGAACACAAATTATCGACAGCTGGACCTACGAGTTTAATGCCGCAGTTTTTTACTCTCTGAGGTTTTCCATTGTCTGCAGAGAGGTACGACTGAACAGAAAAATTAATTCAATTGAAAAAACATATTGTCTGAGTCAGACTACAGCGGTTCTTTAGCTTAGGGGCCACGTACTCTACTCAGTAGGCTACGATCACCCAAGTTTGTTTTTAGTTTTGTTTATTTATTCGATAAAGTAAAACAAATATGTATCGATATTTTTTTTATGAAAACTATATATACGTTGTATATTCGTTTATGTTGTTGTACAAGTCGGGCAGAAATGGTGTGAAATGGCGCATGTTGGAAATAGGGGGGGGGGGGGTTTTGCATGTACAGAAAGAGTATTGAGTTTTAATTTTGTATTGAGTTTTGATTCTGTGGAATTTATCTCGTTGCTGGTGATCATCCGATGAAGTTGCTTGCAAATGAACAAATAAAGAAAAATATCACTATTTGATATACAGGGTCCGCCATGTAAGGTTTTTTTTCAACTAGTGCTTATTTCGTGAATGGTAACACTTAGTTCATGTCTGATTCGACAGATAATTAGTTTTATCGTTCCGCTGAACGAATATGGTTGTGTATATGCTTGAACAACGCTGGGAAATATTTTGGAAGAAGAGAAGCACCGTCCGATCCGTATGTTCGTTATCTTGTGAAAAAAGTGAAAGAAACTGGCATCCTCATCGATAAACCAAAGTGTGAAAAGCCAAAAGCAGTGCGTACACCCGAGAATATTGCTGCTGTGGCAGAAAGTGTGCGTGAAGCGCCATCAACATCAATTCACCGTCGTTCTCAACAATTGAACATTTCGGAGACATCATTGAGACGAATTTTGCGTAAAGAACTTGGTATGACGCCATACAAAGTCCAATTGGTTCAGGAGTTGAAGCCAACTGACCATCCAATGCGTTTTAGCTGCGCTAAGTGGGCTTGCGATCGACTTATAGAAGATGCCGATTTTGCCAAAAAAATCATCTTTTCAGATTAAGATCATTTTGATCTTGGCGGGTATGTAAACAAGCAAAATTGTCGCATTTGGGGCACAGAAAACCCGCACGCATACATTGAAAAGCCGCTGCACCCAAAACGAGTCACTGTTTGGTGCGGATTTTGGTCTAAAGGCATAATTGGGCCATTTTTCTTCGAAAATGAGCAAGGAGTGGCCGTTACAGTCAATGGCGATCGTTATCGGGCCATGTTGGATGAATTTTTGTTCACAAAAACTGAAGAGGAGGATATTGGCACATTTGATTTCAACAGGACGGCGCTACGTGCCACACAGCCGAAGCTTCACTCGATGTTTTGCGCCCTGTTTTTGAAGATCGCATTTGATGCGATTTGACACCGTTGGACTATTATTTGTGGGGTGCCCTCAAAGATAAGTGTTACGCCGACAAGCCAGAGATAATTGACGCTTTAAAAGACAATATTCGTGAAGCCATTGGTGAAATACAGCTGCATACAATCGATACTGTGCTTAAAAATTGGACTGATCGTGTAGGCTACTTCATGGCCAGCCGAGGCAGCCATTTGAATGAAATTATTTTTCATTATTAACCGGAAGGATTGTATTTTTAATAAAAAAAGAAATTTGAGAAAATATCCAGTAGTTTTTTTTTATAAAATTTTCAAAAAAAAAAAAACTTATTTGGCGGACCCTTTATATAAGGTTTACATGTGTGGTGTAATCAATTACCGGGCAAGTTCTATCACAAATCTACGGCGCCTGTCAGTCCTCTTTCGATCTTGAGCTCCCAATTCATCAATAATAATACATATATAACGCCAAACTAGCAAAATATATAATGCTGTAAAACACTGCCTACACTCTAAAAAATAAATGTGAATTTACTAAAATTATTATAGTAATTTTTTGTTGAAATTCCAACAGATGTGTAATTTTACTAAAAATCTTGTATTAAATTTTGAGTGTTTACCAATTTACACAATTCTAATTAAAATTAAGCAATAAATATTGAATTTTGCTGCGATAACAACTGCAGAGTTTTATATTACTACATAACTTTAATTAAAACTAAACAGTTTAATATTCAACATCGACAATATATTCAACAGAAACTCAGTCGAGTTAGCTTGCCAACGTGTTATGATCATTACCTAAAAGTTTTCGTGTTTTTGATTAAAAAAATGTAGTTAGAATTCGGTTTAAGTAAAAGTTAATTGAATGCTGTGTTTTAAGTAGTTATATGCCAGCAATGTCTGAATATTTTAATACAAACTTTTGAAATAACCAAAAAAATTTTTGTTTTTCATTTCTTTAATTCTTAAGTTTTATTTTTCATTTCCTTATTTTAAGTGCCAATTTGAAGAAGAATAAGCATGAAACAGAAATCAAACAATATCTCTGCACGCACCGCCAAAAGTGACAAATTGTTTTTTAATATCTTTACTAGAATAACAATAGTAGTTTAGATTGACTACATCAATTATGGTAAAACTAAACTTAACTTGTTGAATTTTACTGAAATGAGAGTAGTAGATTTGTATTGGTACTACATAGATGAAAGTAACATTGAATTATTGGTGTTTAATTTCGCTGCACTATCAATTTCATTGCCTTTTATTTAAATCAAAATTCAACACTCTTTGTTGAATTTCACTACATAACAATAGAAACAAGATGGAGTGTGTAAATAAGAGTGTGTAAATTTACTACAGTTTTAGTAGCTAACCTGTTGCCTACAACTGTTGTAGTAAATTTCAACAAAAACTTTTTAGAGAGTACGGTTTGCTGAGCACTTGCAAGTATACCCAGTGACCAGTTGGTCTATTGTGTCCACACCGGCTCTTGAATTCATTATAATCTAATATTTGTTTGGGTTCCAATGCGATTTACCTGCCGTAATAGTGTTCGGTAGAAATGAACACCAAAGGCTTCTTCTTTTTAGCCATGTAAGAAACAATGCGATTTTGTTTTCATAGAAGCCAAACAAAGTGCTCAATGATGCTCGTTTTGGGTCCAACATGTGCGCTGGTATGAATGCCTTGTTCTTGCGGACCGTGCCGACGTACGAGGGGTTCTGGGAGATTAAATGTTCAGCCAAAAAAATTGTTAATAAAAACTTATCCGCTTCAACGGTGCGGCAGGAATTGACATATTTGGTAGTCAGGCTCAAAACTACTCTCAGCCGGATGGTTTTGAGGCTCAGAACAGTTTTCATGTAAGCAATATTAATCATGAGAAGACGTGTTTTATACGGCCAATCGTTTTAAATCATACCGGTTATGTATGGTCTGTCCAGACCACTGTACTGCTAGATACAGAAAACAGGTCAAAAATTTTAATTTTCCATTACGAGATACACGCAAATACCCAGAATTTGTTTCCATTACGTTCGCCACATCGACTGTAAGAAATTCATGGAACCGTTTTGCTCAAACATGTCAGAAAAAAATTAACACAGCTTCAAAGTTGAAAATAATCTAGCCGAACCACTCACTGTACATCTAAGGGTACACAGTATTGAATAGAAATCATGAGAAGCTCGAGCCACTATTATTTCATATATATTTATGTTTAATTGTTGAAGATCTAAAAAGTTCAGGTAACTTAACATTTTATCTTTAAAATTTTGTTAAGTAATTTTTTAATCCTAAAAATACAACTACTTCTGAAAAATGCCCAAGCAGTGAAAAAACCCAAGATACCTTTCGACCTCTTAAGACAAAAAAATCCCACAAAAAGAGCGAATTTCCAGCAAATCACATCACAGCTTTGTAAACACTGTTTTTTTTTTTTGTATTTTAAGAAGCCATACTATTTATGTTTTTTGTTGGCGACAACTTAATGTCGGCCATAAATTTTAAAATGTGAGAGTTCTGCTCTTGTCTGCTTTTCATTGCGTCTGAATAAATTAGACTAATTTTGCTAATATCACGGTTACTTATGATTTAAATAAAGCACATTTAGTATTCAGACTGCAAAAAATTTATAATTGAACAATATAATTCGAAAAATATCTTAAGTTCCAAAAATTTGGTTTTGTTAAGTTGCTTCAAGCTTAATTTTGATTTTAAGTATGTGTTGCATTCGAGTAAAAATTTTATTTCACAGTTTTTCTACTATTAAGAAAACAAGTTTAAGTACTACTTACCAGCATTTAATTACTAAGCAACTTCTTAGCTTGAAAACAATTTGTTTATTGTGAAATGAGTAATATTTTCAGTAATTGCAGCTTTTACTTGGCCGCTTAAGCAAATTGAACCCATATCTAAAAATAAATTTATTTTGCAAAAACGCTCACAAACGTTTTCCTGTTGGCTGAGCTTGGAATTGTTGTGATGGTTTTAAATTTTTCGATAATTTTAAGTAACCGGTTTCGAAAAGGGCTTATTGCCCTTATGAAGATTTGTAGTTTTACACAGAAACTTTTACAAATGTATCCGAAATTTTATGTGTCCGAACAGCAGATATCTTTTTAGTGGGTGTTGATAATTTATTGAGCTATGTATCGAACCTAAAAAAGTGTTTTTTTATGTGGCTACTCACGTTTTTGCAATAAGCTTTTCAATCGATTAAATTTAATATCCGATATTAACCCTCTAATGCCCCATTTTTTGTTTGAGCTCCAAATGGGATTATACTTATCAAATTATACTAATTTGGGGACGAGAAAAACGAATCTGAAATTTGTTTTCAATTTTAGTTTTTCGTTCATTTTTTATAGGTGAAAATGTCCACAACAGGTGAAAATGTTAACGGTTTTTTTAACACCTTGCATTGTTGTTTTACATATTTTCGTATGTCAATTAAAAGAAAAAAAAACAACTTTTTACTAACTAGAATCTTTTTTTCACTTCGATCTTACTTCAATTAATGTTTTTTTTTATTTACCGAAAATCGAGCTAAAAATTTCGAGTAAAAAATTAATTGATTTTGTAAAAAAATTATGAAATTTAAATTCAAATTTACGTTATTGTCAAACAGAGCGAGAAAAACTGATATACAGCTTAAAGATTCGCCTAGACTCTGAAGGAAACCATTTGAAAATTTTTTACAGACTACGGTTTTACGGCAATCGGTGTGAACCCCGCCTATAGGCGGGTTTGGGCAATAGAGTATGAATATTGAAAAAATTCGGCTAGCCGGAAAAAACTTTTAAAAAAAAAATTAAAAATTTCCTCAGCGTGGCTGAACGAATTTTCTATACTAATTTCGCATAGAGTATTTTTTTTTAATTGGTATGGGTCAATAAATATAATTTTCATAAAATCCGTAAACTATTTTTACGAGTTTTTTTTTGCTTCAAGCTCACTAACGGGATAATTTTTCATCCGGTTTTTACAAATAATGATTTTAAATAAAATAAAGATTTATTTTTCTTGACAGTCAAGTATATGGTTTTTTAAAAAAATTTTATAGAAAACTATAAATTTGATCAAAGTCAAGATATAACAATTAACCCAGAAACTCCTAAGAGTGCGAAAATAGACCATCCTTCAGTACAATTTTTTCTCGACATTCTCTTTCGCTTAAGTAGGCATTCATATTGGATTAAATTTAATAACTTTATACAAGTTCAATTCACAGATAATGTGTCAACGTATTTTTTTGTATTGGTTATCGCTGGATATAATTCAAGTTGTGTTAATTCAATTTTTCAACAAAACAAAATATCCGAAAATCTTTCGCACTTAAAAAATTTGTATCCTATTTTAAAGTAGACGCATGGAATAGAGTAGATTTAAAAAAGGCTAAGCAATTTCTAAAGTAGCGAAAGCAACAGCTTGGTTTATTCAATGTGAATTAACAGCAAGACTCAGCATATAATATTTTATAACGCCTAAAATAATGCAACAATTTCTTCTTTATACTCTGCGCAGTGAATATCCAAGCACAAACACTGACCAGCAATTTATTAGGAAAACCTATGATGCTGCACTGGACCAAAGGGGAAATACTTTAAAACATGTCTTGTTATAAATTTCATCAGCATGGCGATGAATCTGTTTGAGCGCTTGAAAGTAATAATGTGTGCTGCAAAAAACCCCCAACCCCTCATTATAAAGGGTTGTAGTAAAGAGTTGGTTGGTTTGAGGGTGCAGGGTAGTGAACGTCTTCTAAAGGCAGGTACTGCCGCTTGATTTTGTGCCAGAAAATATCAACTTAACGACGCGCGGCGCTAATGGTTTACTTAAATATGTTCCAAGATGGCGGCGTTGCTGGCTCGACAAGATTCTTGCAATAGATGTGGTGTGAGTGTGTGTCAGAGTGCTTGTGTGTGTGTGAGTTTCTCTGTGTGTACTTGAATTGGTGCCGCGTGCAATAATTCTTCAACTAATGGTGTCCTAAATTTAAGAAGAGTGCAGCAAATGTGCGCAAGAGAAAATTGAGTAAAAAAGTTACCAGCCGGAAGAGGAAGTTAAAAATAGTGTGCAAAAACATTTGGATGTGGTTCGAATTTTTTCAAGAAGTTGTTTTCTGCTTTGAGATGGTTAAGTGATTCTTGGCTTTTTCTTTCTTCTTTTTGTCGCCTACAAAAAACTAAGTGGGCGAAGCATTAGAAAAGCGAAGGCATAAATGCAACGAGTACAAATTAAATTTTAAACATTTTTGTTCACGTTAAGTTAAGAAAATGAAATTCAATAAAAGATAATTGATTTGCACTCAAAAATTTTTGTAGAGCGCTCAATAAGGGATTAAATTTAGACTTTTAGCAAAAGATGGCAATACAACTCGATCGTTACAGTAAAACTTACTTAAGCTAAATGGTAATGAATGTAGCACTCTTTCAACCACGATCATAAGGTATATTTTGACACCTTTGTGTTTTAGCATTAATTATTGCTTTTGTTTTATTTTGGCGAAAAATATTATCGATGAATTTATCTTAAAATTATGGTATGAAAAATACAAAAATTATTTCTAGAGAAATGATAAAGCTTAGATAAAGCTTTGATACAATTTGATAAAGCTTGTTAGAACAATTTATGTTAAAATTTAAAAAGTGTCTTTGCAAAATTTAAAAGAGTACACCTTCACTTTGTAGAAATAATGTTAAAAAGTTCTGTGTTGACATTTTTTAGGTACTTATATTTATTTATATTTATTGTGATTGCAATTATTGATTGTGATTATTGAATTGCGATATGATAAAAAGTTTTTAAATTTGTTCAACTCAAGTACAAATTATGTACATTCGGCAAAAGCAATTTTTTCCGATCGAAAAATTTCATGCTGGTAACATTCAGTTTCGGATTGAAACATTCAGTTTCAATTGTTGAGAACGACGGTGAATTAATGTTGATGGCGCTTCACGCACACTTTCTGCCACAGCAGCAATATTCTCGGGTGTGCGCACTGTTTTTGGCTTTTCACGCTTTGGTTTATCGATGAGGATGCCAGTTTCTTTCACTTTTTTCACAAGATAACGAACATACGGAGCTGACGGTGCTTCTCTTCTTCCAAAATCCATACGCAATTTTCGCACACATTCTGCAACATTACCATGATTTTCAAAGTAATGTCGCAATATTTTTCAGCGTTGTTCAAGCGTACACACAGCCATATTCGTTTAGCGGAAGGATAAAACTAATTATCTGTCAAATTAGACATGAGCTAAATGTTACCATTCACGAAATAAACACTAGTTGAAAAAAAGAGTTAGATGGCGGACCCTTTATTTACATACAAACATTTTTAATTGAAGCTAGTCAATATCGATTGTGTCAAGATATTGACTAGCTTTTTGCGGCAATTCTCTTCAAATTAATGCCTAGAACATGAATTCTAGAATTTTAATAAAAACAAATTAAATAAGTAGCATAGTAGAAAACTGGCTAAAAATATTTAGTGAGTAATTATTGAAATACGGCATGCCTAAACTTTGTCATCTCCTTACATAATTTAGTTTTTTTTTTTTTTATTAAATATTTATTATAAACTTAATCTACAATAAATTCTTAAGCACTAGCAGCTAGAGCTATCGGCATTAATTTAATTACTTAAGATTAGAAGTATATTATATGAAGAATGATACTAATTTAAGTTAGAAGGAAATTTAAGTCAAAAAGTAGAAAAAAAGATAAGAAAACTAGATTAAAATATAAATAAAATTAGAAAATTATTAGTAGCAAAGACAGCGTAATAAAATAATAGAGCTTATATGTTGGAAAAAAATGACAATGAAGAATTTAAATTAATTCGTGCTAACAGTAGATTTTATAGAATGAGTTAATGAATTCCATAGTTTAATGGCGTTAATGGAAAACAATCGTTTAGTGTGTTAGCAAGTGAATTTGTTGATAGTTAAATTACAGGTTCCTGAGAAAATGCTAAATTGATGTTTTTGATATAAATAGCAAGGGGTCTTATGATTTATCAACTTATGTAGGAATAGGCAATTTCTTACCTTGAGATAATTTATTATGGTGCATCCAAAATATCCTTACTAAAAATCGAGATATGTTCAAAGCGTCTCATGTTGTGAATCGAGATCACTGTATACAAGCTCAGAATAGGTTGTGAGTGGAAGTATAAGCTGAATAACGATCCTGTTCTTAATTTCAGTAGGAGTACACTAGGCAGATATTTGAAGGCACCGCAATGTGCAATAACATATTTTAAGAATACTGTTTACATGGTCGGAGCACTATAGTTTTAAGTTTTAATAAAATCCTAAGTTTTTTACTTTGTGAAAGTTGACTACCATTTAAATAAATAAAGGGAATATAAAGGAACTCGATTTTGTCTTTGAAAATTATAAGAATATTATATATTTATATATATTTATTAGCATTGTGATCGACATTATTATTAGATGCGCACTTAAATACCGCGTCTAAATTTCCATTTAACCCGCAAAGTATAACTAAATGTTTTCAGCATAGGCATGCATATCACATCTTTACAAACACTAAAAATGTAATTTATAAGTAAACTAAAGAGTAAGGTCCCAAGAATTGAGCCTTGAGGAACACCTGCAGGAATGTCCTTTTAGTCAGAAAATAAATTATCTATTTAAACTTTTTGTTGTATCCTACCAAAATAACTAGATATTAAGGTAAGGGTGCTATTATTAAAACCAAAAAAAAAACTCAAGCTTCTGAAGAAGCATGGAATATTTGGCAGAGTCAAAGGCTTTCGAAAAGTTTAAAAGGCATAAAGGTGACATATCCTTCATTATAGGGCACGCGAATGTCATCAATAACTTTAAGCATAGCAGTTAAGCAACTACGTTTAGATCTACGTCCAGACTGGTTAGGTGATAAGAGTTTATTTTTAGCTAAATACTCATTTATTTTATTTGCCAGGAAAACATGAGTGGTTAGACAATGGTTAACTTCATGGGTAAGAGGACATAAAATGTAAGGTAAGATAGTTTTTATTAATCTTATTGAGATCCCATCATCACTGACAGTATTTGATTTCATTCTCATTATTGTCATTATAACATCACTTTCACAAACATTAAAAAACGAAATTTTATCAACATCACGAAACTGGCGACCACTTAAATGACAATCATTAACATCTGCAGTAGAATTGAATAGAAAATAATTGTTTAGAATATTAGAGACAATTGCATACTTCTGTTTACCTCTATATATAACACCAAAATTGCAAAAATTTTTCCAAAGTGTTTTAGTAGTGTTTTGATGGCGTGGACAATGTTACAGCTTTACTTGAAACTAAGATTATATTTATTATGTGTGTGTCTGAGTCTGTGTGGCTCTACCAGAACAATTTTATACGAGAGCAACTTTAAAACATACACAACTCTGATAAAGTTTAAAGCTTGACCAAAAATAAGATCGACTTGTTTTTCAGCGTCATATCGTTCAGATGAGTTTATTGATGTATGTCTTAAATCATATAGATCGTGAAATAGTGGGTTGGTCACAGCTGAATCACTCAAGACTACTAAAGAACAAATGCAGCCATATCCAAAACTAGCTGTCTCGCCTTTTTTCGAAAATTACTTGACCTTGAGCACCAAATTTAACCTTGTGAAGTCATCAAAGGTCACAATAAATTTAATAAATCTTAAATTTTATTATTGATTACCACTAATGTGTTTATGCAATTGTATGTTTTTAGGTATTTTTAAAATAAATTTTTCACTTCATATTTGAAGTAGCCTAAAAAAAAACAAAAGGAAAAACCTATCAAGCAATAACCCAATGTAAGCGCTCTTTATTATTGAAACTTTTCAATAAAACAGACAACAAACAACAGTATTTTCTTAATTTTGAGAATTTTGTTTTTCTGCTAACTGTATGTGTATCAAGTGCATGTCGTAGGAGAGTGACCGAATGAAATTATTACTCAGTGAACAGTGATCGAACAGCGGTCGAACAGTGGTCGAACGTGTGCCACATGGCTCTACAGGGGTCGTACATGGCCTAAAAATAATAATTTATTATATTTTTTCATTAATTTGTGCCGGGTTATACATAGATAGAAATAATTTATTTCCACACATAGTTCCAGTTTTCATTGAAAAGCTGCTAATTTTTATTGTAGAACAATCACTGTTCGGCCGATGTACGGCCGCTGTACGCCCGTTGTACAGCCGAGATTATTTAAAAAAGGCCTCTGTATAGCCGCTGTTTGGCCAAAAAGTCCTGCAAACGACCCTTGTACAACATTTGTACGGCCGAGAAAAATATTTTAAATTAGGCCTTGTTTGGCCTTAGTTAAAAAAGTTTTATTATTACTCGGGCCCGAGTAAGAATATGAGCGGGTTAACAGAGTTGAAACATGGGCGCTGCACTACCATATAAGCGTCGAACATGAACTAAAAATAATAATTATTAATATTTTGTTATTAGTTTGTGCCAGGTCAAACCTACTAAATATTAAATTTATTTCAGCATGAAGTTCTGATTTTCATTGTAATTCTGCTCATTTTTATTGTAGAATAATCACTGTTCAGGCCATGTACGGTCGCTGTTCGACCTTTGTACGGCTGCTGCTTAGCCAAAAAGTCCTATAAGCGACCCTTGTACGACCGAAAAAATTTGTAAAACTAGGCCTTGTTAGGCCGCTGTTTGGCCTTCGCTAAAAAAGTTTTTATTTTTACTTGGGTTTCTCTTAACCCACTAACCGCAGTTGGGTATTTTTTACCCATAAAAATGCTTCTGTAGAATCTTAATATATAAAAGGCAAGCACGCTGATCCGTGCCCAATATCTCTCAAACTGTTCTCAAAAATGTTCAGCCTGAAAGTATGCACATCTTAATGCACAAAAGACAAACATGCTGCTCCGCACTAGAGTTGGGTCGTTCCGGACTTGCATAGTTCATGCAACTATGTTCACTCTCGGACATAGTTCCAATCATTCCATCTGTACGATTTAAGCATGTCCAAACAGTTCCGATTGAAATGAAAATTTTTTTAATTGAGCAACATAAGCCGACATCTCTTTCGCACTTAAATAACTAACTGCATTAATCTGTATCACGAAGCAGCACACCAACGACAAGCAAGACACGAGAAGCAATAGAATTTCGTATAGAAAAAAGTATTGCTTCTCGTGTCTTGCTTGTCGTTGGTGTGCTTCTTCGTGATACAGATTAATGCAGTAAATCGAATTGTTTAAGCGACGACAAGTAAGCCAATTATACATGTGAAAGAGAGTGAAAGAAATAATAGATAAAATTAAAAATTATATATCATTCCAGTTGTGTGCATTGTTCAGCATTGTTATGTTTATTTTTGCTTTTAACATACGAAACAGAACAATCACGAAATGGCATTGAAAATGCTTTTGTTACTTTCATTCTTATAAAAAGAACTGCTGGAACTATATAGTTCCGCGGATATGCTTAAAGCTGATGAACTATAAGATGCAAATGAGTTTCGAGCTTATGAGGAACTGATTGGAAACAATTTTAGGTTCCTTTTCAGCAACTTTATAAATTTACTGCATGAACTTTATTTACTAAATGAAATTATTTACCAAATGATAAAAGTTCCTTTTTTATATAATATAAAGAAATGTTTTTCTTTCATTTAAAAATATTGAAATAAAAACAATAAAAAAGCAAAAAATTATGTTCAATTTGATTTAAGACTAGTCAGAGCAATGTGTTGAAATTAAACATGGACCTCTTCGAGTTCAACCGAGACCTCTCCACTGTTAAACAAGCAAACTGTTCAAATAAATGCTTCAAATAGTTCTGCAGTTCAAATAAACAAAGGACCTAGATAGTTTCGCTGACATGTTTCCGTGATCTAATTCCTTTCTTCAAAAGAATCGTTCCATGTCCGTTCCGTCTCTGGAACTGTTAAGCACAAGCCTACTCCGCACACAGTATTTCTAAAACTGTAATTATTTTTCGACAGTTAAGCACTTTTACAAGACACACTGTTCTCAAAATATGTTTGATATTAATCAGTCAATAGTTTGCAGATTAATAAAGAAATATACCATCACAAAAGACGTAACAACGGTACATTAAAGAGGGCAGCCACGAAAGACATCGCTGCGTGATTACAAGAACATTTGTGGCGTCTTCAAATGAAATACATTTGCCACATCCAAAGCGGTTGTTCGGACACTTGATTTAGATATCCATCACAGCACTATTTGATAACGAGCCGTTGAGAACGATTAAAGAAGTTACAGACCGGCAGAAAAACCTTTGCTTACAGCTAAGCATAAAAAACAAGGTGAGGTGTTACAATTTAAACAATTCTGTCTGAAATTGTGACAACAAGTTGCAATTTATTGTTTTTTAGACTCAGTCTTGCAAAAAAGCACCTAAATTGGACCATTCAAAAATCGAAAACCATTTCTTTAGCGATGAATCAAAGTTCAACTTGATTAATTCAAATGGGATGTGCACGGTACGGCGCCACCTAGGTACACGTGTTGAGGCCCGAAACTGCAAAATAAATTTTAAGCACGGAGGCGCTGACATTATGGTCTGCACTTGTTTTTCCTATGATGAAGTTGAACCATTTCAAAAAATCTATGGAATTATTATATTAAATATTTAAATATTTAATTAAAATATTAAATATTTTTGAAAGCAAGATGCAACCACATTCAGAGTGGAATATGTCGCTTCAGTGAACGTTTCAACCCGACAACGACCCAAAGCACACTTCAAAGCTCATCAAAGATTACATTAGAGGCAATGGGATTCAAGTCCTTGATTGGCCGGCAATGTCACAATGACTTGAATCTTATTGAAAATCTTTTTGGGATTTGAAGGTAAAAGTTTCTGGTCAAAGGTTCTCCAATTAGACTGCACTGTATGAAGCCCTGAAACTTAATTGGGAACATATACCTAATACCAGCATATCTAATTTAATAGAGTCGATGCCGCTCAGATGTGCAGCGGTTATCAAGAATAATGAATCTTACACCAAATATTAATTATGTTGCTTTTTTTTTTGCTCTCAGACAAACTGAATGAATCCACATTAATTTTAAATTTAATAAAGAAAACCAAACCAAATTTAAATATGATTTGTTTTTAATATGATGTATGAATATATGCTTTGGTTCCTATAATCATTTCAATCAGATACTCAATCAATCAGATCAATCAGATACACGATTTTGTAGCAGCGTACTGATTTTGTTGCTATTGTTTTGCGCAACACTGTATATGATGGTTGCAAGGCCAGTTTGTAAAGTTTTGTATGAATATGATAGTTACCAAACTCGACTTTTTGCACTTTTACACTTTGTCGGCCTTTGTAGTCTAGTGGAGAGTGCGCTAGACTCTCAACCCAAAGGTCCCTGGTTCGAATCCGGGCTCGGGCATGGTTC
Organism: Dichetophora obliterata; assembly: GCA_963920525.1. Lineage (NCBI taxonomy): Eukaryota > Metazoa > Arthropoda > Insecta > Diptera > Sciomyzidae > Dichetophora > Dichetophora obliterata. Next base: position 210,524,487 of record OY986436.1, on the reverse strand, counting down.
TTTTCACTTTCTTTGTTCTTTCTTTGTCCTACATTTAAGAATTATGGAAAACTAAAAATTCACAACTAAATTGTGGAAAATGTGAAAGAATGGAACAACTAAGGGCTTGAAATGCTTGCCGAGGTTAAGGCATAACACTAGCCTCGGTTAAAAAGCAATTCAAATTGTCTTTCGCAGTTGTTTCCCCTAATCAATAATTCACGTATAGTTCCAATCAATTCCTCTAAATAATCTATCCCTTTCCTTTCAGGTCAAAGACCAAACCTTGTTTGTATAAGGCGCATGCCTTGGTTCTTTGATCTTTAAAAAAAAAAAAAAAAATAATTTTTCAACACTGCGTCAATGCGTAAAGAGTTATTTAAAGCGGTACATTTGTATTTTGCAAAAATCAAGTGAATGAAAAATTCAAGCTTTAAAAAGAGAACGCCGAGTGCTTTCGGCAAATGGCTCCAAAAAGGAAGTGTGCGGAGAACCTGTCGTAGGACAGGCTTTTATACTAGTTGATCATATCTCAGGATTGGCAACAGCTCAGTGTTTAATTTTTTGTTTGTTGCTTTAAGGTATGACCTGCGGTTAAAAAAAAAAAATTGTCGATTTATTTTTTTTTTTTCATAAATGTGTTCTAAAACCCTTCAAAAATAATGCCTTAAAAGGATTTTTTAAAATTCGAATTATTTTTGGAGTTACAGAGTAATATATGTATATATACACTCTCGCCGAAGTGCAGTAATGAAACTTTAAACGCATTTTTCTCGAAATCATTTTTTCAAATTTCGGTGTCGTTTTTCTTGAGAACTAGAAATCGGATGAAGATGCGGTGGGCAACATTTTATAGGTAAACACGTCAAGCAGGTCCTTACCTACGATAATTGGGTTAACTCTACTACCGGGGGAGGAGTAGGGGAAAAACTCCCATCAAAACAGCTAATTTTTTTACTTTTCTTAAAAAATCGCGGCATTTTGTTAACTTTTTATATTTTGAAAATGTTCTAGTTCAGGACCTGCCTGACATGATTACCAACAAAATGCCGCCCGCAGAATTTCGATACGTTATCTAGTAATCAAGAAAAACGACACCCCGTTTGCCTTTTTGTTTTTACATAACCATTTTCATCGCTCTGGGAGGGGAGGATAAAACAACATCGAAACATAAAAAAGTATGAAAAAAGTTAGAAAACTACGTCTACTTTCACGTAAGAAACCCCAAAGTTGATAAATTGAAAAACGACTGAGCTACAGTTATTTTAAAAAACGTTATTTTTTGGGCTTAAGCAGGTTATACCTTAACGAAACATATAGCTATGAATTGTTATTGGAGTGTGCTAAGAAATGTTTACGTTAACTACTACATTTTCAAAACCAAAAGTGATTAACATTAAAAATTAGAAAAACTCTTGTTATTATCATTAGTAAAAAATTTTATATTTTGCAAAAAATATAAGCGCTCTTCTACCTGTTATCGATAGAAAATTCATGATATAAAACTTTGCTGTCGTTGCAGAAGGAATTTGTGCCCATTTAGAACACATTAACGACCGTTGGGTATTTTTATACCCAACTTATATCTCGACTGCGGTGAAAGATACAAAGTTGAAATTTGATGTGGTAGTTTCTGTGATCAATATAAGAAAGCACATGAAATTTTAAAAAAATCGTATGAAGCGTTTGGGAGCCTCGGTTAACGGGTTAAGAACTGAATCAATTTAACAATCTATAGTAATAAAACTCATTTTCTGTTTGTTTGTTTGCTTGTTTGGCCTTTATACAAATCTAAACAGCTCAACGGATTTTTTTCAAACTAGGTATACATACTAAGTGCATCCCAACTTAAAATGTTACATACTTAGTTTTTGCCACGCCCCCTCTGAAATATTTCAATTAATAGTAATCTTATTATTATAAATTTTTTTACCAGCGGAGATTTTTGTGTATTTAATTTTAAAAATTTTTTGTTATTTTGACATCAAAAACACTGAAAGATCTTAAAAATTGGAGAAATTTTCAGTACAACGACTTTTTCATAAAACATCGTTGCCTAAGAATGAGAAAAAAACGACATGAAATTCAAAGTTTGGTCTTTTGATGCAAATATCTCCGCTGTCTATTAAAATATTTAATTCATTTCACAACAATAGTTTCAGCTGTACCGTTAGGTAAGTGAAACTATGTTTTATAATTATGTCAAAAAAGGTCAAAAATATTGACTTTTTACTCAAAAATGACTCAAAAATTGTTTTTGTTGTAAAAATTAAATCAATTAAAAATTGCACATCTGCCTACCTTTCATATGACATAGCATTTATTTGCAAAAATTTTTCCAGCTAAGCGCAAAAATTATTTTACTCTTTTTGTCATTAAAACAGCAAGGCGCCTTTTTTCGCGCCTTGCCCACCTTTGATTTTTTTCGCGAAATTTATTTTTTTCAAACTGTTGTTTTTATTGTTTTTACAAAAAATTCAAGTTTCAAAAATAATTTATGTAAAAAAATTACCCCAATATCTCTTTCCAATCAAAAGTTATGGCTAAAAATCTATTTTTTCATACCAGACTATTAATAAAACTTAGTTTTGTGTTAAAATTCTCTTTATAGTTTGAACGTCCCCATTTATCTCTAAAAATGCAGTTGTATGTCTAGAGTAAGTACGAACTTTTTGGATTAAATAAAATCTTCTTTATAGTAATCTACTTAGTTTTTTCGTTCAATTACCTTTCTAACGTTAGCTTTCAAATAAAATTTAACATGTTTTTCATTATTTCAGATTTTAAAAAACATTTAATCGAGAAGTGTATGTTAAAATGTTTATATAAAAGACTCTCGAGTAACACCGGATATATCAGCTTATAATTAATAAACTACATTGAATATTGAGTATTGTATGGGAGGTAGGAGAAGGCGTGGCAGATTTTCATGAAATTTTCACATAATTTTAATTTGAATTAAGTCAATAAAAACAAGTTAATTTCCTTTCTTATACTTTCTACAACTGGAGATATTGCTCTTTTAATCTTTATTTTGAATGGGAGATGGGAGAAGGGCATGTGAGGTTTTAATGAACTTTTTAACGGTAATTGTGTGAATCTATTTAATAAAAATCAAGTTGATTTTGTTCCTTGCACTTTCTACAACAAGAAATAGTGCTCTTTTAATTTTCATTTTGTATGGGAGGTGACCAATCGTGATAAAAATTTGTGTGGAGTTATATATTTATAAAACAATCACACATGCTAAATTTCATGAGCATACGATGGTTCATTCTATTTTTGTCTCTCATCCCATAGAATTCGTTACACTGTGCAGCGTCGTAATTCAGTAATCGCCTTCAATTTACATATGCTGATTAATTTAAAGGACAAGGGAGCGTGGCAGCAACACGCCGGGTTTCAGCTAGATATTATATAAAGGCCAAAAACTATTTGTGTAGAAATGGTAAAGCTCGGACAACAGTTTTATGTTTAACCTTAAAAAGTTCTCTTGACGCCTTGACTTGGTAGAAGTAGTGCTATGAAGCCAAAAAATGCTGAGTTTTGACTGAGTTAAAGCTGAATTACTAATGTGGTAGAAAAATATTTAAAATTCGCTTAAATCTAATAAAAACTACATATTTTTGAAAACAAAAATGCACGTTGTGAACATTTGTCTATTGCTTACCAGTAATGTGTTAGGTAATCACTTGTTTTCGAGGTATTTTTTAAATAAATTTTCGCTTCATAGTTGAGTAGCTGAAAAAAGGATTAAAAACAAAAAATCAAGTCATTACCCAAGAGATTCCAAGGTAGTCGTTCGTTATTTTTTACCATTCTTAACTAAACACACAACAAACAAGGTTTTTTTTCAATTGAGCATTTTGTTCTTCTATCTGTATGTGTGTCAAGTGCATGACGTAGGTGAGAGTCTCTCAAGATTCCAGCATTCACATTCAAATTTCTTCATACCGCTCAGAATAAAGTAAAAAGCAGTAAAAAAAAACCTAAAAAGACGGATTTATTTCAGACTTAAGAAAAAACTGGAGTTTATCTACCTCGACTAATGCAATCGAAGTAGTATTGAAAGAAGCAGCAGTTGTAGAATAATAGCAAAAAGCAATAGAAAAAGAGCACAAAAACAAGCAAAGAAACAGCACAAATAAATATAAGCTTGTGTGTTTGTTTTTGTGTTTGTGTGTGTGTATTTATTTAAAGTCAGTCACTTTGTCATTGACGTACCTTTCTCCAGCGCACTTCAACGATCTATCTTTTTTGAGCTGTTTTTAAAGACAGACACACCTTCACCCTTACAGCTTTAAGCATACTTGCGACCAAGTGTGTATGTATGTGTATGACTGCATTAATAGCACGGTAGAAAGAAGGAGCAGTAGATTGTTTGTAAAAAACTTAAAATTGAATTTTTTAAGATTTACAACTCAGCAACAGAAAAAACTGAGTTTATTTTGCGTTTAACTCGAGTTGAGGGCAAAAAAATATTTACTGCATTTACTGTTTGTTTTTTTATCGCATTTTGATGGCCTGTCTCAAATGTTATTTTAAATGCCAGACTGGAGTATTTCTCGCAGGAGAGGAATTGAAAATGTGAGCATAAAGTAAAGTGCAAACCTAACTGCAGAATAACTGGTAACTGCTGGTAACACGATTATAGAAGTGTATTTATTTCAAACTTAAAGTCGAAGATTGGTTTTTGTATCTCTAACTTTCTGCTGATTTAGAATTTACGTTTTTTACCGAAAATGCATTTACTACATTCATTATAACATGCAAGCTAAGCAATCTCAAGACAAATTTCAAATATCACAATAATTGAATGATGACTTCAAGAAAAATCTTGACTTCAATTGTTCAAAGATCTTGTATTTTTTAAAAGAGATTCCACACTTCACAATCTCAACTCTTTACAGACTAAAAATTTGCGAAAAATACAACAGATTGGGTTCGTTTTTGTCTTGCGTCTGCTATAATGGTAGATAAAAACAAATATTTTTTTAAATTCAAGAGATTAAACGCTCTGGTTTGTACCATTGCTTGAATAAAATTAATATTTAGAAACACAATTCTACAAAAAAATTTAAATTGTAAACTTCGATTGCTTTGCAAATGTTTTCTCTTTGATAAAAAGTTTTAATAAAGTAACATTAAGAAAGAGTGATGGACAAACAGATGGATAGGAAAAGTGTGAGCAAAGGAAAAAGTAAGATGCAGCCACGAATACCATTCTCAATAGATTTCACGATTTTATTCTACCTGGTCACAGTCAAAGACAGTTCAAAATAATTTAAAAGACAAATTACAAAAAAAAAGTGTTATAAAAGAAAATAATTTTTTGGAAACACAATCTACTCACAAAATGTAGTAAACTCTTGTCGGATGTAAATACACATAAAAATTTAATTTTAGCTAAAAAAAATCAAAAATACCATTGATGTAATTTAAACAAGGCACATATTTATTAAACCGGATTTTAACATTTATGCTTGAGCTTAGATTTAAAACTCCCTAACAAATAATGCAAAGCCAAAGCAAACATAGCCAATGTGCGGGTTAGTAGAAGTACTCGTACAACGAAGCATTAAGAAATCCTTGGAACACATATCAATCAATATCAATTTGCTATAGATTAAATATTGAAAAACCCGAGAAACAACATATGAAAGTAAAGAAATTTCAAGGAATTTCTGCACACAGCGAAAAATATACATTTGTTTGAGCACTCACACACACACACTTATATTCTCCCTTCTCCTCAACATATAAAACACAAAGCAGACAATTTAATTAATTGCCTATAAGAGTCTGACAGGAAACGAATATGTGTGTGTGTGTGTGTGGACATGTTGTTTGTGTGTGGTTTGGTGAATTCCTGACTACTTATTTCTTGCTCCCAGACTGCTGTCTTCAACAGCCACAAGGCAACACTTTCCATTGAATTGTGAAAGAACCGCAGCAGCAGCAGGCGCAGTAAGCATTCGATTTCCTTGCTCCTTCTTCTACCACACTCCAGCTGTTTTGGCTCCATCTAACCGCACTTTGTTTACAAATCGATACAATTTCTATTAAACTTATTTATCTTCACAGCTGCTGGGAAAAAGATTTTTTCACTTCTTTAAATATTTACAAAAGAATTTGTTGAACCAACAAAACCAATGAACCAAGCCAAAGGCGCGCAACCACACACATAGATAAATAGAACAGCATACACATAGTTCAAGCCATAACACACACACACACACACACAATTCTCACACACACAGAAAGCTATACAAACCCGTTGGGTTTAATTTCTTGCCAATTTAACATTCGATACTTTGCCACAATTGTTCAGCATCGCAACGCAGCTAAACGCAGCGCCTTGAAGACTGCAACATTTTTTTTTACTTCTTTTCTACAAATTCTTTATTTCTTGATTTTTGCTTCCTTGTGCATTGTATTTGCTGTTTGTTTGGCGTTTTAGCTTTTTAAACGCTTCGTAGAGCTTTTTTGCTTGCTGCCTCACTTCCGGTTAGTGTATTTCTTTTTTATTTTTTTTTTTTTGTCTAAGCTTTTCGCTTTCAATTACGATGAGTTACGCCTTAAATTAAGTTATGTTAAATATTTTTATGCTTCGCTGGCTTCTAATTAAAATAAACATGCTTGAGTATTCGACGCTCTGTGACTGAGCGAGCGTTGCCAGATTTTGACATCAAGAAAGAGTGATGGACAAACGGATGAGTAGGGAAAGTGTGAGCGAAAGAGAGAGTACGATGCAGTCACGAAAACAGTTATTTAACCGGAAGTCGGTTATGTTGTGGCATGTTTTCCATGTTAACTGTGTTTGATGAACTGACGTCTTTATAGATGGGAATGCGTGAGTGTGTATGTATTCATGGATGATGCGTGTATGGGTGAGTAAAAAGGCAACCATAATTCTGCATCACTAGCTAGCTTTATTTGTTCTTGCTTGTAATTACATTATCTTCGACAGAACTTCTTTCAACTAGGTCACCTGGAAGTGCAGTCGGGTGTAAAAATTTGATTGAAGAATTTTTTAGTAATAAGCATATGAATGTGTGGTGAGCAGTCATGATAGAAGTACATATAAAAAATGCTAAAATGTTGAAAAAAGCTGAACGTAATCAGGAAATTAGCTTGATTTAGTATGAATTGGTTCTGATATTATAAGGATTTTTGGTTCCACTACCATTTTTCTTGAAATAGTGAATAATTTACTCTTCGAACACACACAAAGTGCGCTCATCCCATACAAAATTGGAAAAAAAAGAAAGAGTACTCCTATGATCGTGAAATGCTTCGCTAGTTTTAGCTACCTGAGAAAAATTTCAATAATGGTTGAAGTCGGTCAGTAATTAGAGGTATCTCCCTTGAGCCTCTATTAATTTTCAACATGATTTTGTATGGAAGGTACAAGAAGGCCGATCTCAAGGAAACTCCTTCAAAAGGCTAGCAAATAGAGTAAAAGATGTATACTAAAAATAGTCAAAGTCAGTTAGACCCTTAGGGTAATCCCCTTGGATCTCTATTTAGTTTTTTAATAAACTCAGAAAAATATTTCGTTTAGCGCCATGGCAGATTTTCTAAAAATGAGGTAAAGGGTCCGCCATCTAACTTTTTTTTTTAACTAGTGCTTATTGCGTGAATGGTAACACTTAGCTCATGTCTGATTTGACAGATAATTATTTTTTCCTTCCGCTAAACGAATATGGTTGTGTATACGCTTGAACAACGCTGGAAAATATTGCGACATTACTTTGAAAATCATGGTAATGTTGCAGAATGTGTGCAAAAATTCCGTACGGATTTTGGAAGACGAGAAGCACCGTCAGCTCCGTATGTTCGTTATCTTGTGAAAAAAGTGAAAGAAACTGGAATCCTCATCGATAAACCAAAGCGTGAAAAGCCAAAAACAGTGCGCACACCCGAGAATATTGCTGCTGTGGCAGAGAGTGAGCGTGAAGCACCATCAACATCAATTCACCGTCGTTCTCAACAATTGAACATTTCGGAGACATCAAGACCTTGGTATGACGCCATACAAAGTCCAATTGGTTCAGGAGTTGAAGCCAACTGACCATCCAATGCGTTTCAGCTTCGCTAAGTGGGCCTGCGATCGACTTACAGAAGATGCCGATTTTGCCAAAAAAATCATCTTTTCAGATGAAGCTCATTTTGATCTTGGCGGGTATGTAAACAAGCAAAATTGTCGCATTTGGGGCACAGAAAACCCCCACGCATAAGTGTTACGCCGACAAGCCAGAGATAATTTACACTTTAAAGGACAATATTCGTGAAGCCATTGGTGAAATACAGCTGCACACAATCGATAATGTGCTTAAAAATTGGACCGATCGTGTAGGCTACTGCATGGCCAGCCGAGGCAGCCATTTGAAAGAAATTATTTTTCATTATTAACTAGAAGGATTTTACTTTCAAATAAAAAAAGAAATTTGAGAAAAGATCCAGTAGCTTTTTTTTATAGAATTTTTAAAAAAAAATTGTTCGGCGGACCCTTTATATATTTTTCGTTAAATTGACACCAGAAGTGGAAAATATTTTAGGAAAATTATCAGAGCTGTAAAAAAATGCATTCAATTTGATTTTATTCACAAAAAAGTGAATCAATGAATAACGAAATAAGAATGCATTCAATGAATGCAAAATTGATTTATAAGTAAAATTTTTAATTCACATTCATTTTCAAAAAAATGATTAATTATTAATTTCTTTTATTCATTTTCATTATTCAGACTAATGAGTCATTTTTTTATTCATTTGAATACTATTCACAAAGAATGCAATTCACAAAAATTTTAGAATTTTCAGTTATTCTTTTTTTATTCATTATTCATTTTTTATTCGTTATTCATTTTTTATTAAATATTCTTTTGTTATTCGTTATTCATTTTTTATTCAATATTCATTTTTTATTCAATATTAATTTTTTATTCATTATTCATTTGTTATTCATTTATTCATTCATTCTTTTTTTATTCATTATTCATTTTTTGTTCATTATTCATTTGCTATTCATTATTCTTTTTTTATTCATTATTCATTTTTTGTTCTTTATTCATTTTTTATCCATTATTCATTTTTTATTCATTATTAATTTTTTATTCATTATTCATTTTTTATTCATTATTCATTTTTTATTCAATATTAATTTTTTATTCATTATTCATTTGCTGTTCATTATTCTTTTTTATTCATTATTCATTTTTTGTTCTTTATTCATTTTTTATCCATTATTCATTTTTTATTCATTATTAATTTTTTATTCATTATTCATTTTTTATTCATTATTCATTTTTTATTCATTATTCATTCCTTTTTCATTATTAACTTTTTAATCATTATTAATTTTTTATTCATATGTTATTCATTATTCATTTTTTATTCTTTATTCAATTGTTATTCATTTTTTATTTATGGCTTGGGACCAAAATGAATAAAAAATTAATAAAGAATAAAAAATTAATAATGAATAAAAAATGAATAATGAATAAAAAATTAGTAAAGAAAAAAATGAATAATGAATAAAAAAATAAATAACAACTCAATAATGAATAAAAAATGAATAGTGAATAAAAAATTAATAATGAATAAAAAATGCATAATGAATACAAAAAGAATAACTGAAAATTTTTTAAATCTTTGTGAATTGCATTCTTTGTAAATAGCATTCAAATGAATAAAAAATGATTTATTATTCTAAATAACGAAATTGAATGATAGAAATTGTAACGTGACGTTACAAATATTATATACTTTTTATACACTAAATAAACTATAATATTAAATAATTTCGATGTACATATATGTTCATATTATATCACTCAAATATTCCTACTTATTATTATAAATATAAAGACGTTACAAATATTATATTTTTATACACTACGTAAACTATAATATTAAATATTATCGATATATATATTCATATTGTACTACTTAAAAATTTCTACTTATTATTATTAAAGCAGCAATAACACACAACCGCACTACGACACCAGACCATAGAAACAAACACACGCTACATACCTACTCAATAAAACTAAATGACAACACACAACCGCACTACTGCATAAGCCACTAATTAATACGCACACCACCTATCTATGCATAGCCAGGCAGGCCAAAGACAAAACTGAACGTATAATTCCCAACTGGTTTTCTGTCCATATCGAATAAAAGTGCGACACAAAACCAACCAAAGCAGTCTTGCTTTAGGTAAGCTATACTTAATGACTCAATGGCGAGCCAGCTTGCTGGTTCTTCCCTTTGAGTCTCTGCTTGAGATGTCGCACTTGCGGTGAGAACCAGTCCGTGGTTCGTCCAACGCAGTCGGCATACTCTATATTTTTGGTCGCAGTGACTCAATGGCGAGCTAGCTTGCTGTTTCTTCCCTTTGAGTCTCTGCTTGAGATGTCGCACTTGCGGTGAGAACCAAACTTTGGTTCGTCCAACGCAGTCGGCATACTCTAATTGGGATTTGCTTGGTTTGGTTGCAGGGACTCGATGGCGAGCCAGCTTGCTGGTTCTTCCCTTTGAGTCTCCGTTTGATGACGTCGCACTTGCGTTGAGAATCTGTCTTTGGTTCGTCCAACGCAGTCCGGCATATATTAACTTTCTAAAAATATTAATAATGAGTCTTGCTTTAGGGGCCCTGGCAGGATTCACCGATTTACCGATATACCGATTACCGATCTTCGCTTTAGGGGCCCTGGCAGGATTCACCAATTCACCGATTTACCGATTACCGAATACCGATCTACCGATCTACCGAATACCGATCTACCGAATACTGATTCATCGATTCACCGAATACCGATCTTCCGATTTACCGATTTACCGAATACCGATCTACCGAATACTGATTACCGATTCACCGATTCACCGATTCACCGATCTTCCGATCTACCGATTACCGATTGCTGATAACCGATTCACCGATTTACCGATCCACCGATTACCGAATACCGATCTACCGAATTACCGATTACCTATTCACCGATTCACCGATTTACCGATTAACCGAATACCGATTTTGCCGCCAGCTGGACCTACAACCTCCGACCATTCGACCGCTTACATTCACTGTTACCCAAACTGCTGACGTTACGCTGCATTAAGTATTTTTAAGGAGAATAAATCAATAAAATACAGAATTATAATATTAAACCAACACCAACTGCGTTCTCATTTGATGAAAGTTTGTGGATCTTTCACTCGATCCTGGCACGGCTGAGCTGACCTCAGCCATAAGATAAAACCACTGTTACAAATGGCGCCCGAGCAGGGACCAAACTCCAACGCCGACTGTGGAAAAAAAAATCACCAACCACCCACGACGAAGGATTAGGTCAAACGCAGAATAATATTAATATGCAGCAGCCGTCTGACGCAGCAGCCGACTCTGGCTTTTCATAGCCGAGCAAGGAAACTCAGTATTTAACACCAGACTCAGTCGGCTGGGTATACCTATTAAAAATGGAAATGACCGATGAGTACGAATTGTAAAAAAAAAAGGATGAAGCAAAAACTAGCCGTCAACACCCAACCTTCTATCTAGGCGAAGACATGTCCTACAATAGAAGCACCCACTGTTGGCGATGTAAACAATATGGTCACCAACGCCATCATTGCAAGAGCACACAGAAAATACTCTTTTGCTCTTACTGTGGCGAAGAGGGCGTTTTCTCAAATTCCTGCAAATGTACCACTTCTGACGCCACTGCATCAGCAGAAAGTATCAAAAATCGATTCTACGTCGAAGTCAACATATGCGGTTTAAGAACCCTAGCTCTCATAGACACTGGTACAACCCTGACATATACCAAGAATCCCCGAAAGACCAGAGTACGAGCACACCTGCAGCATCTAAAATAATATCACCAGAGACCAGAAAAAAAACCAACGATTATCCGGGAAAGTTGTATTCTTTTTTTTTTGTTCATCTTATTATTTCAGTATTTTTGCTTTATTTTGGTTTATTTGCTCGATTAATCAATCTCATTATCATTTTTTCCCAACTCCTTTTTTCCCTATCCCATGTTCTCACCTCATACTCTCAACTGCATGGGCCATTGTTAATCCGTCTTCTTCTCTGTTTCGTTTTTAGATCCTCAAGATGGAACGCAAACTAACACGACCAGTCGCACCAGGCAAAATCGCTGCAGTACTGCGCCGAACAAGTAAACCTGTGGTCCATGTGAAAATTCTCAACGAGACGCAAGCAGAATTGTCGTGCTTACACTACAAGAAAAAAAGAATTTTCACCAACAGGCAACTGACACAGATCCGGATTCCACACACACCCTTAAATATCACCACCTACCTATAACATTTATTGTATTCACCGTTATTTAACAATAGTTTCTTTTCTCCCTTTTCCCCTTCCTTTCTTTTTTTTTTAATATCTTAAATATTTTAAGTCTTAAATATCTTTATTTATTTAGTATACATAAAGAAATTCTCCTAAGTGGGGGGAGACTGTAACGTGACGTTACAAATATTATATACTTTTTATACACTAAATAAACTATAATATTAAATAATTTCGATGTACATATATGTTCATATTATATCACTCAAATATTCCTACTTATTATTATAAATATAAAGACGTTACAAATATTATATTTTTATACACTACGTAAACTATAATATTAAATATTATCGATATATATATTCATATTGTACTACTTAAAAATTTCTACTTATTATTATTAAAGCAGCAATAACACACAACCGCACTACGACACCAGACCATAGAAACAAACACACGCTACATACCTACTCAATAAAACTAATTGACAACACACAACCGCACTACTGCATAAGCCACTAATTAATACGCACACCACCTATCTATGCATAGCCAGGCAGGCCAAAGACAAAACTGAACGTATAATTCCCAACTGGTTTTCTGTCCATATCGAATAAAAGTGCGACACAAAACCAACCAAAGCAGTCTTGCTTTAGGTAAGCTATACTTAATGACTCAATGGCGAGCCAGCTTGCTGGTTCTTCCCTTTGAGTCTCTGCTTGAGATGTCGCACTTGCGGTGAGAACCAGTCCGTGGTTCGTCCAACGCAGTCGGCATACTCTATATTTTTGGTCGCAGTGACTCAATGGCGAGCTAGCTTGCTGTTTCTTCCCTTTGAGTCTCTGCTTGAGATGTCGCACTTGCGGTGAGAACCAAACTTTGGTTCGTCCAACGCAGTCGGCATACTCTAATTGGGATTTGCTTGGTTTGGTTGCAGGGACTCGATGGCGAGCCAGCTTGCTGGTTCTTCCCTTTGAGTCTCCGTTTGATGACGTCGCACTTGCGTTGAGAATCTGTCTTTGGTTCGTCCAACGCAGTCCGGCATATATTAACTTTCTAAAAATATTAATAATGAGTCTTGCTTTAGGGGCCCTGGCAGGATTCACCGATTTACCGATATACCGATTACCGATCTTCGCTTTAGGGGCCCTGGCAGGATTCACCAATTCACCGATTTACCGATTACCGAATACCGATCTACCGAATACTGATTCATCGATTCACCGAATACCGATCTTCCGATTTACCGATTTACCGAATACCGATCTACCGAATACTGATTACCGATTCACCGATTCACCGATTCACCGATCTTCCGATCTACCGATTACCGATTGCTGATTACCGATTCACCGATTTACCGATCCACCGATTACCGAATACCGATCTACCGAATTACCGATTACCTATTCACCGATTCACCGATTTACCGATTAACCGAATACCGATTTTGCCGCCAGCTGGACCTACAACCTCCGACCATTCGACCGCTTACATTCACTGTTACCCAAACTGCTGACGTTACGCTGCATTAAGTATTTTTAAGGAGAATAAATCAATAAAATACAGAATTATAATATTAAACCAACACCAACTGCGTTCTCATTTGATGAAAGTTTGTGGATCTTTCACTCGATCCTGGCACGGCTGAGCTGACCTCAGCCATAAGATAAAACCACTGTTGCAAAATGAATAATAAATCATTTTTTTAAAAATTAATGTGAGTTAAAAATTTTATTTAAAAACCAATTTTGCATTAATTGCATGTATTCTAATGTAGTTATTGAGTTGTATTTAAAATTCTGAATATGAATGCTGATTTTAGAGCTCTGAAAATTATCCAATCATTTACGAATTATTTCGCTAAATTGAAGAAACTTAGCGCTATTGTGTTTAAATTGTATTACATTTAAGTAAGTTTTTCTAAGGTTTATTTATCATCGGCTATAACTAAGAGAAACATTTTCTCTTAAAATAAGAAATTTCCTACCTTTTATTAATCATCGGCTGAAAGTAAGAGAAGCATTTTCTATGAAAATAAGAAATTTTTCATCGAATCCTTGGAAAAATTTTGGAATTTTTGCAAAAAAGTTTTTAAGATTTGAAACAACATTCTGTGCATTTAATTAAATTGAAAATTTACCACTATCCGGAGACTTGAACCTGAGCCGTGTGAGTGTAAATGCATCAGCTTATCCATTCAACCATTGCAATTGTAAACAATCGCCGCTTTATTTGATTCATTAACAATCGTTCGCTTTGTAAATAATTTTAAAGCATTTTTTTTTTTTGGAACTATAAGAAAAGCATCCTTAAAATAAATCACATGTAGTGCACAAAAAAAGAAAAAAAAACTTACATATATTTCTATGAAATATCCAAGTATTGTTACTTATGTTTCTCCAAATTTTAGAAATCATGCTGTTAAATGTTGTAAGGTGACTTGATATCAATACAGTTTTTCTTCAAATTATTTCTGCTTGCATACAATTTTTGGAAATTTAACTTTTATCATATCTTCATCTCTTATATTTAAGTAAAAACTTGTCTTCAAAACTAAGAAGCTGTTTTGATAACGTTGCACAAAATCAGGAAGTGAGGTTGTTAAATCATATAATAATTCTACAATTCTCTATATTAAGGAGAAACCTTTATAGAATATATAAAAACCCATGCCTTTGAATTGAAGCCGCAATTTTTTTAATTTACGGGAAGCAGATTTTTTGAGTGTAATTTTGTATGGGAGGTACATACAAAAGTTGGCCCATCTTATCAAAACTCGGTCAGAAGACTATGCAAATACAGTTATATATATATATATATATATATATATATATATATATATATATATATATATATTAGGGCGGGTCAAATTCTGGCTCAGCGAAATTCGTAAAATACATGTAATTTCAAGACTTTTTCTCCACTACAGCATATACAAATTCTGAAAAAAAGCTGTGCGGACTTTCGTAAATAGATTCATACACATACGTTCATACATTCATATTTTATAATTGAGAACAAAATCTATTTACGAAAGTCCGCACAGCTTTTTTTCAGAATTTGTATATGCTGTAGTGGAGAAAAAGTCTTGAAATTACATGTATTTTACGAATTTCGCTGAGCCAGACCACCAATAAATTCGTCCATACAAATTGACCCGCCCTAATATATATATATATATATATATATGTGTTAGAAATCGGTAAGACCCTAGTGGTTACTTCCTTAGATCTCTATCAGAGATCTGCAACGAATAGCTTTTTTGTGACTCTTGAGTATATCCGAAAAAAATTAGTAAAAAAAACTTGCTCACCCTTAGCGGACGCAACTCGACTCATATTCTCTTCTACGAAGCTAGAATGCGGCGGCTCTAATAAATAAATATGAGTATCCTAAGTCATGAGTTGGATCGGGAAACATCGGGTTTTTTCAGTTCATAAATACTTATGGTTGTTGTCGTCTTGCAAGTACGATAAGACTTGCCGAAATATTCATAATCGAAACACGTAGCCGAATCGCTCGGCTCATCTGCCACAGATATGAAAAGGGGCCCTCAAACGATACTACATGACGGACGTACATGTAGTTCGATAAAGTAACGGGACTTTTTTCGTTGCCCTCACACACATCGCACATGACGGATAGACTTTGGATAGACTTCATTATTTTTTAGCTGCCGAAGAGTTAACATCAATTAAAAATATTAGTATTAATTGTTTTGAACATTTATTTTTATGTTTTTTGCTTTAAATATTCTAAAACATCACAATTTTAGGTAAAGATAAAAAATATCGCGTCAAAATATTACATTTGTTGCGTTCGTTTTTTTCGCGTTTTGCCGCGAGATGTGCTCTCTCTGAAAATTTTCAACAAATGGCAAAATGTACTAAGTTGGATGGCTGCGCACGCAAACGGAACTACACGTCGGACGTACTTAGCAAAAAGTCAAAAATTTTTGACTTCCATCGGACATGTTCATCCGCCTTCATTTCTTGCACACGAACGATACTACATGTGTGATGACTTGACTGGTCGGATGGACATGTAGTATCGTTTGAGGGGCCCTAAAGAGAACGCAGTAAAGCGCAGCAGTAAATAGTACGCGAGTTTTTAGTATTTGTTTTCGCAATCAATGCGAAAAGAGATTCATGAATGACCCCTAGGACTTTATCATTCTGTGTTATTTTGACGGAGCAGCACTCTGATTAACTTATACTATTGACTAGATTTTTATGTAGTTATTAACAAATGCACTAAAAATGATTCAAAACCGATGGTCTTATCAAATATTGAAGTCACTCTTGTACACCAGTATATCAGATCTTCTGAAATACACACAATGTACTTAAAAATGACTTTTTCATTACATGTAAAAGCTATTTCTTATGTTTTGTGTTTCACCAAATATAATTCTTAGTGTTCCACTAAATATGATTGAAAACGAATAAAGCACCTTTACCTTTATAAATTTTAAATAACGTTTATTTATGCAAACTTTCGGCAAAATAATTTTAATTTAAACTGTCAAATTCACATGTTACATGTGAAAAGGTTTTCAAAAATTTCAAGTTAAAGCCAGTAAAAAGTTAGAGCTCAGAAGAGTTAGACAAAATAAAAGCGTCTTCCAGTATAAGACGAGATGAATCTGTTGTCTAGAAAGCAAAACATTTTTAAGCTGCTAGACCATTTCAATTACAGGCCAATACAATGTTTGTTTTTAATAGAGTTCATGTGCCCGCCAGTATAGGGCGAAAGCATTCTGTTCTGTAGAAAACAAAACTTTTAAGCCTGCCCAAATATTTCAGTTCAATGCCAAAATAATGGTTTTATTCAACAGAGTTCATATGGCTCAGTGAATAAAGGCCTAACGAACTAACGCCTAAAAAAAAATGAAATAATGCCTAAAAATTGCAACAAAAAATTATATAGGAATTAGGCGGTTGTTCATTATGAAAGAATGTCTAATATTTTAGGCATTCCTTCATTAAAATTGTTAGGTGATTTTTCATAATGAAAGAAAGCCTAAGAATCAAAAAGTATTGTTACGAAAGGTAAGTTCCCTTTTACAAAATGTTAAAATAATGGTATTAATTTTCCCTTTTACAAAATGCATACACTATCTTGTAAACATTCTGTAAAAGGGAAAATTATTAGTTTTTACAATTATAAAAGCAATTGATTTTCCCTTTTACAACTTTTACAAAATGCATACACTATCTTGTAAACATTCTGTAAAAGGGAAAATTATTAGTTTTTAAAATTATAAAAACAATTGATTTTCCCTTTTACAAAATGCATACACTACCTTGTAAACATTCCGTTAAATAGAAAATTATTAGTTTTTAAAGTTATAAAAGTAATTGATTTTTAATTTGTTATTGTTTGTTTTTTTTTAAGGTGATTTTTAAAATTAGACTTTCCTTCATTTTTAAAGTTAGACGTTCTTTCACTTTCTTCTTAGGCGTTCTTGTTTAGGCATTCTTTCATTTTGAAAAATTAGGCATTAGTTCGTTAGGCCTTTATTCACTGAGCCAGTTCATATGCCTGCCGTTATAGTGCGTAGGAAGGCTGCTGCTGAAAAAAACAAAAATGTTTGAGCTGCTTGAACATTTCAGTTTCCGTCCAACACAATGCCGCATTTCGACACACTGCCTTCTAATGACTTTTCCATGCCTTCATGCTGTTACTTTCTGGCAGCCTTTTTTGATAAAAAGTAAACTGGCCGTCACCACATTTCAGCATACTGCCAGAACTCTGCTCATTTGACACAATTATGCTAATATAATGCCATTTTCCTGTCGAATATTTTGTCTAGGTATTGAAAAAATCCGGGAAAAATCCGGAAAATTTATTTTTTACTATGTTGAAGTAGCTGATTCATAAAGGTTTTGACATAATTGGGATGAGAAAATATATCCGCTCGTATTTAAAAATCGTAGTTGTACCTGCATCTATAGTCCCTGTAGCCACCTGTATCTGTAGTCACGTTTTTGACGCTTTTAAAAATGGTGTCCGAAGCCGACCCCCTATTTTTTGCAACGAATCGCGACGAACAGAAAAATTTCGAAATTGATTTGTAAAATTACAATATTAGTGGCACACAAAAATTTGGAATGAACTTAAATTATTAGTGCATTTATTGAAATATCTTTTAAGGCTGTTTTTTAGAAAATAAAACTGAACACTTAAAATAATTAAGTTTTTTTTTTAATTAAATGTTCATTTACCGACCTTTTGTTTCAATTTTAAAAATTTTATTATTACGGGCTTAAGGTCCAAATTTTTTGTTCACTAAAACTCCAAGTTTTAATTATAAAATTTACTGTCAATATTTCGACTTCCGTCGGCAATCACCATTAGGACAACTGAAAACATTTTAAAATTATATTAACAATACATTAACTTATTTTACATTTCACTCACATATTACAAATTAAAACATTTGAAAATTAACAAATTTTTCCACTAAACACAAACTTTACAAATTTTACAAAAACTTCGCGACAATTTGACAACAATTATATTGACATCCACTTGTTTCGGGTAACTTAGCTTATTAATAATTTTTATTTGTTATGAATTTTCTATATATGTGTGCGCAGTTGTCGGTGTCTGTTTTGAAATTTATTCTCTTCTCTTTTGGTAGGCTAATAATGTGAAGCATTTCTAGTGTGTACCGTTTACGGTAGTTGTTCTCTTGTTCTAAAATTTTAAAACTGTCAAAGTCAGGTGTATGTCTATGTTTCGCACAGTGGGCTGCAAGTGCTGTTTTTTGTTTCAACGGTCTACGTATTTTATGGTCTGATCTGTGTGAAGAAATTCTTGTCCGTAATTTGTTTTTTGTAGTCCCAACATATGCCTGGTTACTAACGTTGGACCTGTCACCGTTACATGCAATTTTATAAATAACATTAGATTTGTCGAGTTTGTCAATTTTTGTTTTAGTATTGCTGTATAGTTGTTTTACTGTATTATTCATTTTTAATGCTATTTGTATTTTTTCTTTGTTGTACGTGTTTGAATCCGTGAATCTCTCAGAAAGACCGGGAATGTACGTCATTGATTTGAATATTTTGTCGCTTGTTTTTTCTTGTTCTTCTTTATTTTGTATGTTGTTATATTTTCGAATTAAGTCCTCTGTTGTCTTTTTTGGAAATTCATTTTTGCGTAGTATTGTTCTTATTCTGTTTATATTTTCTCTATGGAACTCTTTGTCACTGATGTCAAGAACCGTCTTAATAAAAGTTGTTGCAGTATTTATTATTATACGTTTTGGGTGTTTAGAGTAAAAGTTAATTAATCGTCCTGAGGCCATATGTTTCTGAAACCAGTCAGTTGTCAATTTGTTGTCTTTTCTTATTATAAGAGTGTCTAAATATGCCAATTTTCCATCATTTTCTACTTCTCTTGCAAATTTAATATTTTTATGAAAACTTTATAGAGCGTCTAAAGTCTTTTGAATTTGGTCCAGTTTTTTAATCGCAAAGAGATCGTCAACATATTTGGTTATCAGTCTTGGTCTTACATCTAATTTTTCTAGTGTTTTGTCTAAAAGTTCTTCCATTAAAATATCAGCAATAACTAGAGATGCTGGAGATCCCATAGGCATACCCCTTAATTGTTTGTATATTTTGTCGTTGAGATTAAAATAGTTGGTTTCAATAATACAAAATTTAACCATGTCCATAAATTTTTCTTTGTTAATATTCGTGTATTTACAAATTTCCGTCCATTTTTGTCTTATTATTTTTAAAGCAGTATCTATGGGAGTGCTGGGAAACAGTGATATGACGTCAAATGAAATAATAGTTTCGTCGTCAAATATATGTGTGTTAGCGATTTTTTTCTTAAATTCTATTGAATTTCTCATATTATATCGTGAGATATTTGTGATGTTTTTTAGAATTTTTGTCACGTATCTGCAAAGTCCATATGAAGGCGATCCGATGGATGAACAGATTGGCCGTAGAGGTGTGTCATCTTTGTGTATTTTCGGTAGTCCGTAGATCCTTGGTGCTGTTGCTGTGTTTGTGCATATGTTCCTTTTTTCTGTTGTTGTTATGTATTTGTTCTTGAAAAGAAATTCTCCGAATTCGTTGTTTTTTGTTGTAGTGTTGTTGTTGGGTCCCTTTTTATAATTTTATATGTTCCAATGTCCCTTACTAAAAACCGCATCTTCCGCTCATATTCTTCCTTTTTCATTGCCACAGTCATATTGCCTTTGTCCGAGTTGAGAATTAGTAAATCTTCGTGCTCTTTAAGAAATTTTTTTGTCGCCTTCACTGTATCTAGTATTACATTATCTCTCGCGTTGATTTTAAGTGTGTTAATATGTCCATCTAATGCTGCTGTAAAATTGGCTCTCGCTGTTTCCTGCTCTTCTTTTTGTGTTATTGATTGTATTAAGTCTTCACCCTCCGCAATGCATTTATACAGTGGTAATTGTTGTTTTGTTGTTGGCAGTGCATGTTTTGGTCCAAGTGACAGTAGCCACTGTATGTTTGTTGGTATTATGTGTTCTGTTTGTTTATAAACTTTGAGTTGTATGTATTTGTGTAAATGTTAAGCCCGCAATAATAAAAAAATGTTTAAATTTGTTTTTTTTTTCGTTTAAGTTTCTGTCCCATTTCTAGTAAAGCATGTCGCTAGCTTAAACTGTATAAAAAAAATTTACATTATATTTTGAAAATCTTTTTGAATGCAATTTTATTTGCTTTGTTGTTACATACATATACAGTAAGTAAAAAAATAAAAAAAAGATAGTATGTTTGATTTAGAAGAGTTTTTGTCATTTAGCACCCTTTCTGTTGCTATTTTTGATTTGTGCATATCATTTAGCACCTTTTCTATAAAAAAAAAATAATATGAACATTTTTCTTATTTGATTTAAATAATATGACTTAATTTGTGTTTTTAATGCCGATAGCATTTAATATTTATTGTAAAAAGAAATATTTGCATTGTAGACAGTCTTACTTCGATGCTGTGACTTAAATTTAATTATAAAAAAGGAATTTCATAAGTTTTTATCACATCAAATCAAGTTTACAGTCTTACTTCGTTGCTGCTTATATAAAATAAAATAAGCAAATATGTAGCACCTACATTGAAGATATATGTGTGTATGTATATTACTCGTGAGGTAATTTGTCATAAAACTTGTGGTGATCTTTTGGCAAGGTCATTTTTAAATATTGCAAATCGTCATATTTCCTAGTTGTAATTTTTTTTCTCTCACTGTGAAGTTGCGCTAAATCCGACCAATCTAACGGAGAAATAGTTTTATTTATTCTTTGAGGATGTTGTTGCCATGAATTTGGGAATCTCAATTTGTAAAGCATTTCTTTTTCTGCTGTATATCTTATCGCACGAATATCAGTGACTTTGGTATCACCTTTTTCCCGGCCAGGACGAATGCTTTTCACGAATTGAAGGTCTCTAAATGTTTTGAAAAAAGTGTGACCCAAATATTCCACTTCATAAGGTTCTGGGTTCTTTCGAGCATCTTTACAAATAGCAATATATTCTGCAGGTACGTCTAGAGTCCTAAAACACCATCGTCTACATTATTGCCAAAAGGGTCAATGTTATTGCCGTTTAGAATTGCTTGTAAAGCAGTTTTATTACTTTCGTCTTTTGCCATACAGACCTTTTAATAAATGTAGTTATAATTTAGTTAATATTTGTAAATTAATAATACTTGAGAATATGTTACCTTTTGCGAGTAAAATAAATGTTAGAAACAGCAATTAATTAATTTTTACGGAGCATGAACGAACAACCAGCACAATTTAGCAACAATCACATGTGTTTAATGAACTTAGCGCACGCTTTTTGACAGCTATGTACATGCCACTTTTGCGCATCAACACGAAACCATATGAAAAAAAAAGAGTTACCAACCTTTTTTTTTTAAACGATGTATTTTTTGATTCTCTTTGGTTCTGCATTAAAATCTCAGTTTTGTAAAAAAGTGCAGTTGGCGCCTTTGCACTCTAAGCTAGCGATGTGCGATTACCATCAGAAATAAATTAAAATCACTTGTTATCACGTTTTGCCCTTTATTGCGATGCAAAAAAAATTGGGGTCGGTTCCGACTTTTTTCAAATATCGGCTCGCCGTTCACTTATGGCAATAGAGGCGATCTATTTTTAATAACGTGCCCTGATCCAAGGCCATAACCAATCAAAGTAACTTATCTCTCGATTTTTCTGCAAACAAATAAACACTTTTAACTCACCTTCCATGCAGCACGAAAATTAATTTCACAGTTATCAACTGTTGTCAAAAAACAATAGAACGCGAAAAATTTGGAACAAAATAACAAGTATGGATGGCTGTCTGCGACCAAATTGTCTGTATCATGACAATTATGTCCTCAGCACCGTTGCTGAGATACATTGGGTGGGTCGCTATGGTACCACCGATCGGTATGGGACCACTATCCCCTACCTATGGAAAAAATACTTTTTTCACATCCAAGTATTTTCTGTCTCTTAAAATTAAAGCAAGTAAAAAAAATGTGACACACGTTAAAGGCCACATTTATTTCTAATATTTTAAGCCATTTATTTTTAATATTTTAAAATATCTCGAAAATTGTGCTCACACGACTAAAAAATTTAAATTGTTATTTTTCAAACGATTAAGGATTCAATAAATTTTGTCTACCTTAAAATACAAAAGAATGCAAGTCAATCCATAGAGTAGTTCTTGAGATATCGTGGAGAGCAGTTTGAAAAACATGATTTTTCATGAGTGCGTTTATGAAAATATGGGTTCCTTTCGTATGCGATAACTTTTTTATGCAATCGTTATCGGCAAAACTTCTTTGGGAACATATTCTACACATTATAAGCTACAGAAAAAATTTAAAAAAAATTATTGATTTTTTGGTGAAGTTTCATGAGAACCTGCCCTCAAGAAAAATTATTTCAATTTTTTAAATGGTGTTCCTCACATACCTACATCAAAATTTATTACTTTTATCCACAAGGGATGCAGTTCTAGCAACCAACATTATTTTTTAACTAAAGTACTATTCATAATCTTTCCAACGGTTGTTCAAACTTAACATTCGGTTAAGAAATCTTTGAGATATGAGTTTTTGTAAAAATCGATTTTCGACATTTTTGTCGTTTTTGTAAATTTTGTGCACCCCACCCCGTAATTCCAAAAAAAATCACGCCAAACTTTTTTCTTCACAATTAATTTTTTTTATTTCCATCACTGATACCCCAAGCAATTTTATTTCTTCCAAATTGGATTTGGTCATTCCGTACATTTTATTATTCCGGTACATTTAAAATGGAATTGCTAAAGAATTCTAGGAAACTTATCCTCTAAGTACATTTTTCTTTTTTATTGTTTTTGAGTGCCGAATTTGTTATTTCCATAAGATCTTATGTCATATATAATGCTGACGTATGTGAATAGTATGTGTGTAATAGTAAAGACATAGCAATTTATACCTTCTTACATAGTTCACTTTTTGGACTGGATCAAAGTTCTAAGTGATTAGACGTTTCATTTCAATAAATATATTTGTTTGCTTTTGTTTTAAATTTAAATGGTACCCATAATTTGTAAGCATAAGTTTTGAAAAATTCAATCAAACATAAAGCTTTTTCTATTCTTTTCCTTTCTTTTCTTTTTTTTTCTTTTCTGTTCTTTTGAAATCTTGGCATTATCTTTTTACATTCTAACAAATTTTTAACAAATCCAGATGCCTTAACTTTTTCCATATTCAATAAATTCTTTTTGCAAACTTTTTAAATAAAAATTTTTTTATTTTTCAAACGCACCAAACTAAACTAAACAGCACAATTGATTGAACCAATTGAATGGATACCCACAGGACAATATCCGTACTTCCTGTAATATTGCACCGCTGGGTGCAATACCACTTTGCCACAATAAGCTAACGTGTCCTTAGGACCAGACATATAAAATTTCCAACAAATATGCATGCATTACCAGGCAAAAGATATCCGTTGCACTTCCGCTTGAGTTGGTTGCCCAACCAAGTAAACGTTATCCCAAGGATATGCGCGCTGCTAACTTTTTAACTCGCATTTTTTTACAGTTTTAAAAACTTTTCATATCACATATTTTTTCTGCTTCTTCTGCTTGGAACGCAAGAAGTTTAGCTACTTTCTTGAGCGCAATATAAGATTTTATATGTATATGGAAATGCAAATATTTGAAAAATAAATGTTCGTTGTCGTAGTAGTCGTCGTCGTCATTGTGGGTTGTTTTATAGCCTTCTGCATTTTTGTTGTACGTTCATAGCTGCTCCCAACTCAACCATAATGCCATCATTTGGTTCTGTCGTATGCCAAATAAAGGTCACAGCAGAGTTTTAGAGAAGAAAAAATTGTGTCTCTCTTACATCTCTTTTGTGTGATTTTACGTAATTTTTATTGCATATCCTTTGGCAGTTGCATGCGGAAG
This sequence comes from Dichetophora obliterata, assembly GCA_963920525.1. Classification (NCBI taxonomy): domain Eukaryota; kingdom Metazoa; phylum Arthropoda; class Insecta; order Diptera; family Sciomyzidae; genus Dichetophora; species Dichetophora obliterata. The sequence goes on along the minus strand of OY986436.1, from coordinate 210,499,721 downwards.
GGACACATTTGACGCCTCATGCTGCTCCTGCAACAGTGGCTGCCACTTGGTGGCACTCTGGCTTTGTATGCAAGCGCCAGGATATTGGAAACTTGTTTCCGGTGCAATGAGTTTACAGCTAGAAAAATTTTATTTCAATAAACGAAGGATAGTTTCACATAAAAATGAAAAACAAGTAGAATGAGTGTCAAAATAAGCGCTCAAGAGGATGTTATGCTCTGGTTATAGCATAAACATTAAACTGTAAATGTGCTTTATATAAAAAGGAATTCTTTACTATTTATCGCTCATTTAAGAATGCATTAAATAAATCTTTTTTATGAAGTAGTAAAAATTATTACCAATAATTGTATAAAAATATCTAACTGCTTATAGAATTATGTTTAAAATAGTTTAAATTTAAAAATCATGGCAAATACCTTAAATGCTTTTTGAAAAAAGGACTTCAGCTACTTAAACACTTTTAGTAAAAATTTGCTTTCAGTAAAAAATTTGAATCGGAAAATTCACAAAAAATTTGTAGTATAAATTTTTTAGATACCAAAAGTTTTACCAAAATCAGATATTTTGCTAATTTGATCTGTAGCCCAAAATACCTGTGAAAACAAGAAGAAATAAAAAAAAGGTTAAAATGTTTGTTAACCGGATCAAGTTGTTCGGGACAAAATTGTCATTTCTGAAAACATTAGTTTTTGTATTCTACATTAAAGAAAAAATCACTTGTGTAGCAAATGCGTTGGGTAAGTTTATTTTCACCAAATTTTGCAAAATTTAAGAAACAAAATTATGTAAATATAATTAATTGGATTCGAATTAAATAACGCTCATACGCCACGGTGAATTTTTATTTGATTTTATTTCTTTATTTATTTAATCAGCTATTAACGTTTATTGTTATACAGATACTATAAGCATAAAAATTAATCGTAGGTATACAAAATAATTAATTTAACATGATATCGTTTTTAAATGCTACCCTATTTTGGGTGATCTCAATCGAGCTGCAGATAGTGTTGAACGTTTTAGTCATATTGTAGAACGGATCACATCTGCCATAATTAGAAAACACCGCATTTCATAGGAAGGCATACAATCTGACAATAGAATTAAAATTTTATCATCGCATTCGATTTTTATATAATAGCATCAAAATGTATGACAAAGCTTTACTTTCGCTCAAATAAAACCCCTAAATCTTTCTTTAAGTCGACTCTCTCGAGTAAGACCGTATTAATATCATATGATCCTTCACAAAGTTGATTCTACATAGAGAAAGACACGTCATTACATTAACCCTAGTTCGGCCGACGATGTTGATAGCGCTTTAAAGGCCGACGCCTTTATGATAAAATATGATAAATTCTGCATTAAAAGAGTCAATTTTGCAAAAAAATGGAAAAAAATGTAAATTAACTATCTGGAAACATAATCAGGGGATGAGTTTGACAGATTGTTCAGAGCAATTGGTTTTTAAAGTTAATTCAGTGTACTTTGTGAGTAAAAATGAATTATTCTAAGCGTGCAAAACGAGACACATTGACAGATGCGGAGATTGAGGCGTTGCTCTATGATGATGACAATGTGGAATTCAGCGATGGCGACGATGGTGAAGATGATGAATGACTACCAGATGGCAAAATTGCATCGGATGCCGAGATAGATGATTGGATGAACGAAGTGAATGAGCACAATAGCGATGAAGAGATAAACGCAGCCTATGATTATGTCGATCAATTAGTGTATGATGCGCCCGATGGAACGCAGTTAGCCAAAGATTCACTTCCCACAGCACAAACATCCAATGTCACCACCACGAGTATGGGAAAAAACTGATAATATCGAATTGGACGTATTAATGAAATTGTTTTGGGTTGTGGTGTTCATAAGTCCAGCCAGGAAATCATCGATGAGTTTAAGGATCCATATTGGTTTCCACTCTACCGTGCAGCAATGAGTCGAAATAGATTCAAAGCTATTCTTTGCACCATTCGTTTCGACTAACGCACAACACGTGACGCTCGAAAAGCTACTGACAAAGCTGCTCCAATATCAGAAATTTTGGTGCTTATGAACGACAATTTGCGTAAACAATATCGGCCATACAGCAACATAACAATCGATGAGGAACTTTATCCGTTCTGTGGCCGAGCATCTTTTCGCCGATACATCACGTCAAAGCCAGAAAAATACGGCATAAAAGTATGTTGGGCCTGCGATGCGAAAACCAGCTATCCGTTGCATGGCATATTATAATTGGGTCGGCAGCCCGGCCGAAAAAATTGCTGTTGAGTTGGTGCAACCATGGAAAAATAGTGGCCGTAATATTACTACGGACAATTTCTTCACTTCATTGCAACTTGCCAATGCGTTAAAGGAGATGAATCTTAATTTAGTAGGCACGGTGCGGAACAATAAGCGCTTTATACCAAAAGAATTGCAATGTGATAAGTCCTTGCCTCTGGGTGATTCGAAGTTTGCATTATGATCCAGTCACAAACAAACAAGAAATAATTCTCGACTACAATCGTACAAAAGGTGGTGTTGATATGATGGAGCAATTGCTCGGAGCATGTTCATTAGAGCACCCATATATGCTTTTTTCTGATTTTCTTCGCTCCCCGTCCACTTTCCGTTAGATTGAGGCTAAAAAATAAGATTTGCAAAAAAAACTAGACTTCGGTAGTGGAAAAAACCCAGGCCCCCGGAGCTTTTATACCCAAAAACGGTCAAAAAATGGTGCATGGCTTAACTACTCTATAACTCGTTAAATAACAGTTTTACGCTACTACATTACGTAAACATTTTTATGCACAAGAAAACGACAAATATTTTTTTCATAAGCAATGTTGACCTTAGAATGACCTTTCATGGTGTTTTAAGGTGCCAAAGTCACAATTTAGAGGTTCCTTTTGTTTTGAACGCCCCTCGTAAATTTTTGGACCGAGATATTTCTGGACAATAAACACCACGTTATGGAGAATTAAATTAAGTTTCTTCCAAAGCTAACCATTTTTGAAAATATTGATTTTTAAAGTCGTGAGAGTGTTTTAAGTTTTTTCAAATCTGACTTTCTTCACTCTAAGCACATTTTCAGTTATTGAAGCAATATTATAATATTTTCAGATGGATGAATTAAATTTGCTAATGAACTGCTAGGGCTTAATGAACCTGCTACTGGACACTATATTGCTAGTCTATGAAAACACATAACTCTGAAAAAAAATTATGAAAGAAAGAAACATCATGTTATAGTGTTGTAAGTAATTTAATATAACGTAATTTTTCAAGTTTTGAATTTTATGGGCGTAAGATTATTTGAAATATTTAATCAATTTTGATTTTGAAAAATTTTTTGATGGCAGATCCTTGCAATGTTGCTCCATTGTATGCAGGATAAACGGTTTTTGCTCTTCCTGATGCGTTAATACAGCATTAAATCGAGTTATAAGCGCAATTCCTCGTTCCGCAATATCATTTACCACTAATAAGTTTTTAACAATTGCTTTAAAAGTTACGTAGCTTGCATTGTCCTCCCAAATGGTAGGATCTGTTATCAAAAAATTTTTAGTTCCAATTGTAATTTGTTCATTTAAAATAGTATTGAGAAAGTAGTAGGTATTGTTAGTAACAAAGTCGCATAATTCGACAGACATGACGTCCTCAATAGGTCACTGAGCTCTGTTTTGGTCTATCAGGATGACCTTCTTTGTTTAAATTATATACCACTCTCCGTTTCATTTCGATATCAACTTCATCATCGAAGAAAGCTAATGCTATGTTGGCTTCATTCAAGTACCATAGATGTTTACGTAGCTTCTTTTGCACTGCTTCTGCTATATCTTTATCAATTTTTTTTAAAACTCTCTAGTTCTTTATAAAGATTTAAATCATTGGATGGTTCTTTTGGTGCCACTTGACATAAAAACCAATTCTTTAAATATATTCGAACCACAAATATACTGAATTTCCGAATATTGTTCAAAAGTAGAGCTGAAATTTTAATTTTTAGTAGAAAGTGAAGAAAACTAAATTATAAGCAAATCTTGCTAATCTGTGTCGATAGATAATAACAACTTAAGTCTGCTTTCTCGTTTCAAAATTTTTAATCGCCATATAAGTTCTGAGCAAGCTTCTTCGGTTTTTGTGTCATGACTTTGGCTAGAATCACACTCTCTCTCTTGATTTCGTGTGAAGATGTAGATATACTCATAGAACACAGCTACATCAATATCTCACTTCTATCTTAAGTCGACTTAAGCGATTATTGCTAATGCCACAGAAATATACTTACTTGAAACAGTGAATTGTTTTCTAAAAAGAAATATTTTTAAGGAGTAAATAATTTTTGCCATCCATCTAGCGTGACTGATAGCACCAGGCTGAGGTATTTTATAATTTGGTATTTCTGCTACAAGGAATAGTAAAGTTAATTTCAACATTTCTATGTAATCATGTCGAGTACTATCCACTTTATTCTGAATTTGGTTATTAATAAAGAAAATTAAATCGTTCCGAATGTCATCAGGAATATGTTTAGCGACATCTGGATCTGAAGTACCAGGCTCGAAATTCTCATGCTTTAGTGTTGCCCATGACTTACGAAATTTTTCGAATAAAATCATTTTTGGACCTGATGTTGTCGGCTCAACAGCTACTTTGAATGCTGCTCCAGCCAGCAATTCCATGATATGATGTCTGCAAGCAAAGTGTAACAGGCGCCGGTTAAGTTTTTGTTCTAGAATAGCGCAAGCTCCAATAGAATTACTGGTATTGCTGGCTGTGGTATCAAAGAACATTGCCATAACATTTTTTTCCACACTCCAATCCATTAACGCTGAATGAACTGCAGCACCTTCGATCGCGCCTGTTTGTTTTAGGACTTTTGGAATTCTTAGAACTTTCGAAATGCCAGACGAAGACAAAATAATCGCCAATCTGTTGCATGTTAAAGCATGAAGTCCTGTGCAATCTTCTAATATTTTACCGTCCCAATGCACGGTGAATATGGCGTTTGCAGGAAACTGATCCTTTATGTCTTTGAAAATGATTTCTCTGTACTTACGGCGTTGTAATCTGATGTGCTCTGGAGAAATATTTAAAGACATAACATTGTGTCCTAAATTGTGTGCCGTTTGACCAATAATCATGGATGCTCCAACGTTGCTTAATTGGAATCTATCCAAAACTTGCGTCAAGCCGGCATCAATAACTTTTTGAACAGGTTCTTCAATGTTTCTTTTCAACATTTTTTTTGGGGGCACATACGCAGATTCACCTGACTCAGAATTTGTATCACTTTCGCTGTGTTCGCTTTCTGCTTCTGAATAAACGTCAGTGCCTGCATGATAATCTTGGGGTAGATTCACAGCGTTTAGGGATAACCTTGTACGCATTGTCGCCATTGATTCACGATGTTCACTCAAAAAATCTATTGCTTGCTGTTTGTTTCCTTTCTTTAACATTTCGATAGCATCCACATGTGATATATCAAAAAGTACATCCAATGCATCAAGAAATGCTTTTGCGCGAAATGAATTTTTTTTTCTTTCGAATTTTGTTGTACTCTGTAAAATTTCGTGAAATCATTTTTTCAATACCGTCAATTCTTTTTGTTGGTATTTCGAAGGTCGTATAGATATCTAATAATTCGTTTGCAACAATAGAAACACTTTTTTTAACACTTTTATTATTATCTTGCACTATATATAGTATTCTAGCAAAAACGTCTCTTCTGCATGGAAGCATCTGTTGGTTAAAACTTCTGAAAATTCTTTTTGGTTAAAAATTGGTTAAAAATTCTTTTTTCTGCCTGCAACAAGGTAAGTTACATGACCATTGGAAATTATACAATAAGAAATAATATCATAATACTTACCAATCAAGTACGCAGTTTTGGTTGCACTCTTATGTTATATGATTATTTTTTTTTCACAAGAAATCACTTTTAAACAAATTTTAATACCTTTTTATCACGATTACACCGTTATTTTCTATATTTTAAAATAGATCGCTGTTGATTTTTTTTTCAATGTTATGTGTTTTCATAGACTAGTGTTGAATGCACACGAATTCTGGTCACTGTACTATTTGAATTGAGCGTTGTGAAATTCGTATGCAAAGCAAAAGCTACATTATCTGTATCTCAACTGAAGAAAAGTAAGTGAGACAGCTAATATCTGCAAGTCTACATTGCATGGAGGTATAACTGTTGTTTTCGTTTTGTACTTATACACACGCTTCTTTAGTTTTATCGTTTATCTTTTAACTTACTTCTTGTTTAGCTGCGACAGTGTAAAGATCGGCAAGTTGCGAGGATAAATATATTTGACTGAAAATAAAACTGAACTTTGGTTGTCAAATATAAAACTTAAATAGATATTGTTTTATTTAAAACATGGCATAATCTAACAACTAGCAATATAGTGTACAGTAGCAGGTTCATCAAGCCCTAGCAGTACATTAGCAAATTTAATTCATTCATCTGAAAATATTATTATATTGCTTCAATAACTGAAAATGTGCTTAGAGTGAAGAAAGTCAGATTTGAAAAAACTTAAAACACTCTCACGACTTTAAAAATCAATATTTTCAAAAATGGTTAGCTTTGGAAGAAACTTCATTTAATTCTCCATAACGTGGTGTTTATTGTCCAGAAATATCTCGGTCCAAAAATTTACGAGGGGCGTTCAAAAAAAAGTAACCTCTAAATTGTGACTTTGGCACCTTAAAACACCATGAAAGGTCATTCTAAGGTCAACATTGCTTATGAAAAAAATATTTGTCGTTTTCTTGTGCATAAAAATGTTTACGTAATATAGTAGCGTAAAACTGTTATTTAACGAGTTATAGAGTAGTTAAGCCATGCACCATTTTTTGACCGTTTTTGGGTATAAAAGCTCCGGGGGCCTGGGTTTTTTCCACTACCGAAGTCTAGTTTTTTTTGCAAATCTTATTTTTTAGCCTCAATCTAACGGAAAGTGGACGGGGAGCGAAGAAAATCAGAAAAAGGCATTTTCCATATATCTTGTGGGTGCTCTAATGTACATGCAATAGGAAGACGCACCGTTGGCCATTGACCTTACTTTACAATATGTTGGATTTAATGGCGTTGGCTGGGCATATCATTTATCGGGAGAAAAATCCAAAGAGTCGTATTAATATCAGCCGCCGTACTTATCTTAATGAACTTGTTCATGAATTGGTCACTAAAGCCATCAAACGTCGAACATTAAATCATCTTGTCTTACAGCATTATCACGTGCATACGTACTGCCATGGAAGCTATCTTAAATATTCGTTTGACTCCATTCTTAGCACCTGAGCCACAAATTGAGCGTCCCGATGAAACAGGCCGAATGCCAATCAAAGGAAAGTGTCATGTTTGCCAGCATGTAAACAAAAACAGCGGAACTCACGCAAAATATGTCAAGTTTGTAAACAGCCAGTGTGCTAGGAGCACATTCAAACCTTAATCAAATAAATTCAATGCAAGGAATAAAAATAAAAAAAAACTTAAAATGTGTCTTTTCTTGTAAAATGACATTAGTACATCAATAAAAGACCACAAAAATCTTATAGAAATATAATTCTTATATATGCTTTATACATTTTTACATAGTCACCCAGGTGACTGCATCGGCCGAAATAAGAATAAAAAGTTTCAGCATGTATCAGTTGACAAAGACAAAAATTTATAAATTTTAATTTATGTTTTTTGTACTAAAAATTCATTACTTTAAAATGTCATGGAAGATGGGTTAAGATAATTGGTTGAAAACATATTTTTTTGTATGAAAAAGGTGAAATAGTCACCCCGGTGACTCGTTGGCCGAACTAGGGTTAAGACACATTAAGAAGCAGTTTGTTGGTTTCGCACCAAAATTGGAGACTATCCATGTCACGTTGAAGCAGTAAGGCACTCAGGAAAGCCAACATAATTCGGAAGATCATTGATAAACAGAACAAGCACAGGGAACCTAGGTGGCTACCTTGGGTTAAGGATATTCGATATACATCGATGCATCGACAATTCGATGCATAGACTTGATTGAATGTTTTGAAAAGCTTTTGATATACTCGATGGATCGATGTATTTTCACATAACATCGAATAAGTTTTAACCACCTAATGAAATTATTATATAAAAAAATAAATATATAAAAATAATTAAAAAGCCTGAGCTACTGGCAACAGCAACAGTTACCAAAGATAAATGTGTAACGTAAACGTGACATAAGCGGCATCTACAAATTGATATTGGCAATGCGAGAAAGGATAAAAACAAATTCGTTTGTTTCTTCTGTCACAGTCAGCTTTGAATAAAAACGTTAAATTTTATTTGGTTTTACTCATAACAGAATTACCCAGGTATTGTTGACAGTTTTTATAGAATACATAAGCTGTCAAAAATTTACTCAAAAAGAGAGCGTTGTTTTCAATCGGCCATTGTTAATAAGTGAAAACATAACCAATATCCGCAGGCATCAATCCACTTCTCGCAACGAGCTTCTTTTTGAGGCACTGAATGGAATTTAACATCACGAACTGAAAAGCTTTTCGCACAAATCACACACGATTTTTTTACAATTTTGATGATTTTAATTTTTTTTTTTTTTTGTGTATTTAAACGCACAAAAATTCTTATTTGATTTTTATGATTTTAGTTTTCGACGCTTGCTTTCTTTTTCGCTTTCTTTCACTAACAGCTGTTTTTGACAGGCTATGTTTTCTTTTTGAAGAGAAAATAAGCAGTTGTCAACACTACCTGGATAATTCTGCCATGGTTTTACTTGTGCCGTGAATGTGAACATTTTACAGATATAAGTAGGGCAGAATTTGGATATAATATACTGACAAAACTAAAATCTCATCGTTTCCTTGTACGTCCGCTTAAACAAGTAAGTACTGAAGTAAAGACAACTAGCATTAGCTCATTTATTTACATGTCAATAAGAGCAGCAGTATATAAGAATCAACTATTTTTCTTCTCAGGTTGATTGCACAAAACGATGGCACCTTCCAAAAAAAGTTGTGTGTGGAAGTTTTATGATAAAATTGAAGGAGACCATAACTTTGGAAAATGTAAACTTTGTCAAAAAACAATAATATCTTGTGGAAATACAACTAACTTAATTGGTCATATAAGAAATGTGCATAAGGCTGCTTTTCAGGAGTTAAATAGTGTGAGTTCAAAAAATTCAAAAATAAATAAAAATATACAACCAGTCCCTAAAGCTGCTGATTTGCTACTGTCAACCAACTTTGCTGATGCGTTAGAATTGGCTAAAGTAGGTGATAGAAAATCTGACGATCATTGAATCTCTGCTCCTCTGGTTGTTCGCCAAAGGTCCATCATATCAATTTTTGAAGATATTAACGCTTTTTCGGCGAGTGGTGATAAAACTTTAAAAATAAATAATGCTTTAATTTATATGATATGTAAAGACAATCAACCATTTACCTTTAATTTGGTTAAAGTGATTGTGCCGCCTTATAAACTTCCCAATAAGACGACATTGACTCGATGGGTTGATGATAAATATGCAGAATTGTCAAAAGTCTCGGCTAATTTTTGCATCATCCTTTTTTTTACCCTGCAGCTTTTGCGCCTTGCATCTCTTTGCAATTTTTCGTACCTTTTTGTTTTATATTTTGTATGTACCTTGCGAGTTTTTGTTCTTTTTGACTCTATTTGCTCTAATATTTGCTCTTTTTTTATTTGGTTTTCTTTTTTACATTGTGACTTTTTTGCTTTGCTACTTTTTTATAAATTTACTTTTCTGCCATGCTTTTTTTACCTTACGACTTTTTGGATTTTAACTTTAACTTTCTTATAGCTCTGCGACTATTTTTACCAATAGTACTTTGTTATATTTTCTTCCCCGCAACATTTCGTTCTTTACGACTTTTTGTACCTTACAACTTTTTACACCTTGCTACTAAAGGGTGTTTTTTATAGAGTGATACAACTTTGAGTAAGCATCGCAGCTTTATTTGACCACCTATAAAACAGTTAATAGTTGTTTTTTACTAAGTTTGCTTTGACATTTAATTATAAATCGACTTACATCAGAGCAACGCGTGCACATTGTGGAAAGTTTTAATCAAAATTATGGTTCTGTTCGTCAAAGTTATCGTGCACTTCGTCCATTTTATGGCATGCATAATCATCCTTCAGAGCTGCTAATTCGAAAAACAATAGATCTTTTTCGGACCACATTTACGGCTACTGATAGTGTGCATCCCGTGAGACGCCGAACAGTGCACACTGAAGAATCTGTAGCCACTGTACAGGAAAGCATTGAAGATGGGATCAGCAACTGGGGTTGTGTCCTTCCGCTTTATGGAAGATCTTACGAAAAGATCTTGGCTTTAAACCTTTCAAGATTCAACTTGTGCAGTAATTAAAGCCAAACGACCATCGTATGCACCGCCAATTCGGTGAATGGGCTAAAGCACAAATTGATATTGATTTTGAATTTGCATGGAAAATTTTATTTTCCGATGAAGCCCATTTTTGGTTGAATGGGTACATAAATAAACAGAATTGTTGTATTTAGAGTAATGAGAATCCACAAGCTTTTGTCGAAACACCATTACATCCACAGAAAATTACTGTTTGGTGCGCTTTATGGGCTGGCGGAGTCATTGGCCCATATGTCTTTAAAAACGATGATGTTACTGTCAGAATGTTACTGTCAATGGTGAACAGTATAGGAACATGGTTCTAAGTTTTTTCGTACCTCAATTAGCTGGCATTAATCTTGCTGATATGTGGTTCCAACAGAACGGAGCCACATGCCACACAGCGGGCGCTACAATTGATTTACTCAAGAAAACTTTTGACAAAAAATAATTTCACGAAATGGCCCAATTAATTGGCTCCCAAGATCGTGTGATTTAACCCTATTGGATTATTTTCTTTGGGGTTATAAAGTCACTTGTCTACATCGATAAACCACAAACAATTAAACACCTGCAAATCAACATTCGAAGAGTTATCGGCGAGATACGGCCGCAAATGCTGCGAAAAGTTTGTGAAAATTAGTGTTCCAGATTGCGCCTTGTACGCACCAGCCGTGGCGGCCGAAATCATATTTAAAAATTAATATCATAAAATTTTCTATCTAATAAAGCCCGTTTTATTGATATTTAAAATATACTACTATACTTTATTATGATTTAAACTTGTATCACTCTGTAAAAAACACCCTTAGTTGTACCCTGCAGCTTTTTAGGCCTTGTAACTTTTTGTACCCTGGTACTCCTTGTGACTTGCAAATTTTTGTAACCTTCGATTTTTTTTATATTCTTTTGTACCACTGTTTGTACCTTGCATCAATCAATATTTAAATTTGAAATACTTGCTCCATTTTTACCTTTTTACATTTGTATACTGCGACTTTTTAATATTGCTACATTTTTTTCATGCTACTTTTCTGGTATTTTGTAGCATGCGATTTTTTACTGCGACATTCTTGGAACTAAAACGTTTGTACCTTGATAAATACTTTTTATAATTTGCGACCTATATACTCTTGTCACTTTTTCTATCTTTTTTGTACCTTGTGACTATTTGCACCTTAAGACTTTTTGAACCATGCAGTTTTTTACAATTTCTTCTATCTTACAACTTTTCACTCTGTGCTCTTTTTTACCTTGTTACTTGTTGTACACTGCGACTTTTTGCACCTTGCTATATACTATTTGTACCTTGCAAATTTTCGTACCGTTTTATTTTGTGACTTTTTGTGAGTCAAGGTACAAAATAAGTTTTTATACTTTGCAATATTTTTCCGACTATTTTGCCTTGCCACTTTTTGCACCTTGCTACTTTTGTACCTGGTACTTTCTATAACTTGCGACTTTTTGTACCTTGTTGTTTCTTTTACCCTGTCAATATCTATATCCTATTTTTTATGTTCTGCGACTTTTTTCACCTTGCAAATCTTTGCACCTTGCAATATTTTTTTTTTTTTCAATTCAATTTATTTGCAAATATCGTTGGCATTTAAGACTTAAGTCTTTTACATGCCGCATATTTAAAATATGTAACAACAGAACATAACTTATATAATAAACTGTTTGAAATTTTAAAGCTAAGACTATTGCAATATAACAAAAAATGTCCAACTTTGTCCTACGACTTTTTTAAACGGTCCGACTGTTTTTTTCTTGCAAAATTTCGTAACCTTAAACTTTTTTTGTATCACAATTTTTTTTTTCTATTCAGCGATCTTTTGTACCCAATGATTTTTTGCGCGTTGGAACTTTTTTGAAACCAAAAACTTTTTGTGCTTCGCGACTTCTTGCATCTTGCGACTTTTAGTAATATGTTATTTTTGAGATTTTTTGTAAAACAACAAGATACAAAATAAGTTTTTATGCTTTGCACCTTTTTTGTTTTATCCGAATTTTTTTTATTCAGCGAATTTTTACCCAGCGACTTTTTTCCTGCTACTTTTACATGTTTGCTCTTTCTTTTACCCAGTTTATTTTTCTACCTTGTAACCTCTTGTTTCCTTGTGATGATTTTAGCTCTTTTATTCTCAATATGTTTTTTTAAGACTTGCCTAATTAAAGTGTAGTGCCAGCTCCTAAAAAAATCACGGCTTTTAAGACTTTTTCCTTGAATCCAGACCAGTGATTGACTTCTTTATCAAAAATTGCATCATTTTACCCAGAATCTTGCTGGTCCTTAAAGCATTAATTATAAAAATAAATAATATAAGTTCTAATAATAAACAAAATTATAATGAGTACAAATATTTCAACTATTGGTATTAATGATAATATTGGCAAATGGTCACTTTTTATTTATTCCAGCCAATAAGTGAAAATAATAAGCACATAACTTAACATTTTATTTAAGTGTTAATTAATTTTAACGTCTTTTAATTTTCCTTCTTATGTTAAGTAACTTGCGACATTTGAACATTTTAACTTTTTGTTCTTCGCGACTTCTAGTTCCCTGAAACCTTTTATACTTTGCAACTTTATGTTTTTTGCTATTTTTTATACCTTGTGAAAAAGAGTGAGAAAACAAAAATGCGCTGTTTTTTTTTTTAGTTTTTTAAAACTCAACAAAGTACCTAGTTGGCAATTATCAATTTAGCGTTCTGAAAATATTACATCATTTGCATATATTTTAAATTTCGATATGGCAAATAATAGTGCTAGAGAATGCCGCAAAAGTACAAAATTCTGCTTAACTAGTCGTGGCTGCAACACCAACTACTGCCACTCTAACTGTATTGCACGAAATGCAATTTTCAATACAAAGTTGCACCAACTTTCAATTTTGTGACAAAGCATTTATTTATTTCACAAATAAAAAAGCTGCACACATGTGAAAGTAAAAGTTTTGTATTAAAAATCCACAACATTTACTTCAAAGTTTTGTAATTCTATTTTGTTGTGTTTTTAGTTGTCTCTCTGAATATGTTGTGTAAATCATTTGTTTGAGTTTACACCTTTTGTAATATTTGCACTTTCTTTTTTTCAAGGTATTTTTTTTCTTGCTGATTTTTTTATACTGTTTGTTTGTCTCTTTATTGCAATATTTTTGTGATTTTGATTCTGATTTCGATTTGAATTTCTTGCTTGTGCATCGTTGCCTGCATTCATTTTGTCAGCCTTGTGCATAACATGAAACACTCTTGGTGTTCAAATGCAAATGTTTAACATTGCGTTTTATTGCCTGCCATCTTTTTCTTGCAACTTTTGTACTATTTTGATTTTTTTTTTTTTATTCTGCTTTTTTTTTGCTTGGGTTTTCTCTAGATTAATGTTCGTTACGCTCATGTTTTGACAATGAAAGACGAATTGCTAGGCAAACTTTTACAATTGCAATTTTTCTAAGGACACCCTTTTTTTTCGTTTAGTATTTCTTGTGCATGCAAAAGTTGTACACAATGAAGCTCTAGCGAAGTACTACGAATCGAGTTGAAATGTTTTCAATTGTTGTAGTTGATGTCGATGCTGATGCTGATGTTGTTGGCTAAGACGATGTTGTTGGTTTAGCTGAACTTATTGTTGTTATTGTTATTGTTGTCCTTATTGCATAAACATTCAATTAAGTTGTATGCAACTTTTTGCCGTTGAGCTTAAAAATTGGTTTGTTCAAGTATGTCTGAAGATATATTTGAATTTTTTAACGTCTTTTGTGAGAGATAAAAATAATATGGCGATAGTGAGATAGGAATAAGAAAAAAATGCAAAAACAAACATGGAGATTTTTTTAAATTACAATAAAAGTCTCCATAGATAATTATATTTTTTTTATGGAGGAAAAAGCTTCTTTCAAAATTGACCAAAAATAGTCCATTTGGTGAACCTCGAATTTTAAGCCAAAATTTTTGCTTTCTGAAAGGCAACTTTCAGAAAAGTTTTGAGTTGAGGTGCTGTTTTAAGTTTCGAGTGTGGTCGATTACAGTTGAATAAATAAAGTCTGTTACTTCAAAGTTTTTATAAACTTTGCAATCTTATGTCTCAAGAACCAAATAGAATACGAAAAAATATTTGTGAAATAGAAATAGATACTGATATTAATGTTGGAATTGATATTAAAATTGAAATTCAAATAGATATTGATACTTAAATTGGAATTAAAAATTAAAAGTAAATAGAAAAAGGAAGTGAAATTGATTTTCAAATAAAAATTGAGATTGAGATTAAGATTAAGATTAGGAATAAGATTAAGATTAAGATTAAGATTAAGATTAAGATTAAGATTAAGATTAAGATTAAGATTAAGATTAAGATTAAGATTAAGCTTAAGATTAAGATTAAGATTAAGACTAAGATTAAGATTGAGATAAAGATTAAGATTAAGATTAAGATTAAGATTAAGATTAAGATTAAGGTTAAGATTAAGACTAAGATTAAGATTAAGAATAAGATTCAAATTAAGATTAAGATTAAGATTAAGATTAAGATTAAGATTAAGATTAAGATTAAGATTAAGATTAAGATTAAGATTAAGATTAAGATTAAGATTAAGATTAAGATTAAGATTAAGATTAAGATTAAGATTAAGATTAAGATTAAGATTAAGATTTAGATTAAGATTAAGATTAAGATTAAGATTAAGATTAAGATTAAGATTAGGATTAAGATTAAGATAAAGATAAAGATTAAGATTAAGATTAAGATTAAGATTAAGATTAAGATTAAGATTAAGATTAAGATTAAGATTAAGATTGAGATTAAGATTAAGATTAAGATTAAGATTAAGGTTAAGGTTAAGATTAAGACTAAGATTTAGATTAAGATTAAGATTAAGATTCATATTTATATTCATATTGATATTGCTATTAATATTGATATTGATATTGATATTGATATTGATATTGATATTGATATTGATATTGATATTGATATTGATATTGATATTGTAATTGATATTGATATTGATATTGATATTGATATTGATATTGTAATTGATATTGATATTGATATTGATATTGATATTGATATTGATATTGATATTGATTTTGATATTGATATTGATATTGATATTGATATTGATATTGATATTCATATTGATATTGATATTGATATTGATATTGATATTGATATTGAAAATTAAATTACAACTAAAATAGAAATTGAAATTAAAATTGAGATAAAGATTGTCATTGATAGGGGAGAGTCTCCGGTTGTGGACACACTTGCGTTTTTCGCTCATAAGTTTTTTTTTGCAAGTCAATATTATACGTAGTACGTACACAATTGGAAAGATAGAGACCTCAGCTATCTTTTTCATTAAGTAACTGTTTATATTCAGTTGATCAGGAATATTTTATTATCAGTTTTGTGAAGGGGTAATTTTTAGCTAAACAAATTTTTGTACCCGGTTGTGGACACTAAAGCATAAATCGTAAATCGCTTAAAATCTACAAAATATAAAGTAAAATGCATAGGTATAAAAATTAAAAAAAGGATATGTAGGTATTCATTTATTTTGGAAAGAATGGCCTTCAGTGGCAAAATGAAAAAAATTGCCTTCAATGGCACAATGATAAAAAAAATCGGAAAAGGAATGCTTGTTGTCATGTTTGATGGAGTTCGTTGACTACAATCACGAACGACTTTTAACAAAACGCTTTCTTCAACGGAAGAAAGGTCATCAAAATTTAGTTTGACTTTCTTCACATACCGGATCAAACTGGTTCGAGGAAGGTCGAATGTCTTGACATTTGATTTAATGGACTGCTTGTTTTTTAAACAGCGCTTAATGGCATCGACCAGAGCATTAAAATTGCTTCCTGTTGAATCGACCGATTTTTTCGGTGTCGACATTTTAAGAAAATTTTATATGTTTAACTTATCAACAAGCCCATGGCAGAATAATCACGTAGATGCAATTCGGAGCGCAAGACACGACAGAGCAAAACAAAGGCGCAGCTATAATGTCACTTTTTACATTTGACGTTCATTTGTTCAGCCATAGAAATGTATAAGTTACTTGTAACCGAATAAATCAATAGAGTACCCAGATTTTGTGTGTGAAAATATAAGAAAAACTATCAAAATCCTTAAAAATTTAATTAAATTTGCTGTGTTTTTAGTTATAATACAGAATAAATTGTATTTTGGATCTGAACAAAGCAAATATATGTTAACTTTTACTAAAATTTTCATTTGACTAGTAGGTAGATTGTTCAGAAACCAAATTATTTGTGTCGCTATGTGCGGTTGCTTTGAATTGACAAAATATATTTTGACATTATAGTTACGCATTTGTTATTGTTTTGTTTGTCGTAGAGAGCGTGTTCCTAGTGCACGTACCTGGTTATTCTGCCATGGACAAGCCAAACACTCTCTTTAAACACAAAAAACAAGGGTGTCCACAACCGGGTACACGAGGGTGACCACAACTGGAAATGGTAGCCATTTTTTGTTTGTTCAGCAAATTAACACAACACAAACATTTCACTAGAACTTGATATCACATCACAAAGTACACTAGATACATAGTATCACAAAGTGAAACACTCACTACACAACGGTCTATGGGGAGGTTCGTTCTCACTTCGTTGTCCAGGCAACACTACAAAAATTAATTATATAGACTCCCTATATAAGAGATAAAAAAAATGTGAACGAAAAAAAATGCGGTAACTATTTAATTTATAGCGAATTAACTGCTTAGTTTACACCAGCAGTATCGTTTAGATCGAAGTTACGATACCTGTTCTTTTACCCACCCAACCATTGATCTATTAATTTTAAAAATGATTTAATAGATCCCTTAAAGCAACTATTTTAACCCTCAACCACCAAAGGAAAAAGCAAAATTTTCTTCTTAGCCATAATTAACAAAATTTTATTTAATCAAAAAAAAATTGTAGTTCAAACGTGGTAATAAAATCATTGTGATGAATTACAAGTATTATTAAGCCAAATATATCTCATTTATTTGTACGATTAAAATAGTATTGGGGGTTGGAATTAGTTTTAAAGGTTTTCTAAGAGATGGCGTAACTATCAATAGATCGCATCGGGCACACCTGTGACTATATTCATTTCAAAGCACATTGTCTAAGCTTCATTTTTCAGTATGTGTCATTCCACTGAAGTGTAAACAACATATATTTTTTTCTCTGTGAACATGTCGACTTTCGTTCCAACAAAACGCAATTTGCGGGAAGTTTACTTTTGTGCTTCCATTTGAAGAAAAAAGCGGTTGAAGCACAACGCACGCTTACTGAGGCTTACGGGGACTATGCTCCATCGATTTCTACTTGTGAGTACTGGTTCCGTCGGTTTAAAAGTGGTGATTTTGATACGGAAGACAAAGAGCGTCCGGGCCAGCCGAAAAAGTTTGAAGATGAGGAATTGGAGGCTTTGCTCGATGAAGACCCGTGTCAAACCCTTCAAGAATTGTCAGAATCATTGGGAGTCGACTTATCAACGGTCGGCAAACGCTTGAAGGCCATGGGAATGATGAAGCAAGGAAATTGGGTGCCGTACCAGTTGAAGCCGAGAGACGTTGAACGGCGATTTTGCATGTGCGAACAACTGCTTCAACGGCATAAAAGGAAGAGTTTTTTGCATCGTATTGTCACTGGCGATGAAAAGTGGATCCATTACGATAATCCTAAGCGAAAAAAATCGTGGGGACCACCCGGCCATGCATCAACATCGAGGGCCAAGCCGAATATATTCATGGCGCCAAGCTTATGCTGTGTATTTGGTGGGATCAGAAGGGTGTCGTGTACTATGAGCTGCTAAAACCTAACGAAACCATCACTGGGGAACGCTACCAACAACAATTGATGCAATTGAGCCGAGCATTAAAGGTTAAACGGCCGGAATATGCCAAAAGACACGACAAAGTGGTTTTTCAACATGACAACGCACGGCCACATGTTGCAAGAACCGTCAAGGAAACGTTGGAGTCGCTGAATTGGGATGTGCTACCCCACCCGCCTTATAGCCCAGACATAGCCCCTTCCGACTACCACCTATTCAGATCGATGACGCATGGCTTGGCTGAGCAGCGCTTCACTTCTTACGAGGATACCAAAAAATGGGTCGATTCGTGGATTGCCTCAAAAGACGAATTGTTCTTCCGGCGCGGAATCCATATGCTGCCAGAAAGATGGGAAAATGTTGTAGCTAACGATGGACAATACTTTGAATAATATACATTGTACCGTTGTTTCTAAATAAATGCTCAAAAACCGAAAAAAACCTTTAAAATTAATTCCAACCCCCAATATTTATATCTTACTAGCTGAAACCCGGCGCGTTGCTCCACTCTCCCTTGTCAAAGACCCATAAAATGTTATCAGTTAAATAGCTTGTCTAAATTGAGGTTGAATACTGAATTCCGGCGTTGTGCGACCTATAACTTTAAAGCTATTTGAAAGCACAAAGTTGGGTTGTAAGGAAAGTGCCACTCCCCTTTGCCCTATCCATAAATTGGGTTATATAGGAGTGCCACGCCCTCTTCATCACCGCTCATAGAATGTAATCAATTAAACTGGATGTATACATAGAGGTCAAATACCATATTCCAAAACTGTGCGACATATAACTCCAAAACTATTCGATAGCTCAAATTTGGATTGTATGGGAGGTGCCACTCCCCTTTTTCCTACGCCCATAAAATTTAACCAATGAAACTGCATGTGTAAATTGAAGTCGAATACTGAATTTCGAAGCTGAGTTACCTATAACTCCAAAGCTATTTAATATCCCAAGTTTGGATTAAGTTGGAGGTGTCACGCCCCCTCCCCCGACAAACTCTAAAAAATTTTATTAGTAAATCTGCATGCGTAAATTTTGGTCGAATACTGAACTCCGCCGCTGTGCGACTTTGCACTCCAAAGCTATTCGATATCACAAATTTTCGTTGCATGGGAGGTGCCACTCCCCCTTGATCAACGCTCATAAAATGTAATCAATGAAACTGCATGTGTACATTGAGGTCCAATACTGAATTCAAAAACTGTGCGACTTATAACTTCAATGATATTCGATATCGCAAATTTACGTTAAATGGGAGGTGCCACGCCCCTCTTACCAATGAACATAAAATTAAATCAATGAAACTGCATGTGTACATTGAGGTCGAATACTGAATTCTGGCGTTGTGCGACCTATAACTCTAAAGCTATTTGAAAGCACAAAGTTGGGTTGTAAGGGAAGTACCACTCCCCTTTGCCCTACCCATAAAATGTAAGTAATGAAAGTGCATGTATAAATTTAGGTCGAATACGGAATTCTTACGCTGTCAACCTATAACTTCAAAGAAATTCGATATCGCAAATTTGGGTTGTAAGGGAGATTGTCACGCCTCCCTGTCCAACGCCCATAAAATAAAATCATTGAAACTGCATGTGTAAATTGAGGTCAAAAACTGAATTCCAAAGCTGAATTCCTATAACTTCAAAGATATTCGATAACACAAATTTTGTTGTATGGGAGGTCCAACTCCTCCTTGACCAACTCCCATAAAATTTCATCACTGAAATGGTACGTCTAGATTGTCACTTACCAAAATTTCAGCTCAATTGGACCAATAGTTTCGAAGTTTTTGATATTTTCTTAAAAGTAGGCATAGAATAGGAGTGACCACGCCCGTTTTTATTAAAGTTAATGACAGTTATCATACGAACTTATTTACTAAATTTAAATTTAATACGATCAAAACCGTCTTAAATATACCATTTTTATTGATTTGTGGGTGATAAAAGGGGTGTGGCATTATTTTTTTCGAACAAACCCGTAGAAGGAAGTATCTAATTTGGTCCAGTCATTTTCAAGTATTAAGCATCCGAACAAATCACGATTCATTTTTATATAGACAGATATTGATTTGTGGGCGGTAAAAGTGGGCGTCAAAACATTTATATATCGTGACTGCCTCTTGGAGCACCTACACAGCA
This sequence comes from Dichetophora obliterata, assembly GCA_963920525.1. Lineage (NCBI taxonomy): Eukaryota > Metazoa > Arthropoda > Insecta > Diptera > Sciomyzidae > Dichetophora > Dichetophora obliterata. Next base: position 210,479,322 of record OY986436.1, on the reverse strand, counting down.
AGTTTCACTATAAAAATGTGTAGAACTCTGGCATCGCCATGATTTCGAAAAAGTGGGCGTATATATATTGCGACCACGCCCATTTTTTGTAAAGTTACTGACAGTAACCATCTGAACAAAATTACTAATTCTTAGTTTTTACGATTGAACCCGTCTGGTATATATCCCTTATTTGGTTTGTGGTCGATAGCGCAAATTTGGCTTGTATGGGAGGTACCACGCTCCCTCGTCCAAACGTTACCAAACCTCACAGGAACACTCACTCTTCTCGGCAGACGTTGTTCTGCCACAGACCGTCTTACTGCCATATACGAGCATGTCAAGAAATGCCAAATATATTCACCATTTTCAGTATAGCTGCCGAAAGTAGCCATGCACTTAATAACCAAATTTAGTCTATACGATCAATACCATGCGAAATATAAGCCTATTTTTGGTACACTTGCCGAAAGTAACCATATGTACTGATTTACAAAATTTTTGTCCAATACGACAAAAAAGTACGTTGAAATAAAACGTTTTCATTGGTTTGTGGGCGGTAAAAGGGGGCGTGGAAACCAATTTTTAGTACAGTTGCTGACAGTAACCGTGCAAACTAAGCCAACATTTTAGCTCAATCGACCCAGTAGTAAATTTTCATTTTTTCTCAAAAAGTGGGTGTGGCTATATAGCGATGACGCCATTTTTAGTACAGTTGCCGAAAGTAAACAAACAAACTTTGGTATCACATGTAAGTCTCATACGGCCAAAACTGCTTGAAATATAGCATTTTCACTGATTTGTGGGCGCAAAAAGGGGGTGTGGAAACCAACTTTTCGTACAGTTACTGTCAGTATTTACACAAACCAAAGTACCAAATTTAAGTCTTATACGACCAAAACCGTCTAAAATAAACCATTTTCATTTATTTGTGGGCGGTAAAAGGGGGCGTGGAAACCCATTTATAGCACAGTTATCGACAGTAACCGTACAGACTAAATTACAAAACTTTAGCCTTATACGATCCAAACCGACTGAAATATAACATTTTTATTGATTTGGGGGCGGTTACAGGGGTCAACCATCTCGTACCTGCAAAATTTCAGGTCAATCGGTTCAGTAGTTTTGGAGTCTATAGACATCACACATCCAGACACACATCGTTTTGATTTTTATGTATATAGATATTTATTTGTGGGCGGTAAAATTGGGCGTGAAAACATTTATATATAGTGACCGCCTCTTGGAGCACCTACACAGCAAGTTTCACTGTAAAAATCTGTAGAACTCCGGAATTGCCATGATTTCAAAAAAGTAGGCGTATTTATATTACGACCACGCCCATTTTCTGTACAGTTACCGACAATAACTATCTGAACAAAATTACCAAATCTTAGTTTTTTACGATTGAAACCGTCTGATATATATCCTTTTATTGGTTTGTGATCGATAGCGCAAATTTGGCGTGTATGGGAGGTACCACGTCCAATCGTTACCTCGTCCAATCGTTACCAAACCTCACAGGAACACTCTCATGATGTGGCTTCAGTTTCCCTGAAAATTTCATAAAGATCGGTTCAGCGGTTTTGGAGTCTATACGTGACATAGCCACATACCCACATACCCACATACCGACATACATACATCCATGTTTATATATATAGATTGAAAGCAGATTAATTATAATTAAAGTAAAATGGGGCGAAAAAGGGGGATTTGGTAATAAACAAATCTATGGCTACCTTACCTGTAGATAAAAAGTATATAAAACTTTAGGTAAATACATATTACAAAAAAGTATTTTGTATAGCAAACATTGTTAGTGGTATAAGTAAGTATCTGAATTTTAAAAAAGGGGGCGGTGAAGTGGGCGTGGGTCATAGTAATATGGCGACGTTAACAGTATTAAGAGCAATATACTACCAAATAAAAAATAATCCGTTGGAAGGAACAAATTTGTACAGAGAAAAAAAAGTTTAAAGCTTAAATTTGGCGTGAAAAGGGGTGTGAAAGGGGGCGTGGAGTAAGAAATGTTTATTTCTACCTCGCCTGGAGTATAATGTGTACACAATTTTAAGTAAATCTGTTAAAAACTATATGGGAGCAATTACATAATTTTAAAAAAGTGGGCGTTGAAATGGGCGTGATCGAAAAAAAGTACCCTATTAATCATGCCAGAGTCCCAGTTAAATGCAGTGAAAATTTCAAGAAGATCGGTCCAGAGGTTTGGTCTCCTATAAGGTACAAACAAACAAATAAACAAACACACATTCCATTTTATATATATAATAATAATAGATTTAAATTTTAGTAAAATTGAAAAAACACAAAAGAAAATACTGGCTGACAATTAAGATATTTTTTTTGTGTTGTATTTGTTGTTCAAATCGTTTCTTATGTGCATGAATTAATTAATTAAATTAAATGTAAGCATACGAACAATACACAAAAAAATTACTATTATCGTATAAATTTGATAAATTTGATTGAAATTAATATACTTTTTAAATTAAACCACTCTTTAATTTGTAACATGGTGTATACAAGAATTTGTAAAGTTCAATGAACTTTAAGCAAAAGTCCTTATGCAAAAGTTTTTACTTTCTTTGTTTTAATTTTATATAAAAAAACGTCAAAATTATGGGAGCGTACAAACTATTGTCGTAGGTCAGTTGAAACGTAGGTAACTAATAAAAAATGGAGAGTTGCGCTCAGAGCAAAGCTTGTGTTTTTAGCCGAGTTCCAAACCTAGCCCTCTTCAACTGATCTTCGATTAGATGACACACAAATTATTAATAAGGGTTTTTTTTTGTTTTGTTTTTTTTTTTATTATATTTTTTTTTTTTTTTGACTTTTACTATTATTGACTTAATGGCATAGCGTGTTCTTTTTTTTCATTTTTTTTTTCTTTTAGGTGTGAATATGAATACAGGGTTCTTACAGTCGTATGGAGCTGCTCGTAGAAAGGCCCTTCGAAGAGTAGATGAATCGACGATTTCTATGTGGTTTCTAGTAGAAAATTTTTATAAACTATATTTTAACAAGATTGCTAAATTAATCATGTGCCTTTATTTATCTTTACCTGAAGTTTGTGCCTGAATGTGTCAAAGTCCAATATGGTAATATACTAAAAGCCACTAGATCTTTCCGAATTGCCAAAGGTGACTAAAAAGAAATCTGAAATACTCTATATTGGTACCGCAAAGAATTTAGGGATCTCATTTAATAAGACTCTCACGTGGAACAATCATATTGATCTCACTATTGGCAAAGTGTACGGAATATTAAGTTCACTTTGGTCAACTCAGCACTTTACACCACAAAACATAGGACCAACACTTTTATTCGGGTGCGAAATCTTTACTAATTGCAACTATGTTGCTAAACACAGATTAAATATGCTTTACAATAACATTGCACGATACATATTCTGTTTGAAAAAAAAAATACGATCACATATCCCATCGCTCGAAACAAATATGCTCGATGACTTTTGATAATCTTTTGGATTTTCGCACATTACTACTGTTACATGAAATATTATACACAAAAGAGCCATCGTATATTTTCAAAAATCTTAGATCCGCACAATCTGAACGGTCAAAACAGCTAATACACACGCGACACAATCTTTTAGTATCAGAGCGACAATTTTTTCTTTATGGAGTACGTCTTTGGAATCCTCTTCCACATCAACTTCGAAACATCTGCAACTCCTCGCGTTTTAAGAAAGAACTTTTTAAAATATTTCAGGAACTCTAATTGTTAATTTTTGCAACGTCAGTATTTCTGTTAGTGTATCTGCTGCATTAAACCTGTTAGTATCTATTTGTTCAAATATTAAAGTCTTCTAAAATTCTAATGTTTTCTGTGGATTTTATTTTAACTTATAACTAAATTTTGGATTTGATTTTTAATGAAATTTTTAAATATAATTTCAGTTTAATTTTCAAATATATATTCCATCAAATTTTAGTTTCGAGTAAGCTAAATGCAGTAGAAATTTTCTCCACTCCAAACATATAGATATTTTATTAGTATCTGAAACTCACTTTACTAATAAATCAAATTTTAAAATAAAAGGCTATGACTTAATCGTTGCAAACCATCCTGATGAAAGAGCTCACGCTGGTTCAGCAATATTAATAAAATCCACCATTATTTATGAAACCCAACAAGAATTTAGACAACCTCATTTGCAAGCAGCTGGCGTCAAAATTAAGACAGATAATAACATAATATCAATATTTTCGATTTATCTTCCACCAAGACATAGTGTTTCATGTCAAGATTATGAAAACTTTTTCCGAAAACTAGGACCCCGTTTTATAGTGGGAGGCGACTTTAATGCTAAGCATCCATGGTGGGGTTCAAGACTAACCAATCCTAAAGGAAGAGAACTTTATAAATGTATCTCTAAATATAACTACCATGCATTTTCTTCTGAATAACCTACATATTGGCCTAGTGATCCAAATAAGATACCAGACTTATTAGATTTTGTGGTATATAAAGGTATATCAAACCATTTGTTGGATATAATAGGTAATAATGACCTGAGCTCTGACCACACGCCAATCATATTGAATTATAGTACTATATTAAGCAACCCATCTAAAAAAGTGAAGTTGTTCACATCAAAAACTGATCTGTACTCGTTTAGATATTGGATGGATAAGAATCTCGCCTTAAATATACCTATTAAGAGTGGTGATGAACTAGATGATGCGGTTGAAACATTTACCAACTTAATTCATGAAGCTGCTTCTTTGTCAACTCCAATTACCTCTCCTAAGCCCGATAATGGCAATAAGGTTTATTTATCAATGGAAATAAGAGAGCTTTTAAGGGAAAAAAGAAGACTACGAAGAGTTTGGCATTTAAGCAGAAATCCACTTGATAAAAGTATACTTAATCAAGCCACTCAAATATTAAAAATACGCTTGGCTAAATTTATAAATGAAGCAATGGGAAATTATTTGCGAAACTTTAGTGTCAATCAACGGAATAATGAGCAAAGCCTTTGGAAAGCTACAAAATACCTGAAAAGGCCTGTGAAGAGAAATATTCCAATTAAAGATTTTAATGATCAATGGTGTAGGACAGATTTAAGTAAAGCTACTGCATTTGCTGAGCACCTGGAACAGACTTTTAAACCTCACACTCTGATGAGAGTGATAATGATTCTCAAATTCACCAGTTCCTAGATTCAGCATGTCAAATGGATTTGCCCATCAAGCACATTACACCAAATGAAGTTTATGCAGAAATAGCAATGCTAAACAACACTAAATCTCCTGGATATGACAAAATCGATGCGAAAGTAGTAAAATATTTACCAAAAAAGAGCATTATTTTTTTGACTCTCATCTTCAATTCCATTCTTCGACTCAGTCACTTCCCATCTCAACGGAAATGCGCGGAAATAGTAATGATACCTAAGCCCAACAAGCCTGAAAAGAACGTCGCTTCGTATAGACCAATAAGTTTACTAGTAATATTCTCGAAAATATTCGAAAGAATATTTTATCGAAGAGTTCTCCCAATACTAGAAAAAAACCATATAATGCCTGATTATCAATTTGGTTTTCGCCATAGGCATGGTACTCCAGAGCAATGCCATCGTATCATTAATATAATAAACGATAGAACGCAAACACTATTGCTCAGCCGTGTTCTTGGATATACAGCAGGCATTTGATAGAGTTTGGCACAGTGGCTTACTTTTTAAGCTAAAAAAAATTCTACCAACTCCGTATTATCTTGTGCTAAAATCATTTTTACATCAACGATGCTTTTATGTTAAAGTTAATAGCGAGCAATCAAATATATGCCAAATAATCGCAGGTGTGCCACAAGGAAGTGTTTTAGGCCCATTACTATATACCATATTTACAGCGGATATGCCTATCTTAAATATGGTCACTATTGCTACATATGCAGACTATACGGCTATAATAGCTTTAAGTGAATCTTCTTCTGATGCATCCAACGCAGTACAGCAAGAGCTCAATATCTTGCAACAATGGCTTAAAATGTGGAACATTAAAGTAAATTGCCAAAAGTCTACTCATGTCACATTTACGTTAAGGCGTAGAGATTGTCCAACACTCCACTTAACCCTAACACTGGTACTATTTACATATGTAAATATTTCAGTTTTTAAATGGCTATAAATTTAATGTTTTTGGCACGATTTGAATATAATTTACATTCAGTGGCTAATTTTTAAATTTGTTTAAATAAACAAAATTAGCCACTGAATGTAAATTATATTCAAATCGTGCCAAAAACATCAAATTTGTAGCCATTTGAAAAGTGAAATATTTACATATGTAAATAGTACCAGTGTTAGGGTTAAATGGTTGTCCAATTCCTACAAGCTGTAAGGCTAAATATCTGGGAATGCACCTAGATAGAAGATTGACCTGGAAAGATTACATCAAAGCTAAGCGTGTACAACTAAATACTAAGATGAAACGAATGTTTTGGTTACTGGGACCGAAATCTCAGCTATGCTTAGAAAACAAAATCCAGTTTGGACGTACGGTATACAGCTTTGGGGAACTACCAGTAACTCGAACATCGAAATCATTCAGCGATTTCAATCTAAAACTATTAGAACGATAGCAAATGCCCCCTGGTTTGTAACGAATAATGCATTACATAATGATTTAAATCTTCAGAGGGTAAAAGATGAAATAAGTTATATAAGCACTAAATATCTGCAACGACTAAGTGATCATATAAATCCATTAGCTATTGGTCTACTAGACGAAAGTGAAGAGTTAAGAAGATTGAAAAGGCACCATGTTCTAGATCTTCCATATAGAAAATAATCACAACTTTTACTTATAAGTTAAATTAATTCATTATGTACTATTGTACATACTAAGCAAAGTGCGCTTAATGTAGCGCATGTATATCTAAATTTTATATTAAGTTTTTGTTTTGTATGAAAAGATTTGCTTATTATTGTAAAATAGATTGCAAATAAATGTATTAAATAAAAAAAAAATAAAAAAAAAATTAGTTTATTTTTTAAATATATATATATATAAGTTAAAAATTGAAACAGTTTTTTAAATTTTTAATAAATTTTATTATAAAATGTTTCCAGCTCGGAGTTTCAATTCTTTCTGAAAATCGTTATAAAAATTTTTCTTTTTTTGAAGTTCAAAATCAAAAAATTGATTTTAAAAAACAAACAAACTTGAAATAATTTAAACAAGTAGAACAAAGTTCAAGTGGGTGTAACATTAAACAAAAAACAAACACGATATTTTGGCTTGCAAAGCTGTTTCCTTAACTACTCCCCCCTTTAAAGAGGAGTCGTCCCGACTTCTTTAAGAATGTTGAAGTGAAGATATGACCAATTTTTTAAGTTCACTTTTGGTACGTCTTTTGTTTGCTATAATGAATTCCATGTTTTTTGATATTTCTGTTTCGATAATTCTGTTCATCATGTTTCGAATTATTTCTTAATGATTGTTTCATGCATACTTATTTGTTGTTTACATGTTGTAACTGAGAAAATTTCGTTGCATTCAGCCAATGGGTAATAACATTTTTGAATTTTGTTGCTCTCTTTGTTTATAAATTATCAGTAATGTTGTATGAGTTAATGGTAGATATGTAAAAACTTACAGAAAAAGTTATAAATTAAGATTACATAAGATTTTAAAAGATTTTGATTTAAACATAAATTGAAAATTATTAATAATAAAAAAGATAGAATATAATACTTAGTACTAAAGAAATTGTTCGAAATTAACTGTGCACTCTAAATTATAGTAATTTGATTAATTACAGTTTGATTTGTATGCTGTGGTTGCTTGTGTTTACTAATTTAGAAATTGTACGGTACTAGGTAAGATTTTCGCGAGTGAATTCAACGAGAAAATGTTACATCGCCATGAGTTACAGTTTATAATTTATGTGGAAGTATTAACAAATTTCTTAAATTAATGCAAAAAAAAACGAGGAATAAAAGAAGTTTTATCGGAGATTTTCTTTATGAATTTTTTTCCCATCTATTAATACCGTTGTTCCTAAGTCTCTTTCGATAATTTTTTTAATATAAATCTTATCAAACTTATTTCCTAATCTTTTATTTCGCCGTAAGAAAACTATCTCTCCAGGCTCATAAGTTTTTGTGGTCCTGTTTTCATTAAGTCTACCTAATGATTTTTCTTGAGTCAAAATTAACATCTCTTTTATTTCATTAATTTTTTCAGGTGAACAGTTTTGTAGCACATCGATCGGTTTGGCATTAATGACTGAGTGGATGCTGTTATTATACTTGTGTGTTGCTAACTGTATTAAATCCTTAGTTTCATTTATCTCTTGCTGTATTTTAATACATCGGGCTATTTCTAGAAGAGTCGAATGAAACCTTTCAATTTGGCCATTGCTTTCACTGTGAAGAGTGGGTATAAAAAATTGTTCTATGGCAAAATTATCTCTTAGCATGGTTTTTATAAAATTAGAATGAAAGGCTTTTTCATTGTCTGTAACGATTAATTTCGGGTTTCTAAACTGTCCTAATATTTCTAACAAGGCATCTTTTATATCAATTGTAGACCTTGACGAAATTGGCTTAACTATGGCAAATTTTGAAAACTTGTCAATGCAAGTCAAAAATTGTTGCTTAGCTGTAATCAATATGTCAATATGTAGTATTTCGCCTGGAAGATTGGGGATTGGAGTTTTTCCAACCGCAGGAGTAGGGGGTTTTCTTTGATATTTATTTTCTAAGCAGATTTTACAATTTGCAATCATTGTTTTTAACATTTTTCTAATGGACGGAAAATAATATTCCCCTATAATTTGCTGAAAATTTTCCTTTAAAGATCGGTGAGCTCGATTATGTTCTGTTGCTATAGCTTCCAGTTGGTCATTTTTGTTTAACAAATCTATTACTAATTTTTCAGTATGAATAAATTTAGTTCCAGGGAATGTTTTTACTATGTCATCTTGAATCTGCGACAATGTTTGAAGATCACAGTGGATTGCATTTGTAACGTTAGGATCTATGTTTTCTTTTAAGTATTTCACTAAATTGTCCATTGTATCGTAATTTATTGAATGCCGATAAAGTTTTTGAAATAAAATTTTTGTATTTTTACTAAAATAATTTGCTTTTGTTAATATAAATTGTTTTTTGAATTGATTAACTGGGTAATTTATTGTCCGGATAATATAAGTTAGGGATGCTTCACTATGTCTAGTCAGTCCTGATTCAGTCATATTATTAACGTATTGTCTTGAAAGCGCATCGGCTACCTTGTTTTCCCTTCCCGGTTTATAATGAAATGTGGGCGAGAACTCTTCAATGAAGGCGCGCCATCTTTTAATTTTTGTATTGGGATTTTTATTTGAAATAGCGAATGTTAATGGTTGATGATCAGTAAATATATGGACATCTTTTATGCCATACAAATAATTACGGAGTGCTTTTAACGACCAAACAATAGCTAGTAGTTCACGCTCATTCGTGGCATAATTTTCCTCCGTCTTTGACAGAGTTCGAGAGAGCATTGTTATTGGTCTTCCGTTTTGTGAAAGCACAGCGCCAAGAGCGCTAGAGGAAGCATCCGTTGTCAATTCAAACGGCTTATTGTAATCGGGATAATATAACAAGACGTCCTCTGAGGACAATATTTTCTTAATCTTTTCAAAAGCATTTATCGCTTCCAAGTCAAAGCTTATTTTAATATTTTTTGAGCTTCTAGCTGATACATGGCCGTTCTCACCGCGAAGATATTTTGTCAAAGGTTTTGTTATTGCAGCGTAGTCCTTAACGAACCTACGATAATACCCTGATAAGCCCAGAAATGAGCGTAGTGCTCGTAGGGTTTGAGGTGTTTTATATCCAAGTATGTCAGCGACTTTATTACTGCATGTTTTTATGCCTTTCTGTGAAACATTGAAACCAAGAAATTCTACATCTGTCTTAAAAAACTTTGACTTTTCTGATGACACTCTCATTCCTGCATTCTGCAATTTTTTTAATATATTTTCTATATCTCGCAAATGCGATTTCTCATCAGGTGAATAGATAATAATATCATCTATGTAAACATGACATATCTTACCTATATCCTCTCGAAGCACATCATCAATCGCCCGCTGAAAAATGCTGGGTGCATTTTTTAAGCCAAAAGGAAGCCGACAAAATTCATATTTGCCATTATTGACACTAAAGGCTGTCTTTTCCCTGTCGTTTTCAGCTAATAGAATTTGGTGAAATCCTGATTTGAGATCAATGGTGGTAAAGTATTGTGACTTACCCAAATTAGCTAGAATAACGGAAATATCTGGAATCGGGTATCGATCGGAGACAGTTATTTCATTTAGTTTTCTAAAGTCAATAACCAGACGTAGTTTTTGGTTTCCCTTTTCGTCTAAGCCTTTTTTGTTTACTACATGGACGGGTGAGTTATAAGATGAGCAGGATGCTCGAATTATTCCGTCCTTAAGTAAAGTTTTAATTTCGTCATTTATGAATCCTGCTACTGAAATAGGGTATGGGTAGCTTTTCGTATAAATTGGTTCTTCATTTATAGTGCGAATTGTACCCTTTACAGCTGTATTGTAAGGTAATGCAATATTTGGTTCTGCAAACGCTTCAATATTTCTAGCTATCATTTCATCAAAATCAATTTTAATGTGAGCAGGGACTGAGTCCTTTTCTAATGACATAGAATTTACTTGCTCACAGGAATAGTGTTGGATTTTTTCTTTACCATTTTTATAAAATAAATGACCGCTCTTTGTGTCAATTTTTGCCTCAATTATTTTCAAAAAATCATATCCTATTATGCCATCAAACGTGGTTAGGTTTGGCAGCAGATAAAAAATAGATGTATGACTTAGAAGATTGACTTTGCATTTTTTGTTTATTATATTAATGCCATTTAGGGATTTAACTTTAAATGGCTTATCAACATTTATGATTCCTTTTAAAGAGCAAAGATCTTTTATATAATTTTTTGAAGTTCCTGTATCAATTAGAATTTTGAGCTCCTTACCGTTTTTAAAGGTTTTTGTAATAAATGGTAGGAGTGACTTTAGTCTAAAAAATTAATTTCGTTGTCGTAAGGGCTAGTAATTATATCATCTTGATAACAATCTTCTTGAAAACCTATACCATTTTCCTCACTGAAGCCTGGTTGCTGCACTTGTTGCATATTATTAACTCTTTGCATTTTTTGTTGTGGTGAACGAGCAGAGTCAACATATTCACGTGTGCGTTTAAGGAACATGTTATCAACATTCTGCCGAGGTACCCTAAAATCATTTTGATCAAAGGTTTTTGTCTGGAAAGGTTTTTCTTTATTGGTCGTATGTTTGAATGCAGATGATCCACGGTCGACATCCATTGGAATTGGAACATCCCTAAAGGCTTGGGTTTGCGAGTTTGAATTGTTTTTATATCGTTGCTGGTATTGTGGTCTGTTAGTTTTAACTAAGTTTCCTACAGCAAACGTACGGGCGAAATCATACCGCCTATGATTTGTTTCAAGTTCCTGAGCAACTGCTAAAGCAGTTGGAAGATCTTTGGGTCTACATGAAAATAATGTGTCACACAATGGACGTCTAAGGCCAGAAATAAAAACTCTCAACGCATTTTCTCTAGCTCGTTGGTTAAGAGCAAAAGTTAATTCACCATTATCACTGTAAGTCATTATATTTTTGTTTATAATAAGGGTAAGTTTCTTGTCTACTGTGTCATAATACTCAGAAATAGTTAAGTTATCCTGACGAAGGATACTTAATTCATTTTCCAATACGTAAATTGGCCTTCTGTCCGAATACGTTTGATCAAGTCTGGCTATGATTGCGTTGAAATTCAAAACTGTACTAAATGCAGATAGTGTGGCATTAGCAGAACCTGTAATTCTATTCCTAAATATACCCATGGCGATGTAATATTTTTCAGACCCCTCCGAATAATATTTCATTGCAAATTCTGCAGCAGATCGCCATGCAGGATAAGCAGATGAATCGCCATTAAACTCGGGCAGAGACTTAACGAGATCGAGACTAGAATTGTCCACTTCAGACCTTGTGATTGAAACTGGTAAATAAGCTTCAACCGTAGGAATTTCAAGGCGATGGATTGCCATTGTCAAGTGTTCTATCTGTTCATTAAATTCCTGTCTAGTCTGCTCAGTCGTTTGCCGTACAATTTCTAAAACTTGTTCCCTTGAAACACTCATTTTTGTTTTAAGATTTAAAGTTTAGTTAATTTGAAAATGAATTCACGACTATTTTTATTATAATTGTATTTGTGTTTTAATAATGTGTTTTAGATAATTATTAAAATCAGAAATGTAATTTTTTTAGTGTTTTTAAGTGCAAAATCAATTTCGGACTTACAGTTTTATAAATAGAATTCAGTAAATTAATCCTACGTAATCTTCTTCTTTAGATTGTTGTTTAGATCTGTTTAGAAGTTGGTGGATGATTCTTCGTATCTGGATTTGTTTTTTTGGATTGGCTACTGTTGTTTTTGGTTGATTGGTAACTGATTGGCAGTGTTTTGCGCTGGTAGCTGTTGTTTAGATGGTTCTAGACCTGTTGAAAAGTTAGTAGATGATCCTTTGTATCTGCATATTTTGTTATGTGGATTCGAACACTGGTAGCTTGCTGATATTTTTCAATGCTGGTACTCTTTCTTATGCGAAAATTTATATTTTCTTCTTAAATTCCTTTTTTAACTTTACAAGTTATTTAAGAAAAAGGTTTAGCGATGATCCAACGATGATTTTATTTAGCAAGCCCTACGTTGGGCGCCAGTTAAAAATTGAAACAGTTTTTTAAATTTTTAATAAATTTTATTATAAAATGTTTCCAGCTCGGAGTTTCAATTCTTTCTGAAAATCGTTATAAAAATTTTTCTTTTTTTGAAGTTCAAAATCAAAAAATTGATTTTAAAAAACAAACAAACTTGAAATAATTTAAACAAGTAGAACAAAGTTCAAGTGGGTGTAACATTAAACAAAAAACAAACACGATATTTTGGCTTGCAAAGCTGTTTCCTTAACTACTCCCCCCTTTAAAGAGGAGTCGTCCCGACTTCTTTAAGAATGTTGAAGTGAAGATATGACCAATTTTTTAAGTTCACTTTTGGTACGTCTTTTGTTTGCTATAATGAATTCCATGTTTTTTGATATTTCTGTTTCGATAATTCTGTTCATCATGTTTCGAATTATTTCTTAATGATTGTTTCATGCATACTTATTTGTTGTTTACATGTTGTAACTGAGAAAATTTCGTTGCATTCAGCCAATGGGTAATAACATTTTTGAATTTTGTTGCTCTCTTTGTTTATAAATTATCAGTAATGTTGTATGAGTTAATGGTAGATATGTAAAAACTTACAGAAAAAGTTATAAATTAAGATTACATAAGATTTTAAAAGATTTTGATTTAAACATAAATTGAAAATTATTAATAATAAAAAAGATAGAATATAATACTTAGTACTAAAGAAATTGTTCGAAATTAACTGTGCACTCTAAATTATAGTAATTTGATTAATTACAGTTTGATTTGTATGCTGTGGTTGCTTGTGTTTACTAATTTAGAAATTGTACGGTACTAGGTAAGATTTTCGCGAGTGAATTCAACGAGAAAATGTTACATCGCCATGAGTTACAGTTTATAATTTATGTGGAAGTATTAACAAATTTCTTAAATTAATGCAAAAAAAAACGAGGAATAAAAGAAGTTTTATCGGAGATTTTCTTTATGAATTTTTTTCCCATCTATTAATACCGTTGTTCCTAAGTCTCTTTCGATAATTTTTTTAATATAAATCTTATCAAACTTATTTCCTAATCTTTTATTTCGCCGTAAGAAAACTATCTCTCCAGGCTCATAAGTTTTTGTGGTCCTGTTTTCATTAAGTCTACCTAATGATTTTTCTTGAGTCAAAATTAACATCTCTTTTATTTCATTAATTTTTTCAGGTGAACAGTTTTGTAGCACATCGATCGGTTTGGCATTAATGACTGAGTGGATGCTGTTATTATACTTGTGTGTTGCTAACTGTATTAAATCCTTAGTTTCATTTATCTCTTGCTGTATTTTAATACATCGGGCTATTTCTAGAAGAGTCGAATGAAACCTTTCAATTTGGCCATTGCTTTCACTGTGAAGAGTGGGTATAAAAAATTGTTCTATGGCAAAATTATCTCTTAGCATGGTTTTTATAAAATTAGAATGAAAGGCTTTTTCATTGTCTGTAACGATTAATTTCGGGTTTCTAAACTGTCCTAATATTTCTAACAAGGCATCTTTTATATCAATTGTAGACCTTGACGAAATTGGCTTAACTATGGCAAATTTTGAAAACTTGTCAATGCAAGTCAAAAATTGTTGCTTAGCTGTAATCAATATGTCAATATGTAGTATTTCGCCTGGAAGATTGGGGATTGGAGTTTTTCCAACCGCAGGAGTAGGGGGTTTTCTTTGATATTTATTTTCTAAGCAGATTTTACAATTTGCAATCATTGTTTTTAACATTTTTCTAATGGACGGAAAATAATATTCCCCTATAATTTGCTGAAAATTTTCCTTTAAAGATCGGTGAGCTCGATTATGTTCTGTTGCTATAGCTTCCAGTTGGTCATTTTTGTTTAACAAATCTATTACTAATTTTTCAGTATGAATAAATTTAGTTCCAGGGAATGTTTTTACTATGTCATCTTGAATCTGCGACAATGTTTGAAGATCACAGTGGATTGCATTTGTAACGTTAGGATCTATGTTTTCTTTTAAGTATTTCACTAAATTGTCCATTGTATCGTAATTTATTGAATGCCGATAAAGTTTTTGAAATAAAATTTTTGTATTTTTACTAAAATAATTTGCTTTTGTTAATATAAATTGTTTTTTGAATTGATTAACTGGGTAATTTATTGTCCGGATAATATAAGTTAGGGATGCTTCACTATGTCTAGTCAGTCCTGATTCAGTCATATTATTAACGTATTGTCTTGAAAGCGCATCGGCTACCTTGTTTTCCCTTCCCGGTTTATAATGAAATGTGGGCGAGAACTCTTCAATGAAGGCGCGCCATCTTTTAATTTTTGTATTGGGATTTTTATTTGAAATAGCGAATGTTAATGGTTGATGATCAGTAAATATATGGACATCTTTTATGCCATACAAATAATTACGGAGTGCTTTTAACGACCAAACAATAGCTAGTAGTTCACGCTCATTCGTGGCATAATTTTCCTCCGTCTTTGACAGAGTTCGAGAGAGCATTGTTATTGGTCTTCCGTTTTGTGAAAGCACAGCGCCAAGAGCGCTAGAGGAAGCATCCGTTGTCAATTCAAACGGCTTATTGTAATCGGGATAATATAACAAGACGTCCTCTGAGGACAATATTTTCTTAATCTTTTCAAAAGCATTTATCGCTTCCAAGTCAAAGCTTATTTTAATATTTTTTGAGCTTCTAGCTGATACATGGCCGTTCTCACCGCGAAGATATTTTGTCAAAGGTTTTGTTATTGCAGCGTAGTCCTTAACGAACCTACGATAATACCCTGATAAGCCCAGAAATGAGCGTAGTGCTCGTAGGGTTTGAGGTGTTTTATATCCAAGTATGTCAGCGACTTTATTACTGCATGTTTTTATGCCTTTCTGTGAAACATTGAAACCAAGAAATTCTACATCTGTCTTAAAAAACTTTGACTTTTCTGATGACACTCTCATTCCTGCATTCTGCAATTTTTTTAATATATTTTCTATATCTCGCAAATGCGATTTCTCATCAGGTGAATAGATAATAATATCATCTATGTAAACATGACATATCTTACCTATATCCTCTCGAAGCACATCATCAATCGCCCGCTGAAAAATGCTGGGTGCATTTTTTAAGCCAAAAGGAAGCCGACAAAATTCATATTTGCCATTATTGACACTAAAGGCTGTCTTTTCCCTGTCGTTTTCAGCTAATAGAATTTGGTGAAATCCTGATTTGAGATCAATGGTGGTAAAGTATTGTGACTTACCCAAATTAGCTAGAATAACGGAAATATCTGGAATCGGGTATCGATCGGAGACAGTTATTTCATTTAGTTTTCTAAAGTCAATAACCAGACGTAGTTTTTGGTTTCCCTTTTCGTCTAAGCCTTTTTTGTTTACTACATGGACGGGTGAGTTATAAGATGAGCAGGATGCTCGAATTATTCCGTCCTTAAGTAAAGTTTTAATTTCGTCATTTATGAATCCTGCTACTGAAATAGGGTATGGGTAGCTTTTCGTATAAATTGGTTCTTCATTTATAGTGCGAATTGTACCCTTTACAGCTGTATTGTAAGGTAATGCAATATTTGGTTCTGCAAACGCTTCAATATTTCTAGCTATCATTTCATCAAAATCAATTTTAATGTGAGCAGGGACTGAGTCCTTTTCTAATGACATAGAATTTACTTGCTCACAGGAATAGTGTTGGATTTTTTCTTTACCATTTTTATAAAATAAATGACCGCTCTTTGTGTCAATTTTTGCCTCAATTATTTTCAAAAAATCATATCCTATTATGCCATCAAACGTGGTTAGGTTTGGCAGCAGATAAAAAATAGATGTATGACTTAGAAGATTGACTTTGCATTTTTTGTTTATTATATTAATGCCATTTAGGGATTTAACTTTAAATGGCTTATCAACATTTATGATTCCTTTTAAAGAGCAAAGATCTTTTATATAATTTTTTGAAGTTCCTGTATCAATTAGAATTTTGAGCTCCTTACCGTTTTTAAAGGTTTTTGTAATAAATGGTAGGAGTGACTTTAGTCTAAAAAATTAATTTCGTTGTCGTAAGGGCTAGTAATTATATCATCTTGATAACAATCTTCTTGAAAACCTATACCATTTTCCTCACTGAAGCCTGGTTGCTGCACTTGTTGCATATTATTAACTCTTTGCATTTTTTGTTGTGGTGAACGAGCAGAGTCAACATATTCACGTGTGCGTTTAAGGAACATGTTATCAACATTCTGCCGAGGTACCCTAAAATCATTTTGATCAAAGGTTTTTGTCTGGAAAGGTTTTTCTTTATTGGTCGTATGTTTGAATGCAGATGATCCACGGTCGACATCCATTGGAATTGGAACATCCCTAAAGGCTTGGGTTTGCGAGTTTGAATTGTTTTTATATCGTTGCTGGTATTGTGGTCTGTTAGTTTTAACTAAGTTTCCTACAGCAAACGTACGGGCGAAATCATACCGCCTATGATTTGTTTCAAGTTCCTGAGCAACTGCTAAAGCAGTTGGAAGATCTTTGGGTCTACATGAAAATAATGTGTCACACAATGGACGTCTAAGGCCAGAAATAAAAACTCTCAACGCATTTTCTCTAGCTCGTTGGTTAAGAGCAAAAGTTAATTCACCATTATCACTGTAAGTCATTATATTTTTGTTTATAATAAGGGTAAGTTTCTTGTCTACTGTGTCATAATACTCAGAAATAGTTAAGTTATCCTGACGAAGGATACTTAATTCATTTTCCAATACGTAAATTGGCCTTCTGTCCGAATACGTTTGATCAAGTCTGGCTATGATTGCGTTGAAATTCAAAACTGTACTAAATGCAGATAGTGTGGCATTAGCAGAACCTGTAATTCTATTCCTAAATATACCCATGGCGATGTAATATTTTTCAGACCCCTCCGAATAATATTTCATTGCAAATTCTGCAGCAGATCGCCATGCAGGATAAGCAGATGAATCGCCATTAAACTCGGGCAGAGACTTAACGAGATCGAGACTAGAATTGTCCACTTCAGACCTTGTGATTGAAACTGGTAAATAAGCTTCAACCGTAGGAATTTCAAGGCGATGGATTGCCATTGTCTAGTGTTCTATCTGTTCATTAAATTCCTGTCTAGTCTGCTCAGTCGTTTGCCGTACAATTTCTAAAACTTGTTCCCTTGAAACACTCATTTTTGTTTTAAGATTTAAAGTTTAGTTAATTTGAAAATGAATTCACGACTATTTTTATTATAATTGTATTTGTGTTTTAATAATGTGTTTTAGATAATTATTAAAATCAGAAATGTAATTTTTTTAGTGTTTTTAAGTGCAAAATCAATTTCGGACTTACAGTTTTATAAATAGAATTCAGTAAATTAATCCTACGTAATCTTCTTCTTTAGATTGTTGTTTAGATCTGTTTAGAAGTTGGTGGATGATTCTTCGTATCTGGATTTGTTTTTTTGGATTGGCTACTGTTGTTTTTGGTTGATTGGTAACTGATTGGCAGTGTTTTGCGCTGGTAGCTGTTGTTTAGATGGTTCTAGACCTGTTGAAAAGTTAGTAGATGATCCTTTGTATCTGCATATTTTGTTATGTGGATTCGAACACTGGTAGCTTGCTGATATTTTTCAATGCTGGTACTCTTTCTTATGCGAAAATTTATATTTTCTTCTTAAATTCCTTTTTTAACTTTACAAGTTATTTAAGAAAAAGGTTTAGCGATGATCCAACGATGATTTTATTTAGCAAGCCCTACGTTGGGCGCCAGTTAAAAATTGAAACAGTTTTTTAAATTTTTAATAAATTTTATTATAAAATGTTTCCAGCTCGGAGTTTCAATTCTTTCTGAAAATCGTTATAAAAATTTTTCTTTTTTTGAAGTTCAAAATCAAAAAATTGATTTTAAAAAACAAACAAACTTGAAATAATTTAAACAAGTAGAACAAAGTTCAAGTGGGTGTAACATTAAACAAAAAACAAACACGATATTTTGGCTTGCAAAGCTGTTTCCTTAACTTATATAAGGCCGGTTCGATTTGCGGGGAGGCAAAATATCGCCCATTGCTCAGTGAAAATCGTATTCTAAGGATCAAAATAAGAAACTTTGCCCGAGGAACTATAATCTAAAACGAATTCTAATGTCCCGTGGGGTCAAATTTTGAAAAATCCCTCTTTGACCCATTTAGAGTGCCCCAATCGAGTCCAAATTTATTACTGACCCCCACAAACTTTGTAGGGCCGATCCACTCATGTCAGTGGCACACCCCCTGGAACCCCCTGGAACCCCCTGGGGGTTCCCCATATAAACAAAAAAATTTTGATTTTTTTAAATGTTTGTATGGGAAACCCCCAGGGAGGGTCCAGGGGGTGTGCCACTGGCATGAGTGGATCGACCCTCCAAAGTTAGTGGCTGTCGGTCATATATTTGGACTCGATTGGGACACTCTAAATGGGTCAAAGAGGAATTTTTCAAAATTGGACCCTACGGGACAAAAGTCAAAAGTTGGGGCATTAGAACTCGTTTTATAGGTATAGTTCCTCGGGCAAAGTTTCTTATTTTAATCCCTAGAATACGATTTACACTGAGCAATGGGCGATTTTTAAATCGACCCATCCTAATATATATATTACTGCACTTTTAGTGACTTATATAGTCTTTATATAAGGTTCTAGTAATCTTTAGCGTAAGAATTTATTCCCTGTAATAAAAATTTAAATAAAATAATTAAATAAAAATAAATAAAAACAGTTGGCAATTTAAAATAAAATTGATTTGTTTTTAATTTTTGAATTTTATTTGCTGTATAATATTTTTATAAACCTAATAGATCGGGTAAATTTTTGAGAAAAGTACTCATTATTTTTGCCTTTTTGGTGGATTTTGATATTGCAAAAATGGCAGCACTGGCTCTTTACTCATGCTACATGCTCTTTGTGCTTTTGTATGATAAGATACCCACTGATAATTCTGTGTAATAAATAAAATTATGATTTGTATCCAAACGTTTTAAATATTAAGTTATGTAATGAGGTCTTTACCACTTGGTTGTTGCATTTATATAAATTAAAATTTTGTTTGAATTAAGATTGTGAGCTTTAGATCAAGTAAGTTTTCAAGAAGGTAACAACAACAACAACAACTCTGTATAGAGTCAATCACTTAGCTGACTAGACAGTCTGTTTCGGAAATCGCTACATTTTCCTCTTCAGTAGTCTTTGAGTGATTAAGCTGTGATCAAACTCACTGTTTAAACTAGCATATGAATGTGCAGATTCTGGAATTCATTCTTATGAATTGTATGGCTGCTAAAAAGTCATGTGTAATTGAACATTTGGTTGTGAAAATAGCCACCTTTCAGTTAGAACACTAGCTTCTGGCGAAGCAAAAACTCGTTTCATTTCTATGGTGCATTTCGACAAACAATCGAACACCAATGAATATTGAAATAAATGAAGAAGCAACTAAAACAGATGGCAACCCTTGATAGAGTTGATGGCGGTGATCTATAAATAGCCTACTGCTTTGAAATGTCATATGATTAGCAGCCATACAATTCATAAGAATGAATTCCAGAATCTGCACATTCATATGCTAGTTTAAACAGTGAGTTTGATCACAGCTTAATCACTCAAAGACTACTGAAGAGGAAAATGTAGCGATTTCCGAAACAGACTGTCTAGTCAGCTAAGTGATTGACTCTATACAGAGTTGTTTTTGTTGTTGTTGCCTTCTTGAAAACTTACTTGATCTAAAGCTCACAATCTTAATTCATGTAATTATTCAATAGATCATAAAAACTAATTAAAATTTTGTTTTTTTCTCGTCTTGTCTAATTTTTTAATTATTTTGAACTCCGAAATACTCCAATCCCTTGGCACTGGACCTGGTCTCTTTTATTATTTATACTCTTTATTCCAATTAATACTAATTACTTTGAAATAATATTAACTGAGATGTCTTCAGTATAGCAAGATTAGTTATGAATACCAGCAAGATTTATTATGAATAAACACCTCAATTGACGAGCATTAAATCAATGCTTCTTAGAAATAGAAAAAACTGTGTTCGTTGGTTCTATAAATTTTAAATATTGTCTTAAATTTTTAAGTTCATACTTTTTAATTTTTTTTTTTTTACTTTAACAATGGTCCATTATGGCTCTACGGAAAATTGTTAAAAATACGAATTTGCATTTTGACATTACCACATTATGCAAGAACAACAACAGCCAGCAACTTCAACATCATGTTGCGAGCAGAGTCGATGGCATGCTTCGACTTGGTCTCGATGCTATGCCATGGCACTCAATTCAGCAGCAGATCCATTCGACATTGCAATCCGTCAAACTTGCAGGCACTCGACAACGCAATACAAATTTATTTCAATTGTAGTTTTTTTCCACTTGCCGCATTTGTATCCCCTCCTCGATGGAGCTGCGATTTACAGAACCAGTGGCGTTGCAAGAATTATGACCTCAGCATTAGCATGCGAATTGTTTGGCGTCACTTTAGTGTCATGAAATTCGATAAAATTTTACTCAAATATGAGTCAGAGAGGCCCAAAAAGCATTTCTCTTGGCAACGCCTCTGGCAGGTGTTGAATTTTAGCGAAGCACGAAGCGTTGATGGACGCCTTGCCGCGTCTTCACTCCACCGTAACGATAATTTAACATCAATTTCAGCAACAACAATAACAACAATAACAGCAGCAGCAGCAACGATCAAACGCAACATGGCAACATTTTCCACAGATTAATGCGAACAAAATTGAATTGAGTTGATTTGAATGCGAAAATAGCCGGGTAGCTGCAGTGATGGGTGGAGTTGTAAAGCGTCCCATGAGTGGGCGTGAGCAGCGCTATTCAGCATTCCTCCGCTGTTTTCGTTGTTGTTGTTGTTGTTTCCTGTTCTGCTCCTTGTTCCCGTGAATAACTGATCCAAATTTGTTTTTGAATGGTTTTGTTTTCTTCGTTTTATGGACGCAACTGTATAATTTTGTAATTTTGTTTTTCAAGCAATTTACAATTTACAGCAATTGATCCGTTGAGTGGAAATAAAAATAAATAATCAAAGACAAGCATAAGTAGTCTCAGTAGAATATGAAGCAGAAAAAGTAGAAGATGCTGCTGAAAAGTCGGCGAAGCAGCAGCAGCAAAACAAAGCAATTTGTGACAAGCAAAATGAAGAAAAAACCCACTCCTGAAAAGCTTGACAACAACAATCAAGTTCAGCCGGAGGGTTGTATTTTTCTTCTTTTTTTTTTTATTTATCTTTATCGCTAAGCTTTGGAAATTTAATTTAAGCCATTTTAATGGCTGTTTTTCATTATGTTACCAAAATCAGTTTTAGTATCAGTATCAGCAAAAAAATCGCAAGAAATTAAATTAAAATCGAAACTGAATTGACTTGAATATTTTTTGAGATGTTCTTTTAAATAAGGCCAAAAAAAACTGTTTAAGCTTTTAAGTCTTGAAAAAGCTTCAAGCTCTGGTAAGAAAGAACATGCCAAATGGTTGTTGTTGAACTTCAAACAAGCATTTGATATGCTATTGATTTTGTTTGGTACTCTGTTTTATTAAATGTTTTCCCTTATTTCCTTGGCTGCTTCTATTTTATTCTTCTGTGTCTGTCACGTGCTGGCATCAAAGACTTCTTAAGCCTTCTGGGTTTGATGAATGTAAGAAGTGCTACGGGTAGAATTTTGCTAAATTTATTTTCCTAGAATAAAGTTTTGGCTGACATTTCAAATCTGCTTTTATCTAGCAACATATATTGCATTTACTAAAAAGTGGTTGGTATTTCCAGATGTATTTTAAAATTTTAATATCTATGCTTTTCATATTAATATTCATATTATTATAAGAAATCCAAATAAATTGTTGGGCCTTAATATATATACAACGAAGTGGCGAAAAGCGTCTGTTCCCTCTGCTGCCTGTAATTTACAACCAATTTAGTTGGTTTTTTTACAAATGTAGATAATAACAAAACAAAGGAAATAGACAAAATTAAAATTTAAAGAACATTCAAAAACATTTTAAAAAAGCGAAACAGAAATTAAAGTTTCAGAATTAGTTTTTATATTGCCTGATGACATACAAATATTTTTACAGCTAAGAAACTTTTTACATCCGGCAACATGAAAGTTATATTGTGAAAAATCAACTTATAGTATTTTATTTTTTTTTTTTTTAGACTGAACCAACCTCCTGAGCGTTAAATGTGTAAGTATTGAGTGGATTCGAAAGATTAGTGATATTTAGTTGGATAAATAGAGAAGTGACGGTGAAAATTTGTTTAATATTTGCACAGCTCAAAACTGAAAGGAAACACGCTCACATGCACTCCACAAACTGATTGTTTGAAATGCATTTGTGAGAAGCAAAAATATATTTTAAATAAATGCTTGGTGATTCCAATTTATGCTAATTTTGTATGTCAAAATACTTGATGAAATACTTCATTAAGTGATGAAAACACTTTACATATGTATATGATCAATGAAAACATAAATCTTCTTATATAAATAAATTATTATCACTTAATACTGCAACTGTTAAAGTAAAACACTTTAAGATATATTAATCAATTAAGTGGTCCTCAACAGTTCAACGAATTATGGCTAATAATTCTATTGCTTACTGAACACACCCCTTTGCATTTGACATCTCTAAAAATATGCCGCTAGCCATCACTTTGTTTTTTGTTTAGGCTCAGTGTTTATTCAGTCTAGCGTTCAAGTGAGTAAAATCGTGTGTGTCTATTTAAATAAAAATCTTTTCTGTAAATTGTTCTTAAAAATAAATAATAGTTAATTATTTTATAAAAAATAATTGATGCTGCTGCTTCCGTCGACGATAATTGCTACCACGGAAACGACTGCGGACGTCCACATTCAACGCCAAGTATTAAGGATACATTATTGACGAGTTCTATCGCTGATCTGCTGCATAAATAAGTTAGAACAGTGCATGAGGATGTGGATGAGTGCAGAATGCCATTATTGTGGAGGCAAATATTAAAGGAGTCATCTTTTGACAGCTGCTGGAAACAGTATTTATAAGGCCGGCACACAGTTAAGCAGAGGAGCGTTGCGTTGCTGTGATGTGCACGAAGCGTTTTGCTTTCGAAGAAACTGTTTGCATGCTTCCATATGAGGTTGCGCTTAGTAAAGTATATAAACTTTAAGCGCACAAGAGACCTTCACTGTACGCATGCAAGCACTTTGCAAGCGCTTTCAACAGCAATGCACCAAAACGCTTCATGCACAACAGATACGGGCACGATGACGATTTCTGGAGCTCCCAAATTGTTACAACAAAATTTAGTGCCAAAAAATTTAAGCCTAACAAAATTTAAGTACACGAAAGATTCGTTGAATTTTTTAGGTAATTTTTTCAGTTCCAATAATATATAATTTTTAGTAAAACTATTATCTATATCTGTAAAACTATTTCTAGTCTGAAGCGGCTGCTGATTGCTGTAAGAAAATTTACAATCAACCAAGAGTTTTACTAATTGGCAATTTATGCAACCCAACGCAATTTTTGCAAATGCTGATAAAATCCACTAACTGCTGTTGAAACCTGTTTTAATTTTTTTTTCCTTTGTATATATCATATCCGTGGCGGGCGTAGTTTAGTGGGTAGAGTGCGTGGCCTCTAAGCTTAAGAACCGCGGTAGCCCGGGTTCAATTCCAGCTCAGACAGAAAGTTTTACAATTGAAATAATTTTTCTGTTCGGTCGTCCCCTCTCTGCAGACAATGGCAAGCCTCAGAGAGTAAAAATTATTTTTATATTTATATATCATATCCAGGATTCCTTTGTATATATCATTTCCAGGAAAGCCGAAGCATATTTTGGTATTTGTCAAAAAATTTATGTAAACAAACTCCATAATGATGATAATTTATTAATTATAAATTATATTCGAAGTACAAGCTGAATTAAAAAAGGTTAAATATTTATAGTCTCGTGCTTTAGAAATTGTAATTTAAGATAAAAATCTGGTAGCCTTATTTCATTTCAACATTTTGAAGATGAATTATAGAATTAATTACAGAATTACAGAAATAAACATAATGAAAGAATATTAACTTATTCTATAGTTCACTAGGAACTAGAGGTGAATACAGTTGTATATTAAAATATAATAATCGAAATAATCAAAATAATTAATAAGAATTTTAAAATAATAACAAGACTAAATTCTAAAATGACAATGTTTAAATTATATAATAAGATAGTGAAATTATGAAAAAGGGTATAGGAATTAAAAAAAAATAATTTAAATTACATATATTATTTATTATTATTGAAAATTATAAATAAAAAAGAATTATTATTAAATTAATGTAAATAATAGAATAAACTAACCGAACAACAGAAAACTAACACTATACGAAATGATCTCAAAGAGACTTTAATCAGAGTGTAAGCAATAGTAATGCATCAATATCTGAATAATTACATTCTAAAAGCCTAAGTTTTTTCTTTTTAGGAAAACAGATTTAACCCTCGTATGTACCTATATACTGAAATCTTTAGTACCTTCCTAAAATTAATTTTTTTATTCAATACAGTTTTTATATTTGAAAAGAAAATGTTTTGACAAGTTTTTATGAAAGATTTTTAAGTACTACCCTTTCGTCTTATACGAAGGTACCCGGGTACTTACGGGTAAAATACATGCAAATTCGAACTGTTATGGTCTTTGTCGATTTTGTACGTTTAAAATTTTATGTACTGGTGGTGTAATCAGGATAAAGGACTACAAAGCTACTTTGGATTTTTTCATTCACATGTATTTTTTCTCATACTGATCGTATAAAGGTGGTACCTTTGTATACACGTGATTTTTTTCATTCATATATAGTTTCTCTCATACAAATACTCATACTCTCATTCTCTCATACTTAGACAAAAGTTTTTACATTTACCGCTATGAAAAGAGAAAGAATCAGATTCGAATTTACTTTTATTTATATTAAAAAACATAATTCTAGTCTTATCACTGAGTACTAACCTATGAAACATAAACCAATGACTTAACAGCATGGTTTATATCTACAGATAAATTCAAAGAAGAATCACACGAGAAGGCACAGGCCATATCATCCGCAAACGCATTAATAGAACTACAGAATTTAAGTTTAAAAAGCGAGTTTATAAAAACAAGAAACAAAATAGGGCCCAAGACTGAGCCCTGGGAAACACCTAGAGGCAGAACTTATGATGAACTATAATAATTTAAAATTTTGACACATTGCCTCCTATTTTCCAAGTAAGACTGAAACCAGTCAAAAACAAAACCCCTAAAACCAGCCTTATACAGCTTATCCAGCAAAAAGCTTATGATTAACAGTATCAAATGGTTTAGTAATGTCAACAAACATTGCTGCACTGCATTTTTTAATTAGAAAAAATATTTAACCAAGCACCGAACCATAAGAACACCAAATTAAATACTTTTAATGGTTGCATTAATTTAATGCATTATACAGTTTTCAGGTAGGTGTACGTACAATCTCCTCTTTTGTGAAATTTGGTGGTTGTGGACGAACTCATCGAAAGATTCGAAACAAAATGTTTGGAGAAATCGAAGAAAAAGCCTCGTTAAGACCATAAAGCTCCCGAAATTCAATATTATTTTAATAAAAAAATTCGAATCAGCTTGAAATAAATGTTAAGACACTCGTTGCTAGGCAGGAGACATTAGTTTGGTTTTTTTTTCCAAGCAACTCTGAAAATCCAAGCTTTACGGATCCACTCTTTTTAAAGCTTTTAAATCTCAACATGCATAACTTTTGTTAACCATTTTGCCTTTTTTAGAGATTTAGCTTGCGGTCACGAGCTCCATAGACCGATTTTAGGCTTAAACTGTCAAATTTTTAAACTTTTTAATCTAACCGAAGTTCTATCGTTCGATTGCGAAGTCTACTTTATAAACTTTAAGAAAATACATCTCGATATTGTCAGGTTAGAAATTTTATTTTTATCCTTTTTTTAGCCGTTTGAAGAAATTATGCGGCACTTCTTCTTCTGTTTGGAATTCTGTAAATTAGTCAACTCATTACAGCATACGTAATAGCAATTTTCAAATTCCGACCAGCTGTTGTGGCAATTTAAGTCTCATCAACTGTTGCAAAAATTAAGCTTTTTATTATACTTATTAACAGAGTGAAATTCGGCGAAAATCGCGCAAACATTTTTTTATCCTTTTTTCTTACTTAAATATTAAAGGCAGCATGATGAAGAGATGCCATAATTTGAGACTAATTTAGAATTATAATGACCTTGGTTATGAAAACGAAAAAAGAAATCCAAGAAAAGGCAACATAAAAGGTTGCATCCTTTACGCCATTGCCAATCTGTCAAAATTAGAGACCAGAAAATCTTCAACAAACAATTAAATCGCTGCCTATGCAAATTAAAACATGAATCAGCAGTAAAAAAATAGTCTATTTTGCATATGCTGGCTACTAGCTGCTTCCTGTGCGCCTGTTGGCTCACTTACTATTCTTCAGTATTTGCTTTCAACGCCCAACAAGCAACAAATAAAAAAATTTAACATTCAATAATAACTCAACTTAAGCAGACAACAACATGATGTCGCATGCGACACGAACAAGAATGACCTCAATTTGTGATGCCCCAGGAGAAGATATGATGACGTTCAAGCTGCTGCTGCTTATTTTACTGTCTGCTGCTACAACTATTCGAGATGCTGCCAAACGTATGCATTCCTTGCTCGGTGTTTTAGTGCTAGTTGGCTGCTTTTTATGATATTTTACCTGGTTTTTTTTTTTACATCACCTTCTATATATTTTTTGGCAAACTTACAAATGACATCATGTCTTCTTCGAGCAGAACGAAGACCATGATGACGATGGTGATGACGATGCTTATGATTATGATGATGGTGATGGTGTTGGCAATGGCAGCGTCTGTCTTTTTTTTCTTGAAGACACGAAAGCAAAGTAACCGCAACGTTTAGGTTACGCTTCGTTGACAACACCGCTGGGACGATAGGCAGTCAGACAGACAGACAGTTGGTGAGACATTTGGCTATAGAGCCAGTCGTCGAGTAGTATTCAGATGTTCCTAGTAACAGTTTCTGTGTAAACAAGCAAGAATATCAACAAAAAAAGGACTCACCATCATTATCTGTGTCCTCAGCGTCATCTTTGCTATTGGCAACATTTTAACATTCATGCGGGCACAGTAAGAATCTGGCTCACAGCTAAGAAAACAGAAGCTCTATAACTTGTTAAAGATCATACCTGAAGCTCTTGTGCCAGAACCGTAGTGAAGTGTGTGATTTTTGGGGTTAAAACCCGCGATATAGGATCCGAAGGTACATACAAAAATTGATACAAATGCTATGCTTATGATAAGACTTATATTGACATTTTAATAAGTATGGTAGCTTTTCAAAATCAAATTATGAAATTATGAAAATGTCTTAAAATATTCTTACTTTTCATTTCTATGCCTAATTTAAGAACCAAAGGTTGACCATTTTCAATAGCAAATTTCATCAAGATTGTTTGAGTGGATATCGATAAGCCCAATTTTCAAAAACACACTGTTTGTCAAAATTGAAAATACTTAATTTTATAAAATATTTGTAAGCAATAGTTACAGTGCGTTTCATATTTGTAAGACAGTTACAAAATTAGTTAAAACAAAACTTCAATTATAAAATAAAAAAAAGCTATGATGTTTATATATTTATTAAACAATCTTTACACTGAATCAAAAATATTCGTTAAATAAATTAAAAAAGTACATTAATTTTAATGAATTATTCATTAAAATTTATCCGGTGCACTGTGTTCATTAATTTTAAATGCATTTTGGTCATGTTTTTTTGTATCGTTAATGGAACTTATTGATTTTCAATGAAAGGATCCTTAAAAATCAATGTACTATTCGTTAAATTCAATGAATTATACGTTAAACGTTAAAAATAATAAAATAAACTATATACTGAACGTACATTCAATAAACAGTGTTCATTAAATTCAATGCATAGTTCATTGAATTCAATGCATAGTTCATTGAATTCAATAAAGTTCACATATGAACATTGCATTCAATTAACAGTGCATTGAATTCATAAAGAGTGCATTCAATTCAATGAACTGTTCATTACAAATCGATGTACATATACAGTGTCAGACAAAACTAAAGCACGAAACTTACCTTTTAAGCATTTCATGAAATAAAATTTTAAAATAAGCTTTGAACTAGCTGCCTTCTATTGAACTTAAACAAATATACATTTAAGGTAATAAATCAAACAAAAATTAACATAATATTTCATTTAAAACAAAAATATTAAAACAAATATAGGATTATTACTAAAACTTCTGCGCCAAACTAAAGCACATTACATGGAAACACATGAAAAACTTAGTTTTTGCTAGTATTTGGTGTATATTTTAACATTTGGTATTAATATTTATCCATTGTTTTTTAACACAGCTTGACATCTGCGAGGCATCGACTCTATTAAGGTATTTAAAACGTCTTTTGAAATACTTTTCCATGCCAATTGCGCTTGTGTGAAGAGAGAGTCCTTTCCCTTACAGTTTTCTCGTTAAATTTTCCTATCTACAATTTCCCATAGATTCTTTTTGGGATTAAGATCAGGCGATTGAGTGGGCCAATCCAACACATCAAATTTGCTTTCAGCAAACCATTCCTTCACACATTTGGCAGTGAGTTTGGGATCATGCTGAAAGATCCACTTCAACGGCATTTCTTCTTGCGCATGAGTTAACATAACATTTTCGAGAATATTCTTGTATATGAATCGATCCATTATGCCGTTGATCTTATGAATTGGGCCGATCCCATGACCGGAAAAACATTCCCAGACCATGACGTTACCGCCGCCATGTTTCACAGAACCTGTAGCGTAACGTGGATTAAGGCGCTGCCCTTTTGGCCTGCGTACTAGCTTTAATCCGTCAGAACCTTTGATGTTAAACTTTGACTCATCTGAAAATAGTATGGTTCGCCATTTCGTAACAGTCCAGTTAACGTGGGCTCTTGCAAAATCAATTCGTGCTCGACGATTTTTTTTAGAAATAAATGGCTTTTTCACGATCCTGTATGATTGCAAGCCGCCGCACAGTACTTTGAGCCCATACAAAAGTGAGGAATAAATACAAGGAGCCGTTCGATTTTTATGAAATTTTGCATGCTGATTAATTTATGACTGATTTTAAAAATGAAATCAGATTTAACGTAGATCTATTACTTTCGCTGGAAATAAAGTTTAAATATCGAAATTTCTGTGATTTAAAGGGAATAATAAAATAAGTAAAAACACTTATTAAAAAAAAATTAGATATTAAGTTGTTAAATCTTTAACTTTTTAATATTGACCCCGTTTGGAAATATGTTTTTTCGTTTAAAAGATATACATATAGTTTTTTATGCAATTTTTCTAAAATATAAATCTTTACCAACATATATTAAAAAAATACTTTTTTGCAAAGAAATACTTATTTATGTTGTTATCAACAATTTTTTTTAACAAATGAAACTAAAATTTTTAATATTATGAAATTTATAAGAGATCTTAGTTTGTCTCACTTTCAATATAGAAGGTAATATAAGGGTTTTCCTCATTAAAGTTGTTTTTAAATTTAATATTTCTTTTTGATGATAACTCAGGATCTGTTGAAATCAATAGGTGTGTCATCAAATCCTTATTTGAATTCTCCCGAGAGCTTTTTCTCGTGTGGTTTAGACGAGCATATCTAATATTTTTGTGGGAAGCCTCCAATGCTTCTTCCGATAAACTTCCTTCAAAAGAAAAAGGTTGCGTTATTTATTATTTTATTTCAATTAGAAAAACTAAAGAAAATTCACCTATGGGTAAATCGAAATACTTCATTACTTCGCATCCATGCACTAAAACTTTGTGCACAGAGCTGGGCATATAGTACCAACTGTAACACTTTAAGTATAAGTTCCTGGTATCCATAAGAAGTTTACTAAACTCTTCAATTGTAATTTTTCTTCCACATGACAAAATTCGCAAAATTAATGAGAAGTTATATATTAAATCTTTATTAAGGCCAGTAATTTCCGCAGAAACATCAAAATTGGCAAAGAATTTCCTAGCCATGTTTCCGTCATTAGTTGTACCATAATCTTGTTTGACGTGATCTATAAGCAGGCCCATTCTCTCTCTGAATTCTCTTTGTATTCGGCTTTTATTTTCAGAAAAAATGGCTTGATTCTCTTGCCTTACTCGCCAAGCTTTAAATGGCAAACGATATGATATGTGGATTAAACATTCAAAAAACCGAATCCAGCAGTGAAGAGTTGAGAGTCCATACTTATAAGAATCTGTGTTTGCAGATCTAGTAAAATTTATTTTGTTCATTTCAATTGGACTTGCATTACAAATGAAGCATCTGCTAGCTGAATTTGTTTCCGTAAGAACGTTTGCAATGGATCCATCGATCATTGTACATTTCATTTCATATGAAACCTCTACAGATTTCCCACTAAATTCCAATATTTCACATTCTAATTCGGTTATTTGTTTTTTAATATCGTTATTTTCTTGTATAACTAAGGTCCTATTTTCCTTAGCCATTACAATTTTTATGGGTCTGCAGAAAAGAGTATAAGAAGGGCTTTTGTTAATCCAAAGAGGCTTCTTTGATGACGAATAAATTAGCCTTTTATTCAAAAAATAATTGTTTTTTCATTAAAATATACATAGTTAAATTTTTAAACTTTTACTCACTTGATTGGGACAAATGTAATGAAAAATATAAATTCATCGCTGAAATCTTCCGTTGAAAAATTTTGCTTGTATCGGCTGTGACCCGAGCTGCCATCCATACCCCATTTGCATATCAGTGTTACTTTATCTGGAGTCTCTTCGCCATCACAAAGCTTAAATATACTTTTAGCTGTATTTCGCATGAGTGGTTTTAATTCCACTTCTGCAGAGTTTTCAGAAGCTTTGACAGGTGGTACTATATTCTTTTTAAAATTTTGTATTGCATATAGGCTTGGAAAGAAGTTTTCATGATGTTCATTGACAGTTTTGCGCAGAATATTATACTTTACTTCCGAGAGATCCAAGTCTAAATAAATTGTCAATGCCACCTGTACTGAGAGAACACTTTCTTTTTTAATACTGCCTTTTCTTCTCGCAAAATCTGATGCATATTCTAATTCTTCTTCAGTATAGTCAGATACTATTTCAGCAACTTTTCTTCTTTTCATTTGTTCAGATAACAAGTGGAACTCCTTTTTAGGTCTTCCGCGACTAGTGCTAGGTTGCTTAGATATGAAGATTTATTTAAACTGTGTAAAAACTTTTTCTATTTTTACTTACTTCATCTGGATCAGGAATAATAAAAGTTTGGACACTTAACCAGTTTTCATACTTTTTTATAAACAAATTTTTGTTATAGTGGCACTCCTTCCACTTTCTATCTAATTTAATCTGAAAAATCCGAATGTTTTCTATTGTTGCTTCATTAAACAGTCTTTCACCAATTTTGTTTTTAACAAAACTTTTTAAAATCAAAAATTTATCTCTTGGACCAGCAGAAATCCAGCAATTAAATAAATCTTTATTAGTTAAAATTATTGACATTTTTGATAACAAATAATATATTATGTTTTTTCTTAATGCACATGCAAATAGACTTTAACTTCCACAGCTTTTTTGCAAGTTCTCTGTTTTTGTTAAGAAAATACGTTAAAAATTGGGTAGCATTGAGAGAATATGAGAGTTCCCTACATTTAACAATTTATAAATTAATTTGTAGTAATATTAATAACAGTTATTAATATTCAATTCGATTGCTCAAACATTCTTTTGAAGAATAAGTTTATTTATTAATAATAATTTATGAAAAAGTTCTTACATTTCTGTAAAAAAATACAGTGTTATCATTCTCTGTAAGAACTTAACTTTCATAAGCTGATATGCCCTTCTGTTAGGTATAGAGTACAAAGAATATGTTTGTTTACGTTTTTTATTTTTGTATAACATACTGAATGTTACATACACTAACAACATTTAGCTAATTTTTGCAAAACATGATTTTTAGACCATTTTTAAAAAGGCGGTAACTCAAAAAATAGTTCGAAGTTGGATAAAATATTTGATGTTCCTGAAAGACAGATAAACATACAATAATTTATTTAAAAAATTAAATATGAAAAACATCAAATTTAAAAATTTTTTTTAATTTTTTATAATTTAAAATAAATTTTTTAATACTTATTTTACATTTTCTTATAAATATAAAATAACGTATTGTTTTTTATTATTTAAAAAAAAATAAAATCAATGGAATAGTGTAAAAACGTGCTTTCGGCATTTTTTCTTTGAATGAAGCACATAAGCAAAAAATTCACAAAATTATTTTTGGACCATTTTTAAAAACACGATAACTCAAAAAGTGGTTCAAAGTTGGACAAAATATTTAATGTTTCCGAAAGGTAAAGTGACGTAAAAATGCATATGTAAAAATTGAAGGTGACACTTGTGGACATTTTTTTTAAATGACTGTTGAAAACAGCAAATTTTTCAATTTTTTTCAAAATTTTTT
This sequence comes from Dichetophora obliterata, assembly GCA_963920525.1. Lineage (NCBI taxonomy): Eukaryota > Metazoa > Arthropoda > Insecta > Diptera > Sciomyzidae > Dichetophora > Dichetophora obliterata. The sequence goes on along the minus strand of OY986436.1, from coordinate 210,445,961 downwards.
GATAATTTAAAATTAAATTTTTATTACTTATTTTAAATTTTCTTGCTAATATAGTTAAAACTTATTTTTTTTTCACTGTTTTCTTAAAAATACAAAAATAAAATCACTTGAATAGCGTAAAAACTGTGCTAACAGCATGTTTTTCTTTAAATACATCGCGAAGTCGAAAATTCTACAATAATAAAAACGCGTAAAAAGCGTTGACTTTGAAGAGGTGTAGTTTCCACAAAACTAAATTTTCTTCGCAAAAGAAGTAAACTCTTTTTAGTGAAAGTATTACCTAACTTACAATATCTATTTTGTTAGGGTTCGTCAAAATGAAACTCTTGATTTATTCCTACTGGACAAAGTACTGTGCGCCGTCCACAGCTCGTCGTTGGATGGATCTAAGTGAAATATTCAAATGCAATTCATATTGAATAGATCTCGCTGGTATGAATGGATCTTTTTTTATTGTCCGAATAATTGCCTGGTCCTCACGTTTGGTTGTCTTTCATCACCTTCATGTGATGGAACTAAGGAACCAGTCGAACGAAAACGACTTATAGTTCGAGATATTACACAAAGGTGAACACAAAATTTTTTGGAATGCTTGTCACTGATTCGCCTTTTTTGAATTCGTTTAAAATCTTTTCTCTGAATGTAGCAGAATACTTATTGCTAGCTATTTAATTAATTTTTTGTTTAATACACAGTCTAACCCAGATAAATGATCACCAACGACCGAATTAATAGTAAAATTTGTTCAAGAGATGTTATTTAGCTTCACAAATAACTGGTTTTTATTGAAACGGTACTTTAACTACTTATTGTTGTTACTTATTGTTAGAAATGAAGTCAAACTCTGAGTGACTGAGAACATGTGCTTTAGTTTTGTCGCCCCAAATTTCCGTGTGTTGTAACATTCTTGTAAAAAAAAATTTATTTGCAATAAATAATTGCTTTTTGACGGTTTTTATGAACCAATCGGATATTTTTACATAAGTAATAATATAAAAAAAACATGGAAATACTACAATATTTTAACTCTTATGGAATAAAATGCTAACTACATGGGTTCGTGCTTTAGTTATGTCCGACACTGTATATAGTTTGTTAAATTTTGATTTAACATATACTGTACCAATGTTTTCTTTATTTAAATCGATAAGGTTAGGTAAGTATTAGGCATTTGTTATTACGTAAGCTGATTATTGATCTTGTTTTTTCAAATATAATTCTTTTACATCTATAGTAATAAAACTTATTTTCTGTTTGTTTGTTTGTTTGTTTGACCCTTACACAAATTTAAACGGCTCAACGGATTTCCCTCAAACTAAGTATACATATTAAATGCATTCTAGATTAAAATGTTGCATACTTAGTTTTTGCCACTCCCTCTCCGAAATTTTTTAACTAACAGTAATTTTGTTATTATAATACTTCTTACCATCGGAGTTTTTTGTGTATTTAATATTAAAAAAATTCTATTATTTTGACAATAAAAATACTTACATATATTCCAAATTGTAGAAATGTTCAGTATAACGACTTTTTCATAAAACATATGTAACCTTAGAATGAGAAAAAAACGACATTAAAATAAAGTTTGGTTTTTCGATGCAAATATCTTTACTGTCCGTTAATATATTTAATTCAAATTTTTTTTTGTACAAAAGTTTAATAATATAATTTTGCAACAATAGTTTCAACTGTACCGTCAGGTCAATGAAACTATGTTTTATAATTATGTCAAAAAAGGTCAAAAAAATTGACTTTTTACTCAAAAAATGACTCAAAAATTGTTTCTGTTGTAAAAATGAAATCAAGTAAAATTTGCACATATGGCATAACATTTATTTACAAAAAATTTTCCAGTTAAGCACAAAAATTATTTTACTGTTTTTGTTATCAAAACAACAAGGGTATCCCCTTTGATTTTTTTCGCGAAATTTATTTTTTCCAAAATGTTGTTTTTATATTTTTTCCAAAAAAAGTCAAGTCTCAAAAATAATTTATGTGAAAAAATTACCCCAATATCTCTTTCCAATCAAGAGTTATGGCTAAAAATCTATTTTTTCATACAATTGACTATCTATAGTAATAAAACTCATTTAATGTTTGTTTGTTTGTTTGGCCTTTATACAAATCTAAACGGCTCAATGGATTTCGCTCAAACTAGGTACACATATTAAGTGTATCCCAACTTAAAATGTTACAAACTTAGTTTTTGCCACGCTCCCTCTTAAATTTTTCAACTAACGGTAATTTAATTATTATAAAACTTTTTAGTATCGGAGATTTTTGTGTATTTCATTTTAAAAATTTTTTGTTGTTTTGACATCAACAACACTCACATATCTTCAAAATTGGAGACATTTGCAGTACAACGACTTTTTCATAACACATCGTTACCTGAGAATGAGAAAAAACGACATGAAAATCAAAGTTTGGTCTTTCGATGCAAATATCTCCGCTGTCCATTTATATATTTCATTCAAATTTTTTTTTGTTTAAAAGTTCAATAAAATCACTTCTCAAAAATAGTTTGAACTGTACCGTTAAGTTAGTGTATATATGTTTTATGATTATGTCAAAAAATGTTCAAAATATTGACTTTTTACTCAAAAAATGACTCAAAAATTGTCTTCGTTGTAAAAATTAAATCAATTAAAAATTGCACATCTGACTACCTTTTATATGACATAGCATTTATTTGCAAAAATTCTTCCAGCTAAGCGCAAAAATTATTTTACAGTTTTTGTCATTAAAACAGCAAGGGTGCGCCTGCCCCCCTTTGATTTTTTCGCGAAATTTATTTTTTCCAAAATGTTGTTTTATATGCTTTACAAAAAATTCAAGTCTCAAAATTAATTTATGTGAAAAATTTTTCATACCAGACTATTATTAAACTGAGATTTGTTTTAAAATTTGTATATCCTTTGAGCGCCCCCACCGCCATTTTTCTCTAAGAATGCAGTTGTGAGTTTAGAGCTATTACAAATATTTTGGTTTGGGCGTGGCACCTCCCATACAACCGAAATTCACCATATCGAATAGATATGGAGTTTTAGGCCACACAGCCTTGGAATTCGGTATTCGACCACAATTTACACGTTCAGTTTCACTGATAACATTTTATGGGCTTTTGTCAAAGGGGCGTAGCACCTCCCATGCAACCAAAATTTCCGATATCGAATAGCTTTTGAGTTATAAGCCACACTGCTTCGGTTTTCTGTATTCGACCACAATTTACATATGCAGTTTCACTGATAACATTTTATTGGCGTTTGGCATCGGGGCCGCGGCAGTAACGCGGTTAACCTTTAAACTTAGAGGTGAATTTTTACGACTTGGTCAGTGACATGGTGATAAATTTGACCACATTTTAATTTTACTAAAAAATTCTAATAAAAAGGGTTTTTTAAAATTATTTTTTGTTTAAAAACAAGTTTTGATATTTTTGCTTTAAACAAATACAAATTTCAATTTGTTTTTTTTTTAATTAAACAAATCTGGTTCTTTGTTTAACTATATATAAAAAAAAGACACAGTTTCGATAGTATCGTAAGTACAGACGTAGAATTCCTTTTTCTACAGTAATAGAGAAAAATATGGGTTTTTTCATTTATATTTTTGAAAACTATCTTAGAGCATTTCATCTTCTAAATAAAAGTTATTCAAAAACAAATTTGTTGTTGTTGTCCTTCTTCAAACTTACCTGATCTAAAAAGCTCACAATTAAATTCATGTAAAAATTTGTTTTGTTTTATAAAAAGTTTTTGTTTGATATTTTTGGTGATGAATTTGTTGTTTTTGTTCATTTGTTTTGTTGGTTAAAACTAAACGTAATTCAAAGTTATGTTTAATTAATGGAAATAAATTTATTTTTTCCGTAGTGTATATGTGTATATTTTAAAAGTAGTTTAAAATAACAATTTTAGTTAGCAAAATAAATTTTTAATATGGAAACAATATAATGCATAATATAAATAATTCGAAATTATTATTATATATAAAAAATAAATGGAGTTTTTAAAGCACAACGCATGCTTAGTAACGCATGCACAAATTTGCGTAGTAGTATACATACATACTGCCTCCGTAACTACACGCACCTGTATTCTCTGTTGTATTTGTCTTGCTGAAAATAAACATTCGTTTTATTCGTACTCCAACTCATGGCAGAATAGCCAGGTAGGGCCGACTAGGTCAAAATCAGCTGTTCATGTCGAGTAAAAATTGAGAACTTATAAAAAAAATTTCAGCTAACTGAACCTACAACAATTACCAAGCAAATCTTAAACAATGACGCACAGAGAAGAGCAAGATCACAGCGGTTGACCAGAGTTAGAGGGATGAACCGAATCGTCCACAGAAAATAAATACATCTTTGCTTACTATGTCCCGCTTTTCACTCGTCACACACGAAAATTCTCGAGCTTGCGGCGAAAGCAATTATTGCTCCGAGAGCAATAATTTTCTTGCTCTGGTAGCAAGATCTCTTTATCCCGCTTTTCACTCGGCAATAATTGCCTTTGCCGCAAGCAGTTTGTCGATTATTCGTCCGTAAGAGATGGTTTTCGAAAGTCACCTTTACACCCGAGTAGTCAACAAACTATTTGTGGCGAAAGCAATTATTGCTTATAGAATTGCCGAGTGAAGAACCGCCCCTTTGCAGCGCATGCAGAAATAAAACAACAATATCAGCAGCTAGTAGCAACGTTGTCAGTTATGATGGAAAAATCCCATTCGTAGTAACTTTTAATTGCCCTTAGGAATTTTTGTTTTTGGGAATTTCTATTTAATTTTTTTAATTCAGCGTGTGGTATTTTTAATTGACGTGGGAATTCAGCGGGGTATTTTTAATTTCCGTGGGAGTTTGATAATATTCTTCTTAAAATTTTTTCTTTTTTAGTTAACAAAGCTTCTTTGTGGTATTTCTAAATTTTTTTAAATTGTTTTTGCATATGGGAATTATTGTGGTATTTTTTTAGCGAATGAAATTTTTGTAGCAATTTTAAATTCAGTGGCGGTAGTTTTTAGTGATCGTGGGATTTTTTTTTTGATATTGTTTTATTGCGGTAGAAACTTTTTAGTTTATCTTTACCGTGGTAATTTTTATTGCATTCAATTTATGTTACTGTGAAAAAAGAAATTTTTTGTCGGAATTGTTTTAAATTTAAACTGGCAACCTTGGCTAGTAGTAGAACAATTTCTTGTAGCCACATACTGGCTGTCTAGCTACATGCATCTGTTTCCTCTTTTGTATTACAACCCAACAAGCCATGAATGTCACTGTTCCAGCTAAACGGTACTTAAAACGGCAGAGTCTGATGTGCTGGTATGAAAACGATATGGTTTTGTACCTTTAAACCGTTCTCTATATAATTGTAAAGTCCTTTTTTTAATTTATAAAGAATCCAATTGAAGTTTACTTCATATTCGCTTGATGCGTTAGCGTCGTTTGTTTTTGTATTTTTCCCTCTCTTTTTCACCCGTTCGCCAAAAAACTCTAAAATATACATTGAATCTTGTGTTGAAATCAAGGTAGTGCAGTTGAGTTGCCGTTTATTGTTTAGTTTATTGTTGCAACTTAATAAAAACCATTTCAAGTAAAGGTTACAATTGTTTAACAACAAATAAAATTAATATACAACTTAAAGTTTTCTATATGACCTTGTTATTTATTATGTTGATTTTCTTTGATTTAAATACAAATTCTAGTTGTTTGATAATTTAAAATCGTTTATTGAGCTTTAGGTCAGGTAAGAATAATTAACTGCTCTAACTATTTAATCAAACAGATAACTAATTAATCAGCTAGTGATGTTTTCCTTTTCATATTAAAAATGTTGTTGTTCTTGTTTCTTTGCAAAAAATTCTTTAGAACAATTAATTGGTCTAACCTGACCTAAAGCTAAATTTTATTTGCAATTTCAACGATTTTAAAGTATCAAACAACTAGCATTTCTAAACTAAAATCAAGAATGATTTAAACTATTAAACATTTAAAAATTGTATTAAATCATAGAAAATCAACATTAATATACAGCTTAATATATCAGTGCTTTTAAAAGTGCACACCGTTTTCAACCGAGCCTATTGGTTATCTGGGAAACAAAACAAAAATGAAAGCAACAGGGAAGACAGAAATATGCACGAAAAAATCTAAAATAAGTATGCTAATATGCTCTAAAAAATGGCAAAATATGCCATCAAATTAGCACGAAAAATGTCGAAGTCGGAGTTTTATTATTCAAAATTTTATTCAATAGTTCATTAAAAAAAAACAAAACAATAGCCCTTTCAAGGCGTAAAAGTAAATATTTCAGTTTAAATAAATTATAATTTTAATTAATAAAAAGTAAAAATTTAATTCTATTTTAATCATTTAATGAATATTTTGTTTGGTAGCTCGAAGCCAATGCCAAAAGTCTCCTTCCGGACGAAGTCCATTCTTTTATATGGTGCTTATAGCAAAAACAGTGTATTGCATTCAGCGATTACACTGAACAATTAAATGCATTTTTATATTATCAAAAAGAAATTTTCTACGATTTTCAGCCAACAATGTTTTGTATTGTGAGAAAGACCGCTCGACATCGCAGGATGTAGTTGGGCACCATTTAAAATAAGGGACTTCGTTCGGAAGGAGACTTTCGGCGTATGGATCCATGGTCTGTGAGTTTTTAAACAAAATATTTTTTATACATATATAATATAATATCTCTTTATAAATATATATAATATCAAAGAAATTACAATGTTGCCAGATGTGAAGGAAGTATCAAAATTTGCCCGATTACAAGCTAAAATCTGTTCGAAAAGTTAAAAATATGTAAAAATATGCACAAATAAACACAATCGTTATAAATATGCTAAATTATTAACAAAACGTCCAAATATGCAAAAGCATATATTATATGCATTATTAAAGCATATATTATATGCATTTGCATATAATTGTCTTCCCTGCTGATGAGTATTTATATATGTATGTTTTACATACATATTAATAAAAAACATCAACAACAACAACAAAACCAGCATAACGAACGAAGTGATTACGAACCAAACAAGCAAACACACAAACAACAACAACCTTAAAAACAGCATAAGCAGCTACTGCAGTTAAGCAGCTTGTGCATTTCTCATACGAATATATGAATTTTTTATCTTCTTAGATTTTGCTATTTTATTAGATATTCGTTTTATTCCTACTAAAACTGATAGTTTGGCATTTTTTTTTTGTTTGTACGATGAATATTAAAGGCTGTAGGTATACCCCAAAGTGTTAAATATCACTTTAAAAAAATTCGTGAAAATGACCCATACAAACCGCGCTGTAAGACGTAATTCTACGTCAAAAAAATAAACTGGCCATTTCAGCCCTTGGAATGACTTTGACCTAGCTTCTATTGATCAATTGTGTTGTGCATTTTATTAAACGTTTGATCACAAATGACCGAGAACTGGACCTACGTGTTTTATGCCGACTCAGAACGTCTTATGTTCTCAAGAAGCTTTACATGGCAATTTTTACTCTACGAGGTTTGCCATTGTCTGCAGAGAGGTGACGACCGAACAGAAAAATTGTTTCAATTGAAAAAATTTTCTGTCTGAGCTGGAATTGAACCCGGGCTACCGCGGTTCTTTAGCTTAGGGGCCACGCACTCTACCCACTAGGCTACGGTCGCCCGGTCGATACGGTCTTTGTTTAACTAACCTTCTTTTAAATATGACAAAAATATGTAAAGAGGTGGTAAAATTTACCACCACCTTCATAGTTGAAGGTTAAGCAAGACTCGAGGACTCAGTTTTAAGATTACAATATTGTGATAGGTCGTTGAAGTATGTTGAATGCGTGGCGAGATATTTCATGTGTAAGCCATCGTAATCGCTTATTAAGAGCTACAATCACCAAAGAGGTGTTTTCGGATACAGAAAGTGTTTACAGGTTCGGGGATTGCTTTGGCTGTACCTATTTTGTTATATCTTGAACATTTGAAGGAGCTGTAAAAACCAGCGTTTAAGAACTTATAATATTTTTCATTTTCTTTACTGTTGCTACAACTTATGCTTTTACAAATCAAACTGTCGCAGTCAAAGCAAAAGCAATAAAAAATATGATAGACTGCGAAGCACTTCAGCATTTGTGTGATCGCTTTTGTGCTAATTTTTTTGCTTTTTGATCGCAAATCACTTTTCGATTGGACACTGCTTCACAGTCTATCAGATTCCAGCAGCACGAACCGATATCGTTGCTTTAAAAATCACAAAATCATCGATGCCAAAGTGCTCTTTCAAGCAGTTTTAGGATATCAGTGAAGAGAATTTTTTATTTTTCATACTTTATTTGAAATTTTTGAAGCTTGTAAGAATCAAATAGAAAAAGCCATTTAAAAAGACGTTGCGAAGGAACAAATTTTATCTCTGTGATAAAAAAAAAAATGATAAAAAATGTTATAAATTTTATCAATGTTAAAAATTATTATAAATACTCTTTTTATTATTGTGGTTTACTCTTTCAATAGGCAAATTTACTAACTGATTATATTGTGATTCTTGCAGAAGAATTCCGGTAGTATTAGTGTTTAAATTAAGATTTTTTTTTTTTTTGCCTACTTTTAAGCATCAGTAAGCATTTTTTTGTGATTTTTTGGTTGTTTGATAGCAGCAATAATGATTTAATTTCGATTTTTCAGTTGCTTGGTGTAAGCAAAATTGATTTTATTTTGATTGTGTGATGAAAGCATTTGTGTTTTATCCACACATCTTTTTTATATTAGAATGATCCATATTGTCTCCCCCACACGTTCCATGGAAGCAAAAAAGCAACACTTTTGTGTTTTTTATATAGTTTTATTGTATCTCCAGAGCATCGATAGCTTTCGTATGACATGCAATGTTAAAAAATATATGAAGCTACTTACAAAAAGGTATCGATGGTTGATAGCAAAAAAAAGGCTAAATTATTACTAAAGCAATAATTTTACGACTTTTGCTATTTTGACTGCAGCGATTTAATCACTGGTAAAAACTCATGAAACAGTTTGGAATGTCATATTCCATATCCACCGTGAAAGTTGGTTAATAGCTAATACTTCTTTGAAATATAGACCCGCCGAAACTGAGTAATGAAATGAGATTTGCAGTCATAAAGCCAACTACCGGAAAGGGGAGAACAACGTCTACAGGGTCAGCTAGTTCTCAATAAAGATCATTTGATAAAAAAAATTGCAGGCAAAGCCAAATTTTACCTTTAAGTTACCTTAAAATCTACTTAACGTTAATATGTATAAGTAGCAATGTTGACCACTTTTACAATGATATTTATAAGTAAACGCCACAATCAGCAATAATAGTTATGTTATAATTTTTACATGATAAAGTTCCATAAACTTAGTTTAAATATTATATCGGTACCAATACATTTAAATAATCAAAACCCTACCCTCGCTTTAAAAATACTGGCTACGTGCCTGCCTCAAACTGTTTTGCTACAATATTTTTTGGATTTCTTGTCTTTTTGTTGTTGTTTTTTTTTAAATATTAAACATCAATATTATAGTTCTATTCGAACACTTTGCTGCTGAATTTTTTGACACTGGTTATTGAGTTGTTGTTGCTATCGTTGGTTTTGTTGTTAGCCCACCTGGGGTGCAATATTTTACAACATATGCTCCAAACGCACCAACAAACTCTACCAGCTCTCCCAGCACACTCAGCTTGGCGTCTTTCTGCACCAGTACCAAAAACAACAACAACAACAACAGCACAGAATGTCCGTTGATTTACTTGCACACTTGTTGATCCTAACAAATTGTTATCCTTTATTTATGGCAGATTTTGTCGTTCTTCTACGTTATTTTGTTAGTTTTGCCAGCCAACCCAACGACCCTGGCTGCGATTCGTATCTAGTACATGATTCTTAAGTATGTGTTATGTGTTTGGTAATATGTGCTAGTGTATATGTAATTATGTGTGTGTGTGTGATTGTGTGTGCGTGTGTATTATTGTAACCACAACTTATTTTTCCGTATTTTTGTGTAGGTAACAACGATTTATATGTTTGCAGCAATTTTCACGTACATGTTATTGTAAATGGCTGTGTTTGAGTGTGTGTGATTGTAAGTATAATCCTATTTTGCTTGTAAATTGGCTGCTAACTTTGGCAACATTTCCACTTCCGGTCGTTCTCACCTCATATACGAAGGTTACTACTATACAACAACCACGACAACGAAAACAACATAACAACAGCTACAACACATTCGCACAAGTGGCTTACTTTGTTGCCTGCGAAGCACCTTAAGTTGTAAGTTTGCGGCTTACCCAACAGAGTTTATGACTGATTTTGGTTGAGAGTGTAATAAATTTCATGAACTGTTTATTTTTAAATAACCTAAGTTCATTTTTTAACTTTTTCAAGCAAACTATTCTAATTTGTACTTCGTAAATTTTTAATTTTGATGGAAATTGTAAAAATAATGTATTCAAAAACACTAAGATTTAAAAAAAAAAATTAACTGATTAATGTTATGATTAAAATGTCCCATTTTTAAAATTTTATAAGGATATGAAGCTTATTAAGCAATTAAATTTTACAATATCACAGGGCTATGTTTTATTATCGATGTTGTCCTGTAAGCGATTGAAATGCGCGAACAAAAAATATAATAATTGAATGCTTTTAATAATTAGAATATTTGGTCTAAAAAATAAAAATTTAAAAATTTTATCATGTTGTATTTTGTGCAACATAAAAATGTAACATTTAAGTTTTCAAAAATTGCAGTGATCTAGGCGAAGATAAAGTTTCAAGTTTAAAATCGAAAAATCAATAAAAAATTAAAGTGCTGGCTTTGAAATTCAATAGCTCGGTCATATTACAAAGGATTGCATTCATTTCATTTTTCATCAATCATTTCTGTTTGATTAATTTTGATTAATTTTGATCGTTTTTCAATCTTTTTCATTTTCGTTTCTCTTTTAATTTTTATAATTTTCCAAAAAAAAAACCTTGACGAATTTCTTTATTTCGTAAAAAACTTTTGTTAAAATATTTGTTGTTGAAAAAATATTCAAAACCAAAAATGACTTTATTAATGGTCTTTCATATGGTATGCATAACCGAAGGGTTGATTTAAAGTTTCTATTGTAAAAATTTAAAAACATTTAATACTATCGAAAAATCAAGCCTAACTTATCATTAAAGTAAACATTTTTTTTATTATTTGTATTCATTTTGTATTTTTTTAATTTTGTTTGCATAAAAAGAAAAGGTGAAGTGAAAGAATCATGACAATTGCTCAATTCTATTCTGAGTTATACTCTCAAACACCCATTTAAACACTGCCATAGCAACAACAGCGCCACCTACTGGGTCAAACTGGAAAATAAAATCATCAACAGACCCAGCCGCACACACACACCAAATTTCATCAAAATCAGTCCAGCAGTTTAGGAGGAGTTCAGTGACAAAGCCATGTTTAGAAGAATTTTATATGTAAAGATATTATTATTCTTCACTTATATTATTTATATCTAATTTTATTTTAAAACAAAAAATATTTAAAAAAACCTTCTATCATATTTGATCTGAGCAAGATAAGAAAAAATTATATAAAATAAATAAAATTACAAAAACTAAGTCACTGAATTTTTTTATAATACCGGATTTGGTGGTATTTGGAAATTCGTTCTGATGTTTTTCAACTATAAGAAAAGCTTACTGCTTTTTTTAATGGCTTTTTGAAAATTTATCATTGTATTTTGTTGCAAGGGCAACAACTGTTTCAGCAACTTCATTAGCACATTAATGACTAACGCCAAAAAAGCAATATGTGTTCAGTTTATGATGAAAAACTTGTTTTTCTTAAATTGTATTTTTTAAAAAAAGAAATTGTAAAAAATATTAAACACTAACGAGCATTCGTTCGGACAAATCAATAGATAAATAAAAAATTTTATTAGAAACATTAGAAAAATAAATTGTTTCTAACTCAAATTCAAAATCCAAAATTCAAACTACATACCAACTCAAATTTAATCAACCACAAAAACAATTTGAACGAATCAGTAGGACTTTATCCCATCAGAATCTTCTGTATTATATAACAGAATGACATCCTGGTTTATTTTAAAATATGCAAACATATTAAGTAGCGTCACTTAAACTATAAAATCCTACAAAGGGCACAATTATTCACACATATTTCCAAATAAATGCACAGCAATCAGCTGGTGGTAAGCAAAATCATGTTCTAGACAACTCATGTTTTTTGTTGGTTTTATGTTTAAGTTAACTCTAGCATTTCTTGTTGCTGTAGATTGCATACATTTTTGTCATTTGGGTTGTCAAACATTTTGTCTGTATTATTTTTTTTTTCTATTTTTTTGTATTTTTTTTTGGCATATCATATCAAATCATATGCCATGACATCACGCCGTCACGGTCTGTCTATACGTGCATCAGTTCACTCAGACACAAGCCCACATCTACCACAGAGAACAATCTGTGTACGTATTTGTGTCGAATATATTTTTTTATAGATATGTATGTATATAGCTTTTTCATGCACGTCACACAAAAAACATCATCATATATAGTATTTTAGCAGCAGAAACAGGTATGTAGTCAAACAAAAAAAGCAAAAAAGTATGTAAAGCAACGCAGCAAAAATCATGTAGAATTTGCAATTTTAATTGCATAAATATGCAAAAGTAGACAAAAGCAAAATGCAAATGAAAAATTCTGATATAAAGAGAAAAAAAAAGTACATCAAAGTGATATTTTTATACTCCTTAATTCTCTTTTGCTTTGAGAAGGATCTGATTTTAAGCCACTTGAGCCCGCATTTATGATGAGATAATAAATGCAATGTTTGCGTACGTTAATTTTTTATTATTTTTTTTTTATACATTATTTTATGCTCTGCGCTGTCAATTATCTATTTAATAAAAAATTATTAAAAAATTAGTTTGTGGCTTGATAAAAAATTGTGTGGCTTCTTGTTAAAAATAAGGAAGGTAGCAAATTTGCGAATGCAGTTTTTGAACTATGATAGCTCATTAAAATTTTAATTTGCAATTATTTCTATTGTTTATTTATTTGGTTGCTAAACTAAACAGGGGCTTTAAAGCAATTTGTTTTAACAGTATTTTTAACAGATGAACCGAAAAACAATTTTACGAAAATATTAAATTTTGTCCTGCACTATTTTCAAAATGTATCACACTGTGCGATGTTGGCATTAATCTCGAATTTTGTTAAGCCTCATTTATTTGTTTTTGAAATCTCTCTCTCTCTCTCTCTCTATCTATATATCTCTCTCTCCCTCTCTCCCGCTCTCTCTCTTTCTCTCTCACTCTTTCTTTCGCCAAAAAATTTGGAATTCACAACGCATCTTCGGACTTAATGTTAATGTGTAATAATTGAAAACAGTTATGATTGTTAGCAATTTAGTATTCATTTGGCAACCACAAAAACAATTTGAACATAGTAACTTTTACTTCTAGAGTGTGAAACAAACTTATGTTCACGATATCGAAATGTTGATGAAGTGAACAGCATATGCGGCGTGATATAATTTTGTCATTTTGATGCGAATTTTTCATACACACGAAAAAAGAAAATCTTTAAGCATATGCATATTTGTTAAAAAAGATATAAATACGAATTCAGATCATTGCTCAATGCTTTGCTAATATAAAACTACGTTTACATTGGGTCAAATGACTCATTTTAGCTCATTCAAACAAATGAAAAACCAAATCATCTCATTTTCCATACTTAGTTGCAATTCAACTCATTTGAAACAAATGAATAAGATTTGATACGTTCTTAAAATTTATTACGAACTATTTCGAACGCATTTAAGGGAGAATAGATAAAAAAAAATACCGATCCCCCTAAAAAGAAAGGCAAACGTCAAACAACAACAACAAACAACCGTTGTCAAGCGAAATGAGATACTTTCGCATCTTACACACAACACAAAAAACTCACGTACAAAAAGTCTTAAACCTTGGATGACAAATCATCTGGTTAAAAAAATATATATAAAGAACAAGTTGTACAAAAAGGTTACAAAAAATAAAAACAATGCTGACTTAAAAACTCTGTATAAGGCTCTTAGCAAGGAAATTCAAAAAGATACTATTACTTGTAAAAATAATTTTTATATGTTGACTTTATATGATTTAAATACAAATTCTAAATGTTTGATAGTTTAAATCATACTTGATTTTAAATACAAATTCTAGTTGTTTGACAGTTTAAAATCGTTTATCGAGCTTAAGGTCAAAGTTAGAAACAATTAATTGTTCTAACGAATTTTTCTAAAGAAACAACAACAACAACAAAGTTTTTACAATATGAAAGGAAAAAAACCACTAGCAAATTGATTTTATTGTACAATTTCTGCGTGCTAAACGCGTCATCAGAAATCTTTGTGATTGCCCGTGCAAGCGCGTAGACGCACTGCACCATCGGGGCGATGAGATTTTGAAGCTTCAATTTCTCATTTTTTCCCTTAATTTCATAATGCCACATTTGTTGTTGTATTTCTGTTTTACTTTAGTTTCTATGCCTATATTATATGTAGTCCAACAGCCTGCTGGAATTCTGCACTAACAAAGCATGTTTACTGAAGTTGTTTTTAGAATTTTTGCTGATTTTGTTTTTCAGCTGTTTCCGTTTGGTCGAGCTCTACCATTTGATTAAAGTTTTTTCCTAAATGACCTCTATGTTTATTATGTTGACTTTATATGATTTAAATACAAATTCTAAATGTTTGATAGTTTAAATCATACTTGATTTTAAATACAAATTCTAGTTGTTTGACAGTTTAAAATCGTTTATCGAGCTTAAGGTCAAAGTTAGAAACAATTAATTGTTCTAACGAATTTTTCTAAAGAAACAACAACAACAACAAAGTTTTTACAATATGAAAGGAAAAAAACCACTAGCAAATTGATTTTATTGTACAATTTCTGCGTGCTAAACGCGTCATCAGAAATCTTTGTGATTGCCCGTGCAAGCGCGTAGACGCACTGCACCATCGGGGCGATGAGATTTTGAAGCTTCAATTTCTCATTTTTTCCCTTAATTTCATAATGCCACATTTGTTGTTGTATTTCTGTTTTACTTTAGTTTCTATGCCTATATTATATGTAGTCCAACAGCCTGCTGGAATTCTGCACTAACAAAGCATGTTTACTGAAGTTGTTTTTAGAATTTTTGCTGATTTTGTTTTTCAGCTGTTTCCGTTTGGTCGAGCTCTACCATTTGATTAAAGTTTTTTCCTAAATGACCTCTATGTTTATTATGTTGACTTTATATGATTTAAATACAAATTCTAAATGTTTGATAGTTTAAATCATACTTGATTTTAAATACAAATTCTAGTTGTTTGACAGTTTAAAAGCGTTTATCGAGCTTAAGGTCAAAGTTAGAAACAATTAATTGTTCTAACGAATTTTTCTAAAGAAACAACAACAACAACAAAGTTTTTACAATATGAAAGGAAAAAAACCACTAGCAAATTGATTTTATTGTACAATTTCTGCGTGCTAAACGCGTCATCAGAAATCTTTGTGATTGCCCGTGCAAGCGCGTAGACGCACTGCACCATCGGGGCGATGAGATTTTGAAGCTTCAATTTCTCATTTTTTCCCTTAATTTCATAATGCCACATTTGTTGTTGTATTTCTGTTTTACTTTAGTTTCTATGCCTATATTATATGTAGTCCAACAGCCTGCTGGAATTCTGCACTAACAAAGCATGTTTACTGAAGTTGTTTTTAGAATTTTTGCTGATTTTGTTTTTCAGCTGTTTCCGTTTGGTCGAGCTCTACCATTTGATTAAAGTTTTTTCCTAAATGACCTCTATGTTTATTATGTTGACTTTATATGATTTAAATACAAATTCTAAATGTTTGATAGTTTAAATCATACTTGATTTTAAATACAAATTCTAGTTGTTTGACAGTTTAAAATCGTTTATCGAGCTTAAGGTCAAAGTTAGAAACAATTAATTGTTCTAACGAATTTTTCTAAAGAAACAACAACAACAACAAAGTTTTTACAATATGAAAGGAAAAAAAACCACTAGCAAATTGATTTTATTGTACAATTTCTGCGTGCTAAACGCGTCATCAGAAATCTTTGTGATTGCCCGTGCAAGCGCGTAGACGCACTGCACCATCGGGGCGATGAGATTTTGAAGCTTCAATTTCTCATTTTTTCCCTTAATTTCATAATGCCACATTTGTTGTTGTATTTCTGTTTTACTTTAGTTTCTATGCCTATATTATATGTAGTCCAACAGCCTGCTGGAATTCTGCACTAACAAAGCATGTTTACTGAAGTTGTTTTTAGAATTTTTGCTGATTTTGTTTTTCAGCTGTTTCCGTTTGGTCGAGCTCTACCATTTGATTAAAGTTTTTTCCTAAATGACCTCTATGTTTATTATGTTGACTTTATATGATTTAAATACAAATTCTAAATGTTTGATAGTTTAAATCATACTTGATTTTAAATACAAATTCTAGTTGTTTGACAGTTTAAAATCGTTTATCGAGCTTAAGGTCAAAGTTAGAAACAATTAATTGTTCTAACGAATTTTTCTAAAGAAACAACAACAACAACAAAGTTTTTACAATATGAAAGGAAAAAAAACCACTAGCAAATTGATTTTATTGTACAATTTCTGCGTGCTAAACGCGTCATCAGAAATCTTTGTGATTGCCCGTGCAAGCGCGTAGACGCACTGCACCATCGGGGCGATGAGATTTTGAAGCTTCAATTTCTCATTTTTTCCCTTAATTTCATAATGCCACATTTGTTGTTGTATTTCTGTTTTACTTTAGTTTCTATGCCTATATTATATGTAGTCCAACAGCCTGCTGGAATTCTGCACTAACAAAGCATGTTTACTGAAGTTGTTTTTAGAATTTTTGCTGATTTTGTTTTTCAGCTGTTTCCGTTTGGTCGAGCTCTACCATTTGATTAAAGTTTTTTCCTAAATGACCTCTATGTTTATTATGTTGACTTTATATGATTTAAATACAAATTCTAAATGTTTGATAGTTTAAATCATACTTGATTTTAAATACAAATTCTAGTTGTTTGACAGTTTAAAATCGTTTATCGAGCTTAACAAAATCAGCAAAAATTCTAAAAACAACTTCAGTAAACATGCTTTGTTAGTGCAGAATTCCAGCAGGCTGTTGGACTACATATAATATAGGCATAGAAACTAAAGTAAAACAGAAATACAACAACAAATGTGGCATTATGAAATTAAGGGAAAAAATGAGAAATTGAAGCTTCAAAATCTCATCGCCCCGATGGTGCAGTGCGTCTACGCGCTTGCACGGGCAATCACAAAGATTTCTGATGACGCGTTTAGCACGCAGAAATTGTACAATAAAATCAATTTGCTAGTGGTTTTTTTCCTTTCATATTGTAAAAACTTTGTTGTTGTTGTTGTTTCTTTAGAAAAATTCGTTAGAACAATTAATTGTTTCTAACTTTGACCTTAAGCTCGATAAACGATTTTAAACTGTCAAACAACTAGAATTTGTATTTAAAATCAAGTATGATTTAAACTATCAAACATTTAGAATTTGTATTTAAATCATATAAAGTCAACATAATAAACATAGAGGTCATTTAGGAAAAAACTTTAATCAAATGGTAGAGCTCGACCAAACGGAAACAGCTGAAAAACAAAATCAGCAAAAATTCTAAAAACAACTTCAGTAAACATGCTTTGTTAGTGCAGAATTCCAGCAGGCTGTTGGACTACATATAATATAGGCATAGAAACTAAAGTAAAACAGAAATACAACAACAAATGTGGCATTATGAAATTAAGGGAAAAAATGAGAAATTGAAGCTTCAAAATCTCATCGCCCCGATGGTGCAGTGCGTCTACGCGCTTGCACGGGCAATCACAAAGATTTCTGATGACGCGTTTAGCACGCAGAAATTGTACAATAAAATCAATTTGCTAGTGGTTTTTTTTCCTTTCATATTGTAAAAACTTTGTTGTTGTTGTTGTTTCTTTAGAAAAATTCGTTAGAACAATTAATTGTTTCTAACTTTGACCTTAAGCTCGATAAACGATTTTAAACTGTCAAACAACTAGAATTTGTATTTAAAATCAAGTATGATTTAAACTATCAAACATTTAGAATTTGTATTTAAATCATATAAAGTCAACATAATAAACATAGAGGTCATTTAGGAAAAAACTTTAATCAAATGGTAGAGCTCGACCAAACGGAAACAGCTGAAAAACAAAATCAGCAAAAATTCTAAAAACAACTTCAGTAAACATGCTTTGTTAGTGCAGAATTCCAGCAGGCTGTTGGACTACATATAATATAGGCATAGAAACTAAAGTAAAACAGAAATACAACAACAAATGTGGCATTATGAAATTAAGGGAAAAAATGAGAAATTGAAGCTTCAAAATCTCATCGCCCCGATGGTGCAGTGCGTCTACGCGCTTGCACGGGCAATCACAAAGATTTCTGATGACGCGTTTAGCACGCAGAAATTGTACAATAAAATCAATTTGCTAGTGGTTTTTTTTTTTCCTTTCATATTGTAAAAACTTTGTTGTTGTTGTTGTTTCTTTAGAAAAATTCGTTAGAACAATTAATTGTTTCTAACTTTGACCTTAAGCTCGATAAACGATTTTAAACTGTCAAACAACTAGAATTTGTATTTAAAATCAAGTATGATTTAAACTATCAAACATTTAGAATTTGTATTTAAATCATATAAAGTCAACATAATAAACATAGAGGTCATTTAGGAAAAAACTTTAATCAAATGGTAGAGCTCGACCAAACGGAAACAGCTGATAAACAAAATCAGCAAAAATTCTAAAAACAACTTCAGTAAACATGCTTTGTTAGTGCAGAATTCCAGCAGGCTGTTGGACTACATATAATATAGGCATAGAAACTAAAGTAAAACAGAAATACAACAACAAATGTGGCATTATGAAATTAAGGGAAAAAATGAGAAATTGAAGCTTCAAAATCTCATCGCCCCGATGGTGCAGTGCGTCTACGCGCTTGCACGGGCAATCACAAAGATTTCTGATGACGCGTTTAGCACGCAGAAATTGTACAATAAAATCAATTTGCTAGTGGTTTTTTTTCCTTTCATATTGTAAAAACTTTGTTGTTGTTGTTGTTTCTTTAGAAAAATTCGTTAGAACAATTAATTGTTTCTAACTTTGACCTTAAGCTCGATAAACGATTTTAAACTGTCAAACAACTAGAATTTGTATTTAAAATCAAGTATCATTTAAACTATCAAACATTTAGAATTTGTATTTAAATCATATAAAGTCAACATAATAAACATAGAGGTCATTTAGGAAAAAACTTTAATCAAATGGTAGAGCTCGACCAAACGGAAACAGCTGAAAAACAAAATCAGCAAAAATTCTAAAAACAACTTCAGTAAACATGCTTTGTTAGTGCAGAATTCCAGCAGGCTGTTGGACTACATATAATATAGGCATAGAAACTAAAGTAAAACAGAAATACAACAACAAATGTGGCATTATGAAATTAAGGGAAAAAATGAGAAATTGAAGCTTCAAAATCTCATCGCCCCGATGGTGCAGTGCGTCTACGCGCTTGCACGGGCAATCACAAAGATTTCTGATGACGCGTTTAGCACGCAGAAATTGTACAATAAAATCAATTTGCTAGTGGTTTTTTTCCTTTCATATTGTAAAAACTTTGTTGTTGTTGTTGTTTCTTTAGAAAAATTCGTTAGAACAATTAATTGTTTCTAACTTTGACCTTAAGCTCGATAAACGATTTTAAACTGTCAAACAACTAGAATTTGTATTTAAAATCAAGTATGATTTAAACTATCAAACATTTAGAATTTGTATTTAAATCATATAAAGTCAACATAATAAACATAGAGGTCATTTAGGAAAAAACTTTAATCAAATGGTAGAGCTCGACCAAACGGAAACAGCTGAAAAACAAAATCAGCAAAAATTCTAAAAACAACTTCAGTAAACATGCTTTGTTAGTGCAGAATTCCAGCAGGCTGTTGGACTACATATAATATAGGCATAGAAACTAAAGTAAAACAGAAATACAACAACAAATGTGGCATTATGAAATTAAGGGAAAAAATGAGAAATTGAAGCTTCAAAATCTCATCGCCCCGATGGTGCAGTGCGTCTACGCGCTTGCACGGGCAATCACAAAGATTTCTGATGACGCGTTTAGCACGCAGAAATTGTACAATAAAATCAATTTGCTAGTGGTTTTTTTCCTTTCATATTGTAAAAACTTTGTTGTTGTTGTTGTTTCTTTAGAAAAATTCGTTAGAACAATTAATTGTTTCTAACTTTGACCTTAAGCTCGATAAACGATTTTAAACTGTCAAACAACTAGAATTTGTATTTAAAATCAAGTATGATTTAAACTATCAAACATTTAGAATTTGTATTTAAATCATATAAAGTCAACATAATAAACATAGAGGTCATTTAGGAAAAAACTTTAATCAAATGGTAGAGCTCGACCAAACGGAAACAGCTGAAAAACAAAATCAGCAAAAATTCTAAAAACAACTTCAGTAAACATGCTTTGTTAGTGCAGAATTCCAGCAGGCTGTTGGACTACATATAATATAGGCATAGAAACTAAAGTAAAACAGAAATACAACAACAAATGTGGCATTATGAAATTAAGGGAAAAAATGAGAAATTGAAGCTTCAAAATCTCATCGCCCCGATGGTGCAGTGCGTCTACGCGCTTGCACGGGCAATCACAAAGATTTCTGATGACGCGTTTAGCACGCAGAAATTGTACAATAAAATCAATTTGCTAGTGGTTTTTTTCCTTTCATATTGTAAAAACTTTGTTGTTGTTGTTGTTTCTTTAGAAAAATTCGTTAGAACAATTAATTGTTTCTAACTTTGACCTTAAGCTCGATAAACGATTTTAAACTGTCAAACAACTAGAATTTGTATTTAAAATCAAGTATGATTTAAACTATCAAACATTTAGAATTTGTATTTAAATCATATAAAGTCAACATAATAAACATAGAGGTCATTTAGGAAAAAACTTTAATCAAATGGTAGAGCTCGACCAAACGGAAACAGCTGAAAAACAAAATCAGCAAAAATTCTAAAAACAACTTCAGTAAACATGCTTTGTTAGTGCAGAATTCCAGCAGGCTGTTGGACTACATATAATATAGGCATAGAAACTAAAGTAAAACAGAAATACAACAACAAATGTGGCATTATGAAATTAAGGGAAAAAATGAGAAATTGAAGCTTCAAAATCTCATCGCCCCGATGGTGCAGTGCGTCTACGCGCTTGCACGGGCAATCACAAAGATTTCTGATGACGCGTTTAGCACGCAGAAATTGTACAATAAAATCAATTTGCTAGTGGTTTTTTTTCCTTTCATATTGTAAAAACTTTGTTGTTGTTGTTGTTTCTTTAGAAAAATTCGTTAGAACAATTAATTGTTTCTAACTTTGACCTTAAGCTCGATAAACGATTTTAAACTGTCAAACAACTAGAATTTGTATTTAAAATCAAGTATGATTTAAACTATCAAACATTTAGAATTTGTATTTAAATCATATAAAGTCAACATAATAAACATAGAGGTCATTTAGGAAAAAACTTTAATCAAATGGTAGAGCTCGACCAAACGGAAACAGCTGAAAAACAAAATCAGCAAAAATTCTAAAAACAACTTCAGTAAACATGCTTTGTTAGTGCAGAATTCCAGCAGGCTGTTGGACTACATATAATATAGGCATAGAAACTAAAGTAAAACAGAAATACAACAACAAATGTGGCATTATGAAATTAAGGGAAAAAATGAGAAATTGAAGCTTCAAAATCTCATCGCCCCGATGGTGCAGTGCGTCTACGCGCTTGCACGGGCAATCACAAAGATTTCTGATGACGCGTTTAGCACGCAGAAATTGTACAATAAAATCAATTTGCTAGTGGTTTTTTTCCTTTCATATTGTAAAAACTTTGTTGTTGTTGTTGTTTCTTTAGAAAAATTCGTTAGAACAATTAATTGTTTCTAACTTTGACCTTAAGCTCGATAAACGATTTTAAACTGTCAAACAACTAGAATTTGTATTTAAAATCAAGTATGATTTAAACTATCAAACATTTAGAATTTGTATTTAAATCATATAAAGTCAACATAATAAACATAGAGGTCATTTAGGAAAAAACTTTAATCAAATGGTAGAGCTCGACCAAACGGAAACAGCTGAAAAACAAAATCAGCAAAAATTCTAAAAACAACTTCAGTAAACATGCTTTGTTAGTGCAGAATTCCAGCAGGCTGTTGGACTACATATAATATAGGCATAGAAACTAAAGTAAAACAGAAATACAACAACAAATGTGGCATTATGAAATTAAGGGAAAAAATGAGAAATTGAAGCTTCAAAATCTCATCGCCCCGATGGTGCAGTGCGTCTACGCGCTTGCACGGGCAATCACAAAGATTTCTGATGACGCGTTTAGCACGCAGAAATTGTACAATAAAATCAATTTGCTAGTGGTTTTTTTCCTTTCATATTGTAAAAACTTTGTTGTTGTTGTTGTTTCTTTAGAAAAATTCGTTAGAACAATTAATTGTTTCTAACTTTGACCTTAAGCTCGATAAACGATTTTAAACTGTCAAACAACTAGAATTTGTATTTAAAATCAAGTATGATTTAAACTATCAAACATTTAGAATTTGTATTTAAATCATATAAAGTCAACATAATAAACATAGAGGTCATTTAGGAAAAAACTTTAATAATTTTTATATTAATGAGTTTAATCAAGTAAGGGGCGATGTAAAGAAAAAGTGGAAGCTTGTCAATCATTTATTAAATAAATCAAATAACGCAGAATAAAGTTCATGTTTAAAAGTAAATGATGAATTAATAACAAATGATGTAGACAAAGCTAACGTACTAAATAATTTCTTTACAAATATTGTAGGTAGTTGTATTCCAAGTTCTAAGACTTGTCGTTATTTAGAAAAGGAACCATCCCAACAACTGAGTATTTTTGTTGAACCAGTATCTCCTTCAGAAATGTATAAAATTATTATGTCTCTAAAAAACTCAAATGCCAAATCGGAAAATAATTTTTCGAATACATTTGCAAAACTAATAGTACACAATATTGTTGAAATAATGTGTCATCTAGTTAATAAAAGCATTGATGCAGGAATTTTTCCAGAGGAGCTAAAAAAAGCGCAACTTATTTCATTATTCAAAAGGGGAGATAATCTGTTACCGAATAATTATCGGCCTATTTCTATACTGCCTGTATTTTCTAAAGTATATGAAAAACTTGTAAAAAATCGTATTGTGGATTTCTTAAACAAAACTAAATTTTTTAGTAAACATCAATTTGGTTTCAGAGCTAGTCTTTCAACTGAAGATGCACTTCTACATTTTTGTAATTACGTATATAGTGCTTTAAACAAAAAAAAACAATCTGCCGCGCTTTTTATAGACATTACTAAAGCTTTCGATACAGTTAATCACAAGATTCTTCTACAGAAACTTTACAAATGTGGACTCAGAGGTTCTATTTATAAATGGCTATGCTCTTATTTACACAACAGGATGCAGCTAGTAAAAATAAATGCAAAATTCAGCTCTTTTTTAAAAATTGATGCAGGCGTACCACAAGGTTCGATGTTAGGACCTGACTTTTTTCTAATATATATTAACTCAATTTTTAGTTTAGAGTTTTCGAGTGAAACAGTTGCCTTTGCTGATGATTTGGTCTTGCATATACTCATGTTGTTCTGTTCTTGATCTGACAGCGAACATTAATCATGATATTGGTCTTTTGAGACATTGGTTTGCAATACATAAGCTGGTACTTAGTGATAAAACCAAAATTATGTTTTTCAGTGTTGCTGGTAGAGAAATCCAGTGCGATCAATTAATATTTCATCACTCCAACTGCGACAAGTTCTTGTTCGATAATTACACGTATTACACTTCAAATAACTTGTTAACTTATAACAACCATATATCTTGTTCTGGTTGTTTTAAGTTTGAATGCGTTACATCTTTTAAATACTTAGGTATTTTGGTAGACTCGAAGATTAATTGGTCAGAACACACCACCGCACTGAAACGATATGCTATATCAGCTTTAAGACAAATTTATCTGTCAAAAACCTTCTGCTCACAAAAGTTATTAACATGTATTTATTAAGGGATTTTACATTCAAAACTGTAATATGGACTAGCTTGTTGGGGTGGTCCACACTCAAACACGATTAACCCATTGCTCATCACTCAAAAGCATATCATTCGCATTATTTGCAGTAAAAGTAGATTTGTACATAGCTTTGCACTTTTAAAGAGTCTAGAGATTCTTCCATTCAAGCATTTGCTTTGCTATAATATATTACAAATTTTTTTTAAAAACAATGGTCATTTGACGAACAGAAATAATCCAAGCTACATTCTGAGAATAAATAGTAATAACAAAGTCGTAGTTCCACGGCATAATTTACAACATTTCCTTCATTCATATTCTGCGATAACCCCAAGATTATATAACTGCTTACCAGACATTATTCGCTGTATTCGCTATAAGAAAGCTTTCCTTATGGAGGTTAAATCGTGGCTATTTAAGCTAAGCTATTATGACTTAAACCAAATTCTTCATTTACAAATATAATTCGAGAATTGTTTGCCTGCTTATTACTTTTAATTCATTAGTTATTTAATCTATTTATTTTTTTTTTTTTCAATTTAATCTTTGTATTTTTATTTCTTATTCTAATCAATTAATAACAAATTGCATTTAATATTTTACATATATAAGACCCCATTTATGATCTGTGATGTCTTAAATTTGAAAATTATTTCTACTCTGCATTCGCCACTAGTTCTTAGAGCTACAGAATGCAGTTTTGTGAATCATTGTTTATAAATGTTTAAGAATTCTACTACTGTAATATTTTTAATATAATGTTTTATAATAAATAATTCAATTCAATAATAAAAAAAAACAATGTAAACACTTTTGAATGACTCATTTCAAGTGAGTCATTTGGCAAAATGTAAACGTAGTATAAGTTTAAAGTCTTGAAGAGTCTCACAACTGTTGCGCTTAGTAAAATAAGTGAAACAGTAATATTTTTTTGAGTGTATTTCTTACAATTAGCCCCATTTTAATGATGATTCTTTGGAAGAGCGCTTTTCCAATCCCACACCCGCTTTCTTAAAGTTTTGCAACCATCAACTACTTCGCCTTGGTAGTGCAAAAACAATGCTACGCATTCGATTATTTCGATAAAATGTGACATGAATGTCAAATTTGCATCGCGAAGTTGAAATTTCCACAAGCTGACGAAATTATCTGACAGCACGTACGTCGCTTCGTAACAGTGGCGATGCGAGTGTGTGTGTGGGTGTGTGTGTGTGTGTGTGTGTGTGTGCGTTTGTGTCGCACGTGTGTGTTCGCCTGTTTTTTTTATATGTATATTATGTTTAGGGTGTTTGTGCTATCAACTACTGAGGCGTGGCTGCATTTGACAAACATTATTTGCATTCAATTGAATTTGATTTTGATTCAAATTGAATTGTAATGAAATCGCAACTCAACGAATTTTGATTGTTTTGTCATTTCCGCTTGACAGCGAACCCAACAACTATCATCCGAAAACACATGCACACATACACACATACATATATGTATGAATACACTTACTTGCCACTCTCTCATGCATACCAATTGCTTGTGGCTCAGACGACAAAAAACATTTCCTTTCCGCTTCTGCTTAAATTTCTGCAGACTTTGTCTGTTGTATTTTCAAAGAGTTTAAGAAAATCGCTAAACAGAAGACAAACAAAGACAAAAAAAAAACACTAAAGATATCAGCAGGCTACCAGAAAGCAAGTATGCGCTTCCACCATTCATTGATGTTGTTGTTGCTAATGCTTCTGTTGTTTCGTTTATGTTTTGAATTTCCCCTAGGAAATTGAGAATGAAATTTTCTGCGTTTTCGTCTTCATTTTTGTTTGTCATTTTGTTTATGGTTTCTTGTATGTTGTTATTGTATTTTGTATACTTTTGTTTTTGTTTTATGTTTTACTCTTCAAAAATTTAAATGGCATTCAAAACATCAAAATTGAAATGTTGCGCTGTGGTTTTTTGTGTAGTGTCTTCAAGCAAAAACCGATTATTTAAGCAAAAACCGATTATTTGAGCAAAAACCGATTATTTGAGCACAAACCAAATTTATGATTTGAATTGCGAACAAAGAACAAGAACAAACTCTAAAAAATAAGCATACATTTTTTTATATTCCTAATGAATTAAGATAAACAGCCTTATTCTAGTGACTAAGAATTTTAATTTAATTGACAAGCTTATCTTTTGTGCCTATTTTCCATGAATTTTTTTTTCTTTTTTTTCTTTAAATACATTTATGAATAGTTGTAGCTGTGTTTTTTTCTAAGCGAGTCGTAAAAAACGACCGCTTATTGTATGAAAAGTCGCTTCATACTCGCTTATATAAGCAACTTTTTATACAATAACTGGTTGTTTCTTACAACTCGCTTAGAAAGAAACACAGCTATTAAAGAAGGTCAAAAATCTGCTGTGCAAGTTTTTGCTAAATTCGTCGCAAATCATATTTAAATTATAGTGTACTTGGAGCTTCTAACACTCATAAACACATTTTTCTTTATTTAATTTAAATTCATTTCACTTTATTGCAAAATGCAGCAACTGCCATCTATTGGTCAGATTTTTCTTTATGTTTTAAGCCGCAGTACCGGAAATGTCTTCTGCTCTTTACCTTCAAATTTTCTTTTATATTCTCCGAAAACTCTTTGCTAAATATACAACATTCCTACTAGCAGCATGTGAAATGCTTTGATGTTTTTGATCCAGAAGCCGACAAACAAAGTTATACTCTAGCTAAGAGTAATGAAGTATTGCAAGTGTTCAAATTTTTGTTTTAAAAAAATAACAAATTACATTGTGCAATTTTTTTTATAATATTAGCACTCAAAACAAAGAAAATCTTCACTAAAATATTTACCTAAATATTTATTAAACACTTAGATATTGGAATGGGAAATTGAAAAATTTTGTGCATTAATTTTTTAATGTTTTTCACATACAGTTGCCAAAATATCATTTATTTCCGGGCATCTATTTCGATACGGTACACAGATTGACGTTAAATAATAACTTCATCAAATGCTAAACCAAAAAGCTTTCTATATATAATGCTATTGATAAAACAGCACTATTCATTAAGGGTCTGCCTTTAAGAACAAGTGTATCCTGGCTATTCAAGAATAAGTACGGCATTGTGATTCCAAATGATGACTGCGAGAAAACTTACATAAACCGCAAAAAAAATGCAGAAATTTCAAAATTAACATTCCAACAAAATTTGCCTGGCTATTTTCTCACACATCCAGTCTAGATGGCGGCAAGGCTGAAGTTTCAATATGGAGTGATAAACCTAGGACGCTGCTTAAAACCTCTAACACTAAGTCTAACTCTGGTTCTATTTCTTATAATACTAATTTTAATTCTAGATTTAACTCTAAGTCTAATTCTCATATACATACTGCTAGAAATAAGGCTAATAATTCTAACTCTAACTTGTATTATAAGTCGCATTGTAATAAAACTCCACATAAACAAAATCCTACCTCGTCTGATCCAAACTACACACCCTCGGATAGAAATTTACCCAATTCACATTCTAAATCTGATCCCAATTGGAAACTTAAAACTAATATCTTTCCAATCTTCACTCCGCAGCTCATTCAAAGCATAAAAACAAAATCTTCTAACTCAAAACTTCAGCACTCTCACCCAAAACGGGTCTCATTTAATCTTAATCCTAATTCACACCAGGTCACACCAGCAAACAAAAATGAGAGTAATATGCTCCAGACACTATATCCTAACTTTGTACATTCACATACTTTAAACCCATCTCCTTCTGTTCCAATCACAAGTGGAGCCCCTAATCAACCTGGTAGTTCCACTTCTTTCATCGACCCTCTTCAACCACCAAAGGTGAAACTAACTTCGAACTCTTGTGTTGACACCGAGAGCAGATATGCCCTATCTCGTCTTAGAGAGAACAGTGTCTACAACAATGTGCGCCTCTACCTGGCTTACATGTGCAAAGCACCTGTCTCTACTTGTATAGAAGGCAAAACCAAGACAAACCTCAAAGTCTTGATTCAGCAAGAAGGCTTACCTACCGATGTCAATGAATTACGCCATTTATTCACCAGTTTCCACGTGCAACTTGGCTTGACAAGTCAACAAGTCAAAGAAGTCCTTGACACATATGGTGCTCATGTAAGGTCAAAACATATCTCTTATCTTCAAAAGACCCGTAAAGAGCAACAACAATATTATTCCTAACCAGCGTAGTGAACATAATCAAAACCCTAATCGCAGCCCAATTAGTGATTCCCCGTCAACGACTGCTCATCGCATATTTTACCACAATTGTGGCGGTATGAGAGGGAAACTTAATAAACTCTTTGCTGACGCGAAATCTTGCCTCTTCCAAGTACTAGTTTTCACCGAAACATGGTTAAACGATACTTTCAAAAACGAAGAGATTCTTGACTGCAATTGGACAGTTTATCGAAATGATCGGGACTTTGGCCACACAGGTCTCTCCCGTGGAGGTGGTGTTATGATTGCAACTCATAACTCTTAAGAAAGCGAGCTTGTTGCAACAACCTCTCACACACTCTTTGAACACCGTATCATCAAAGTTCGCTCAGGGACCAATATTTTTATTTACATTGTTGTCTTCTACATTCCCCCCTGCTCTATCGAAACAACATACAACGATTTATGTGAAACAGTCCAATCGTTAACCGCAACCTTAAATGAGGAAGATAAAGTTATAATTTTTGGAGACTTCAATCGTCCAAATATCTCATTTATCGTCGATGAAAATGACAATTATCTTCTTCCGGTTAACCTTTCAAGCTCGATAGACTTTAATTTACTTAGTACCTTTTATAGCAATGACCTACAACAAGTTAATCCATCCCCAAATCGGAACGGCAACTGGTTGGATTTAGTCTTTGCTAATTCGTATGATGAAATAAAGATTACTGCAACTACTCAGGCTGAACACTTATTTTCTGATACACTCCACCACACTGCTTTAACTGTAGAATTTCCTAGTAACAATATGTCTTTTACCACCTCATTTAATAACACAATTGTGTTCGACTTTCTTAATGCCGATTATGACAGTATAAAAATTGATTTGAATGCCTATAACTGGAACGATCTATTAAATTTGGAAATAGATAGTGCTATTTCACTTTTCTACCAACGCCTTTTCACAAGTATTGAAAAATTTGTGCCTAAGATAAAGAAAAAAAATAAACTTTCAGAACCATGGCTTGACCAAAGTCTCAGACATATAAGAAACCAACGAAACAAGCTATACAAATTCATTAAGAAAGGCGTAAATGTAAGCGATGAAATCAAAATGAGATGCGAAGAGCTCTACAATGAGTTCTCTATAAAATCAAATGATGCTTATAGAACTTATACCAACCTTATTGGAGAAAAAATTCTTAGAGATCCTAAAAAATTTTTTGATTTCGTTAATGTCAAACGTAAATCAGCTGGATACCCCTCATCTATGTTTAAAGGCAATACAATTTCTTCCAACCTCCAAGAGATCTGTAATCTTTTTGCAAATCACTTTGGAGAAGTTTTCTGTGCTCCCACAACCCAGACTCTCTATTCCTCCCCCTCTCCTAATGCGGCAGACATTATAAACAATATCAGTCTGACGCTGGATGAAATTGTTAATGCTATCATGGAACTTGATTCAAACAAAGGACCTGGACCAGACCTCATACCACCAAGTTTGTTAGTTCAATGTATAAACAATCTTGCCATTCCCTTATTTATACTTTTCAACAAATCCTTATCCTTAGGTGTTTTTCCATCCTACTGGAAAATCTCCCATTTGACACCTATATATCAAAATGGCGATAAAAGGTCTGTTGAAAATTACAGAGGCATTGCCATCTTGTCAGTTATACCAAAATTATTTGAAAAGATAATATGTGATAAGCTGACGAGTCTCATTAATCCCCGCTTAAACGAGCAGCAACATGGGTTTCGGAAAGGCCGAGCGACCACCACTAACCTAGTGATCATGGTCTCCGATGTGTTAAATCAAATGGAAAAAGGACGCCAAGTAGATGCAGTTTACACAGACTTCAGTAAAGCATTTGACCGTGTCGACCATAATATCTTAATTTTGAAGTTAGAAAAATTTGGCATTTTCGGTTTATTACTCAATTGGATCAAATCCTATCTCTGCGAACGATCCCAGTTTGTTAAATTTCAAGGCATTTTTTCAAATGATATGCCGGTCACCTCTGGTGTACCACAAGGTAGTCATCTTGGCCCAATACTTTTCGACATTTTCATTTCAGATTTATCTATTACTCTTTGTGACATTCCCCATCTTATGTACGCAGATGACCTTAAAATATATAAGATCATTAAATCAGAAGTTGATGTAACTTTCCTACAATCGAAACTGCTGTCCCTTGAGCAATGGTGTAATCAAAACAAACTTCACTTAAATGTTAAGAAACGTTGCGTGATAAGTTTTTCCCGTAAGAACTTGATACCAGAATGCAGTTACCTCCTTAATAATATTGTTCTGAGCAGAACCAACCATATTGTAGACCTTGGAGTTGTCCTAGATAATAAGCTGAGATTTAATCTACATTTTTATAAAGTCTTATCGAGGGCAAATAAACAGCTAGGATTTATAAAAAGACGTGCTAAAGAATTCCAAAATGTGTGGGTAGCCAAAACGTTATACTGTACCTTAGTGCGACCACTTCTTGAATATGCTTGCATCATTTGGAATCCAGCCTTTGAATCTCATAGCGACAAAATTGAATCCATTCAAAAACAATTCCTGCTTTTTGCGTTAAGAGATATCTTTGATCCCCGTGACTATAACAACTTGCCACCGTATGAACAAAGACTCAGGCTCCTCTCTCTGATGCCTCTATCATCAAGAAGAATTTTACTGAGTTCATGTTTCACATTTGATGTTATTAACGGAGCTATTGATAGCGAATATATCTCCAGCAAAATTACACTAAATGACCCAATTAGACGCACGAGGCATACGCGGCTCCTAAATGAATATATTCACCACACTATTTACGCAAATAATGAACCCATTAGTAGGTGCTGTAGAATTTTTAATAATATTAGCGAGCACTATTCACCATCCATACCAAAATCCACATTTAAGCGAACCCTCTCAAAGTCTCTCTTTGACTCGGAATAATTTGTCCTTTTCAAGCACTGCTTCCTACAGAGTTATGCTTCTTGGTCTAGTCCCCCTCCGTCATCCCCTAAAAGTAGTACTTAAGATATATTAGCGTAGTTTAAGTATTCTTTTGAAATTAGTTTAAATAATATGTAAGTAAAAAAAAAAAAAAAGAAAGTAAAAAATGTAAATAGAATTAGTAAATTGCCTTGCTTGGTGAAATAAATAAATAAATAAATAAATAAATAAAATAAAAAATATTTTATCATAAAAAGAAGACCTATGTTCACGTTCTTCTTTCCATCATCATCGGTAGTTGCTTCATTCAGTTGCAGCTAAAATTTTGACGTGGTACAACTCAGGAGAAAAATTTTATATCGGAAGTTATGATC
Organism: Dichetophora obliterata; assembly: GCA_963920525.1. NCBI lineage: Eukaryota > Metazoa > Arthropoda > Insecta > Diptera > Sciomyzidae > Dichetophora > Dichetophora obliterata. The sequence goes on along the minus strand of OY986436.1, from coordinate 210,414,188 downwards.
AAGCAACAGGCGCATTAAAACTTTATGCTTTTTTTTATGCATAACAAAAATTGTGAAATTTCCTGCTAGTTCGAAAAGCTGCGTTGCAAGTGGAAAATAATTTTTGAAATTATGATTTGTTGCTTAAGGTATGACCTGTGGTCAAAAAAATTTTGTATAGATTTTTTTTTTCATAAATGTCTTATAAGATCCTTCAAGAATAATAAAAGAGTTTTTTAAAATTGAAATTATTTTTAAATTATAGAGCTGTATATGTATAAATACACTTGCGCCGAAGTGAAGTAATAAAACTTTAAATGCGTTTTTCTCGAAATCACTTTCAAACTGGGGTGTCGTTTTTCTCGAGAACGAGGAGTTGGACCAAGATGTGGCGCACGGTGTTTTGTAGATAATCATGTCAAGCAGGTTCTGAACTAAGATAATTGGGCAAACTCTACTACCGGGGAGAGGTGGGGAAAACCCAAAAAACAGCAAATTTTTTAACTTTTTTTTAAATCGCGCCATTTTGTCAATTTTGGAAATATCCTAGTTCAGGACCTGCCTGACGTGATTACCCACAAAATGCCGCCTGCAGATAACGTACCTGTGATAACGCACTCTGAGATAGTATACAGTAAACATGACGCATCCTCCCAGCTAAAGTTTCAAATTTCTTTTAATTATGCCACATGTTATGTATACGCGGAGATTTGATATTGCGGAAATTTGATATTGCGGAGATTTGAACACCTGGCCAGTTTCAGAAATGCAATTCTTGGTTACGACCTAAGATCTTATGTCAATGCGAGAAACTGTATATATCTGCATAAACTTATTCAAGATAAAACACCTTATTATCTATATGAAAAACTGCAGTTTTCTTTATCGAGAAGAAGTCGTATTTTTATTGTACCTAGACATAATTCATTAAACTCCTCCCGCTTGTTCTTCATAAACGCCATCAGACTATGGAATGCTTTACCTCGAAACCTAAGAGAGGTTACTAGAAGAGGAACTTTTAGCCAACCTATTTTAACTTTCTACTCTACTTCTAGCCTATTATCTCTTAATCTTCAACAACTAAAATTTTAAACTTTGTTTCAGCTCTAGATGAAGATGTTCTTCTTCTTTGATCATTCTATTTATCACAATATTAACATTTAGCTTTTTTAATATAATTAGATTAAATTACCATATTTACTATCAAATATATCCAAGTTAATTTCATTTTTCAGTTGTTGTAATTAAACTTTATTTTGTACTGTAAGAGAACTTAGTGTTAAGTGTACTTATGTTAACTTTTATATTACAATGAATTACAAATTACAATCACAGAATTTCGATACGACATCTGATTATCAATAAAAACGACACCCGTTTGCCTTCTCATTTTTACGTAGCCATTTTCATCGCTCTGGAAGGGGGGATAAAAAACATCGAAACATAAAAAAGTACGGAAAAAGTTAGAAAATTACGTCTACTTTCACGTAAAAAAACCAAAAGATGATAAATTGTTGTAAACGCAACCTTTATATTGCTCAAATAGAGCATAAAAAGGGAGAGCCTTTTTCACACTGAGAATAAGAATACAGAAATTGAATGGTTATGCTCTTTTAGATTTATTTAATTATTTAAATAATGATTAGCACATTTATATAGCTTAACTTTTAAATGGGTGCCATAGCTACCCAATATAAAAAAGTTATAGAAAAAGAGCCAACCGTTCTCTAGCTCTCAGGTTACTAATACACGTGAGTCTTATTTCATATAATATATACATATTTAGCTCTGTAACTCCAAAAATAATTCGAATTTTGGAAAATCCTTTTTAGGCATTATTTTTAAGCATTTTAGAAGACATTTATTAAAAAACAATAAAAAAATATTTTAACCGCAGGTCATACTTTAAATGATTCTCTTTAATCAGTAGTTCAATGAACAACTGAGTATCAGCTGAATCGCGAGTTAAGTAGCTGGCTGTGAAAAAATGTTAACTATGTAGAAAAAGAAAAAAAAAAGAAAGAATTACTGAAGTCTTGAAAATTTTTGGAGTTACTGTTAGAATAGTTAAGTTTGAAAAAATAACAGTCAGCTGCAAAAGATATTCGGTATTAACCATCAGCTACTCGCTTCTAGTCCTAGCTGTCCAAGCTACTTAAAGAAATCAGATAATACTTGGACATCCTCTAGCGAGGAGACTCTAGATCTTCTTCTGAGTACCCACTTCCCGGATTGCTCTGTGGATCCCATTCACATAAGGTGTGAGAGGGTTACGGCGATGAGTAATCCTTCAAAAATCATATCAGAGAACAGAATTAAATGGGTTTTGTTTAGTTTCAAACCATATAAGTCTGCTGGGCCTGATGGTATAGTTCCGGCCGCTCTACAGCAGACTTCGTCCATTATCCTTTCATGGCTTCTTGCCATTTTCAAAGGTTGCCTTGAAATGACATACATACCTTTAAAATGGAGGGAGGTAAAGGTAGTATTTATTCCTTAGGCGGGTAGATTATCGCAAACGAGTCCGAAGGACCTCAGACCCATTAGTCTTTCATCTTTCCTGCTGAAAACACTCGAAAGACTGATTGACGCTCATATTCGTTGTAGCATAGACACAAATTTGCTTTCAGCCTCACAGCACGCTTACAGGAAAGGTAAGTCTATACAAACGCCCATGCACTCCCTTCCATAATTCCTTTTTCCATAAGGAGTACACAATGGAAGCTTTTCTGGATATCGAAGGTTCCTTTAGCAATGTTCTTCCGGGGGCAATCATTGGCGCGCTCATGATGCTTCGGGTGGATGGGTAAATCTGTGTACTGACAAAAAACCTGCTGACCTATAGAGTCGTCAGTGCTCTTTAGGTGACTCAAAGACCAGGACATTTGGGAGTAGAGGCATTCCTCAGGGGGGTATTATATCACCTTTATTATGGAACTTGGTAGTCAATGTACTTCTAAGGAAAATAGAAAAGGTGGGTTGCAACGTGATTGCCTCTGCGGATGACGTAGCTATTGCTGCACAGGGAAAGTTTCCTAATACTCTCTCGAAAATGTTTGGGTCAGCGCTCTCCGATCTCAATACTTGGGCTGGGGGTAAATCCCCAAAAAACTCAACTGGTCCTTTTTACGAGGATATATAAAATTCCGAGCATAGTTCCTCCAGGTCTGAATGGCACTCTGCTAAACTTCGTGGAAGAGGCAAAATACTTAGGGGAAATTTTGGATAGAAAGTTAAGCTGGAAACCGAATATTATTGAGCGAACTAGGAAGGCCAATGTTGCTTTATATGCCTGTAAAAAAGTTATGGGTAAAACGTGGGGGCTTACCCGTTGGATTTATACAGCTATAGTGAGGCCAATCTTGTTATACGGTGTATGTGTGTGGTGGACAGCACTAAAAACACAATCTATTGCAAATTGTTAGGGAAAGTACAAAGAACTGCGGCCGTATGTATCAGCGGAGCGCTAAGGTTCACTTCATCGTAAGCGCTAAATGCGGTTCTTCGCTTAATACCCCTTAATATCCCGGGAAAAAGGATGACGCAGGAAACAGCCATCCGCCTGAGAGCAACCTTGCAGTGGACTAACACTCATACAGGTCATTCCTCCATTATCAATCTTGCAGGAGCAGTTCCCAGTAACATCGATTGCACTATTGCCACTCCCTCATTCGAGAACGGCTTTCACACAGTTATCCCAACCAGAGTAGAATGGGACGGGTTACTGCCGCTAAACCAAGTTGGCGGGCATACTTTTACTGACGGCTCAAAACTTGACAGCAAAGTTTTGGGGGAGGCGTCTTCTCAACGGATCATGAACAGACTGCCATATCATTGCAGCGTCTTCCAGGCTGAAATAATGACTATCTATAGAGCTGTGGAATGGCTGAGATATAGTGAGATATCAACTAAAGATATCTCCATTTTTACAGACAGCCAAGCAGCGATTAAATCCCTTTCAGGTGTGTTCCTAACATCACCAACAGCCCTTAAATTTAGCTCGTCTCTTAATGAGATGGCTGATAAGTTCGACATCCATCTGCTCTGGGTACCAGAGCATAGGGACATTCCGGGAAATTGTAGAGCGGATGAGCTCGCTAGGGAAGGTACAGCGGCATCGCTGCTGCCGGACATGGAAACATTAGGCATGCCACTTGCGTCTTACAAGCAGGCTCTAAGGCAACATGCCACAGAATTGGCTAGTTTCAGGTGGAAGCATAGCACCACCTCTAACACAGCTAGACAAATGTGGCCTAGTTTTACAGAAAAACGAACGAGAAGCTTACTCAAATGGCGAGGAAAGATCTCTGCATTCTGATAGGCGTTATAACAGGACACTGTATTATAGGTATGCATGCCCTTAGAATGGGGGTTCATGCAAATGACTTATGCAGGAGTTGCAGGGATGAGGAAGAGGAGGAGTCGGTATCGCATCTCCTCTGTTCATGCCCCGCTTTAGCCCGCAGAAGACAGAAGCATCCAGAAAGCCACTTTTTTTTGGTGATCTTAGGGATCTTGAGGAGGAAGACGTTAAGCGTCTACTGCTTTTTATTATTAGTTCAGGGTGGTTTATGGCAGCACTTAGAAGAGGAGGAGTAGATCCCCTGTGGTATTACAACGGACCAAATATCTGGTCTATGTGGGCCGGTCTTTGACCGGCAGCCACTTTAACCTAACCTAACCTAACCAAAAGCTACCTTTATGAACCGGTAATAAAAAAAGTGAGGACAAAAAGTATTTCTGAAGTCACTAAACTTCTATTGTGTACTTATAGCACCGTCTAAAAGATAAAAAAAATAATCAGCTGTACTTCTAGTAATGGTGAGGCTGTTAGCTGGGGGGTTGAATGTGTCGAGTGCGCATAAGATCTTAGCTTCAAGTAACTAAACTAGCTACCTCACAGACGATCTTTCTTCTTTTATATGTTCAGCTTACTATTGATTTCATTAATAAAAGTATTTAAAATTTCATTTATAAAAATGCAAGCTTAATTAAATTAATTTAATCCATATTTTTTTACTTTAAACTTTTTTTAAAAGTATATATTTTTTAAATTAAGTTTTTTTTATTCGACTGAAAACTATATATAGTATCGGACTTGGTCTGAATGTGTTCGATCTTCCTTTGTGTATGTCTTTTAAAATATCAATCGCATCCATTATCAATGTATTTAAAAATAAAGAACATAGTTTCCGGTTAATAAATCAAGTAAAATTAAGACGCTACCAGCTGATTCTTGTTTTGATTATTAATTATACTCAAACGAACAATTTATATAAAAATCATTGTTTTAGAAAACCTTAAAAAAGTTTCATAAATAAGATAAATTAGATATAAAGTTCCATAAATTCATAAATTAGATAAAAATCCTAAAAATGGAAAAAACCAAGAATCGGTCGAAAATTGTAAAACGGAAAAAGAATAGTGTTGAATATTATTATTTTATAGAATATTAATAGAATATTATTATTATATATATATATAAAATGGAATGTGTGTTTGTTTATTTGTTTGTTTGTTTGTACCTTATAGGAGACCAAACCTCTGGACCGATCTTCCTGAAATTTTCACAGCATTTAACTGGGACTCTGGCATGATTAATAGGGTACTTTTTCGAGCACGCCCACTTTTACGCCCACTTTTTTAAATTTATGTAATTGCTCCCATATAGTTTTTAACAGATTTACTTCAAATTGTATTCACATTATACTCCAGGCGAGGTAGAAATAAACATTTCTTACGCCACGCCTCCTTTCACGCCCCTTTTCATGCCAAATTTAAGTTTTCAACTTTTTGTTTTCTGTACAAACTTGTTCCTTCCAACGGATTATTTTTAATTTGGTAATATATTGCTCTTAATACTGTTAACGTCGCTATATTACTATGAACCACGCCCACTGCACCGCCCCCTTTTTTAATTCAGATACTTACTTATACCATTAACAATGTTTGCTTTACAAAATACTTTTTTTTGTAATATGTATTTACCTAAAGTTTTATATACTTTTTATCTACAGGTAAGGTAGCCATAGATTTTTTTATTACCAAATCCCCCTTTTTCACCCCATTTTACTTTAATTATAATTAATCTGCTTTCAATCTATATATATAAAAATGAATGTCTGTCTGTCTGTTTGTTTGTTTGTTTGTGCTTTATAGGTGGCCAAACCCTTGGACCTATCTTCCTGAAACTTTCACAGCATTTTACTATGACTCTGGAAAAAATAATAGGCTATATGAAGGTTTTTTTGGACAAAGGGGCGTGGAACTTCCCATATAACCCAAAAATTTAAATCGCCATATTTTGGGCATTTTTTGACCTACGTTGATGCTATTTGGTACATATGGTATTGGCATAGTTAGGAATACGTACCAGGAGAAAAGTGGGTGGGACCACGCCCCTTTTTAGGAAAATTAAAAATCGCAATATAGTCTTAACTACTGGACCGATCGTCATTAAATTTTCACAATAGGATATTCTTACGAAATAATAAATTCTTGACTATATAAAGTGGTGAGTGGACGAAGGGGCATGGCCTCGACCATATAACCCAAAATTTAAAATCGTCATATCTTGGGCATTTTTTGACCAAAGGCGGCAGTATTTGCTATATATGGTATTGGCATGAATAGAAATACGTACCAAAAGAAAAGTGCTGGACCTGATAACCGATCTTAAATTTTCACAGCGTTCAGCTTTGACTCAGGAATACTTATTACATGATAATATTTTTCGACCATGCACACTTCTGCACCTACTTTTTTACTACGTTTATTAACGGCTTTACCACAAATTTAAAATACATATTAATTAAAATAGTGGGGTAGCCCCATTCTTTTTCTTTCACAACTGACTGCGAAACAGCTTATTGTGTAATTGCTGCTTTTTGATTGGTCTAAAAATAAAAAGGGGGAGCATGAAGCAAATTACATGCGATTCGGTGCTGAATTCTAATTGGCTTACAACAAAAAAAGAGGCGAAGCATTGCAATAATTAAATTAAATAAATAAATTTTTGTAAATATATAAATACTTTTAATTTTATTTTATACGAGGGGGGTAGCGAAGCACACCGGGTTCAGCTAGTACTAGTATAAAATATACTATTTTATAATAACTAGTATAAAAGCCTGTCTTACGACAGATCCTCCGCGCACTTTCTTTTTGGAGCCATTTGCCGAAAGCACTCGGAGTTCTCTTTTTAAAGCTTGATTTTTTATTCAATTGATTTTTAAAAATACAAATGTAGCACTTGAATTAACACTTTACGTATTGAAGCAGAGTTGAAAAACTAGTTCAAGTGTAAAAGTGCAAAAAGTCGAGTTTGGTTACAATCATATTCATACACAACTTTACAAACTGGTCTTGCAACCTTCATATACGTAGCAACTCGGACTTGACTCAAAAGAATTTTATTAAATTCATCATAACTTTTTTATAAAAGGATGAAAAAAGGAGGGAATTTGATCAAAAACGTATTATTGTAAAACCCATTATTGTCACTGACAAGTATCAAATATTTTTCTGTGCATACTTTCAGGCTGAACATTTTTGAGAACAGTGTGTTTTGAAAAAATTACGTTACTGTCAAAAAATAATTACAATTTGAGAAATACTGTGTGCGGAGCAGATGCTTGCCTTTTATGTATTAAGATGTGTATACTTTCAGGCTAACAGTTTGAGAGATATTGGACACGGATCAGCTTGCTTGGCCTTTACACATTAAGATTAAGTTGTTAAAATAATATTAAAAGAAAAGAAAAAACAACATAAATTCAGTCTTTTAAGTTAAGAAAAAAGTAAAAATCATGCAAACATGCTAGATGAAAAAATATAGAGTATATCATAAAATAATTAAAGAGTAAAAACAATGTTAAAAAAGCCTTAGCTTAGTATTAAAGCAGTTCCTTTTTTCATCTGTTTTTATGGAAATAAAAAATTCTGCAATAGTTTCAGCGGCATTACGATTTAGTCCAAAAATTCCTAAATTAGCAATTAGCAAATCTATAATTAATGTATCCTCCAAAAAAAAAAAACCTGCGACAACATTTTTCTCAAACTCATACATAGAATAAGAAATTTAATTACGAAATATTTATACGAGCGCAACAATTAATTAAGACATAAAAATAAATCTTTCTCAAAATGTCGGTCTACTTACTTACTTAGGTGGCCATAGCAACCCGTCGTCGGGTTTCGGCCGATCTCATCAGCTCTCGCCAGGCGCCTCTGCTTCGCGCGCGCCTTCTCCAATTGGTTTCGCCAAGCGCGGTTAGGGCTTCCTCGACCTGGTCAATCCATCGGAGGCATGGTCTCCCTCTTCGTCGTCGGCCTTCGGCCTTCGCCTCGAACACCTTTTTCGCTGGAGCATCGTCATTCATACGATGGACATGACCTAGCCAGCGTAATCGCTGGATTGCGATACGCTGAACTACTTCAATGTCGTCGTATAGCTCATACAGCTCGTGGTTCATTCGTATGCGATGTCGGTCATTATTTATAAATTTGCTGCCTTTGATTTTATATTCCTTGTCGCCTTTCACATCACCAAAGCCAACTAATTCTTCCGTGTGGCTTTTTTGTAGCCAATTTTTTTTTTGCGCTAAGCCAGAAAGGTAGAAAGTCAAAAGCTGAAAACAACTAAATAAGGTATATAAATAAAAGCAACAGTGTTGTAAGCTAATACCACAATTACAATAACAAAACCAACAACATCATCAACAACGACATATACAACAATAATAATAATAACAGTGGGGGGCAAAACACACAGGCAACAGGCAATAACAGCCAATTAGCAACAACAATAACAAATGAGAGCAATGAACACGAATACAATCATCAGTGATAATTATAAGTGTAGAGCTACAACAATAACAGTAACAGTAGTTCAGCCGGAAGCACCAACACACACACACACACACCCCCACATACACGTATATGGAGCACAGTAAAAGCACCGCCATTTATTATTACAAAATAAACAACAGTATAAACAAAATCACAAGAACGCTAGTAAAATTCAAAAAAATAAGAAAGAACATATACAAGAAAAAAAAAACGCTAGATGGCTTATATGAATTCAAACCCATCAATTATTATGCCTTAACCACTTAATCTTGTTTGCATTTTATTTATTTTCTTTTTATTTTCACTAATTTGCATAAGAAATTCAACAAACAACACATCCGCGAGACCAACAACGTAGCAGCAGACAAAGTCACTGGCTTTAATGATGAGAATTATAAAAACAAAATGATGATGCTAATAATGATGATGATTGTGGTGTGAGAATGACACTGGCGACGTCATTTTCAAGGGAATTATCTTTAAAGAAGGTAGCATATAAAAATTTCATCTACAAAAGAGAGCATAAAAGTGTCTAAACTTGGGATGGTGATGGGGAAAGAGTTGTGGGAGAGATATAAAGAGCGAGAGAAATTAAGGCAGAACATACAGCAGGAGCGCACAAACACGTGAGAATGCATACGCACAATGAAATAAATCGATTTATGTTGAATCTCTACCATAACAACAACAACAACACATAATACGACAACAAAGACCACATGTAATATAGACGACATTCGCCGATGCTAAAAATTAAGCAAATTTATCAAGTGAGTTAAATGTGTGGTAAGTTTCTCGAATTGAGTTGAGTTTGAAAAATATGACTTATGTTTAATTGTTGCTTATCTCAAAAAATATGTGTCGTCAGGAGCAAGGCTCATTTAAATGAACCTTAGTCGGACATTCGCCGGTGCTAAAAATTAAGCAAATTTATCAAGTGAGTTAAATTTGTGGTAAGTTTCTCGAATTGAGTTGAGTTTGCTCATTTAAATGAACCTTAGTCGGACATTCGCCGATGCTAAAAATTAAGCAAATTTATCAAGTGAGTTAAAATTGTGGTAAGTTTCTCGAATTGAGTTCAGTTTGAAAAATACGACTTATGTTTAATTGTTGCTTATCTCAAAAAATATGTGTCGTCAGTAGCAAGGCTCATTTAAATGAACCTTAGTCGGACATTCGCCGATGCTAAAAATTAAGCAAATTTATCAAGTGAGTTAAATGTGTGGTAAGTTTCTCGAATTGAGTTGAGTTTGAAAAATACGACTTATGTTTAATTGTTGCTTATCTCAAAAAATATGTGTCGTCAGGAGCAAGGTTCATTTAAATGAACCTTGGTCGGACATTCGACGATGCTAAAAATTAAGCAAATTTATCAAGTGAATAAAATGTGTGGTAAGTTTCTCGAATTGAGTTCAGTTTGAAAAATACGACTTATGTTTAATTGTTGCTTATCTCAAAAAATATGTGTCGTCAGTAGCAAGGCTCATTTAAATGAACCTTAGTCGGACATTCGCCGATGCTAAAAATTAAGCAAATTTATCAAGTGAGTTAAATGTGTGGTAAGTTTCTCGAATTGAGTTGAGTTTGAAAAATACGACTTATGTTTAATTGTTGCTTATCTCAAAAAATATGTGTCGACAGAAGCAAGGCTCATTTAAATGAACCTTGGTCGAGGGACCCCGTCAGAAACGAAGTTCCTTACTATTTTTCTTCAACTCCGATTGTAATCTATAGTCATAAAACTCATTTTCTGTTTGTTTGTTTGTTTGTTTGTTTGTTTGTTTGTTTGTTTGTTTGGTCTTTATACAAATCTAAACGGCTCAAAGGATTTTGCTCAAACTAGGTATACATTTTAAGTGTATCCCAACTTAAAATGTTACAAACTTAGTTTGTGCCACGCTCCCTCTTAAATTTTTCAACTAACGGTAATTTTGTTATTATAAAACTTTTTTGTATTGAAGATTTTTGTGTATTTAATTTTAAAATTTTTTTGTTATTTTGACATCAAAAACACTAACATATCTTCAAAATTGGAGAAATTTTCAGTACAACGACTTTTTCATAAAACATCGTTGCCTAAAGGCTCAAACATAATAGGCTAGAGCTGGCTGCAGCTAATGTCAAAAACCAACGAAAAGCTAGCTCAAGTTCTGTCAAATACTTAATTTGACTAAAATGGCTTGACCGAGCTCGTCTTTAATTCATTGAAAAAATTCGCTTATTTGTAGATCAATTAGTTTTTTTTGTTTGGTCAGTTAAGTTTGTAATAACAGGAATGAGTCGCAAAAATATGTTCATGTTAATTTAATTTAAATTCGTTTGAAAGAAAAAACAGCTTATTGCTTACGAAACATTCGATTTGAATCGCTCTGGCTGCAGCCAGATTAAGTTAACGAAACTTGACGAAAAAGCTGGCTTCAACAATTATGGTTTTTATGCATCACTTCTATGTGTTCGTATAAAATTTGACATTAGCTGCAGCCAGCTTAAGCCTATTATGTTTGAGCCTTAAGAATGAGAAAAAAAACGACATGAAAATCAAAGTCTGGTCTTTCGACGCAAATATCTCCGCTGTCCATTAATATATTTCATTCAAATTTTTTTTGTTCAAAATTTCAATAAATTCACTTTATAAAAATAGAACTGTACCATTAAGTCAATGTATATATGTTTTATGGATATGTCAAAAAAGGTTCAAAATATTGACTTTTTACTCAAAAAAATACTCAAAAATTGATGTTGTTGTAAAAATGAAATCAATTAAAAATAGCAAATCTGACTACCTTTCATATGACATAGCATTTATTTGCAAAAATTCTTCCAGCTAAGCGGAAAAATTATTTTACTATTTTTGTTATCAAAACAACAACCCCTTTAATTTTTTTCGAGAAATTTATTTTTCCAAAATGTTGTTTTTATATTTTTTACAAAAAATTCAAGTCTCAAAAATAGTTTATGTGAAAAAAATTACCCCAATATTTCTTTCCAATCAAAAGTTATGGCTAAAAATCTATTTTTTCATACCAGACTATTAATAAAACTTAGTTTTGTGTTAAAATTCTCTATATAATTTGAACGTCCCCATTGATCTCTAAGAATGCAGTTCTGTGTCTTAAGTAATTACGAACATTTTGGATTACATAAAATCTTCTTTATAGTGGATCTACTTATTTTTTGCCTCCCCTCCTGTAAAATTTGTTTTGTTGTGAGGGCTCTATTTTTTCTCACTATTGTGTCACCGTTATAACTTAGTTCTTTATCAATGGTACTTTAAATGTTGTATATATATCACAATTTTGTCGAAAATATGACTGAATAAGAATGCTGTAAAAGTTAATATTTTCATGTAATCAGTTTCAGCTATATGTCGATATAATAAAACATATGCGCATCTGATCAGCACAATTATTTCATTAGTTTTGATCTGTGCGTTAAATTCACAGATAGATGGCGCCACATTTGTAAGATGTGTGGGTACAAACTATACATACACCTTGCGTTGAAAGCTGAATAATGTTTTTTCAAAAGTTTCTTCAAATTTAACCCCACACGTTTGGGATTACAGACAGGTGGCGCTGTTTTCTGCTTACAGAAGAATATTTGATGTTCTTATGTTGCTAGCAGATAAGTTTTGCGAAATATTTTGCGAAAATGCTATTGCTACCAAACTTTTAAAAAGTAAAATAATGCAGTACTGCCAGTTTTTTCAGTCGCAGCGTCATCTAGCGTCATAAACACTTAAAAACATAGAATTGGATCAATTTAAATGTCCAGCTTACTTGCTGGACTTTTTGTTGTTTTTGCTTTGCTTGCAAATGCGATTATATGATCCTGATCTCCAATGAAAAAACGCAGCTAATAGAAATTTTAGTGGTGCAATCATTTTTAGCACAACGAATTTTCATAAAACATTGATAGCTAATAATGAGAAAAAAATTATATGAAAATCAAAGTTTTTACTTTTAATACCAATAACTCCGCTGTTTTTATTATATTTCATTAAAAATTTTTTTTTTTTTGTTAAAAAGTTCAATATGTTTTTTAATATAAATCTTTTCTTATACGTTAAAATGTCCATTTCTCAAGGACGCATTGAGTCCCACCATAATTTTTATTTTGTTGAAAAGATAATTGTGCTTGCTTTAAGATTAAGTAAATTAGAAAATTCTTTTTAATTTTTAATATATGTTTTTCGTACCCCTTCTTTGAATTCAATTAGCTCACCGCAAGAGCTGGAAGGAGCCACCAACAACAAAAATTTTCCTAAACTTTTTTGGAATAATGATCGTTCAATTACCTTTCTAACAGTAGATAAATGAAATTAAATAAAATAAAATTCAACATGATTTTCATTATTCCCGATTTTAAAAAACATTTAATCGAGAAGTGTATGTTAAAATGTTTACATAAATGACTCTCGAGTAACACCGTTAGTTAGCACCTTATGAGCTAGTTGCTCATAAAGCTGAATGTGTAGCACATCTTTAGGTTCTACTGACAATTCTTTTATTTTTTATTTCTTTAGCCTTAAATGGCTGTTAAAAGAATCAAAAGATATAAGCAAATGATGAAAATTCATTAAATGAACACATATTTTTAAAAATATATAAAACCATAATTACAAAATTAGATTCCAAAGTTTATATAAAAACACACTACGTCCAAAAAATACATTTAAATCTTTTTAGTTTTAAATATTGGTTAAGTCGATGATTGACTGCGATAAAGTACAGACGTATACATCGTGAGTGAAACGCTTTCTAAGCACCAAAACAATACAAAAACAATAAAAAAAAAAAAAAAAAAATAAAAAATAAAAAAAAAAAACGAAAACCTAAAACCAAAATATAAGTGCATAAAACTTGTTTTACAACAAAAAGCTAACACCTGCTTTCAGCATGGACGATGACGATGATAATAGTGACGAAAACAGCGAACCAAGTGAACAAAACAATGAGAACTGGCAACAAGTGCCAACAACAAAAGTGAAGAAACGGCCACTAGCTGATTCCCCAAAAATTCATCATAAGAAACGACAACATTTAGCTGGTACGTCGTTAATAACAAATTCGCATTACTGGATAATGATGAAGAAGTCAACTTATCAGAAGATGAGACTGTTAACACAACAACACCAAAACCTCCGCCTATTTTTATACCCAACGTATCTAATATAAGTAAGATGATATCAAACATGTCTAGTGTTATTTCTTATAAAGAATTTAGCTATAAGTCACTTAGAGATGGACAAGTTAGGTTAATGATAAAAACAATAGATTCATATAGAAATATTGTTAAATATTTAGAGGCTTGCAAAATAAACTTTCACACTTATCAACTCAAACAAGAACGTGCGTATAGAGTAGTTATAAAAGGCATTCACCCTACTGCTTCCATTCAAAACATTAAAAATGAACTAACGTTATTGGGACACGAAGTAAGAAGCATAACTAATGTTAAAAGTCGGGTAACAAAAGAACCCTTAGCAATGTTTTTTGTAGATCTCGAACCGAAGTCCAATAATAAAGAAATTTATGATTTACGTCACATCGAAAACGCTATTGTTAAGATCGAACCACCAAGAAAATCAAATGACCTTGTTCAATGCCACCGCTGTCAGCAATTTGGGCACACCAAAACATACTGTAAGAAACCATACAGATGCGTCAAATGTGGTTCTGACCACCCAACTGCTGAATGCACAAAAAATATAAACTCACCTCCTCGCTGCACTCATTGCCAGCAAAACCATACTGCTAATTATAAAGGATGCAAAATCTATCAAGAGCTTCATAAAAAATTACTAAATTCTAGTATACGTATTCAGGAAAATCGTCAACGTTTTCCAAATATTTCAATTAACCCAAATGAGTATCCTCAACTCAGTTCAGTTAACAATAACAAAAGCACCACATACAACAATGCAGCTCCTAATCAAGTATCATACTCTGAAGCCTTAAGAGGTATAAGTTCGGGAAATAATAAAAATAGATTGCTGGAAAAAATAGAAGCAATGCTTAGCAAACAAATTGAGCTAACAAATTCTCTTATGAATATGATGTCAATTTTAGTTGCTAAATTATGCAATTGAATTTAAGGATTGCGTTATGGAATGCGAATGGTCTTTCCAATCACACTCAGGAAACTGAAACATTTCTTTATTTAAATTTCATTGACATATTCTTAGTTTCTGAAACACATTTCACAAGTAAATCATACTTTAAAATTAAGGGCTACGATTTAATCACAGCTAATCATCCCGATGACAATGCGCATGCTGGGTCAGCGATCTTAATTAAATCAACTTTAAGATATGAAATACTTGAAGAATACAGATACCCTTTTCTTCAAGCTGCTGACATTAAAATTGCATGTAATGGTAATGACGTATCTATCTACGCTATATACTTTCCCCCGCGACATAATATCAATTGTAAAGATTATTATGATTTCTTTAAAAAATTGGGATCAAAATTTATTGTCGGTGGAGATTATAATGCCAAACATCCTTGGTGGGGCTCTAGACTTATCAATCCAAAGGGCAGAGAATTTTATAAATGTTTATCAAAATACCACTACTCAGTATTATCCTCTGGAAGACCTACATATTGGCCAAGTGATCCAAGAAAAGTTCCCGATTTACCGGACTTTATTGTTTTTTCTGGTATACCAAGTCAATTTTTCGATGTGGTAGATAGCGATGAGTTAAGCTCTGATCACTCTCCCGTGATTGTTAACTATAGTACTTCTGTGCAAGCTCGGTCTAAACTTGTAAAAATTATAACTCAAAAAACTGATCTCAATTCTTTTGAATATTGGATAGATACTAAGTTGAACTTAAATGTATCAATAAAAAATGGCGTAGAATTAGATAACAGTGTTGAAATGTTCACAAGCCTTATACATGAAGCAGCTTATCTTTCAACTCCAAGCAGTCAATCAGATCAAATAAGCCGTAGCAATATAGATATATCTACCGAAATAAGGGTACTTGTCAGAAATAGAAGAAGATTACGTAGACTTTGGAAATCAAGTAGAAATCCAGTAGATAAAAGAAATTTTAATCAAGCCTCTGACTACCTTAACAAAAGATTGGTTGAAATAAAAAATAAGAAAACAGGAGAATTTTTAAGAAACCTAAATACATACAGAAACGAAGACAGCCTTTGGAAAGCAACAAAGTATCTAAAACGGCCAGTTAGGAGAAATGCCCCCATTAAAGATTCAATCGGTGAATGGTGCCAATCAGATAAAGATAAATGTCTCGCTTTTTCAAAACATTTAGAGCAAACTTTTCAACCACATTCATCCAACAATCTATCGAATGACAGCGAAATACTGCATTTCCTAGATGTTCCTTGTCAAATGGATCTTCCTATTAAGCATATTTCTCCCAATGAAGTAAGAACAGAAATAAGGAAATTGAATGGTAAAAAGTCTCCTGGATACGATAAACTTGATGTAAAAGTCGTAAAATGCTTACCAAGAAAGGGAATTATTTTTCTTACTTTGTTATTTAACTCTATTCTTCATCTCAATGGAAATGTGCGGAAGTTATAATTGTCCCAAACCCAACAAACCTGAAAACGTTGTTACATCCTATCGACCAATTAGTTTACTGGTAATTTTCTCAAAAATATTCGAAAGAATATTTTTACGACGATTGTTGCCAGTCTTAGAAAAATACAATATCATCCCTGATTATCAGTTTGGATTTCGGCACAAACATGGAACCCCCGAACAATGCCATCGTATTGTTAACGTTATTAGAGATACCTTGGAACGTAAGAAATATTGCTCAGCGGTGTTCTTGGATGTTCATCAGGCGTTTGATAAAGTTTGGCATCATGGCATGCTTTTTAAACTAAAAAAGTTACTTCCTGCTCCTTACTATGTGGTATTAAAATCGTATTTACATCAGCGATGCTTCAACGTGAAAATAAATGAAACGGTGTCAAGTTTATGTGAAATAAAAGCTGGAATACCACAGGGTAGCGTATTAGGCCCAGTCCTATATACTATTTTTACGTCAGATATGCCTACTACTGACGGTGTAACCATTGCCACATATGCGGATGACACAGCTTTAGTAACTTCCAAATATTCACGAATAGAAGCCTCTAATATACTGCAGAGAGAGCTTGAGAAATTAGAAATCTGGTTGACCAAATGGAAAATAAAAATAAATAATGAAAAATCAGCACATGTAACGTTTACATTAAGAAATAATGATTGCCCTAAAATTACACTTAATGGTTCAGCTATTCCTCAAGTAAACAGTGTTAAGTACCTAGGAATTCATCTCGACAAAAGATTAACATGGAAAGAACACATAAAAGCGAAAAGGCTGCATCTTAATATAAGAACTAAAAGAATGTACTGGTTACTGGGTCCAAAATCAGAACTAAGCATAGAAAATAAAGTAATACTTTATAAAACAATACTTAAACCAATATGGACGTATGGAGTTCAGTTATGGGGGACAGCTAGCAACTCAAATATTGAGATATTGTAACGATATCAATCCAAAGTTTTAAGACTGATAACTAATGCACCTTGGTTCGTATCAGAGAACTGCATGAACGCATTCATTTGCAGTTATTTGTCATTCACATAAAAACGTGTGATGAGATAACAGTACGCACCAAACAGACGAAACGAAAGAATGCACATATAATTTTTATTTGTATATGTTAACTGCAAAAAATTCCATATAAAATAATAATAGATGGATTTTGATGTGGTTTTCACTGTACGATAAAGGAGTTATTTTAAGTTATATTTTAAGCTATAAATATTTCGTTTTCGTTTTTTAGGCAATTGGCGTGGGCTTGAGTTGAGTCATAAAATCTTAATTTTGAGCTGCTTGTCAGCAGCGTTGTCAATCATTCATTGATTGATATTTGCGGCAGATAAGTAAACAATAAACATATAGGATCAACAAACAGGAAACCCCAAACCACTCTTCAGGCTAAAAGTGTGACGCAAATTATATTTTTCGAACACAATCCTTTAAACTATATTATAGGAAGCAAAGCAAACAAACCATGAAAAAAATCTAACTACAGAGACTGCCTGCGCAGCTATAAAAAAGGATCGTGTTTTTCTTATTTTTTGTAGGCCGAGATTTTTTTTTTATTACTGCAATGCAATAAAAGAAACGAACGAAGAATGTAAAGACAAATAGATTTTTAATTTAAATTTTCAATTAATGTTTGTATTTCAGATATATTTATTTATTTATAGGGCAAAGTAGGGTGACGTGTAACACGTTTTTATTTTCTCCAATAAAAGTGTTAAACATTTAGTTTGGATTGGTTTAAATTACTATTCCTTGCCGATTTGAAGTTGGTGTTTTTACGGCTGTTGAATACTTTAAGAAATGGATGAAGTAGAACAAGAATGTCAAATATCACTTTTTTACTTTTTCAATTCAGTGGGGAGATATGTAACACCAAAAAATGTTGGTTTTAGGACCAGACACTCTTTTAGGAATTTCTTAAACTTAAACTTTTTATGTTTATTTTAACTTTTTATGTTTAGTAAATGTATTATTTTGAAAACTTAATTATATTACAATTTTCCATTTTTATTAGTTTAATGGCATTCATCAATTTTGTTTACTCGACTGTTATGATAAGTCTTTTCTTCACGTATTTTTGTGGCATAGTTTTTTCTAAAAAACATTAAAAATATTACAATTAAAAAAAAATAAAGTAAAATAAAAGTAAAAAATACAAGAACATTAATATAACACACAAAATTATAGTAGCTGTTTTTTTCCAATTTGCTCTACTCCGAAACAAAGCTTTATATACAAAACAAATGTCCCAAATATATATAAACGGAATATTCCGCTGTTGTTTTTCTAAAATTTCACAGTTATTCATAAGGTGTGTCAGTGCGTTTCTAATTTGAAATCTGCATACGTACTGAATTGATGAGGAACTCACCCACGTTGATAAAGGAAAAGCAGCGCAAACAGCGTGTGCTCAAATTTCCAATGAACTCAACGAAATAAACCTGAAACAATTATGTCATTAAAATGGCAATATTGCCTTTTCAATAACAATGCATATCAATGCAGCTAGCAAGAGCGCACACTGCACAACATGACACACATTTCTTGCTGACGAACGAAAGCATAGCAGGAACAGTGAATTTTCGAACCTAAAGCAAAGACGAAGCATTCAATGCAGATCTCTGGTTCGTATCTAACAACACAATTCATAATGACCTCAACATTCCAAAAGTTGCAGACGAAATAAACAAATTCAGTTCAAAATATCTGGAGAGACTTAGCAGGCATATAAACCCATTAGCTATATGCCTACTCGATGAAACTGAAGAAATAAAACGGCTGAAAAGACACCACATTCTTGACCTTCCATTCAGAAAATAAAAAGTGTACTACTTTACAACTTATATTTTTATTTCCATATATATATATATTTTAAATTCATACATGTAAATATATACATATGTACATAGTATAATTGTGCTCAATGGGGCTCAATTTATAAGTTAATTTTTATTATAATCAAATTTGCTTATTATTGTAAAATAGATTGCAAATAAAATGAATATTAAAAAAAAAAAAAAAAAAAAAAAAATATTGGTTAAAACTATTTCAAAAGCAAAAGACGAAAAAGCATCGTCAGCCTAATTCTAATACGACGGAAGTCAAAATTATTTATCGTTCAGGAGGCAAAGAAAAGTGTTTATTATTTGTGTGAAGTTCATACAATAATGGTTTGTTTCAAAAGTTCTACCTCCCTTTTTTTCATACAAACATTAAAAACAAAAAAGGACATAGATGTGATGAAAATTCAGTGTCAATTTCTCAGTTTTTCTCCCTTTCGTACTTTTTCGTTGCTATTCTTTTTTGCTTATTTTAGTTTTTTATGCTTATGTTAAAATAAAATGCAAAAAAATATCAATAAATGATTTTAAACTATCAAAAAACTAGAATTTGTATTTAAAATCAAGAATAATTTAAACTATCAAACATTTAAAATTTGTGAGTTTGTAATAGTGTTGCTCTCCATTATTATATTAACTATATAGATTTTTGATCTGTTGAAGCAAATTAGTTTAGGCTCGGAGTTAATTAAAATGCGAGACACTGAAACTTTTTGTTTTTTATTAATGCAACATTTCGTGCATAATTCATGCACCTCATCAGGCTAAAATACAAATATTTATAGAGCACATTTAGTACCAAACAATATATGAATATACAAAATTAACAAATACCTTTAAAAGAAGTTTTAATTTTACAGCAAAGTGATTCTTGTCAAAGAGTTGCTAATAAGAACATACTGAATGTTAAACGTCAACTAACAATAAAGATAACAAAGCAAAACAAAGAAAAAAGAAAACCAAAAACACACTATACACAGGATTTTAAAGTGATGTAGATTTAAAGCTTTTTCTAAAACCGGTTACTTAGGCTCTTATATATGTTATTAAGGTAATTGACATCCTCTCTTTTGTTAAGGCTGTTTGGATCACTATTTATAAACATCATTTCTGCTATTACGCGTTTTTTATAATTGTGCTCAACATCAACGATATTAGCTCCTTCGAAATCAAAAGTGTGATTGTTCTTGGTACAATGATTACAAATAACCTGATCCAAATTTTTGTTGCGCCTATGTTCATCAATACGTTTTTTTAAAGCCCTTTTTGTTTCACCATAATATTTCGCAATTTTTGCAAGATAGTTTATAGACTATACCAGTTTTATCCCATTTTTCTGCCTGGTCTTTACCCAACTTAATAATTTTTCTTAGAGGTTTTTTGACTTTAGGGATGATACAAATATTATAAGAAGATAGAGTGTATTTACATTTAGAATAAAATTGATTGTTGATAAAGGGTATAACCATTTTTGGTTTGGCAACATACGATGAATGTTGTGTATTTATATTTATTCCATTATTCTTTTTTTTTGGTCTTAATATAATTAAGCCTTTCATGAATACAATTATTGATAAAATTCAAAGGGTAACCATTATTAATACACAGTTTTTTAACAAGAATGATGTTCTGTTTGTGAAAACTTTTATGTGACAGGGAAATAGCTCTATCGATTAAGTTAAAAATTATATTACGTTTTTGGTTAATTGGGTGATTGGAACAAAAATTTAGCAGTCTAGCAGATGTAGTTGGTTTCTGGAACCAATCGGTAATTAAATTATTATTTTTTCTAATCAAGGTCAAATTCAAAAAATGTATTTTGACATTTACTTCTAACTCATGTGTGAATTGAATTTTCTCATGATACGAATTAAACACATCTATCACAGTTTTAACAAAATCCTTGTGAACACAAAGTAAAGTGTCATCAACATATCGAAAGTAAAACAGAACCTCGCAGTCATGTCTCTCTTTTAGCTGTCTTAGACAACTAACTTCCAAGTCTTCCATACACAAATCGGCGAAAAAAGGGGAGATCGTAGAACCCATAGGGGTGCCGAAGATTTGTTGATAAAATTTGTTGTTAAACATGAAAAAAGTATTGTTAAAGAGAAATTTCGTTATATCGATTACATCGGTAAACGGAATATTACACCCATTATTTATATAATTAAAGCGTTTATCCAGACTTTGAATCACTAAGTCGCAAGGAACATTAGTGAAAAGTGCACTGACATCTAAAGACAGTAGAATATAGTCTTTAGGAATCGTAACTTTTTTAATTTTATCTTTTAATTCAAAACTGTTATTTACATGAGAGATTGGAAATGGTACGATATTTTTTAGTTTATTGTAAAGTTCTTTAGCAAGTGAGTTATTTGGAGAGTTTATACATGAAACTATAGGTCTAAGTGGAACATTTGCTTTATGAATTTTGGGCAAGCCGTAGAAGTGTCTCGCATTTTAATTAACTCCGAGCCTAAACTAATTTGCTCCAACAGATCAAAAATCTATATAATTAATTTAAAATTTGTATTTAAATCATAGAAAATTAACATAATAATAAATAATAGGTCATATAAAAAACTTTCAATTGGACATAGATGTAGTTTTGACTAATCTACCTTAATCGCTAATAATCGTTACTTTGCCCAATTTTCACTTAAATCCTATTAGAATTAGGGCGATGATATCAAGTTTACATCGCAGTAAAGAATTATCACCTTTGCGTTTTCAAATATTATTTCACTTGATGATTTTCAACAAATATGTTTCTTCGTATGCGTTCAAAGAAGTGGTGGGTTTTTGTGCTTGTGGTTTATTTTTTATTAAAATTATTGCATTTGTTGCTTAAGGGAAGGTTTTCATGAATCTCCACTAAAAAACTCAATACTTTCTTATTTTTCGATAGCTTATGATCTGTAGAATATGTTTCGAAAGCGATTTGGGTGATAACGATTGCATAGAAAGTTATCGCATACGAAAGGAACCCATATTTTCATAAATGAACTCGAAAATATTAGCCAAAACTTAAAACGTGTTTTCTGAAAAATCATGTTTTTCAAACTTGTCTCTGCAATATCTCAAGAACTACTCTATGCACAATGGGTAAAATGATCGTATTTTCTGGCCAAAACTATAAAGCATCACTGTATAGGAATGAAAATCGGTATACGGAAGTTTTCGAGGTTGCTGATTTCGAATCTAATGTCAAATTTTTAAAATTCAAAATGGCGGATCCAATATGGCGGCAAAAATTTTAAAAGTTCTTCTGATTTGCCCAAAAATTGGTATACTGGTGGGTTCAAGTCTGCTGATTTCGAATCTGAAGTTAAATTTTTTAAATTCAAAATGGCGGACCCAATATGCCGGCAACATTTTTAAAAGGTCTTCTGATTTGCCTGAAAATCGGTATACTGGAGTTTTCAAGGCTGCTTAATTTGAATCTGACGTTAAATTTTTTAAATTCAAAATGCCGAATACAATATGGTAGCCAATATTTTAAAATATCGTCGGATAAACATGTACTTGATGTACTTGAAAATCAGCATTTAAAGACTTTTACAGACACAAATTAAAAATTTTATGCTTACATTTTAAAATTAAAAACGGCGGCTAAGATTTGCATGAAAATCGGTATTCCGCAAACTTCACAATGCCACCTTTTTGTAACAAAAACCTAAAATAAACATTAAAAGTAAATTTTTATTGCAATTTGGCGCATTATATAGCAAAAATCAAAATATTATGAGATTTTACCACGCCCCATTTCTATAAGTATAAACTTATACAAGAATTTATTGATTTTAAAAATGAATGTTTATTAATACTAACTCTTTTTTAAAAAGATGTTAAAGATAAGTCAAATTAAATCAATCAATTCAATTACAAAAACAAACAAAAAATCAATATTACAAAAAATTATAAATAGTATTGAAAATATTCATTCGTTACTGTCTAGATGCAAGCTGTCAAGCATGATAGAATATATGGGACTTAAGTAGTTACTATTTTCATCTCCACTATCACTGGCATCCAAATCGGAGTCTTCATCTGTGCTAGTATCCGTATTTGAATTTTCAGTGGCTGATACAGATATGCCTTCCTCAGCTCCACAGTGTAATAAGCACACCACTTCAGCTGGAAGCCCTAAACGCGGTCTTTGCTGTATGCGTTTGTTAAGGCCAATGGTAGATATTAAGGGATCTGAGGTACCTAAAGCTCTAGTAAAAACATCTGTTAAATTGTCTATACGACTTGTTTTTCTAGCGTGATTAAGCCTATCCGCTTTATACAATTTATGCCTCGATTCTGCAGCATTTTCTCCAAAAACTCCCACTGGAAGCACAGTATTTTCCATTATTTGCTTCGAATGAATCAACACTTTGTGGACAGTGGCAGTCATTGGTAGCCACGGATATTTTTTTAAAATTATATCAGCAGTATAGTAACAATATTGTTCAAATTTTTCTAAATTTAGAGGAAGTTGACAAGATAAACACATCAGGATGACTTTAAAATGAAATATTAAGTCAAAGTCAACACCACAAATTTCGGAAAAAACAATGTGCTGCTTAAAAGCACGACGAGCTGTATTTTCGTCATTGCTGCTTCCATAACCTCCTGTTTTAGGCTTATCGACACGCAATCCAAGACGTTCCCAAAACATATTTTGCAATTTTTGCTTCCTTTCCAGCAAGAGTTTTTTATCACTGTTGCTTCTTATCTGACATTTTTGTACATCTTGTTTATATCCTGCGTGTAAAATAAATTCAAAAAATCTAATCCAACAATGCAGTGGACTGATTCCATATTTTAAGCTTTCTTCCTTTGCATAAAATGTCTCAGACTTAAAATCAGCAATGCTCATGAAATCTCGTGGCGTAGCTCCGCAAATGGGACATTTTTGGGTAGACTTTGTATCCGTAAGGACGTTTAAGACCTTTCCACCAATTAATGTTAAAAATAGCTTACATTTAACCTCAATAGCTTTATCCTCAATTACTTTTACAACAAATGATTCCAGTTCTTCAATATTTTTTTTAATTAAACATTCTTCTTTCAAAATAGTTTCTTTTGTTTCTTTAACATATTCAAGTTTCAAAGGTCTGCAAAATCTTACTGATTGTGGTGTACGGTTGTTCCAAATAATTTTTCCCGATGAACATATTAAGCGCAAAGGAATAACAGTTGTTGCAAAAAAGGATGAGTCTGAATCGTTTGAGTTGCCTGGTTCTGAATAATTTTGTTTATAATTCGCGTGGCCAGTAGAGCTATCAAAACCAAAGCTCAGGATTAACTCTGCGCCCATTTTATCTTCTTTATTTTGCTTCAATAGATGTTCTACAACCTCTTTCTGCAATTCAATAATACGTTCAACAGTATGTTTCAGCAAATTTTTCAGAGGTACTTTTGCACACTTATCAGAAACAATCATCCCTTCTGGTCTACATTTTTGTTTTGAAATCGAAACTTCTCTATAAGAAGGATATATATCGCAGTTTCTCAACTTATTTTCCATTTTTGTATTTAAGTACTGCTGTTTTGAAAATCCATTTTCTAGTAAATATGCTAAAGCTTCATTAATAGAAAACGGTATCGGCTTTTTTTCCTTACTAAATAGAGTTTTTTTTATGGCAGAGGCTCGGTTGGGGCTCTTGATGCAATGTTTAATGACGGTTGCTAAGTCAGTATTACCGCGCTTGCGTGCCGAAGTGCTGGCTGCCAAAACCATTAAATCGCTTTCGTTTTCAGTGGTCTTACACATTTCGAAAGCTGCTCTTCTTTTAGCACGATCTGATTTTTCATTGAACGGTACACGAGGACGACCACCTTTTGATTATAATGCCGCTTTTTTGCCTTCAAGTGTTGTTTCTCCTTTTAACCAACCATCAAATTTTGCCTTGAATGTTCTCTCATTTCTACAACACTTTATCCACTTTCTGCTTATATTTAATGCTATATTTTTACACGTTTTAACTAAAATCCATTCTTGACTATCCGTTATATTGATTAATTCTACATTTGCTTTTAAATAATTCAACAAAGAGGTTTCCTTTGCTTTGGTTGTGCGCTCTGCATGCCATATTTTAAATAAAGTTGCATTTTTCAGCTGGTACTTACCTAAAAAAAAAACTTTGTTCAAGAGCCGCAGAGAAACGCATATGAAATAAACGGATTTTTGTTAAGAATCGATGTCTTTTACAACATTTGTTTATCTTATGTAATAGAAATTAGTAGAAATTTTTTTATATGCCTTCAGAAACAGAATTCTAGTATTTTTACTTCTAAATTTAACTGAATTAATGGAATGAAATTTTCTCGAACTATGTTGTAATTGACAAATATTTTTGAATGCACTTTTTTTACTCACTATTAGTACATTTTGCCATATCGATATTTTTTTCACTTGTAAATATTTATATGAAAGATTTGATTTTAATTGTAATGAGCACGTGCTGCTTAGCAATGACAAATTCAACATTACACAGAACTAGCAAGATCAAAAGCAAACAGGCCAGCGATTAACCGTTATAAAACAAAAACAATTATTAACATATGATATTTGGTGTATGTATATTGTAAATAAAGGGAAAGTGTTGCATTTTAGTAAACATTCAAATTAAGGTTTTGGCCAGAAAATGCGGTCATTTTACCCTTAGTGCTATGTATTGATTTGGATTTTTTTTTTTTTTTTTTTGTGTAGATATTATGTTTATAAAATTTATTAGATCTTTAACCTAAATTCTGATAATATTGATCCCTTTTTAGAGCACTTTTAAGAGAAATGTGAAAAAACGGTACTCAAATTCACATGTCCGTCATTTTTACACTATTTATTGATATTATACTTTAAAGCTCCAATAACTATAAAATAGTTTATAAAATTTTTTGTTTTTTTTATGAGATTTGATGGACGTGCTATGCGAGGTACCTTTATTTTCAACGCAGCGTTTGACGTTGTATTGACACTTATTACTAAGGCTCGGATTTTGATGACCGAAAATAATGACAAAATGACCTAAATAATGCAGAAAATTACCTAAAAACTGACAAACAAATCTAAAAAACGCAAGCAATTGCTTAAAAAATACACAAAAAATTTTACCTTAAAAATAAAGCATTACACTCCGGGAAAAAATGGTCTAAAATCAAGAAAAACGGTCATAAATCAAGCCCATCCGTTGACAAAAGTACGGTAAGCCCGAAAATTCTTAATTCAGGAACAAATTCTTAATTTTGTACTGAAATTATCGTTCTATTTTTATGATTTTTTTTGGTACATTTTAAAGAATATGAATTCTTTAATTAAGCACGGGTGTTCTGTTTTTTAGAATAAACAGACTTACATTAAAATTATTATGTTCTTGTTTTTAGAGTAAGTGTTTAGGATTCAAGACCATGCGTTCTTGTTTTAAGGATTGATTTAAGAATGATAAATCTTGATTTGAGATTTTATGATACTTACTTTTGCAAATTTGAAATTCGAATTTCGAAATACTTTCACACCCAAAGGAAAAAGGAAAACAAGAGACACAACTTATGTCACACAAGAAAACTTTATTATTATTTCAATGAAAAATAAATATATAAAAAAAATAAAAAGATTCATTACATATACTTAATTCTTACATATGTTTTCCCATTATTTATTTATTTATTTATTTATATATTTTATTGACATACTAATGCAACAAGACCTTATAATTAAAGCACTAGCCTCTAATTTCATCAGTATTTGTGATAACAGGGTTAATTATACAAGTTACTAATAAAAAACTTAATAATAAAGCTTATATAAACAGTAATGTTTGCATTTAAATTCGTATAAAAGTATTGCTTGATAGCTTCAATTACAATTCTGCTTGTGTAAAAACTGAAAATTTACAATTATTGCAATGAGGAGAAAAAATATTCAATCGAAATTAAAATTGCACAGCATTGGTAATTGTTCTTAGATCAGTTGGTAGAGCGTTCCAAAGACGGATTGAATACACAAAAAATTGTCTTTCCGATGCCAGACAAGAATGACGCATTTGTATAATAACGTTCGATCTTCGTGATCTTGCAAACCCGAGTCTGTTGTACAGATAAACCGGTTCTCTAGTATAAACCACCTTGTGCAGTAAAATTAGTGAACGAAATTTCAGTAAATTGTCGAGAGTCATATTGTATAAACGTTTTGCATGCACGGAGACATGATCTCTACATTTTAAGCTATAAACATAACGAGTAATGTTTTTGAAGAGAACATTTAGTTTGTGTTTAAATAAGCTGTCACAGTTAGCAAATATTTCGCACCCATAGAGCAGAGTAGGCATAAGGTATGATTTAGCCAGTAAGATACGTGTTCTAAGGGGTGTAAAATATTGAGTTGTCCATAAAACACGTAACATACCATAATACACTTTACCGATAGTGCTACCTATATGAGTGTTCCACGACAATGTTCTATTAAATATTATACCTAGGTTTTTCACGCTATCCACACATTCAATATCACAATTGTTCAGTTTAAATTTTGGGAAGAGTGAATAGTCTACTGGTTTTTTTGAGATGACAATGCATTTTGTTTTTCTGGGATTTAAACATAGGCCATTTGATGTGGCCCATTCGTTAACGCGTCGAAGATTATCATTTAGGTTCGAAACACACGGGACGATAGACTCACGGGAACAACTAACATACAATTGGACATCATCGGCATACATATGAATATTACAATTTTTCAACACTTTTGGTAGGCAATTTATGTATACAGAGAAGAGCAAAGGACCTAACACAGAACCCTGAGAAACACCTCTGTCATTAGGTAGGAATTTTGATACAATGCCATTTGAATAAACTGCTTGTGTTCTGTTGGATAGATAGGATGATATCAAATTAGCAGCAGTCGGGAAAAAATGAAACAGATTCACATGCTTATTATACAACACAGAATGATCCAGCGTATCAAAGGCTTTTGAGTGGTCTAAGAGCACTAGAAAGTTAATTTTGTTCTCATCAATACCTACTCTAAGGTCTTCAACAACATCAACTAGTGCTGTTACACAGCTTCGCTTAACTCGGAATCCAGATTGACATT